>OY776114.1:79626075-80826075 GCA_963675035.1 Allygus modestus | reverse complement strand
CTCCGCCCTTCATCCCGCACTGCACAGTGCTTAACTCACCATCCCTTGTCAATAGCTACACCACCGGTAAAGCTCCGCCCTTCATCCCGCACTGCACAGTGCTTAACTCGCCATCCCTTGTCAATAGCTACACCACCGGTAAAGCTCCGCCCTTCATCCCGCACTGCACAGTGCTTAACTCACCATCCCTTGTCAATAGCTACACCACCGGTAAAGCTCCGCCCTTCATCCCGCACTGCACAGTGCTTAACTCACCATCCCTTGTCAATAGCTACACCACCGGTAAAGCTCCGCCCTTCATCCCGCACTGCACAGTGCTTAACTCACCATCCCTTGTCAATAGCTACACCACCGGTAAAGCTCCGCCCTTCATCCCGCACTGCACAGTGCTTAACTCACCATCCCTTGTCAATAGCTACACCACCGGTAAAGCTCCGCCCTTCATCCCGCACTACACAGTGCTTAACTCGCCATCCCTTGTCAATAGCTACACCGCCGGTAAAGCTCCGCCCTTCATCCCGCACTGCACAGTGCTTAACTCACCATCCCTTGTCAATAGCTACACCGCCGGTAAAGCTTCGCCCTTCATCCCGCACTGCACAGTGCTTAACTCGCCATCCCTTCTCAACAGCTACACCGCCGGTAAAGCTCCGCCCTTCATCCCGCACTGCACAGTGCTTAACTCGCCATCCATTGTCAATAGCTACACCGCCGGTAAAGCTCCGCCCTTCATCCCGCACTGCACAGTGCTTAACTCGCCATCCCTTGTCAATAGCTACACCACCGGTAAAGCTCCGCCCTTCATCCCGCACTGCACAGTGCTTAACTCGCCATCCCTTGTCAATAGCTACACCGCCGGTAAAGCTCCGCCCTTCATCCCGCACTGCACAGTGCTTAACTCACCATCCCATGCCAATAGCTACACCGCCGGTAAAGCTCCGCCCTTCATCCCGCACTGCACAGTGCTTAACTCACCATCCCTTGCCAATAGCTACACCGCCGGTAAAGCTCCGCCCTTCATCCCGCACTGCACAGTGCTTAACTCACCATCCCATGCCAATAGCTACACCGCCGGTAAAGCTCCGCCCTTCATCCCGCACTGCACAGTGCTTAACTCACCATCCCATGCCAATAGCTACACCGCCGGTAAAGCTCCGCCCTTCATCCCGCACTGCACAGTGCTTAACTCACCATCCCATGCCAATAGCTACACCGCCGGTAAAGCTCCGCCCTTCATCCCGCACTACACAGTGCTTAACTCACCATCCCATGCCAATAGCTACACCGCCGGTAAAGCTCCGCCCTTCATCCCGCACTGCACAGTGCTTAACTCACCATCCCTTGTCAATAGCTACACCGCCGGTAAAGCTCCGCCCTTCATCCCGCACTGCAAAGTGCTTAACTCACCATCCCTTGTCAATAGCTAAACCGCCGGTAAATCTCCGCCCTTCATCCCGCACTGCACAGTGCTTAACTCACCATCCCATGTCAATAGCTACACCGCCGGTAAAGCTCCGCCCTTCATCCCGCACTGCACAGTGCTTAACTCACCATCCCTTGTAAATAGCTACACCGCCGGTAAATCTCCGCCCTTCATCCCGCACTGCACAGTGCTTAACTCACCATCCCTTGTAAATAGCTACACCGCCGGTAAATCTCCGCCCTTCATCCCGCACTGCACAGTGCTTAACTCACCATCCCTTGTAAATAGCTACACCGCCGGTAAATCTCCGCCCTTCATCCCGCACTGCACAGTGCTTAACTCGCCATCCCTTGTAAATAGCTACACCGCCGGTAAATCTCCGCCCTTCATCCCGCACTGCACAGTGCTTAACTCACCATCCCTTTTCAATATCTACACCACCAATACCACTCCCCCCCTCATCCCGCTCTGCAGAGTGATTAACTCACCATCCCTTATAAATGGCAAATCCCCGGCAACACTCCGCATTTCATCCCATTGCTTAACTCACTTTAGCCCTTGCAATGGTACCGATCCGCCCTTCATGCCGCACTGCATAGTGGATATCTCACCCCATCCCTTACCAGGGTCACACCGAGTGGCCTGGTAACCTCGGTATGGGTACAGTAGTACATGTGGTGGGGCCTCTGATAAGAAATTGGGAGAGTTAATCAGTATTGTGCACTCAGGATGCAGGGAAAAATGGTACAGGCAGTGCGGCTCCTGCCAACTGATGTTCTGCGTTAAGCGATACTTGTTGGTCCCCGACGAAAATCGAGGGTTACAATATTAAGGTTGAGTATTCGATGCTACCCTATAGGAAAAGTATCAACAATGAAATATCAGTAGTTTGTCCAATATAAGCACAATATAGATTCACGACTTCACTTCTGGACCCATGTTAAATGAAATACTTAAATTTTAATTCTTGTTTTTAAACTATTTAATAACAAAATAGTCCAAATACAAATAAAACCTACACTTATAGAAACAAATATCTTTCACTTAGAATGAACCGCAAGTAATTCGACCCAGAAGAAGTATCAGTACTGTACTAAAGGGTGGAAAAGTGAGAAATTGTACCCCTTGTTAAAAGCTAAGAGAGAATTTTTATTCTCATCTTTAAACTATTTAATGACCAAATAATCAAAATATAAATAAATAAGTCCAGTGGAAGTCTCAGACGAACTATCTAAAAAGTTTATTTTTGGGATTTAAATATAATGATTTCATTGATGACTCTGTCAAATGCTAGACTCACCACCCACCACCCACTTTTTTATGAGCAACATAAGTTTCTCACTTTTGCCTTATATCTGACAAGCTTCGACATACATACTCCCCCTCCTAATCACCACAATACTTCTGGGAAATTTTATGTTGCATAAAGACATATCTTACCTGTAATCCTAAAGAGGGAATATTATTGATTCATTCGTACATTTTTCATGGACCGTCTTTAAGAAACAATTAACTGTTATCTCTCTTGATATATTCCTTATATAGTGTAGGTTCATTTGTCGTAAAAAGATTTCGTGTATTTTTTTTGTTAAAGGCCAAAAACTCGCATGATTTTAATACTAATTGTAGGAAGCTTCATAAACAAATATACGCGTGTTAATTTGTATTTATATTTGATTACAGTCCTACGGCCCGATAGTAGTGTAACAAAAATCTTTAAGGTCAAACTGTATTTAAAATTAAATTACTTAACTAGCAGGCCACAATGCCACAATCCCGGCCTCAAACTGACCACTGAGTTAAAATAGCAGCCGGTCAAACACTCCTTGAGTTCGGCTAGCAAAACTTTGTAATGCCATTTTATCAGTCACAATAGTTCGTTCGAGGTTCGATTTGTAGCATTGTGTAATGTTATATAATACCTTTAAATTATATACGCATATATTAGGACTTTATACATGTCTTGAAGAAATCAATATTACCTGGAAGTTAAATACACATTACCGGTACTCAATTATTGCATTAACTTAAGACTACAAAAATTAGTATTTAATATCTTAGATTTATCTTCCGGCAAAGGTTAATAACGAGTGACCGAGCAATATTTCATCTGAACTGTTATTAACTTCCTTTGATTGAATGACCCCTGATGAATGGGCTGAATGCTTACATATCCATTCATTGAACCATGCCATGCTCAACTTAAAAGTAAGAGACTGTATAGATTTTTTAAATTATATTTACTTTCTCCCTCTATACATAGTATATGGAGAAAGTATTGTTTTTGTTAAAATTTTCGAATTTGAGTTCTTAGTGGAAATATTTGTTTTGGTGCTGCCTGAACCCAAAAAAGTGGTTTTTACGTGATGTCTGTCTGTGTATGTGTGTGTCTGAGTGGATGTGTACAGAGCTAGAGCCCTAACCAATGGGCCGATTTTTATAAAATTTGGTATGTAGGTACTAATTCACGATATCTCCAGGTGTTTTTTTCATTTTTTGAATTTTTGATTTTTAAGGGTAATCATCCCCCAAAAACCACCAAAAAACATGAAAAATCAACATTTCTCAAAAACGGCTCTAACGATTTTGATTAAACTTTAGTCGTTTGTTTAACTTTAGTTTTCCAACAAACTGGCACCACCCGCATTCCTGTAAAAATTCAGGTTCAGAAATTACAGGACTTAAAACATCCAAAATTCAGTTTTTTTTATTTTTCATACAAATACATAAATATAAAAAAATATTACTATTCACCATTAAAAAGAGCTCAAAAAACTAAATAATTTTGTATTTTAAATTACGATTCTACGATTGCTAGTTTCGGAGAAAATTGAAATTTTCATTTAGCGGTAAACGCAGTACGTTGTCCAATTTTATTCTTATGGGGAATACAGAAATTACTATTTCTCTCTTATTTACTGATCAATTTCATTCAAACTTGATATACTTGTCAATTTAGCATTGACCAACAGAGGTAATTTGAAATATGTTGCCGCTTAATAACCCTGGGGGGCAATAGGGGGCATTTCCCCTCTTAAAACCACGAGTGTAGCAATGGATTCTGTAGTGCCTCCAAAGGGATTTGGGTGGATGTTTTTTAAAACAACATGTTTACAAGATTTTCTGTACATTCAACCGTGCTTTGTATTCTATATTTAGTAAATAAAAAGTAATTTATTCATTAAAGTTGGGCTAAAAGGGAGAAAGTATGTGTCAGTTTCCTGATACCGTTTATTTTTATAACTTGTGATAATAGAATAACCAAATAATCTTAAAGGCCATTTCGATATTGGACGAAAATATATATATCTATATAACATATATATCGCTGAGTACGAGTTTATATAAAATTGGCAGTCTTTTTAAACCTGTGAAACTTATGATTGTGCAATTTCTAGAAACATTAAGGATCAACTACCACCCCTGGTGTAAATAAAGAAAATGTATGTGCATGTGTATGTATGTAATGTATGTGCGGTTACAGTTGTTTTATCACTTAGTATTTAATACAACCTCTAAAATAGTTTTGTTTTACAAAATGTCCTATCCATAATATACAAAATTAGTTTCCTCACGTGAGGTATATGGCTTACTCTTTAGCATTGCAATTCGGTTTCCATATTTTCTTCTTGCTTCAAAAATTTACTCTATATGTTTGACTTCGAGTATCAGCTAATTTACCAGGCATATTATATCACCGAAGACCAAGTTTCAGTCAATAAGAGTCGGAATTAACTTTCTAATAATTCCGACCCTCCGCGCTACCGCTCTTAGAGATTCAAGGTCGCCATTGTCTTGTCAGGATGATTTAACTCCTTACTCCTTCATCTGAGTTCTGTGTGCATGTAAGTAGCACTACAAGTGTTAAAAGTTTAAAAAAACCTTTGGAAGAACTAAGACTTTAAAACAGAAGTATGCAATATGGAGGAATGTAATAAGTATGTTGTAAAAGGAAGTCTTCCACCTCCTTCTCCTCGCCGTTTACCCACCCTCAGAGACTAATTAAAACTAAACCATCGAGCCTGATGTAACGTGTTCTACCTAGAAAAGCCAAGCCATAACCAAACTGCCCATAGAATTATTTGTTACATCTTAATTTATTTCAAAAGTGACAGTAATCAATTATTTACCTCCTTACTAACAATTCGGCACCTTTTATCACTGAAGCATAGTTATATATTGTTATATTGTTCAGCATAATTTTGTAAACTCTAATTATAATAAATCGGCGGTACTCTTAAACTCTGCGGCTTTTTACCCGTAATGAATGTTTCACGTTCTACATATGAACTATATTCCTTAGACAAGTTAGATAACATACAAGTTGACAAGGGGGAAAATATGGCTGATTATTCAATCTGTATTTTTAACTCCTTTTCTGACCAAAACTTTAGAAAAAACTAGTCGGAACTCTAAAATAAAATAAAATATTTCGATTGGACTAGATTAGGATTGTGGTTTCACAGTGAAATCCATTTAAATCCTATTAAATCCACATTCATACAATAGAACTAATTTCAATCATCGACGATTATTTTTAAATATGAAGTGTGTAGGGAACCGGTCAACCTGGTAGTTTAATACATGCACTTTCTTCCACTTCCCTGTTATTCGACCTCATCACGCTTCGTTTGCTAACTTCCTTACATCCAGAACCCTGTTCTTTGACAGATATCGAAGTCTTCCGTTGGTACGAACCACGAGCGTGAAGGTCGAGGTCGATACATCCTTGCAACAAGCTTGCAGATTTTGCTTTCTCTCGGCTTCGGCCAGTGCCAAGGATATCTGATAGTGGCCTTCCTCTGATAACGGGGCAAAATCTATTAAGTTCAACTTTCATTCTCTATTAGTACATCCCAATTTTACAGCCACTCGGTAGATTTTAGTATGCTCTTCATGTAACGAAGCGGAATTTAAACTATTTATAATATTCTATAAATTACTTGTAGTTTAATTATTATGTGACAACTGTTGTGTGCTACGTGTTTAACTAATTTCAATGTCTACTTATACTCGTTCTAAATCCTTACGTATTTTACAAAAATATTAAACAAACACATCCAAAGACTGAGAATGAAACTAAACGATTTTATGAAAGTCATCAATCTCGTAAGGAGTTTAATTTACTCTTAGGTAATGCACCTTTTCGGGAGGACATATATAACGACATGACACACAATGTTTCTAAAATACTTTACCTCAATATTGTTATATATATGGCTATATTAGTTACACTTTAGGTCACAACTAGAGATAATGTAGATAGATGATACATGTCAGGGATATGATGTATAAATTATAACTATAATCTTGTAACTTTCGTGAGCCGAGAGCACAGACTTTCCCAATTTATGAATTCTGTTTTTTAGCCCTTTACTCAATTTTAAGTACGATAAGAAATCAATTTTCCCTGTAGGCTGTCTTTTAAACTTGCTGCCCACAACTCAAATGACGAATACCACTACCCACTGTCAAAAGCGGTTAAAAGTATTGAAAATATTCTACTTTAACCCCCTATCATTGCGTTGATTACGGATTCGATATTTTTTTCTATAAGGAGGGCTGAGTTTGCTGAGATAGTACAATGATATCAAGCTAACCCCCGTTGAATAATGGCAGGAGGCAATACAATAGGAAAATAAATTTAAAATTAGTGGTGAAAATTGTCAAGGATTTAGAGACTGAAGTCATCCGTGTCAGTTTTGTCACCGGGTTAGTCAACGTTTACATAACTTTGCGGGGAGTTAGTCATCATAGCGCTTTGCCACTCTTGAACTAGTTAATTTCTATCCAGTGTCAATTTCACTGTAATACTCTTCATATGCAACCTACAATGATAGTTCGCGAACACGCAGTCTTGGTGAAAATCTTTCTATTGAAGAAAAGTGTTCTGTACTTGTTACATTTTGCACTCAGTATTGTATAAGCAGTTATAATTTATTTTATTCGCGGTGGTGTAAAAGAGGTAACCAAAATGTTATGGAACAAACTCCTGCAATGCTAAACATCTAATATATAAAAATCAATGTTTGTTCGTTTGTCCGTTCGTATTTTATGCGCTGTCATACCATTAATCCGATTGCTTTGAAATTTTGCATAGTAACACAGGTTAACCTGGGAAGGTTATAGGCCATTAACCGAAGCCCTAGGACATTAGGGCTGTGACCCACTGGTCTTCAAAGTTTCAACGTTAATCTTATGGAAGAAAGATTTCTTTTGATTTTACCAGATGCTATCTGTAACTTAAAATATTGTAAACAGCTGTTTATCATTATGGAAATAAAAACCTACTTAAATGGCAACTCTCATAATGGAAAAAACTACTTGAATGGTAACTCAAACTCTTTTTTCGATAAGCGAGTGAGCGCAGCGAACGAGCTCATCCGGGAGGCTAGTGAGCGAAGCGAACGAGCTCATATTGAAAATGAACGCCGGCAGCAACGCACCGGGTACCAGATAATTTTCTATAAAAACATTTTTCTTCTATTTTCTTTGTGAGTGTTTATAAAATGAAATGTTCTTAATGGCTTCTGAAATGTTTTTAATGTCTTGCTAAGGAAGGGTTCAAACTCAACGCTTGTAATAAGCCTTCTTGTATTCTAACTCTCTACTTGTTCAAAGAATATATTATTAATTAATAGTTTAATTATCAAATATAGATAGATCCAGCTTTGAAATTTTTCAAAATTGTCATGCTTTTGCTCAAGATTGATCTGACGAACTCCAGATATGAGGCGAGCGCTATAACGTCAGCGCAAACCAGACTAGCAAAAGTATATGTTTTTTCGACGTTTTCTTATACTATTCAATTATATTGGTAGCTGATCTCTTACTGGAACCAAGACTAAAACACGAGCAAAGACTAAAATGATACGCCCTACTGACCCCTCGGATTCGTTTCATTGCGACTGAAGGAACCGCATAACAAGTTCCTGACAGTTGAACGAGGAAGATCCTTGCTGCAACGGGAAGACGGGCGGCGGGAATGACTCGAGGTCTGGCACAGTTCTAATCGAGAGTCAGCGTCAAAGGAAATGTCTTGTTTCTAGGGTTGTGCAAGAGTTAGGCCGAAGAACAGGTTCCATTGGGGTCAGCAAGCTCGGTGCGCACGGAGGTCGGTCGTTCCCCCGCGTCTCTGGGGCTACTGACCCACTTGGGCTGAGGCACTGGACACTAGTAGACACTGGACACCGGTGGCGATTATTTATGGGATGCCTCATTCGGATTGGCGAATCGCATAACATTACAACCGAGCAAATCCGAAACGGTGGGGTAATCTGAAAGGTGATGGTCATCATATGGGTATGGTTCAGGACATTCTGGTTCATAGAGTTGTGGTTTAGTTTGATTGTAATAAGGATATTGACACAAATCTTCTCAACATTTCTATTCTGTTATTCGTTTGCTTATTAAACACTGTTGTGATCAAGGTTAAGAATATTAAGCTTAATAACTCCTTTCTTATTTCTCAAGATAACTCCTAGAACACTTTTACTTTTTTGCAATATTTTATTTTAAAAGCTCTAAGCCCTATTTTGATGTGAATTAAGGGTAGTCTGGGGGTGACACTGAGGGGTGACACTCAGGGGTGTCAAGGATATACATAGTACTTATCAAATTTTTATCAGGCTATCAAGTTTACCTTAATACAAATAAAAATAATAAATAGTTGACCTGTTTCTCGAATCTGTGCAAGTTTGTACCCAACGAAAGGTGGGAGGATACAAATTGCTTCCCCTGCCAAACCGGGATGATTTGAACGAGCGGTAACATACGCATTACTCCCTCCTGGCCGTGCTGGAATGCTTGTCCATATTTCTGGATCTTAGTGTGCCTAGCTAAGCCAAAGTTTGAGTCAACGTCGTAGCTTTAAAAGATTAGTTATATTTACATCAAATAAAGATCGTATTTACAATAAAGAATAGTTTCTCCATAAGAATAACTACTATTTCAAGGATTCCCGTCGAGACTTTATTTTTTTAACATGTGATTGCTAGATACTATTGGCCTCCTTTGAAATTTTAAATACCCTAATTTTCAAATGTATTTATTTATTTTGCGTTTGTAGCAAGAGAACAGTCACAAATGAAGACGGGAGAATATATAAAATGATGAATGTAATCTTTAAGTGCAGTTGCTTTTTTCAGTTTTCATTCTATGTAAACTAATACCATTTATTTGGGTAATTCTAATTTTTCGAATCCTCCTATGGATAAGAAGCTATTACAAGTTCACAATCAGGGAACAAATTGGGCTTAGTTATTTCACCACGACCAGGGGGGAGCAATACGTATGTGGTCGCTCGTTTAAATCAAACCTGTTGGACAGGGGAGCAATCCGTATGTCGCTGGCGCTACTGGCCATGAGGGAGCAGCCCGTATGCAGCCGCGAAAGGTTAGGCCTACTTCAGTTGTAAACAAACAAATTAAAAAATCTGATATTAAAACACATAATAAATCAACTCATATTTTAGACTTCCGCCGTCGGATAGCGCCACTGTTCCGAAAATTTAGCCCTTTACTTTATTCAAGTCATGCCCTTTCTTGAAATTCTGAGACGTATTGGCAAATCTAAGTAAAACTACCTTTAATTTAACACCTCAAACGTTAAAATCCGTCCAAACGTTATCGTCTAATGATTGTGAAGAAAACACCCTTAGCGTATTAATATACTATATAGGATAGGATGATAGTTATTTTAGTATGACAATTTATCTACAAATAATTGTTACAGACATTTCGCCAGTTCATACTATATAAAAGCAATACAACTGAAGACTGTCCATGAACTCACCTGCAACACAAATTAATTTATATCAACCACTCCCTTTCATACACTATTTGTTTGGTCACTTCTCTTGTAATCACCAGTAGTATTTCCAGTAAAATTAAGAGTTTCTTAAAGATTCAAGATATTTTTGTTTCAAGATATTATCTACGTTTAGGCACCGCTGTATCATATTGAGTATGTATCGGTTACAGTGATAAATAACATTTTCCGATCCTACTTTTAACAGAGACAGTTGTACTATCTCAGTTGACATACACCAGGATAAGTGAATGTATTACATAATTATTAGTGAATTTCCTATGGAAAGTGAACTATTAGCATGACCCGCACGGTGAAAAGAATGGGAATTAGTGGGGCAAAACTTTTAAGCCCTCTCTCGTCATTCTAGCATATATATATATATCGAGTTATTAAAGAAAATGTGTATTGACCAAACACAGTACGTTGTCTTATGGAAGTTTTACATTAGAAAAGCCTGTTATTCATTTGTTGGTGTACTTTTATCATCCCCAACAACCTCACGCCTACTTTAAAGCCTGACTGGACCTTCTCCAAACCTTATAATGCGCAAAATGTTATTCCCAGCATTGCAGGTAAATAGAACCAGAAGCATCAGAACAGCCAAAAAAATATTTTCAGATTTTAATGAAAATTGGAATAATTTTATGTTCTTAACTGATTTTGAATTTTTATAGTTTTTTATGTGGAAATTCACTTCCCTCACGTCAGCGTGCTGCGTGCGAACTCGTTTAAAGCTTCACGATTACTTTTAATCAAGCTACCATATTATATCATACTAATATTATAAAGCTGAAAACTTTGCTCCAACTAAATGCAGATACCTAATAGCATTCTAAAGATCATTTAGGGCTCCGCCCTAATGGTCTTCAAAGTGTCAAAATTATTCTTATAGACATTGATATTTTCTGAATAGTTTTGACACTGTAGACAAATATAGAGACTTGTTCACGATCTATAAATCCTTATGGGCTCCGCCCCACTGGCATCAAAAATACCCATGTTTTCTTATTAACGTTAGTATTTACTGAAGAAACCGATTGAGCTGAAATTTTATAGGAAGATGTGTAATAAAATAGAATAAAACCTAAGCCTAATCCCTTTCTTAAAATCTTTTAGGGCTCCGCACCAAATCTTTAAAATTATTATGTTAACATTCTAGCATCTATTTCTGGAACGATGGATGTGGGATTTGGTTTGGGAACACATGTGAGACAAATGTAGACTTACTACTCACGATATAAAAATCCTTTAGAGCTTAGCCCCACTGGCTATAAAAGTTCATATATTAATATTATAGACATTATTATTCACTGAATCGATTGACATTTTGTAGGAGCTTATGTAATAAAACCCGAATCATTCATGGGCTCACTTCGATTACGCAAATCATTTAGGGCTCCGCCCCACTGCCACTCAGAGTCCTAATGTCACGCATCAATTACAAAATTGATTAAGCTGAAATTTTGTAGAAATCACGCTAATATTCACACTATGCTTGACTTCCGATCCAAAACACTTTTGGTCTTCCCCCCCCTGGCCTTTCAATTCCATGTTCATCTTATGGACATTAGGGCTTATTTGATTGTTAAACCTGAAATATAGCAGGCAATACACCAGAATTCAACATAACGGTTCTAAAATTCCAGAGGGCTTCTCCATCCAAAGATTTCGTATTTACCTTCACGCGTTTAACTAACTAACCGGTTTATCATGTTGCGTCGGCGTCTTAGACAATGATTTAATGATTTAAATCCAGTAGGAAAGTAGCTATTTAAAAATATGTAGAATGCAAATAACAATGAAGAGCTTATTAACGTTAAACTGTGATCGCGATCGAAGTCACCTCGGGTAACAGATATATATTGTAAACAAACCAAAAATTGTGCATAAATAATAAATGTGAGGAATCAGCTTTTACTTTCCCTAAGTGTTGGAAGTTATTTGCAACCTTTTATTGTTTAGTTAATGTTTCGTGGGATTGTGCCTTTCACACGTCTATTGTGTCACGGCGATCTACTTTTGATATGCAATTGTTCTAATTCATTAAACTTGCTCACTTCTATCAAACTAAATATTTTAATATCAAAGGCCCTCTAAGTTATGAATATCGTTTTTAACTGCTCGAGCAAATTTATAACAGCTTAGTGTGGCAGACTTATGAAAACACTAAAGTAGCCATGGGAAGATGTATCCTGGGCTTGATCTTATTACACAAATTCATTAACGAACAACTACCAAATCCGGCTGTATCTTTTATAACTGCCATGCCTGAATTTAATTAAAATTCAAATTACCTTTTTCTCTTGGGTATGCTAATTATTTCAGTTTTTACGTCACTACATATGAATGATAATTATTGCATGTTTTGAATTATTGTTTTACCCATACAAGTTATAATATTTAGAATGTTGTGGTGACTTAAACACCCCGTATGCACGTTCAGATAAAAATTACTTTAAACTATTACTTATTCATTTAAAACTTAAACTGTTTTTTGCCAACTTACTTATTTTATCAATTATTTTTTGTTTTATTCAAAGAAACGCATCTACAACGCAACGTTGTTGTCTATTCATATACTTTAAGAACTTTATAATTTCAAGCAAAACAAACTAAAAAAAAAACAGAAAACGAAAAATCTCCAAATCAGCATATTTTGACAGGATTATATAGAGATAACTGACTACCAACAACTTCAACATACCTTTTATACTAGGAACACAAATAAATCAAACGTCGCAGATTTAGGAAGCTCGACTGAGATTAATATAACTATTAGCTAGTTGTGAAGGTTGTAGTATCATTATCTTATGTCATTTGTCGTATAGGTTCTCTTGTCAGACCTGTGGTCTGAATAAGACTAATATGGAGGTGGTTAGAATAAAATATTCATTTTGGTGAGGATTCCAAAATACACGTGACGGAAGCTGTTATACTTAATTTAGTTTTTGGCTTTCAATGCTACACAATGCTTAAATTAACAAAGAAAACTTTGTAAGCGAAATCTAAATGAGTTTTATTTTTATATATGGAATTCCATATCTCACTCCCCTTTAGTTAGAGTGACTGCATAAATAGGTTTTCCAAACGCAAAAAATTGTGTTACGTGTTACAACTTTTTTTCTTCTAAGTCTTATATTTTTTTCAATATGGTATATAATTCCTTTTTGCATCTGGCATACTCATCTTCAATAACATTTTGTTGGAGATTAGTATGCCAGACACAACAAGAAATGTTACAAATATGTGGTTACAGCTATCTCCGTGTTACAGCACCTTGTGATACATAAACATGATCTTCATATTCCTAAAAAAACATGTGTTTGCCAACCGCTTTCCTCAGAATCCTAAAGACTTTATTTGGCTTCCAAGACTGTTAGGATCTTGCCGTTCACCGATATCCTACAAACTACGACAAGCAACGTCGGTTGTAATAGTAAAACTTGCAAGGTAGCAATAAATTGTCGTAATTTACGATTCTCACACGTGTTGAAACACCTAAACAAAAGCCGGCACAAAGACCGAGTGTGCGGCCAAGGTTGGCGGCGGGAGCTCCTGCGGACCAAAAGAAGCTCTGCGGTTACATAAAACTGTTAACGTGTTGCGCCACACCATATTCTGCTCTTGGGTATCCCTGACCGACATTCCGTCAGCATTTCGGATCACTGGGCTCAGCTTTCGCTCAGCTTCCGGTATCCAAATTCCGCTTACTACCGGGTTTCTTAAGTCTTGTTATGTTAAACGCATAAGTAAATTGTCGTTTTGAAGTACAGTCATTTGCCTGTTACAGAAAATTGTGAAGAAATGTACAATTCCCATTAAGAATGCAATAATAGGCATGCACCTCTCAATATTATTGAATAAAATATTTTTTGAAGATACAATTTCAAATAAATTATTTTTTTAAACACGGTGAAATATTTTACATATCTTAATGAACAGTATTATAGCGTTGCAATACTAGATTTTGGTTTGAAAATTCATTTAATTCATCATTTTGTTTATCAGTTCAAGTTAATTTAGTTTATCAGTTACTTAATTTTGAATAATTATAATATTTGCATTTTCAAGACAATTCTACCTGTTCAATGATGACAGCACAACCAGTTTTGTTGTTTCTTCACATTACAAATCAGTGTATGCCTTTTCATTTTGATGGTCAGCCAGTCGGCAATGTTATAGCTTTTAAATACGTTAATTTATCACACCTAATGTCTTTCTCGTCTGAAACGCCCTATCATGATCAAGGTCCTATTTTTTTGTTTTTTGTTTTTTACTCACAATGACAAATGCGCCGGCTTTCGACCATTGTGAAACGCGGGTGCACTTTAACCTCCGGAGCGGACCGGATGTTTACGCCTCCCAAGGCCACAGTAATTGCACGGGCAATTCTCCACATCACGGCAATTACAGGTTACTTACGCGGGTTAAGTAATTGGTCGGCCTGGTGCACCAATGAGAGATTCCTCATCTCGCTCTTCATTAGAGTTTTGATGGGGTCTTTCCTCGTGGAGAGTAAGAAGAACCACAAGGATGGTCAGTGTGGACGTGCGGGTTCGCGCATCCCAAGTGACCGGTGTCTCGAGGTTGAGGGCATTTTTAAAATCAAATTACAGGTTTAGAAACGCTGAGACTGCTCTCAGTAATTTGTCAATACGTGGCTCATATATCTCCCCAGCCACTTATAACGTTCAAGGACAATTCCTTTTAGGACGAATGAAAATGGGTATACTTTAATCGTTTTGAAAGGCTGTAGCAAACAGATAATACACACCCCTTCATAACCGTTGTTAATAGAATTAGTTGTAAGGAGCTGTAAGTATTTTAGTCATTGGTCGAAGTAGTTCTTAGACTAATATTTGATTTGAATAATTTCACAAAGGATTCAAGACAGTATATAAATGTTTATAATCAATAGACACAAACTGAAGTGTATGTATTTCAAGTCAAAGTACTCTAAACTCATTTCCCATCGAGACATTTTCGTCCATTTTGTTTTGTTATGCTTTACCAGAATATTATGCAATTAAATATGTCAATTCGTTGTAATACATGTATGTGTTTTAGTAAATTTCCCCTATAGGGAAGAAGCTATTACCGTAGGTCTCATGGTAAGACTTAAGCCCGAGACCATGATAACTTTTTGTTTTGAGGTCCCCAGATGCCAAAAACACTATTCGTTCAAATTTATATATATATATATGTATATATATATATATATGTCCGTTAACACGATAACTGAGTAAAAAACATCAGATTTCGATGAAATTTGGCTCAAACGTGTAAAATGGCATTCATGACTTTAAGTTCGAAAACCAGAAAAATCAGACCATGGGAAGGGGGGTTTATGGGGGTTTTAAAATTTCCAAAAATCAGTTTTTTGCACTTTTCACCCTAAAATTTTTAAAACACTCAATTTTGGTTTTGGGCATTTTATAGAGCTTAAAAAACAAATAATTTAGTATTTTAAATTATTAACCTAGGTTAAGTGGTTGCGGAGAAAATCCAAAAAACCTGCTCATAAAATCTCCCATGTTAATCTTATGGGAAAAAGGTTTTTGGCTTTTCCTCAGTTCATTTTAACGTAAACTTCACATTTGCTTTTACTAATCAATTCAGCTCTACAAAACAATCATTTTGGTGTTTGAAATGTGATTCTACGTCCAACTGTTGCAGAGATATTCAAAGTGCTAAACACAGTACGTTGTCCAATGTTATCCTTATGGAGAATAAATAAAATTTGATATCTCGATTATTTATGTATTTAGATTGATCAAACTTGGTATGTGGCTCCATGTAGTACTGGTATATTGATATTTGCACAAACAATTGATCTTATGTTGATTATCCCAGTAGCAGCAAACCTGCATACTCAGCCCTAATGTTATTCCTATTGAGAATAAGTAAAGTTTTATATCGCCCTTAATTATTAACATAAATTAATAAAACTTAGTATGTAGCTTCACCTGGTTGAGTTAAATTGATTATTGCATAAAAACACATATTTTGTGTTCCTTGTTGCAGCATACCTGCGTACTCAGTCCTATGTTATTCTTATGGAAAATAAATAAAATGCTATAGATCACTTATTTATGTGGCTTTATGTGGTAGTGAGAAACATATACATTCATTGGAAATTCGCTGAGTACGCAGGTTTGCTGCGACGGGGGTATTTTATTTTAAAGTGGATGCGTCGCAAAGGAAAACTCAGTTCTAAGCTCCGGTCTTAGACAAATGAGGGACCTCTTATTTAATTTATTATAGTGTTAATAAATATGTAGCATATTATTGAAGAGAATAAATCATTTTTATTTGATTTTCAAACTACTTTACTACTTACATTAATTAATTTTCATTTCGGCGAATCAGTTCCTTGGTTGACAGCCATCAATCAGTCCTGTGGCAGTGTACGGACAGGTGTCGCAGGACTATTTGTCAGTTGGGGAGTGTGGCTCGTATGTTAATGTCCCATTGTCCTCTCTAGTGAACAAGCACACGCTCCTGTATCTCCACTGTTAATTATTGTCCTCCGCTGCTCGTGTAATTAACTGCCTTCTTGCTCCTTTGACGTTTCAATTACCGCACTCATAAATCAAACCGTTTGCCACTCGGAGGTCCGCCTTTTTCCACGTTTTATCGATCTTATTTGAATTTGAAGTGCAGTAAATGGATTTTGCAATATATTGCGTGAGTGGGATCAGTGTATGAATGGTGTATTTAACATTCATTCTTCACTTTTAAATTGGATTTTCTGAGTAGTATACGAACAAATGTGAATTCGAATATATTCATGTTTATCTGATTTCAGTTTGATTCGCTCCTGCATTTTCAACAATTGGGAAGAAAGTAAACTAAAGCAGAAGGGGGTTTTGAAGCGGAGTAGTCAACATGCAATGAGGCAAACCCCCAAACATTAACTTAACCAGACGGTAGTATAGGAATTGGTTATAGTTGGAATAAAACGGATTAAAAAGACATTAGATTACTACCGAGTCTTTGCACGAGCTCGGATAGCAAAAAATGGAGTTACAATTACAGTCTTACCATTAAGTAAAATGATAAATTCAGCTTATGAATTATCAAATGAAATTACATAATATTTTTTGGACCTTATGTAGTTCCTCAATCTGGCTTAACTTTGATAACGACTTTCTTCTCGCAACATAATGCCTTTTTTGTTCAAACATTGTTAACACATACTATTAATCTTCAAAATAATGCTTTGCCATGTGTTTAAGTATCATCCCAACCAAGGAATCTAGAGTGATTCCTTGATCCCAACCACGTGGGAATGATAGTATATCTACCTTTTTCTTGAAAAACCTTTTTTCTAACACCAACTCAAACAATATTGAACCAAGCATATTATAATTTTGCAACAGGAAAATATCAGATAACATTGAATATATCAATAAAAAAACACAAATACTGTATTTTGTAAAATGGTGCAAGCAGTGGGGATAATTAAATAGATAGACGCGCAAAAGAATTTCACCCAAAGTTAAAATGCAAACAACCAACACTGCAGATTGGAGCTAGTAATATATAATGTATAACTTATTATATTTAACCTTTCATTTCTACTCGGGCCATTACAATAGGGGTTTTGGGATGTTGTTACTCCCCACGACAATCATAGTTTGCTTTTAACTACACAATACTATTGCAGATATTATTAAATTGTTATTATTTTACACAATTACTTATAATATTTGTTTTGTTTTACAGGCTGAGGAAGCACGCCCTAGCGGTGGTGTTTTGTAACTATCACCACGACACCACCAGCACCACAAGACCATTCAAGATGGCTGGCCTTGTCAAAATGGCCGTCGACAGATACGTCAACCTCATGGACTCAATAAGTGGTTAGTTATATGTGTTATTGTCACGGTACTTCTTAAAAGGCACTGCGTCTTTTTCTGACATTCTCTTTTACTGTCTGAAACAATAAAACACACTTTTTTTCTCATCAAAAAATATATTGACTTGTTATTGTCATGAAAGTGGGAAATGAAACTACCAATGCAATCTCTAAGAGAATCCACTGTGGGTTAAACACAGTCGAAAATAAATTGTAACTGTCCAATTAAAAACAAGAAATCTAAAAGTTAAAGAAATTTGTGAAAGGCTTTTTCTCCTTCCCGCATATCGTAAGACTATTTAGCTCGGCCCCATTCACAACAAATGGCCATTTTAAGAGGGTTATAGCAGATATTAGAACAATATAATCCGTGCTTGGCATGCCGTCACTTAAAAGTGCAAATGTTTATTACGGCCTGAATAATTATTTTGTCATACACATTGTTTAAAACCTGTCTTTCAGAGGGATTAATTTAATAGATTTCTGATCAATTTAGGATCCTCTGCAATGCTCTTTTAAGAACAACAAACAGATTCAAAGTTATACGACCGTTAAAGTCTCTAAAAGTTTTTGAACATACGGCAATATTTTCAATAAGACTCTGTCATAATCAATATGTTTTTAGCAATGTACACATTATGATCATTCCAGTAAAATGAATTAATTCTAGTAAATGCTTAATTTTACTTCATAATTTGACAGTGGTACTCCCGTAAGTTATATATCTGCATTATACTATTTTGAGGTAGACAACTTAATTGGTACAACATCATTTATTTCCCTGTCAATGGCCCTGCAAAAATTGGAACAACAATTTTAAGTTCAACTATGCTAATCCTAGAAATATTTTTAAGAACTTCTCTTATTGGCATGAGTATTAATCAACAGCACTTTGCTAAAATGATTACAACTATGATTTCATCTAGTAATAAGTAAATACAGTAAACACAGTAATACAGTAATAATTTTGAAAACCCTATCATATAACTTAAATTTCTTACAATTTTACCTTAAAAAACTGCGATATTGTAATTTGAAAATTTAATCTGATCAGCCGAAATAAATTAATTTCATAACTTTAAAAACTTGTCCTTAAAACGGGTGGATTTTAATTATTGGCTCAAAAATTCTTGGATGCAGGCATTCCTCATCACACTGTTACCTAAACCAGAAAGAACTTCCAAACCGCTATGAGATTCAGATGAACGTTTCGTATGAAGGCATTTCTATTGCAGACCCGAGAGTGAACGACTGGCCACTCATGTCCTCGCCCATCCCCACAGTGGCGATGGTCGTCGTCTACCTGTACGTGGTCATCTTCCTAGGACCGCGGGTCATGGCCAATCGCAAACCCTTCAAGCTCAACGGCATCCTCGTCATCTACAACGCTGCCCAAGTCGTCTTCAGCCTCGTCATGCTCTGGGAGGTAAGTCTTGAGTCTATCCTGGTAGAAATAATTATGAAAAGCGGGAGGGGGCAGTAAGGTGGGATGTGCCATCGTCTATCCTTCCCTTCCTAGGATCATGTCGTAGAGCTAAATACTAATAGTCACTTCTAGTTTGCCTTGGATGTAGTCAGCTAGACCCATGGTGGAGACAAATTCTTAAATTACCCTTGTTATATGGGTAATTCCCTAGTTGGCTTCACGTTTCGTTGTAGTTGGTTCTATCTGTATCAGGGTTATAGAAACTTATCTTCTCCTCTTTCATTCTTGCCTGATTTACATGTCGTGTGGAGACAGAAATCACATACAAAAAGTTACTTTCGTAATACAGAAGTCGACGTAGTTCTTAAAAATATTTAAAATATGGTTAAACAGACAGATATAATACTGCACAGTTATTTTGAAACTCGGAAAAGATATAGAGCAAATATTGATACGTAACTACACATGGTTGATCAGACAATCAGTTTTATGCAATCTGACAATCCCCTGTAAAAATCCAGGATTACAGAGGTTAGATTTTATCTTTGGGACTTGAAGAGGAATATTGTATTTTAATAGGGACGTAGTATAATCTATGATAGATATTTCTATAGATAGATATATATCAACTAACATTATATACAGAGAATATTTAACCGAGATTGATTTAAATTATTATCGTGACTTATTCCAAAATGGAATATCAGGATCAGATACCTTTTTGAGATGTTTTCAAAAGGTGTAAAATATTTTGCACAGAGGAATCGGATGCAATACAAAGATTCAAAGGTTAATTGCCATTTCAAATATTGTATAGAAGTGTATACAAAAACAAACTTCAAAAGGATTTTACATAAACTAGAATGGTGTGTAAGATAAGTTCTTGGATTTATAAGACAGAAGTAAGCAGAAAAAATAGTCTCGTTCAAGATTGTTCAATATTATTGTGAAACTACTCCGTAAAAAATGCACACACATGGCTGTCAAAATAACATAACTCCTCCAATACAAATCTTCATTAGAAGAAAACCCTTATATCTATTTGGATGCCGCTTCAAACAAGACTGTTGAGGCGCCGTGCCGCCTTTCAACAAGTAGAGCAATAATAGAGTAGCCGGTCAAACAAAGACGAGTGTTATCACGTAAGAGTGGGATCACACGGTATCAATAAGAGCTGAGTCCACGACCTTGAGCCGACCTTGGATGGAGAAAGTAGACGGTGATGCAACGGTTGCGCCACAGTCAGGTGCACCTGGGGTCTCGAGGTCTGGGGGTCTCGGGTTCGAACTGCGGACGCGGTGAAGACATCGTCCTGCAACAGGATCAGCAACCCGGCTGGATTGATTCGAAACAGTTGTAGGATGTAACAGTCCCAGGGTGAAATTATTTTCCGGCTGTAAATCGAATCGTGGTAATGCCAATGTTGAAACGGATAATGTAACATTTTGTTGGATAACAAGTTGTTAAAAGACAGAACATCAATAAACAAATAAAATAGGTTCGTCAATGCGCTTGAGATTAAGCAAATTTACTGTATTAAAGTTACAAACATTCTAAAGCTGATTTAAAGTCGGTTTAACTATGCTTCCATTCGATTTACTTATTTGTTTTAAGTAAATAAATGGGATTTCCTTTGGAATGTCAATGCCATTAATATATCTGAAAAATTATTTTAAAACTAGAAATAATTACTCGACAAAATATATTCAGATCATTTTAGTTGAAGCAGGAGTAGTTTTCAACTTCTTATTTTTCGTACTAATTGAAATTGAAAAACATCCTACCTTACTACTCCCAAGACTTATCAATTAGGAAAAGTTGCGTGTATTATATATTGAAATCCTCCTTTGATTGTTTATCTAAGAAGTACAATCGTACACGATGTCGCTTGTTTGTTGTTGTTCGGTGTTACTTGTTGAACTTGTAGATAGCAATTACGGATCCCTCATCAGCAAAGCAAATTAACTATCCATAACTTTTAACACCAAGATAAATTGTTAATGAAGCTAGATGATAAAATTGGGAACCGAAATAAAGTTTGGACACAAAAAAACAACGCAATGATTTTTATTTGTTAGGCCTGAGTTAACTACGTGAGACGTAAAGAAAACTTTTACCAATAATCATATAAATCTACAAGACTGATTCGATGTGGGTCTCTTGATCTCTGATGAATATGTGGATTTCATATTCATCAGATGAATGTGTGTAATATTAATATCCTTTGCTTGAGTTTTTTTTGTGTTTTGCAATTTATTTTTTATTTGTTTTACGTTTTTGTTGTTAATGTTTGTCAGAATCAGTGGTATTTTTACGTTTCAATGTTTCCATCTATGAATTTGGTTAATGACCTTGCGCTAGAAAATATTTGGGTGGCGAAGTGTGGTAGCATAACGGCACAAACTGTCCTGTCTATATACACGACTAGCTGGTCTTTCCTTAGTATTTTAAAGTATAAACAGATAAGCCCGGCCTTCCCATCTCCTGCGGAAGCTGCCGAAATTCAGCCTTGGGCTCGTCCTCTAGCCGCGTCTCTTGTAACCTTCGATGACCAACTGCAGAGATGGTTCGCCTCTCCATCGATTCATCGATTAAAAGAAAAGTTTTATTAGCTTCAGAAGCTATAGAGCTTTTTTGTCAGTTAAAGAATAAAAAACCAAAATTTAAATGTTTCGTGATTAAACTAAGCATTTCAGACTTCTTTGAATGTGTGTAATATTAATATCCTTTGCTTGAGTTTTTTTGTGTTTTGCAATTTATTTTTTATTTGTTTTACGTTTCTGTTGTTAATGTTTGTCAGAATCAGTGGTATTTTTACGTTTCAATGTTTCCATCTATGAATTTGGTTAATGACCTTGCGCTAGAAAATATTTGGGTGGCGAAGTGTGGTAGCATTAAGGCACAAACTGTCCTGTCTATATACACGACTAGCTGGTTTCCCTTTCTTCCCACGGAATTCTTCATGTCTCAAAACTAAACAACACGATAAATTAGCACGTTGTAGTTGACAGTCATTTCTATTAATTGTGTAATCTGTTTGCTGACAGCGTAACTACTAAAGCACATTATACATAGAGTGACCACCGACACTGTTTGTAAAGGATACCTGAATGGTATGGAGATTGTATAAAAATTAGCAGTCCTTATTTACTGCAAAATACTATATTTCCTTTAAGTGCCTCCCTTCTCAACAACATTACGCAAAGGTACAAGTGCTTATTTGATACGATATACTAATATAATAAAGTAGGAAGTGAAGTAGATCAACCGTCCGCTCGAGTAACCTTACTGAAAGGTCAACTGCGTAGGCACCTATTATATGAATTATTTTGTAACAGCGGTCAATAGAAAAATCCAAATAATATATATGACCAGGCCAGCAGTAAGCATGTTGACGGTAGTGGCCACTAGGGCGCAGCATTAGGCAATGCTGATGCAAGCGGTTGCAATGTAGTCATGCTCTACATGCTTTCTTAATTGTATCCTTCATTATCACAGACGGACCAACCCAATCTTTTATGTATAGGAATAACCGTAATTACCGGGTTATTCCGCTAGAGCTTTTGGATAATTCAATACCCTTTGTTGCAAAAAATGGCCAGGTTTACGAAATTAATGATAAAGAGCTTCTTAGGAGAGTGATTTCTTTCATTTGCCTCTCTTTCTCTGAGATCTATCCAGTATGATTGTTCATTTCCAATATATCCTGCATACGTTGCAGAGGTGGGTATAACCAATAATAAAACTCATTAACTCCGTTTCGCTACCAGAATTAAATATTAAGATAACGCAATTATTAAAAGAATCTTTATACATGATGGAGATTGACACTTCCACTAATAATTTAACGAGTAAAACTTTACATATATTCTAATATGAGTGAATCTTTGTTGGAGAGATTGTTGTCAAAAGATCTACCACTAAATATTTGCGTTGGAATAATTTTACATGAGAAAAGCCACATTTCAAAATGCATATATATAGGTATTTTCCGAGTCTCTTTCTTACGGTCTCTTCTTCCTTACGGTCTCTTTTGGCCATTGGCTTTCCAAGTTCTATTTTGAGTACGTTTTAAGTCTTATTTGACAAGCATAGTCATTAATCGAGGATGCAATCCATTCATTAGCCACTGAATTCAGCACTTACAAGGGTTTTAAAATAAGGAGTGGACAAATACATCAAATAGACAGATAGGCCTAGCTCATATAATAGCCAATTTTTCCTTCGTGCAAAGATAGATTTTCCATATAATTAACAATTTCATTTACATACAACAAGATTAGAGTTTAATCCATAAAATACTGTCCATAAATCCATAAACTCTCCTTAATTGGATATTTATCTCCTCCCGGCAGTTTTAAAGTTATTGGATACTTAAAAAGACACAACAACGCTCTATTCGAAACAGATCTCGCGCCACTTCCCAACAGTCCTTGAGACGACGCAAGTCCCTGTACTCAGGAGGGACGACGCTCCAATGTGAACCGGTGGTGACCTCCACTAATATGGATATCTCCCAGTTATTACGACTTCCTTAAACAACCTACCACAGACAACTTTATTGCACTTTAAAAGTGCATGTGCATGCATTGTTGGCAGTGCAATGTCCTGGAATCCGTTAACCATTCATTGTTCCTTGTATCTCCTCAGCAATTTATACAGTTAATAATACTGAAAGATCGAATCTTTCGCAATCCTGTGGCATGATCTCAGGCATCGGTCGACTTTTCCTGGCTAGGTTTTATGTGCCCACAGCTTATGAGTCATCCACATCTCTTCTAAACCATCTTAAGATACCAACTTTCCTTATGAGTATGCTCGCTAATATACAGTTGATCTGAATTCAAAATTTAGAATTAGTCATAAACCCCCTACCGTATTATTTCTTCACCCTATTTTTATATTTTAGTTTGTTGTAACGAACGAGTCCCTGAGAGCTGATTAGCTAATTTTAACAAATTCTCAAAATGAAGCGAATTTTAAAGTTATAAAATATATTTTATGGTTAGCGGTGGCACGTACTGAAATGTATATACTCGTATTTTCTTTTTTAAACGCAATTCAAACAATCCAAAACCTGTATTGTTACTACATATTTGACTTGTTTTCAGAACCATTACTAATAATAATAATAATCACTTTATTGAAATGTAACTACAAATGTTGTGTATCAATGATAAAAAACATAAATTTAGTATATTTTGTTAAACTTCATAGTAATAGTATTAAACTAATAAACAATATAAATATCATAAAAAATAAAAGAACAAGAATATACCATAGTCTCAGAAATGTCAGAGCCTTGTATGCAATAAATGCTAATTTAAATCAGGTTATCTATACTTTTAATTATTAATCTATTATGAATGTTAAATTGTCAATTATTCGGATTGACTTTTTTTTAAGGATACAAGTCTTTTAAATTCCTTGACGTTACAGCTACCCCAAAGAGTAATACCTTACGGCAAATATGGATATATTCAACCATAATATGTCATCAGTAGCAAATTGTTATGGCAGTAATTCGATAATTCATGCAAAACATAAATTTTTGAGGATACCTTTGAACACAAAATATTTAAATGATCTGTCCAAGTAAGCCCTCTATCAATATACAGTCCTAGAAACTTGGTACAGTCAACTTCTTTCGGAATTTTAACGTCAATCATAATGGTTGGACATTCTTTATCCTCAAGATTTGGCGGCAAAATAATTTAAGAAAACTTGATTTTGAATAATTTGTTTTTAGATTAATTTCATCAAAAATTTGAATATAACTATAATTATAATGATAATTAATAACCCAACGGAAAATGACAGCTTGTACCCGGTTTTGAACCCTTCGCGGAATTTGCGAGCTTTTCCTCATGTTACCCTGCCATTATCGGATGCCAGTGGTGTCGGCATGACCTGAAGACAGCACGTGCACCCCCCCCCCCTCCACCACCCACCCCACATCTTTGTGTCGTGACAGTCGGGTATGCTAATACCAAACAAGACGTGTAATGTAATAGATAGCCGGTTGCGTAACGCTAATGTAACCTGTAATGCCCGTGAATTACTGGTTTTCGTCACTCTCGTCCGCCTCCTAAACACAACATACTTCGATGATACCGTCCGACTTGCCAGATGTTCCCATTTAACGTGGAAAAGAAGTACTTCACGAATACGTATTAATCCTGTAAATAATCTTAATTGATGAACTAAAAGTCTTTAACTGGCAATCTCTGAAACTCAGTACTATCGATGGTGTTAGTTTATGACAACCATTCAACTTACCCAGATCAACGGTTATGGGGAACAACGGTTTAACGAAGTATTCGTAGATACTTCAGTACTGTAGTATCTTTTCAGTAGTTCAAGTTTATCAACTTTAAAAGTATTTAAAATATAGTTCAATTTGGTTCGGATAATCTTCTGTGTTTCTGTTTCTGGTCACTGCTTTAATACTGCTTTAACTATCTCCAGGATGTTATGATTTAAGAAATAAAACTGATATTTGAAATGTGTCAGGTTCTTTAAACTATATTTATTTAAACAGAAAATAATAATGCATTTTTATGATAAAAACAACTAGAAACATTTACCTCATCCCACTTTATATTATTTACTTGACTCTCAAACAAAATACTTCATTACTCTATTGTCAAAACTGAAAATCTTTCCTCTCGTTAGATAGTAATCAAAAATAGTTGTTGCCAAATTGTCATTCCTCCTCAAACCTCAGAGAAGACGAGCTCGTGAGGTCACACGAGGGTTGATTTATTATCAAGGAAAATGATTCATGTCTAAAACTGCGCAAGAGCCTTGAACCGCACTACGGGTTAAAGCCCGGGAAATTCCCGGCCCCTGCCATTACAGCGTACTCGTGTCCTGGGAACCAGCAACTAACAAGACACTCGAGTAGTACAAAAACCTCTCAAAACTCCCAAATGTCGCACATCTTGAGCAAGTTTCAAAGTCAAACGAAATCTTGTCACCACTAAATAATTGTACCACTAAATCTGTTTTTCGCTGCGGTATTATTCCTGCTGGTGGAAGTCCTGCTGAGATGATGTTTAAACGGAATATATGTACAAGCGCATACATTTTAAAGCAAAATGTATCGGAAGATCTAAATTATATTTTCACCATGAGGGAAACTGTAAGTGCGATGTCTTATAAACAAGAGCGTTTAAAATGTATGTAAAAGAGTGTAATGTATTTTTTAATGGAACTGATGTTGAGCTGATCAGATTTAAAGTGACATTTAACTGGTACCATCCACATCAGCTTCGTGATGGCACCTCCCTAATCTTGAAATTACTGTAGCGAATTCCAGATGTAATGACCACTTCTGTAATATAGAATTTGAACTCTTTTGCCCGTACCAAAGTGTATTTAATTACCTACTGCATCCGTAGGAATCTACCCCATGTTAAGCAATGTATGCGCTTGAACGTACATTCCGTTTAATCATCTCAGCAAGACTTCTACCAGTAGGAGTGTTAATAACCTTTCGGTTTTGCAGAATAAGCCTACAGAGATTTTTATATAGATCAGTGGCGTAGATAGGCCATCGTTAGGGGGGGATATCTCATTAGCGAATACAACACAAAAAACTGTGTTCGTGACTAGAGATGGTACCGGTATACAAAATTTAAGACACCATTGACGTGTTCCTTACATTCATAATTATTGATAGGCCTACACATCCAAGACATAAACCATTGATACAAATTAATCGGTACTATTTGTAACCAGGACTAAAAAGTGCTTGTATCAGTTGTGATCAGCACTGGAAAGTAATCATTAAGCTAGGGTTGCCAGGTCGCCGGATTTCCCCGAAGTTTTAAGGTAAAAATAAAGCTCCGGGGAATTTCCGTGAAAAATTAAAAATGTCCCCTTTTTGAATTTTTTTTCAAAAATGCGTTGAATAACGCAAATTTTGCGTTTAAATCCTATCTGTGAACCAAATTGCATTTACGTTTGCAACTTCATCGTCATGCAACGATTGCCAAATAAGCTAAACCCTTTTTTCCTTGTTCACTCTAACCTTAACCTCTATTATTTGTTACTCTTTGGCTTTATTTCGTCGGCAAATATCGTTAACTTTTACATATATTTTCCGTTATAGAACGCTGAAAATAAGTTTGAAGACGTATGGCTCTCTGCATTATATTAAATTAAAAATCTAATATGGCAACCGGCGCGGCGTATGTTAAGCACATCACTAAGTCCGTCTAGACGGCAAGGGTCAATGTTGCGCTATTTGACGAACTGGCTGCTAGGGGGTGAGGGTAGACTGTTCGGTGACTCACGTCCCACTTTGTAGCGCGCAAATAACGTGTCACGTGCCGGTGGGTTCTTCTGCAACTATTTATTGTGTGTGAACATATTCTTATTATATAAATAAAATATTTTGGAGATATTGCACACATATTTTTTTGTTTATCAGTAACAGCATTTCTTTTTAATCAAAAGGCATAAGCTTGATTTCAGGAGGATATAAATTTTAATTTCTCCAAGTTACAAGGGGGGATATATCCCCCTGACCCCCCCCCCGTATCTAAACCACTGATATAGATCATCAGTTTCCTCAGTCATTACACATAACCTACTTGTTTAGTGTTTGGTTATAGCGTCCTCCTTGCCTATTTGACGCTGGGTGGTGACTATTAGTGATGAATGCTGTGTTGAGTCCATGCAAATGTTAAAGTCATTTCAATGCTGGGCCGTTGTCAATAACAACAGTATTTGGGATTATAAATCACTCGGAATTGTGTTTTGATAATTTGACTGTGGATGGCCTGATATGATGTTTTTGGTCCTGCATATGATCGATGCGAACTCGTTCCCAACGGATCTTAAAAATGTATGAACTCACCAGACAGTTTTGTCGATAGCTATCAATAAACATGGATATCGAGAAATATATTCAGACAGAATATGTGCTCTAAATTAGAATGATCAAACCTTGGGAAAACTCTATGATCTCTTGGTAATACCTATATGGCATGCCTGTGTGAGCTTCGTGCCGTTCTTGCAGTATAGCTTCCCGTAGTGCAAATGAAACTACGACACGAACTCTCCTAAATAAGCAGCCGTTCTCAACTGTCGATTCTCCAACTAATCCTTTGTATTGGTCAGGTTTGGCAGGATAGGAGGTTTGCAGTGCGTTATTCACCAATCCAAACTATGCATCATTTATAGGTTCTCTTCCGTCTTGATTGCGTGTAACTGGTAGGGAATTTATTTTAACTAGTAAGAGGTAATTCAGATACTATGATAATGACAGATGGACTCTTTTTCGTGTAAAACAAGTAAAATTTAAATGCAAGTACCAATAGCTTTGTGATTATCATAGTACGTGGTTTCTGGTCAAATTAATTGGATTTCTATAAGAATAACATTCGAACTTAAGAAGAACCGTAGGGTGGAGGCCTAAGGTCAGATCGGAAAATCCTTTATTATTGCTCACCTACGTTGTCTAACTCCTGTACAACATTTCATGTTTTTTGACACCCCGGTTTAGACTTTCTATTTTCTGTTAGAAGTTAGGATTTTACTAAGTACACTTTTATGATACAAAATTCAAAACTATAAACTCAATTGTTTGTTTACTTCTGAACTAACTAAATTTAAGAGTAACAAACAACAACTTGTATTCGCTGCTAGAACAGTTAAACAATCTGTTATGTTAGTCCAAATGGTATACAATATTTATTTGACATGATACTGAATTTCCAAAAAGATACTATACATAATATAATATAATTGCCGACCAATTTCAGCTTGTCGTCGTTTCTGGAAAAGTCAAACGATTCTGTTAATCTGAGTACATTAAAACATGTTTTAAGTAAAAGATATTATTCCAGTAGTTAGACATAATAGGTTTAAGTAAAAACCACCGCGAAAGGCTAAAAATTGTGACAAAATTGAGGATTATTTAAATGTATAATGTATAAATTTAATTACTTACCAAACTCTCCGCAAATAGCCTACCACAGGATTTGTCCTTTTTACTTTCATCGACTCATTTGATGAAAATAAAAAGCCTAGAACGTTGGTGGTTATATAATGCAGAAAATTAGTAGAAAATCCAAGACCGTTTCCTAGGTTTTAATTTTATTTTATTTCAAAATCGCTACCTTGGTCATAGTTTTATTGTTGCCGGCGTTTACTTATTTAATTAATTATTTATTATTAAAAACCAATCTAACTGCGCGAGAGTTAGCAATTACTTAGCTTATTACCCAGCGCATAGAGAGGCTTATATTGTGATGTCATTACAGGAGTTAGCTTAACAGTAGTTGAACTTACTTCTGAACTGAGTTTTGTTACCATCCACATGTCTTAAAATCTTCCATTAAATTGATTTTACCCTTCCAAAAGATTAACGTTGGAACTTTGAAAGCCCTAGACTTTCTTATAAGGGTTTTCAGTAATAGTTAAGGGCTTACCTTAAGGGCTTTCAGATAACTCATAAACTATGATTTAAGACCTAGTGGTTTCGCCGCGGCGCCGGTAGCCTGTTCACAAGAATCGGCTTAATTTGTAAATACAATCATAATTATTTTAACTTTTAAGTTGTATAAATTAGTTATTATAGCTGCCCTTCCCGGCTTCACCCTGAGAATACAATAGTTGTGAGTGTTGAATTTTGTGTCAAGCATCTAGAAATCCAGTGTTTCGTTTCGGCCTCCACTTTAATTTAATACCTCTTAACATAAACAATAATTTTCCGCGAACCCTTATCTTGTATGTTAATTAATTTTCCCATTCGACTAACATTGATAATTTTTTTATTGGATTAAATACTAAACCAGTTACAGTAAAACCATACGGTAAAAGACTGTTTGCCGGCAATAACATATGTTGCACGCGAATATGAATAAAAAATAGTAAAATTACAACGCAATAACACAACGATTTTGAGGCCGCAATGCCGGCGAAGCCCGAGGTGGCAAACGTGTGAGCCGAACCCTGAGCTGGCAAACGTGTGAGGCGAACCCTGAGGTGGCAAACGTGTGAGGCAAACGCTGAGGTGGCAAACGTGTGAGGCGAAGCCTGAGGTGGCAAACGTGTGAGGCAAACCCTGAGGTGGCAAACGTGTGAGGCGAAGCCTGAGGTGGCAAACGTGTGAGGCAAACCCTGAGGTGGCAAACGTGTGAGGCGAAGCCCGAGGTGGCAAACGTGTGAGGCGAGATAACTAATTTGCATTTACGTGATATAAATCAATATGATATAAAACACATAAAATATATTTAAACTCCCACTATACCCACGTACGGTAGACGGACTGAAGATCCCCGGGATAAAATTTACCTGGGAATTGTTTACCTGTTTTGGCGAGCTTGACTGAGGATCCCAGCACTAATGAGGGGTCGAGCGGGGACCTTCAGTCAAGGCTCGCTCTTGGGATCGTCATCGAGTTTGATGAGGGTTGACAAGGGACACCAATAACACCTCACACCTTGGGTCACTTACATTTTTCTGTAATTTAAATTGAATTATTAACTAATGGTTGTAGTCCCTAGACTGTATTTCACTACAAACAATACAACAAAACGTAATTAAATCTCCATTATTTCCGTATGTAGGTAGTTTGCTCTTTTTGGATACAGTTATGACAGATTTCCATTTATATTTTCATAGTACACAAATTATTCATCCTACTAATTGATATTATAAATGTGAAAGGTTGGATGCATATATGTGGATGGATGGATGTTTAGACTTCCATCACGTAAAAACTACTGGACCAATTAAGCTAAAATGTTGCATGAACAATGCAAAAGTTATGGGAGAATATTGTTACTAAAATTATTATGTAGTTAAGATGTTTGTCAGTTACTGAAAAGGAAGTCATATGGATAAAACATATTCAAAGATTTAATGGTGTTGGTCAGGTTAGTATTTTAAATATGTTTTAATATTTTGCGAGAGAGGCCGAGGATAACAGCCCTAACCTTTATAACCTTTATATAATACTAGCTGTTCCCGCAGGCTTCGCCCCGCAAATAATCCTATATAATAATAGCGTGTACAAGGCAACGTGTAACCACCTATTCCAAATAAACTACTAAACGTAGAGAGGTCAGGTTGGTGTTCAAAGATTTCCCTTAGGCCAAGGATGAAGAAAAAATACGATATCCTTAATTTACTCAGTTATACGTTTGTAAATGGCAAAAACACAGTTTTTATTTTGGAAATTTTTCATCAATCATTTTGTTTACCGTACCATGTGTTCACTTTCCCTTCTTTGCATCCAAATTTAATACGACTGCTGAGTAAAGTTAGCAAGTCGTGTTTGTAAACAAAGCAGACAACTATTCTTAATTAAATTTAGGTTTTTGGATTGAAATTAGCAGGCAATAAGCAACACAAATTATATGCTGGGCATAAATAGACTTTGCAATACTGTATAAAAGTGGCAGAAAAAGTAATTGTAATTAAAATTCAGATTTAAGTATTCTACATTCTCTATTTAAACTTCTGATTCGTTTCCTTTAATGTTGCAGTAATAATTGTGTTTTATTACTGATATAACTAAATATAACTAAAGATAGATTTTTTCTTTGTTTAATCATGGGTCACGGAAATTATTACGACAAAGCGGCATTATAGCAGTTCACATCTGGAATTGTAGTATTTGTTATTGTTGCAGTTTAGGCAGTTTCTATTGTTTTGTGTAAATATGAACAATCAAAAGCTTTTTGTAAACTACGACGATGATAGCTATTATTCTTTCTATAATGTGCGATTTGAATATGATTGTAAAAAACCATGATTAAAGACACAAATACACGATCAAGTAAACGTAAATGGGGAGGGGGGTTATTTGTTATGCTGAAGATAAAATGTGAAGGTAAAAGTTAAGACAATTTGCATAGTTCAATAAACAATTTTTAAGTCCAAAATTGAGTTTGATTTCACAGAGTCGTACCTTCTTTGCTATATTAAATGAAATGGGGTGAAGGTAGATGAAACTCTGGTAAGAAATTGTGATAAGAAAACTAAGGACTAAAGACCTACACCACTATGAGCATTGAATACATACGTTTTAATTCAGTTTAGCTAATTATGTGTTTTTGTTGGTCTGTCTTTAGATAGTTTGTATGTCAGCAGACGAAATACTACTAAGTGTTGGTAAATATGTAGACTGTGTTTATCTTTTGGTTATAAAACAAGGAAAGCAGTTAGGTAAATTTGTATTGCATATTTGAGTCCAAAGAAAAAACATTTAAACGTTTAATACAATTTTTCCAGTTTTTAAGGAACAGAATTTGGCTTGAAGTTACATAAATCTGCATCTGATTTAATATCCAAAACTAAACTAACAACAAAGTTTAAACTAAACCATGGGATTCTTCTTTAGGACTATTTTTTGTGTAGGCGTAATAAGTCTTTCGTAAAAAGAATTGTTATACATTCTAATGAATATTTTAATATACAACATGCTTTGTTACAATAGCATCTTACAATTTCGCACGGTGATTTCCCATTTGATTATATGCATGTCAAAGAGTTTTAAATATTAAAGGTTCAGTCTAATATTTGCAATACAAAGACTATAACACGACTGTAAGCGTGAAACTAATTACCAAGTAGGAGATAGGCAGGGCCGGCGAGAATACCTAGTCCCAGCGGTTATCAGCCCCTGGCAGGTAAAGGCGGAGGCCCTAGTGCCGTATACCTGTTTTTCAAGGCTTGACTGAGCATCCCAAGACTAATGAGGGCTAGGGAGGGGACCCTGAGTCAAGCATCACCAAAATATTTTACAACCCACCTTTGATCCATCTACCCTGGATCTTCAGTCCTACAATCACCCACGTACACGACACGACTGTAGACGCACATATTAGATGGTAGTAAAAGGCAATCAATTTCGATAGCTAACTCCACGATTTCATAATATTCATTTCTGATTGGCTTTATTGGTGCCCGAAATATCTGAGGTATATTAATTAGCATTTTAAGTGTAAAAATCTGGTGGAAACTATTATATAATTTCCATATAATTGCCACTAAGAGCAAGCAATGTCTGAAGACAGCCCACGCTTATGACAGGCACGCCTTCAATATGTACACGGCAATTGAGATACAACCGTCATAGTCTTTTGACCAGTACACTTGTAAATCAATCGTTCCTATCCGATACCCATAATTAATTTTTTCCGAAGCAAATTTTTGTAATTCAAATATCTCATATGTAGAAGTGGACCAAATTATGTAATTGGTTAAAGTACTCTGAATTAGGAAAAGTTGTTCAATCAACTAACTTTAAAAATGCGGCTAGAGTTTATTTTACATTTCATTTAAAATACATTAAAAATCATTAACCAAGCGAATTTACTAAACTGAATAAAACTATTCCTAGCTCGTTGGGCAATAAAGATTGTTTTAAGTAATGCAACGATTGTTTTTCTCACTGCTAACCGAATACACGATTTGTATTACCATAAATAAAAATATATATATATTTTTGAATTGGGATTGTCTTAAAAAAATTAAGAACAAGCTAAAATATTAGAAAATATTAAGGTTACTCATACCAATTGTTGTTTAAATTAAAACATAGGTAAGTTATTGTAGTTAAATAAATAATCTCGTTTGTCTACATTTAAATGGGATTGTAAATATAAATTATTTATATATACACAATTAAAAGCCAGAGTATATAATTTATCTATCTTTAATATGAGTATTAACTTTTCTGGGGTATTTTAAGTCTTGTAGGGGTCATGTAACCGATTTAAAGCATAACCCTGTAATCACCAGATCGTAGCCTCAAGGAAGGGACAACTGTTTTACTGTTACAAAGCGATTCCAAAAACAAGTTTTATCTCACTCTGAACTAAAAATAACATACAAATCCTAAGTTTCTACTTAATAAACAATAACTCTCCTTTTTAACAAAGAAATCCATAAAGTTTTTATCGTTGGGTTCCAAAATGAAAACACTATTTTCAAAACCAAAAGGAAACTTTACTAAACCAGGTAAAATTGCAATAGACTAGAAACTATTTCTTGAATTAGAGCAAATGTTTGCTTTATGCTTCTGAATTTACATCACTCCTCATAACGTATAATTTAAGTAATAAGTTATAATTTTATTTATATAATGTTTGTACCATATGATTTTGTTGTTGTTTTGTGCTTTGTCAATGTGTCAACCGTTTTAAATATACAGTTTTATTCATTGCTATTCTTACAAAAGATGTATATTGAAGCTCTGAAGACCCTCAGGCGGATCCCTATAAAGACGAATATCAATTATAAGTAAATTCACAGAATTCCCACCTCAACCTCAAGTTAACACATCAAGCATACAAATCAGTTCAAGTTGCTTTCATCTCACCCTTATACAAATCCAAATTGTGTATTAATCTTCTACATTATTAAGACAGTTTCTTGATTGGCGATTTTAGGCTTCTAAAACTATTTATTTTCTTACATATTTAGTATCAATCAAAAGCTCGTACATGCGCCCCATGGGAAAACATTTAAAGATCCAAATTTCACTTATGGAGTTATAGGCCTATTTGCTTTAGGCAAATAAATTATCACAAGGTAAACATTTCAAAACATCTGACGATTACCATGCGGAGAATAGGACACTGGCTACTATAATTTAAATAAAACATGGCAAATATATTTTAATTAAAGAAAGATTCGAATATAAATCCAAGAATAAAAACTCTGTGTATTTCGACTACGCCAAAATATTGCAAAATATGAGAGTGATTTTTTCAGTATATTAGTAAAGTAACGTTTTATTTCAAAGACATTGAGAATTTTCATGGAATAAATTAATTCTTACGCTTACGCCTACGCTTCGTGAATAAGCGTTAATTCCAAAATAAAACAGAGTCACAGACTGAAAAACTCAAACAATATCGGTTCTCGTTTTTATGCTTGCATCTCCATTTGCCATTTAGCTCAAACCCTGAAAAATTAAATAATAACTCAATACCATTTTAGCGAATATTCCCTATAGGGAAGAAGCTATTACCGTAGTCGGCATGGGACGACCTAGGCTCGGGACCATGATAACATTTCGTTTTGAGGTCCCCAGACCCCAAAAACACCATTCGTTCGAAACTGCAATACACACACACACACACACACACACACACACACACACACACACACACACACACACACACACACACACACACACACACACACATATATATATAATATATATACAGTTTCAAACATACAGTTTTTGAGGTTGTATATACATACATATGTGTCCGTGAGCACGATAACTCTCGTAAAAATGATCCGATTTTGATTAAATTTGGTAGAAACATGTAAAGCAACATTTATGACTTTAAGTTCGAAAACCAGCTAGATTTCTCTATCCGAAGGGGTATTTTGGGGGGGTTTGTACCCCAAAAATCAGTTTTCTGAATTTTTTACATATAATTTTTGAAGTAGTCAAATTTTAGTTTTTACCATTGGATTCAACTTAAAAAAACACACAATTTGGTATTTTGATCATTCATCTACGTCAATTAGTTACCGAGATATTCAAAGTACCAAACACAGTACGTTGTCTAATGTCATTCTTATGGAGTAAAAGACATATGGACTTTATATCTCGCTTATTTATGAACGTATAATGATGAAACTTGGTATATGGCTTCATCTGGTTATGATCTATTGATATTAGCTCAAAAACAATTTTTTGCCAAAGGCTCCGTAGCAGCGAACCTGCGTACTCAGCCCCCATGTTATTCTTATGGAGAATAATTAAATGCTATGTCTTCCTTAATTATGAATATAAATGAATAAAAACTGGTATACGGCTTCACCTAGTTGAGTTATATTGATATTAGCATAAAAACCCATTTGTTGTGTCCCTTGTTACAGCAAACCTACGTACTCTGGCCCAATGTTATTCTTACGGAGATTAATTAAAATGTATATATCGCTTATTTGTGAATATATTTTTATGAAACTTGGTAAGTGGCATCTGGGGACCTCAAAACGAAAAGTTATCATGGTCCCGGGCCTAGGTCTTACCATACCGACTACAGTAATAGCTTCTTTCCTATAGGGTAAATTCGCTAATTACAAATAAAACACATTTATTATGCATATTTATATTAGAAGTTTGTTTTATGATTTTAACTATTTGAAGTCGCAGAAAATTTCGAAAGTTGCAGAGATAAGTATTGTGATACCTATGGAATTAAAAGATCCCCCCCTTATAGTCCCTTTATAGTTATAATGTTAGGGGACACAAACCATTAAAAGTTAAATTTAGACTTTTCGGATCTATATATTGAAAACATCAAAATGTAAAATAAATCCCGATCATCTAAATACATCCATTTATACGTTCAATACCTCCATAACTCAAATATATCATCAATTTCAAAATAATGTAGATGTAAGTCGCTGAGCTATTGTTGTCAAAGATTGGACGCGCGGCACACGGCATGGTGGGGTCACATATCATTCAGTGTCAGTGAACCTGTTTAACATTTACTTTCGTTCTCTTCCTCGTTTTGCCATAAGGGGCCGCGACCCACATTGTGACGTCGATGACAATGCCGCACAATGGCGGACACCGGGTGAATCACGTGCTCCTCTCAGCTGATTTCCAGTCAGCTCCATCACAGAACAGCTGATCTTTTGACAATAGATGATATGATTTTATGTTATATACTACACGCAGGCCCTGCAATTTGTTATCGATTGAATTAAATAATAACGGTTTCCCATTTTAAATCTATTGTTTATATAAACATTTCTTATATCACATTTTAAGGTTGTTTGGCCTCTAAACGTAAATTATGAGCTTTGACGTTCCATGGTTAATTTTTATAAGCCTATGCAAAAACGTAATACTTATCTAAATGCTAAATGACCTTTTTCTCTGTTTATACAGTTTAAATATCTACTGCAGCCTAAAAATATGTCCAAAAACGTACACACTTAACTTTACATACATACAAAAATAACAGGTTTCTGCTTTTTTTTAAACTTGGCATATCTAGTTTAGTTTAAATGTTACATGAGATAAACTATTTCCATTTTTTAACTTGCATATAAAGTCCAAGCCTTTTGTAACGAAAAGTCTCAGTTTATACTGGTATACCACTAATTCAAATTAACGTTGATCTACAACGTATTATTTATGTGAATACAATCAAATGATTGCAAAATAGGTTTACAAACTGGGCAGATAGCAAGCACGACAACACTGAGAAAGAAACTATTCTACTTCCAAATACAAATGTCAAAATTCTTTCACAATATAGAGATATCTTGCTCACAGGACTTTTCTGTATATTTTAACGCCCAATGGCCACTCCATTTCTTGGTTCCATTGCTTGGACCATTGACTATAGAACGCTACTCTAAAGATTAGGGCCCCTCTAAAATTCCATGATAATTGACAGGTACTGATGTAAAGTGTCTTATCTATATTAGTAAAAGAATTTCCTGATTTCGTTTTTTGATTTTAGACTCCTAAATCTATTATTTTGTATAGATGATTGGTATCAATGAAAAGCTCTTACTCTCCAGATGTGCCTTTTGGGGGTTTGTAAAACCTATACCTTCGGAGCTTGGCCCTGCAGGCTTTCAAAGTTTCAATTATAATCTTATGGAGTTATATTTAATTTAGTTAGTCAGCTTATTATAAGTACCTGGGGGCCGAGCTTTGCTCGGGGAAAGGCCATTCAGTTTGTTTAGATGACTCGGGGTAAAATATTTCACCACTTCCCCCTACTGATAATCAGATTTGTATAACTCATTTGCCTTTTTTCTACATTTTTAAGGTCACTCCAGTTGTTATTTATAGCTCAATGTCCTTTAGATTTATTCTACTACTCTATATATGTAATCTTCACTCAAATCTTTTAATCTCTGCTCTCAGGAAACCACACATTAATAATCATAAACAACATGAGTATTATTTTGTCGGTTTCCTGGTTGATTATGAACAGCTGATAAAATTCTTTTGTTTTGATTTGAAACTCCATAAGCCCAATGTTAATTTTTTTAACTTTTCATTTTAGTTTTTTTTACATTATTTGATTTTTCCTGGGGATGAGGCCTGTCTAGAACTTATTTTTATCCCAGAAATTAGTGATTTCGAACATTTGAAGAAAATCGTTGGAGCTGTTTTTGAGATCAGTGTCGCAAGCAAGCAAGCAAACATACAAGCAAATTAGAGTGGAGGATGTAAATAAACTTTTAAAATGTCTGGCTCTATGTCTGCTAGATCCCCATGCGGAGAATAAGACATCCGCTAGAAGTTTTGAAAAAACATTTTGGAAGTTTATTACATATTTTAGTTTCTAGTTAGGAGTTATTAAATATCTTATGTTCACTGAGTTAATCATGTTTAATCATAATAGTTGGATTTGATTCCTTGTTAAGCCTCTCCGTCGGAAATCGTGCATGCCGCACTGAACGTAAGAAGTTACAAGTATGATCTCTTATAGAGATTATGACAAATTTGTATGCACTGACAAATCTCTTTTGAACAAACAGAACTCTGAATGACACAGTACTCTGCATAAAGATAATGTTTAATTTTATTAGATTGATAGCCTATAGCTACCGGGATGTCATTTTATAATTCTCACAATGTTAGTGATATGTCAAGTATGCAAGGTATCGAATGGTTACTCGATTACAGTAATAATAATTTGCAATCTTTAAATTCTTTAGAGGAAAAATTATCAAATAACTTGAATGATCTGATATAGCTCGGAGTTGACAAGCTGGATAATTGATGTAATTTATATCTTTCACTTCAACAATCACATAATAACTGCAGCAATTGAACCTGCATTACTTACAACAGTGCATTTATGCATGAAGACTTTTTTTAATTTCAGACTGAACGGTTTAAAAGTTGTCTGTTTTTTTATTTAATTGGTGGAAACTTACATTAGTCAGTTAGAAACCGAAAAGAAGATTGTAGTTTAATAGCACATACAGATTTGTCAATATTGAGTATGCTATTTTTGTAATAACTTTGTTAAACAGAAGTTTAAATTATTAACAATTAATTATTTTGAGAAAGTTTAAAATATTGATCAAAGTGTCAATTTTTAAAGATATTTTTATTTTCTATTAAGGATGCGGAGGCTTTAGACTCACATTTGTGACTTTTGGGTCGCAATAGTGATTTGTTAATTCAATTTGTGTTTTGTTTGACTGTGTCTTTGGAATAAATACTACGATGGCCCATGCCCAACTTGCAACTTTAAAAATTATCTAAAATCTGAATTATTGTTTCCACTATTCCACTCCCCGACACCTGTTCAACTACATATAAAAGAAATAGTAGGGAAACGGTTATGGAACAACTATTTCTAGTGAGAACACCGCCCCCCTAAGATAGAGTTACAGTTGCATATTTCGGTCTGAATTTAAGTGTTTACGGATGAAGTTACTTTTAAAAATCACAGCTGGCTAAAATATATTGACAGGAATCTGCCAAATTTTAGATTGTTTACAAACAAACATAATCACTTTAACGTTTTAAAGATAAACAGTATCGCGTGTGACTGGACCCCAGTAAAGTAGCAGGGACATTCCTCCTCTGAACTTGGGGGGTGGGGTGGGGGGGGGCAAAACTAAAACATAATAGGATTCGGTTGTATCCATCTCTCCATTCATAAGCATGTGTCGCCACTTTGGTTAGTTGAACTTAGTGCTGTAAGATGGTGCTACCTGTATATCGAAATAAGTGATAATCAGTCATTCAAATATTATTTTTATGATGACAATTTTTTTAATCAAAATTTGTCAATAGTGGAAAATAGTTTTCAAATGGTACATTATCTTATATATTAAATAGCTAAGGAATTTTGTTTTTTTTTCGGCCTACTAAGTCTTTATTTGTCAACCGATTTGGACAATTGATGTGTCATTTTAAAGGTTTTACACTGTAAATTAACAAAAAATTGTAAAACTCAGAAATAACGCTTTAGTTTTTAAAATATTTACATTAAAAAAATCGCTCCATGTTATTTAAATAGGAGAATGCTTTTTAAGGAACTCGGCCTTAGTTTGAGAATACCAGGCAACGTGTGGTCATGGAATTTGTACCAATTTGAAGCTTAAGCATTCCGATGTTCCCCAAAATTGTCAGATTGTTGATATTTTCCCTTTAAGTTCGTTAAATGATAAGAGGTATAAATTCCTAAAATTTCTCCATGTTAATCATATGGGAGAATGTTCACCTAGGATTTTGAGGAACTCGGCCTTAGTTTGAGAAAACCAGGCAACGTGTAGTTGTGGAAGTTGTTCCAATTTGTAGCTAAAACATTCTGATACTCCCCAAGATTGTCAGATTTCCATTGCCTCCCTTTAAATTCGTTAAATTATACAAAGCATTAAGTCCTAAAACATCTCCATGTTATTCATATGGGAGTATTTTGACCAGAAACTCGGCCTTAGTTTGAGAAAACCAGGCAACGTGTGGTCATGGAGTTTGTACTAATTTGATCTTAAACACTCCGATACTCCCCAAATTTGTCAGATTTATAATTTTCTCCCTTTAAGATTGTTTAATGATATAAAGTATAAAGTCCTAAAATTCCCCCAAGTTATTCTTATGGGAGAAATTTAGACTAGGAACTCAGCCTTAGTTTGAGAAAACCAGGAAACGTGTGGCCATGGGATTTACACAAAATTGAAGCTGAAACACTCCGATACTCCCCAAAATTGTCAGATGTATCATTTTCGCCTTTTCAGTTTGTCAAATGATACAAAATGTACCAAAATGTACATGCCTACAAACCATTTTGGTTGGATTTTTAGTATTTTTTATTTACAACAAACAGCTGATTGTAATCCCAACTCAGTAAGTTTCATTAGACAGCTGATCAGGTCATCAAGCTTTTGATTTATTTTTGTCTGGAGTAAACATCAACGTAAACATTTTTTTTATTGGAAGGTGGGAATGTTTCTCGCACAAGGGAGATATCCCAGGGTAGTGTGGGACTCCTCCAAGAGAAGACTACCCACTAAACCTACCTCCCCCCCTCAAAAATGGATGAGATAGGAGGGTGACAACCAGTATGAGCGGGTGATTGTAACCTGTAAAAAAGTATCTTATTTTTTTAGAGTTAATTTTACTTTTTCCACGTAGCGTATGGAGAAAGTATTGTTTTCGGCAAAATTTTCGAATTTGAGTTATTAGTAGAAATATTAATTTTGATGGTCCCTGATTCTAAAAAAATGGTTTTCGAAGTGATGTCTGTGTGTCTGTCTGTCTATCTGTGTGTGTGTTTGTCTCGAGGTTTACAGAGCTGGAGACCGCACACGAGGTCCGATTTTGATTAAATTTGGTATGTAAGTTACTAATCCACGATATCTCCAGGCATTTTTATTTTGTTATGAATTTGTTTATTTTGTAGGGATAGTTATCCCCCCAAAACCACTAAAAAACTGAACAAATCCAATTTTCTCAAAAACGGCTCAAACGGTTTTGATTAAAATTTAATGGTTTGTAGAGCTTTAGGTTTACAACAAAATAACACCACTCGCATTTCTGTAAAAGTTTGGGTTCAGAGTTTACATGGCTTAAAATTTCCAAAATTCCGTTTTTTATATTTGTCATAAAGATTTTAAGTGTTAAATAAAATATACTTATCACCATTAAGAAAAGATAAATAAACCATCAATTTCGTATTTTTAATTTTTATCCTACGATTACTGATTGTGGAGAAAATTGAAACTTTCATTTAACGGTAAATACAGTACGTTGTCCAATGTTATTCTTATGGGGAATACAAAAATTACAATTTCCCTCTTATTTAATGATCAATTTACTTAAAATTGTATATGCAAGTCAAGTTAGCACTAACCAACAGAGGATATTCAAAATATAAATCCCCTACCCCGTGGGGGGGGGGGGTGATTAGGGTGTGATTACGCTCTTAAAACCACTGTGTGTGGCAAAGGATTTTGCAGTGACTCCAAAATTGGGATTTGGGTGAAAAGGTTTTTTTTAGAAACTTATACTTACTTATACGTACTTTATATTCTATAGTTAGTAAATAGAAAATAATGTCGTCATTAAAGTTGGGCTAAAAGGGAGAAAGTATGTGTCAGTTTCCTGAAACCATTTATTTAGTTTTGTGATTGTGTGACTTTTTAACTGTATCGTGCCACATATAAAGGTGCATTTTCATAATTTATAATATTGTCAGTAGGTACATATTCAAAACTGCAGTTATTTCATTGTTGGCAATTGTTCCTACAGGATACCAGACTACTCAAGCTTAATATTGTATCCGTTGAATTCCAATGGGCACCTACTAGTATGTATGAAAGGAGAAAATAGTACTGCAGAAAAATAAATCATTTAGAAATCTGTATTAGAAAAAAACACTCATTTTGGAATTCACGTATTCAAATAGAAACTCCACTGTGCCAAATTTTAAGGTGTTATCAGGACAAACCCTAACACTAACCCTATGTTCGTTAGGATTCCTGTATATGCACATTCTTGGAATGTTCAAAATTCCCTCGGGGCTTTGCCTTATTGGTCCTAAAAGTTTCAATATCATATCAGACAATATTATTTGTTGTCATGTGATTATATTTTAAGCATGTGTATGTTAATATTAAACATTCCTTAGTTTCTCCTCAGTGTGTAACACAACAGTTTTTCACTCTTCATTATCTTCCTGGTGTAACTGGTATTGTCCTAGTAATACATATGATCTGTTTTTGTTATACTCATACACCTGTGTGATGTTTCAGCATCTGATGAGTGGATGGCTGCTCGAATACAGTTACAAATGTCAACCTGTGGACTACTCCCACAACCCCTCGGCGCTTAGAGTAAGTGTCTCGTACATCGGTGATTCTCATCTTATAATGATATCCTACGGAATACTGTAGGATATAATCAAAGCCATAACTATTATTTTTATTTATATGGGTCTTATGATAAATAATACTTTTTACATATAAGAAAAAAATAGCAGATTTTGAATTTTAGAACAATAAGAAAATAAGATATAATATTATATGATTACTTTTATTGAAAATCGTAAAATAATTAAGGAATTTATATTATTTACAGTTGATTCCCTCTAATTTGACCACCTTGGGACCGGACCCCCGGCCGGAATAAAAAACAGTTGAACCATCCGGCATTTTTTTAAACATGTAAATTATAACCTATAATAACATTCCTGTAAATAAAAATCATTTCTAAGATGATTTGGCAATTTTTTTAAGCGCACTTACCAAAAAAATCAAATTACAAATTAAACTCACTTAAAAAATACTAACAACACTACATTAAAATTCATAAGCAAAGAATACACTGTAATAAACGCAATCGCCAAGTGAACTGAGATGATTTGTTTACATTTGGGCTGGAAAATGAACAGACACATTCATTCCTTTCAATTTCTGCAGTGAGTAACCCTTCTTTATTCGTTAATGCCAGGGCAAGGTTTTTATAAAAGAAAATTTTTAATCCGACCTAAGGTCTCTGCTCCACTGGCCTTCAAAGTTCCCATTAATTTGATCAAAGTTCAGTTAGTTATACCAAACATCTGTTAACAAAAATGAATACCTATTTCCTTTGATCACGCCATAACTTGAGAATGAGTGCACCAAATTGAATAATTTTTGTTGTTGTGTTCGTTAATGTCAGGACAAGGTTTTTATAAAAGAACATTTTTAATCCGACCTAAGGGCTCTGTCCTACTGGCCTTCAAAGTTCCCATTTATTTGATCAAAGTTCAGTTGGTTACACCAAACAGCTGTTAACAAGGATTATATCTAAACATGCTCGAAAGACATAAACATATGTTCATTACGGAAACAAAAAATCTACTTGAATAGCAACTCAAACTCTTTTTTCAATGCCAGAGTTAGCAGTACATAAAAATAGGCTAGTGAGCGAAGCGAACGAACTCATCTTGAAAATGAACGAGTATTTGACATAAAAAAAAATTCAATGACATTAGGACAGGACGTCTGTCGGGCCAGCTAATATTCTTATAAAAATGAAGATACTATATTGAAAGGGTAATTACTTTAACATAAAGTTAAAATTTTTCCCCATTTCTCTACTCTAAAACAGTACTCTTAAATATTCATAGGCTCTTCATAGTATTAAACAAAATTTCCAAAGTCCTTATTGTAGTTATCATTAGTGTGCACTGATTTTCTTAACTGCTCAGATTTCACTGAGTTCTTTCATATAAAAAAAAAATCAAAAGTTACTGAATGTCCAGTCAGAATTAAACAGACAAGACTGTTCACCATAAGTTTGTGCTTACAATGGTATGGGAGAATTGCAGAGGGGACCTTTTTGGCCCCACTCCATCATATGAGTTTTTGCTTTAACCTTTAAATGGGAACACACTCTCCATTATCTTAACGCCCTGGAAGAAACACCATTTCTTCCCCCCTACATTTTGCAAGTTTGTAATTAAATTATTGTAGGGGGGAAGGGGGCTTGATGTTTTATTAAATTATCTATATTCATTGGTTGTAAGCTCACAAATAGTGATTTATGATCAGTGTAATTTTCAGTACAAACAGTTATTTTAATGCTAGCACCAGTACAAAACATTGTGAAATTACATTACACAATGACAGTGAGGCAAGCCTGTCTACACATGGCTCATGCCATGTCGTTATTCTCACCCTTCCATTTGTAAGAAAAACTTTCCGAAGAGCTTTGGTATTTCACTGAAAATATTGTGTTGTATAACTTCTGACAGTAGTAATGATTTCTAATAAGCTTGGCTTTTGCAGATGGCTAGTCTGTGTTGGTGGTATTACATCTCAAAACTGACAGAGTTTGTGGATACGGTAAGTTTTGTCACACAATAGGTGATCAACCATTAATCACCATCACCATCATCATCATCAGTCGCCTGCATCGGGATCACACCGACTCGTCATTTCAAAATAACATAATTGGCGTTTCATTTTGTCTTGTTACTACTTAAACATTTCTTACATTATTACATTACTAAACTGCAACCTCATTCATCCGTAGTTATGTTCATGCATGGAAATACTGTACGAATCGTTATTTAATGCATCCAATTCAGTGTCATAAAACTACATTGGTGTCTTAGTGTGTTTCATTCATTCTTTCTTAAAGTCACAAGTCACATACCTTAGTCTAGTTTATAATCTTTTTACAAGTCATAATCAGTAAATTCAGTAAATCATACAATAATATTATTTGACTTTACCTAATAACGAAGACTTTATCAAAATGAATTATTGTTTTAGTTTTATATAACAGATTAATTTGTGTTACTAATTTTACTCATGTAAAATTCCTTGTATCAAATTTATAGATGAGGATGCCTAGACAAATTTAATTACGTAAACAAAAATGTTTTCTCACCATATTAACAATATCATAAAAATCATTTTAGTTTCCCCCACTCAAAGTTAAGTATTAATTATTGTGAATATATAAACATCATTAAGTCAAACACTTGGAAATAAATTAAGAATTTGAGTGGTATCCTTTTAGTTTAAGCGTTTAAGCAAACATATTTCTTGTAATTAATTGGTTTTCTTGTTACTTCAATTTTTACTAAGTGTTCAAAATATCTCATTCATAAACAAAATAAAGTTGGAGACATATCTTGCATTTCTAAAAGGTCCTTCAGTTAATAATGTGTTTCAGATATTCTTCGTTCTGCGGAAGAAAGACAACCAGATAAGTCTGTTGCATCTGTACCATCATTCTCTTACACCCATTGAAACTTGGGTCTGTGTCAAGTTTTTGGCAGGTAAAAGACTTTTTAATTTACTAGTAAAGAAGAGAGGCATGAGGAAATGTGAGTTGTTGTTAAAGCATGGTTTGTTTGACATATTTATGAATTTGCTCCCGCAAATTCACACCCTCTAATTTTACTCCTACTATTCATGCTTATCTTTACACCCTTCATCCCTCTTGCTAAACAGGTTGTTTTCTATTACTACTTAGTCAGGAATGAGGTAGGTAACGTGCTACTTGTTGGAATTTATCCAAAACATATTTACTTTTTAGGTGTGTTTTACAATTGTTAGTAAGAGTTACAATTTAACCCATTGGCTCACAACCCCGAGTATACTCGTGGCCACTGAAAGTAGCCCGGACGTGCAACCCCAAGTATACTCGGGACAGCACTTTTTTATTAAAGTTTTTTAAATTTTTAAATTTTTTATTTATTTGTTGTTTTGTTTCCGTTGTTTGTTTGTATGTATTTTTTATGCATATGCCCATACTTGGGGAAACTTAGTCAAATTTAGGAAAAATATGATTTTGGAAAATATGTTATATCTAGGTCAAATATAAATGTATCACTAACATTTTTTATTTTCATGTAAAAAAAATAAATAACCTGCAAGTACATAATAGTTTTTGGGCTGAAACATTATTTTTTTGTTTTTTACATGTAACTCCTTTTGAAATTATGGTTTTTTTATAAACTACATATATCATGATATACAGGGTGTTTATAAAAAAACGTTACAACTTCAAACAAAAATAAAACCTTAATTTTTTCACGTAAAGTTATAAAATTACAACCAAAATATAAGAAATGTTCTCAAGTTTTGTGGCATATTAAGTAGTTTACCTAATTTCAATATGTTTCCCATTATTTGCACGCAAAATAATCAAGTCTACATTTCAGTTCGGTCCAATCACAACGGTAACTATGATCATCAATTTCAGCAAACGCTCCCCTGATTCGTTCTCTCAGTTCTCCTTTGATGTTTACCTTATTGGCATACACATTATTGCAATTATTCTAATTGGGGTTCCCCAAAAAAATTATTTCTTGATCGAAGTCTCCATTGAACAGCCATATCAGAATTTATTTCAATGTGCAACACACTGTACTTTAGCATGAGCGTCCATTGCGATTTTAATGAGACTTTTCAATTATTTGTTTTTTTACCAGGCAACAATATAAACGAATCAGCTGATTAAACTGCCTGCTGATTAAAAATTTTTGAGCCACTCTTTCATGTGGTGCAATTAGGAAACTTGTATGTCCCATGGAACATGAATGGGAGAACATTAAACTTGTAAAGTTTTTTTATAAACACCCTGTATAATATTTACCATACATAAATGCTGTCAAAAGTATTTTCTTCTTGTAGATAATTTATTTTTCTAAAGATTAGTGCAAAAATTAAGTAATAACTGTTGCTATAGTGACAGTTTTGGTAAAAGTCTACATTTATGTAATTTTTCTTAGGAAACTGAACGGTTTGTCAGGTGGCAAATTTCAGGTAAGCCAATGGGTTAATGGGTAACAATATTTGAGGTACCACTGTATTTTATAATACGAAAGTACTTTGGCTTTATTCATAACTTATATTCACTATATTTATTTCATAAAATAAATTGCCAAACAAATTATTAATTTAAAAGTTTATTTTGTTTATAAATGTGCTCTATAAATTAACAACATCAATTGACCTGTGACTACTAACCATCCATGTTAAGCTTCAGTGTAATTTAAAAGAATAGAAAATAACAAAAAAAAACTATGATTAAGAAAAATATATATTTTAATTTCAATTTTATAATTTTGTTATGTAATTAATTTAAAATTGTTACAATTATTTTGAAAATATTTGTGAAATGATAAATGTCATAGGTTATACTGTGTTGTCTCTCTAAAAAAACAGGAATTTTAACAACATATTTAACTGAATTTGAGAAATGGAAAAGTGAGAATCGCGTGACATTTCCAGGTGGTCACGGCACATTCTCTAACCTGGTCAACAATCTGGTCCACGTGATCATGTACTTCTACTACATGATGTCAGCCCTGGGACCCCAGTACCAGAAGTACCTTTGGTGGAAGAAACACCTCACCACACTGCAACTTGTGAGTCAACATATGCGTTAGGCTTATTATTAGGCATTAAATGCTGGGGCTTCATAATCCAGTAATAACAACAACTCTGCACTATATTCAGTTGTCAAATGTTTTGAGAATTTTAAAATATCACATTTTTAATTGGTCTTTTTACTTATTCTAAACCGCTTTATAAGTTTGTTAATTTGTTAACTAATTCAACGTTCAAGCCTGAGCTTCAAAGAAGTTGATAATTATTTTTCAACCCATCGCTGAAACTTAAAAACAATTGTTTGTAATCACAAGCAATCAATAATCAGTTGTCCATTTCATCTTTTCCATGTAATAAGTATTTAAGCTAATAACATGTTTAACACTTTTGCTGTGCATGAAAGGCTCTTATGTTTTAATTTTGAGCCATGATCTGATTCTGGGTCACCCACACGGAGTGTGTTAAAGAAAGAAAGATTGGCAGTTACATTTTTATTTTATTTTGGGTGGAATATTTCTATAAATTTTCTTTTGCAATCAAATTATTTTTCCCATTATTCTGACTTTTTCTATAATTTTACTTGCAAAATAGTACAATCAGAAGAGAGGTCACATTGTCATCGTTCCATCCCAACTATAACCACAAACATTATTAATGCTTTAATGGCTTTTTTTACGTGATAAATTTAACTTATACAACTAAAGTTTATTATTAGTTTTCAAATGCAGGCATATGTTGTTAGAACGTAATTATTTTATAAATAAATTTACATAATCATGAAAGTTTCTTATGTACCAATTACAGGTTTTTAAACTCACTCCATAAACCCAAAACATAACATCATTTCTAATAATAAATTACAAACTAAGAAACTCCTGTAGTTTGAAAAGAGACGATCTGCAGTTGAATCTTGATTTGAATGTGTAATGTGATTTCATAAATAATTATTAACTAATGGAGACATTTTATCTGCACTGACAGGCTCAATTCACCCTCGTGTTCATACACTCTGCTCAAGTGCTCATCTTCGACTGCGGTTACCCAAAACTGGTCGCTGCCTTTCTACTCCTCCACTCTACAATATTCTTCGTCCTCTTCCTCGACTTCTACAACCAAGCCTACAGAGAGAGTCAGAAGAAGCTGCAGAAGTTGCAATAAGACTTATTTATTGAAATAGTGATAAGTTGTGAAAAGCTGTACATTTTAGGTGCTATACATACTTTTCGTGAAGAGCCAAAGTTAAGTCTGAAAGTATGATACTTTATACTTAGCTTACGTCTTTTGTATAGTTCTTGCCATTATTCTCTCTTTTGATGCTGATTGTAAAGAATCTATTCGAATGTGATACCGAACCAGTTTGAGATTGTATCTCTTTGTACTGAATTAGTTTTGAACAAAGTGTGCGTTAGTTGAAATGAGAACAATAAGTTAATTGATTTTAAAATGCACCAAAGATTTGAAAATTATTCAGCAGCGAATTTGATTCGGTTGAATCTTTTATTATTTCCTTTTTTTATTCCAGGAATGTTAATCAGGTTTATAAAGAATCTTAAGGTAGTTAAGCAATTAATATTCAGATTTTAAAAAAAATGTTTAAGGAAAAATTAATAATAGCTTTGATGCAATGCATTATTTTAATTAGGTATTTTTTATCTATGTCCAGTCATTAATGTTTTTTTCACTTTATTGCCATGAACTAATGTTTTCTTTAAAAATGTTTATTTTGAGTATACTCAAAGATTCAATGCAAACATATTATAATCCTAAGATCGCATGGCATTAGGTATTTTTACTTTGTTATGTATTTTTTACACAAGAAGAAACAGTTAATTTTATTTTAAAATTAATTATATCGTGTGTGTTAAAAATTACCATCTTAAATTGTGCTCATTTTATTTTTAAAAGTGATTTTTAAATACGTGCAAACTAATCAAACTATAAAACTTAAGTACAATATAACTCAAGTACATAAGTACAAAATAAACTTATGCCTTTTCATTTTCATTGTATTGTGTTTGTAAGGTATTGTATTCATAATACTGCCACTAAGGAGAAGAGATTTGAACATGTGCAGAGATTTAACCATAAATCAAAACATTTGAGGCTTTGCTTGGTAATCAAAACATAAACTTTAGAAAAACGCAGGATACATTTCCTTTACTTACTTTTAATATACATTAAATGTATATTTACATTTAATGTTACAGTACACATTTACACTATATATTTGGTTCTATAAATCAACAGATCTTTTGTTTCCATATACTTCATTAACTACCTATTCAAAATAAAAAACCATATTGATGTTAACCAAATTTCTCATCATTCATCATATCACTGATTATTTAAATAGATCTAAGTATTTATTACAAAGCCTTATGAAAAGATTTTTCACCATTAGCTTTGTTATTTGATGTGCAATAATATTCACTGAGTTATAGCATGTTCAATACATACGCCGCAACCATATCAGTGTTGACTTTGACCTATTTATTTACTGTTGTTTTTGTCTCCGAGTTTTCAGGGCATTACCTGAGACGTGTACATACTCTTGCCAAGTACCTTCGACCTGACCTCAACGGAGGGATATTATTTTGTAGTTATTTATCGTAGATATCCGTCCGAACGCGGCACTATAGTGCCTTGTAAATAGTCTGTGCAATCGCTCGATTGCGGCTCAACGAGTATTATTGTTAAGTGTTATTGAATTCAGTGAATTAAGTATATAGATTTGTGACTGTATGTTGGCAAACGTACGTACCGAGAGAATGTGATCTTTGACCGGTGATAAACATGTTTTAACATCTAGAAACGTACAAGGATTGTAAGTGTAGTTAGATTATGCATGTAGTAGTAAGTTTGTTTTTATTTACCTTTGTAATCTCTTTATGAGAAGAGAAATCAAACCAGTCAAAATGTAGTTATTGTAGATCATTAAATTTATACCTTATTAAAATGTGTTTACTTGTAAACAAATACAAACCTATAAATCCAATAAACAAATGTTGTAAATGTTTTATTTACATTATAAATGACCCACTAAAATTTCATACCAAAACATGTCAATCCACATTGGCAGCTTATCCAAGCCATCCACATTTTTAACTTAAGAATTGTTCTGCTTAGGTCCAATAAATTTAATTATTCACCTTCTACACAAAAATTATTAAAATAAAATATAATAAACCTTGATCCCACAGAGTTTATTTTTTATTTTTAACACCAATTTAACTTGTACATATATTCATCTATAGACTTAGAACTGTGCAGGAAAATTGTCAATTAATTGAGATAAAAAGTGCAAAAATAAAAAGTATAATTACCCGGTTCCTTACTGCTTTCATGATGGAAACATTAGAAAAACTTTAGTTTTAAGAAAACTCACACATACATAAAAATAAGAACCATGTTAACGAGCATGTAATTTTCACTACACATACAAGCTATAAGCTATTTTTCTAAATCAAAATTTTGTTGAAACTATGAATTTCATAACAATATAATTTAGTTATTTAATTATAATTGTTAATACATTGTTAACAATAATAATTAATAATAATGTCTACATCGTTATCGTGTAGTGGACTCCTCTTGCCGAGCTTAACGTCAAGGGACAGCAGCTGTTTGTGGCACAATGAAGTACGGGCCCTACCGACCACACACACTCCGGCCCCGTTTCTTATAACCACACTTATAACCCCGTTTCTTTATTTTTTTCTTTCTATGTGCTCCAATAACACTTATCCCATTGCGATGAAACTTTGCATGGTTGACCCGAGGAATGTTTATAGCCACTAATTGAAGTCCTTCAAAGAGACTTCAAAGTCTATGAAGCTATGACCTTCAAAGTCTATGAAGCTATGCCCCGCCGGACTTCAAAGTTATTATGTTACTCTTGTGGAGGAAAGATTTATTATGATTTTCACATATGACTAATCTAACATTTCAGTCCCTTCAACATTCTGAGTTAACTGTACGCATCCGTTGGAGGGGGTATTCACCATCTTTCTCGCACTACCTCCCCCACACGCCAAGTACTGCAAAGGGGCTGTACTATGCTTCAGTAAAAGGGTTCGTGCCTTTCTTGAAACAATTCTTAAGTAAACAGGATTCTCCTATAACACTGTCTTTTTTGTTTATTTCAGTATGTTTGATCCTTATAACAACTCATTCAGATAAAAAATAAATAATAGAAAACAATGGTTCATAAAATATACAACAACCTTTCAACAATTTACATTTATTATACTTGTATTTTAATTAAATAAATAATTATCAACATAACTATGTTCTCTTATAATTTATAAGTACAACATCATCGTGTTTACACAAATTATACAAGGAATGTTTTTTACGACAGAAATGCTTTACTTCAATTAAAATATGGTAACCAACATGAAATAAATAACTATTTATTATTATAACATTAATAATATTGGAAAACAGTAACCACATAATCTTAACGGTTATTACAGACTTTGAAAATTACATAACATTTATAAGCCTGACATAAACACTAGAATACTACTGTCTTTAAACAGCATTAATAAACCAATAAAGTTAATACCCAATTTTATTGCATAAAAATAAAGATAATAAACCATTTTAAAAAACACTAAGAATTACCATAAATACTGTTAATCCTTGTTTCTTTTTTAGAAAAGCCATTCTAAAGCCTTATTTGATTAGATAGAACTTAAATAGCACTTAAGAAGGATATAAAATAATTCATTTCTTGATAAATGCTGTCATGTTTCTTACGGTTATACTAGCATAACACTGTTGCAAGATTCCAAGTTGTTATCTTGTGTCATTCAATTACTACAAAAATTAACAAGTTAAAAATATTATAAATGCCTTTAAAAGAACACAAACTAATTTTGAAAAATATGCAGAAGGGTTAAGAGAGGTCATCTCTAAACATTTGAGTTTTCTTTTCGATTAAATTTTGAAAACGAAAAATACTTTTGTGCTATGCTTAACATGTCCAGTAATTACTGTTCATTAATAATTGTATTAATGAACATTAATTTTATGAATAGCAAAAAAGTAAAAGTAACAGTTTTAACAAACTTACAAAATTAATCAAATTATGAACGTTATTGTTTCTGTAGCATTATAGATAATGGAAATCGATACAAATTGTTTTTGTGATTTTATTGTGCTGCGAAAAATACTTAAAGCAATAACCTGATGAGTTTTAATTATTTTTTAAGAAATTGAATGCATTGCAATATTAATAAAAAACAAATTACCTTTTCTAAAAACAAAATTCAATAAAAAATTACATAAATAACCATCAAATATTAGCAGAGACAGAAAAATATGACTATATCAATGTAAATATTACATATTATCAAGCTGATATTTACATACAGGACATACCAGCACAGTTAAGATCTCCTCTGAGTGACTTTCTGTAAATAATACTCTTTAGCTATACATAACTGGTATATCACAATAGTTGTATGAAGAATAATATAGTATCCACTGATGAAAGTAAATACAATTTAGCAGTATTTTACTGCAACATAATAAAACAGAAACTGTGAAGTCTAAAATCTTTAAAAATAATATTTTAACATTGATATTTTCTCAACTTATATTTTTACGATTAAGTGAATTTTAAAACAGACTCCTGCCCATTTTCAATAATCAACAGAATTTATATTTTAACTCGACCAACTAAATACAAAGACTAACTTATTTGCTCTCTAGCTATATAACCCCTGCTCTTTAACACTTTCTGGTCCAACAACCAGTTTCAAGCACTTCAGACTTTACTTACACTTTTTTTCCTGATTTGTTTTTCTAACAATGTGTACCTTTCTATATAAATTAAAAATTAATGCTAGCAAAGCTAAAAATCTGGAAATGATTTATAATCATAGATTTGGCTAAGTAATTTGTATTTTTTACCTTTCTCATAACTTTGTATACTATTAATGTACAAAAAGCTGTAGCAACTTCTATAATAAGGAGGGTAGTTATGATGACCTGACAACATTTCGAAAGGTCAAATTATAAATTTTGATCTTTTTGATTAAACAATAAGAATTTTCTGAGTTTATTAATGAACTCATCTTCACGAAGATCTTAACCTGACTAGGTGGCTAGGATGGGCTGTGTACAATATTGTGGACGTACAACATCAATTTTATTGCTCTATGTAAGTTCGGAAGCTTAGGCGACTTAGGTCAGACTTACAAGTCTGATATGTCATCTTACAATTGACTTTACTTCAAGCAACAACCAGTTAGCTTTCCAATATTCTATATCTAAAAAAATAAAAATCCAAAAATACTCTAGAGACAGGGAGATTTTAAACTATTTTTAAATTTAACATTTACAATAATTGAAAATGGAAAGCATAATAGACTCAAACTCTGAGATATTGCAAAGTTTTAACTTTTATTTAATTCTTACCAAATAAAACATTGTAGAACCTATTTAGATGAATACCTAATTTAGTCTTATAGTGACACTAAAATGTCACTTTTATCGAATAGTGCACCTCAGTCCAGGTTTAAATCAAATTACATCTATGAAGTCTGATCAAAACTGTGTTATTTTTCCTATATTGTAATTCGTGCTAAGCGAATCAAACCAACACTTATGAGCATAAAGATACACACATTTTACAAATAAATAGCATCTATCCTATCTTATACCAAGAACTAGACAACAAGTAACTTCCAAACAAAAAGCTACATCACATCTACATGAGATTTCAACAACTTCTTGTATTAACAAATGTTAAGTAAAGGCTCTAAGTTACCTTGATAAAATGCTTTCTACGCTTGATGTTTCAATGGATTTACATGTGAATCTAAGTTCTATGAGGTGAATTGCATTAAAAAGCTATCAACCATCTCTGGCAATAAGGAACTACTAATTTAACAGTTAAATAATTATTATGGGATATCAATCAATTTTAAGAAGTATGCTCAGGTATTCTGTATATTGGATTGAAAAAGAAAGGGTTTGGGGAAAATTAGAACATAGCTTTATAGAGTGAACTAAGGCTTTATATGATAAGTTAAATCTATTTTTAACTAAAATATGTTTGAACTGAAGCCCAGCCTAGCTCATAAAAAGGCGGAAACATAAAAGTTTGACTACTTCTATAGATTTTACACTTTGATTTCAAAATAAATTTACCAGTCCGCCTGAATTTATTATATTTACAAGTTAGTGATTTATTACAACATCACTAATCAATATGCATAGTTTAGCGGTTAGTTCATCCTATTTAACATATAATAAACAATTTAATGTGTGTCATTAAATACAATGATGTTGTTACGAAGAAAATGATTTGACAGCAAAGCTGAGCTGGTTTCTAAAAAATTCCAACATTAAAACTTTACCTTTTTTGATTCAGTGAAAAATTACAGTCTCTCTAGAAACTATGAATATTCTCCTTTGATCTGGCTAAAAAATTAGTAAAGAATTTGTGGCTTAAACATACAAAGAACACCTTTACTGATAGAGCTACATAGAGTGAGGCATGGAAGGCAGTGGGGGCGGATCCAAGAGTCGTCATCCCCCACGGAACAGCTAATGCTAATGCTATGATTAGTTAGAAGCACAAGACATTGTGTTCAGGCCAGTTACACAAAGTGTATTGTGTCTGATCCATGGGAGGATATCTCGACCGACCCATCAATCCCGCCCTCCGCACTTCATTTGACTCGGTGCTATCTGATCCCTCCATTGACACTAAAAGAAATGTTTGTACCACTGAAATCCTACTGAAAGAACTCCAAAATAAACTGACAGATGGTATTGCAAACCCCGTTTAGTAAAATATCCATAAGTAATGACAAAGTATTAAATAATAGTATAGCGAGTATGTTTAAAAACATTATTTCAGCCGGGAAATCAAAGAGCTAATTTTCAAACTCTTCCACAGCTCATTCGTTATGGCCCACAGCTGAATTTTTCGGCAACAACTTATTTTTCTCCTATGTCAATTTAAAATAATTTGTTTGATAAAAACTCTACTTTTTTCTAAGTAGAATACTAAGCACTCTTCTGCTTTTTAATCTTTTAGTACTCCTTGAGAGTCAAAAACATTTACAGTACAGACAAAACATTTACAGTAATAACAGAAATTAATATTTCGCACTCCTGCTTATAATACAGACTAGCTTTAGAATTAAAAATATACAATCAGTTCTGCTTATTTATATATTTTGAAAGTCTCTCATATACACAGGTTAATCTGGCAAGGCTACTATTATCATCTATTATTGCACTGTAACCATAAATGAGCTCTAAGCATATATTTACATTTTGGTTAAAGTAAAAATGCACAATAGTCTTATGTGATATAAACAGCTCAATAAGTATTAAAAGATTATCCGTAGTCAAAAATCTCGTTGTTTATAATTATATGGAGATTGTTAGGGAAATAATATGCTTTAAAAAAATCATTAAGGTATACCTCAGCTGCGTGAATACTTAATTTAACCCTCCGAGTGACCTTCGCCCGCTTTCGGGCGACTATTTTTGACCGCCAAGTGTCAGTCGCCCGATATCGGGCGACTTTGCACGCCTCAAGTTTTATGTAATATTTCCACATACGATTGAGCGATCCCAGGCACTGAGCATACCAACGTGATCTACGGATTCTAGTCTTCATGATGACTATATATGACCACAGTTTGTGCTATTTTTACTGTCATGTGTGACAGAATTCCAAACGTCTGCGATTGTTGTTGTTGTTATGGTGATATAGGCTTTAATGCCTCCAGTTTTTAGGTTAGTTGACTTTTTAGACTTATTATTTAGGTAAAATTGTGCAAAACTATATATTTTCTTATTCCTCACTAAATTTTGAACAGAATGTATATTTTCATGTTCTTATTTAGTGTAAATAAAGTGGTTTGACATCCGTGGGTACTGAACAAAACAAAATTTCTTTTCCTAATTTCTGGATTTTAACTGATGCCAAGTTACTATAACATTAGGTATGAACATCAAAAGTTACATTTTTAGATAGCCTATTTAATAAGCTTTAATAAAATGTACAACTTTATACTTATTTGTTATAATTTATAAATTTTATAAATGTTTTAATAAAAGTCTGCAAAATGGCCAATAATTGGTGGACGTTAAGGAATTTTCTAATGGGCACTCGGAGGGTTAAACTTTCAATGCTTAAAATTATTTATTTACGTAAAACTTAATGTATCAATCATATTTTTGAGTAGGCTACAACATATATGACTTTGAACAAATAGATTGCTAGCTTGGGAAAGGGAGTAAAATTTGTCTGTTGTAAACTTGTATGCATTTTTACTACAAACATCTATTGTATTAGGACTGCAATCATTAACATTTAACTGAGCTGATAACCCGAGAAAAATTAGGAGATATATTTTTAAAATCTGTTCTATAGTCCTTCCCTTTCCAGTTTTAACATATTGTTTCATTTATTCACAGCTCACTTACAACTCGCATCCCTAAAAAAACAACTTTTCTGATCTCAGTAACTTACTCCGATTAAAAAATAAAGTACAAATTCAACATCCGCAATAAATTAAATTTACAATAAATAAGTTACAAAATCAACAAGCACGTCTGATAATACCTAGAGAAGATCGGCGTGCTGTGGCGAGGTATGCAATACTGTCTAGTGCATGGTCATCCCTCGGTCGAGGGCCCCCTCCTCCTCCAACCTCGACACGAACTTGACCACTCGATACGCATCCTCCGTCTGGCGGGCCATGTCCAACATAGCGAGCAGCTTCTTGATCCCGATGAATATCCTGCAACAATACCAACTCATGTACGTCTCAAAACCTAAACTCAAGATTGGTCAAGCAAAAGATCAAATATTAAAGTAATAGTAGTTAAAGGTAGACAAACTTAGAAAAATAAAATTCATGACCAGCTTTTTCCAGTAAAATAAAATTCATTTGGCAATATCCAACCAATAAGCAGGCAGAGAAAGGCTTAAAATACTGGTATATCAGCAAAGAATAAGGAAAGTAAAGTGCAATGTATTAATAACTTATAAAAGAACAGACAGTAACAAATCTATACAAAACCAACATAACTGTTAAGACTAAAGAATTCAAATCAAGCAAATATAGAAAAAAAAAGAAAAATGCAGGTACAAATATGATACAATTTACTAGTATGGTTCCAATCTATGGAAATGATGAAGTAGTGGTGAAACCAGAAAGAGGCATACTATTCGGCGCTTTTTTCCCATGTTATTCTTATGGGGATCAGTTTTTGCACCGACGCCCGATCCTACCCTACACAAATTTTCTTTTTGGCCCTTGCCTTATTTTCCCCCATTTAAAATTTGCATTAATTTTAATACATCCTTTGCAGAAATCCACGAGTTCAAAAATAACTCCACACTAAATAAACAACACATGTAAACAACTTAGAAGTTATTGTGTAGTAGTGGAGAAACCACAAAGAGGCATCACTTCCGGCGCTTTTTCCCCATGTTATTCTTATGGGGAGCCGTTTTTGCACCGACGCCAGCTCCCGCCTATAGAGCTCCCGCGCCCTAGCCTATACTATTGTCCAACCCTTGCCTATATTAAATATATGTCCCCAATCCCCATCCCTCCTCTATATTTTTAAAAATTAATTTTCAAATTCAGGCTAAAAAACTATCTTTGGTGTTTACTGTCCGATTTGTCTGCAATTTGGATATGTTATTGTCCTAGGCAAGTGTTTTAATAAATTTCACGTACATTTCCCAAATTCACTATTACGGTCAAAAATATTTTTGAAAAATACTGCCAATTGCCAACTTCTTTATTTACTGTCCGATTTGTCTTCAATTTGGATATGTTATTTTCCTAGGCAAGTGTTTTAATAAATTCCACGTACATATCCCAAATTCACTATTACGGTCAAATTAAAAAATATTTTTTGAAAAATACTGCCAACTGCCACCTTCTTTATTAACTGTCTGATTTGTCTGCAATTTGGATATGTTATTGTCCTAGGAAAGTGTTTTAATAAATTTCACTTACATTTCCCAAATTCACTATAACGGTCAAATTAAAAAATATTTTTTGAAAAATACTGCCAATTGCCACCTTCTTTATTAACTGTCTGATTTGTCTTCAATTTGGATATGTTATTGTCCTAGGCAAGTTGTTTAATAAATTCCACTTACATATCCCAAATTCACTATTACGGTCAAATTAAAAATTATTTTTGAAAAATACTGCCAATTGCCAACTTCTTTATTAAATGTCCGATTTGTCTGCAATTTGGATGTGTTATTGTCCTAGGCAAGTGTTTTAATAAATTTCACTTACATATCCCAAATTCACTATTACGGTCAAATTAAAAAATATTTTTGAAAAATACTGCCAATTGCCAACTTCTTTATTTACTGTCTGATTTATTTAAAATTTGGATATGCTATTGACCTAGGCAAGTGTTTTAATAAATTTCACTTACATATCCCAAATTCACTATTACGGTCAAATTAAAAAATATTTTTGAAAAATACTGCCAATTGCCAACTTCTTTATTTACTGTCTGATTTATTTAAAATTTGGATATGCTATTGACCTAGGCAAGTGTTTTAATAAATTCCACTTACATATCCCAAATTCACTATTACGGTCAAATTAAAAAATATTTTTGAAAAATACTGCCAATTGCCAACTTCTTTATTTACTGTCCCATTTGTTTAAAACTTGGATATGTTATTGTCGTAGGCAATTGTTTTAATAAATTACACTTACATTTCCCAAATTCACTATTACAGCCAAATTAAAAATTATTTTTGAAAAATACTGCCAATTGCCAACTTCTTTATTTACTGTCCGATTTGTTTAAAATTTGGATATGTTATTGTTGTAGGCTAGTGTATATGCACCATCCACATTTTACAAATATTGCGGTTAAATGTTAAAAAATTTTGGAAAAATACCGCCAATCGGCAACTTCTTTATGGTCTGATTTGTTTAAAATTTATGTCATTATTCTAGGCTAGTATGTACCATCCACATTTGACAAATTAACTATAATGGTCAAATTTAAAAAATATACTAACAATTTCAAACTTCTTTATTTATGGATATGTTATAGCTCTTATATAGGTAACAAGACCACACTACCACACGCTCCACTACCCCCATACAATACAGTATTTTGCTATAATCCCAAAACTGACTGTTTATTGTCCGATTTGCCTACACTTTGGATATTGTCCTAAGCATTTATTGTCTGATTTATTTTTTGGATATGTTATAGCCCCCAACTATTATATCTAAAATTACAATATTTTTTCCACCTATAATACTGTTGTTTGTTTTGCTGCAACCTAAAAACTAACATTGGTATTTGTGTTTTTACAAAACTATATTTTGTAAATTACTACCAACAACTCCTTTATTTACATTTCGACTTGTTATATCACCCTATATCTAAATTTACCATATATTTTTTTCCCTTTTAGCGCTGTTTTGTCGTAACCAAACTTTGAATATGACTGCAATATATTACTGGCCATTGCATAAGTAAATACCCCATTTCCAAATTCAATATTACGGTTCGATTAAAAAAATAAATGCAAGCTTATTATATTTGCCACAAGCTTATTATATACATCCAGCTGTTATATTTGCCACATTTCCAATATTGTTGTGACCCTCTCAACTACCTCTCATTGTAATATAATAAGTAATCCACAAAATATTTATGGAACTGCCTAAACTTTGGATATGTTTTAAGCCAATGCAAAAATAAATTTTTAAAACCCAAAACAACTAATCTTTCTTTGTGCTTGTTTGGAGTAGTCTTTATTTTATCCAACTTAATTTTAATTTTGTAGTTAAAATCAAACTTCCCACATTCTAGCTCCCTTTCCAGCCAGTGACATAAAGGTTACGAATATTTTCAAACAATATATCTTTTTCTTCCCCTATGTTGGACTTGTTTAATAGCGCACCATATTCCAAATCCTCCAGTCTACTACATTCTTTAAATTTAACATTGCCTTTAATATCTCTATGTCTTCTTGTCCATTGTTACGGAAACTTAGGTTTTCTATTTTTGGAATCGCCACAAAATGTTGCGGTTCCGTTAGTGTTAAAGCTTGCAAGTGGCTCGTTGGTAGGTAGATAAATAATGTCCAAATCACCACTGTATGGCAACACGCCTTCCCTATTCTTATTTATCTCTATAAATACAGTTTTACAGACACCTTTAACATAGTATACACACCTCCTTTTCTGCCAACACTCCCACAAACTTGTTTACTACAAACGCATACACACAATGCTCTAGATCCTCCCAACGTCGCAGGAAGTAATCTTTTAATTTATTCTCTCTTTCCCTTCTTTCTTTAGCCAACTGTGCATTCCTCTGCAACAGTATTTTCCACATATTCCAATGTCTTCTAATTCCAATTTCCTCTTTTGGAACAACTCTCTAAGAAAGGCTTGGAAAGTGGCTCTATTTCTTTAATAGTGTATGGGTACAGTTTATTGGTCCGGCTTCTTAAAACGTAGGGAGTAAGGTTAGGACTTTCCAAATTGATGTGTTTAGGTATAGTGGAGAAAGGTGTATTTGATGTGCCCCCAGATTTGATGTAACACTTATGCTTTACACTTATGGCATCCTCCTCTATTACCTCTACGTAGTTGGTAAACAGTTAAAGCTAAATGCAGATAGAGCACACTTTATTAACTTTTCCCTTTGATCTTTTGGCAGTTTTAGTTGTACTCCAGTTATCTTCCCCCAATATGCATCGTTAAACACTAAACAACAACTGTTTTGTAATTGGCAACTTTCACCCACATCTTATGCAGAGGTACAGAATGGAGCATTTTGAAAGTACCGTTTGTTGTCTTCTATTAGACTTAAACAATCTCTTAAAGGTTCAAACCCCTTACCAAAACCTCTACAATAGATTGTTGCCTCTAACCTTGTTATTCTCTCTAGCTAGACGAGAACGTTTCTTTTAGGTTTACAAAGTTTATTATATGGTTTCCTATACTTTTAATTACTCCAGGGCTTGTAATCTGGCATATAAATTTATTATATATTTTTACCCTGCTATTTACACCATGTTAAACAGTCTTTACTAACATTATCTACAATAACATTATGGGGGTCCATTCGCCCCCCTGGTAGCAAAAGTTTTCTGTAAGATATTGGCACATTTCCTCTTTATTAAATATTCCAACCAAATCTAGTGTTATATCGAAATCCATAAGATCTTGCAGTATCTTTGGAAGATCTTCCAACAAATCCTTAATTTTAACATTTGCAAGCTCTATTTTATAGGGAATTGCTATAGGATCATCATACTTTTGTTTAATTTGGTCAATATCTTTCTTTATTATTTGTAACACACCCTCGCTTTGGGAGAATGGTAGTTTGGCCACAACACCATGTCGAGCTAAAGAGAACTTTTTAAATATTCCTCATAAGTAGCTATTAAACGAGCCACATATTTCCTTCTTAACTTTAAATTTATTCCGAACGTCCCCATCACAATCCGTAACATTGGTTATCTTAACTAACATTATGTTATCACAAAACGCATCCGTTATAGATGTTATTTAATTTTGGTTCGCCCTCGCAATAGTTTATATTACCTATGTCTGTAAGAAGGGTATTATTACGCAGATTTTCTAATAAAAACCACATACCAAATCTTTCGTTAGTAGGTTTAATACAATTCCCCAATAAATGGCTAACAGAGCACATTTCTTTTATACAAAAGTAGCGGAAACATGTAAACAGGACAGATTACACTATAGGCATATAGAGGTTGTAAATATATATTGTATATAAACATAGGCGAGCGGTAAGTGTAACATGTAAGTGGACACCCACATGCAAATATGGAATACCCACAAATTCGACTAAATAAGTTTATAGTCTCAATATAATTAACATATTAACATTAGTACCCAAATTGTCGAAATTCTATAATTCTATTCTTAGTCCTTGTATTAGGTTTTGTACTATTAAACCCAACACCCCATGCAGTAGAGTAATATATGTATTTAATACAGATACGCACATTCTACAAGACCCATACATCTGTTGTATAAGCAGCAGAATAGACATCTCATTGTGTTGTTGTAAAGTAAAACATAAATGTAAATTGTGCGGGATACAACCGGCCAGATATTAGACAGGAAATGTGTTGGAAGTGTATTGCCAAAGACAAACACCACATAGTGCAGCATGTAATCAATCCATTACTATTTAGACAGCATTGGTACAACATCCGATATATTAGCCAAACCCACAATCAAACTTGGAAAACAAACAGTAAAAGATAAATATTATAGTAACAGAAATAGTAAGAGTATAAGGACATAGTAATATTTAAAGTTTATAAAACAACACAAATGCAGAGACACAATAACACACTCCAACACATTTGGACACAGGCACAGATACTGGTTTACATCCATTTAACACAACTTTACACGTTCTGTCAACTGACACAAAAATAGTTTGTAAATTGTGTAATAAATACATGTAATATAAACAAATTTAACACAATCATAACATTGTCCACATTAACATTGGAAGTTAAAGGGGGGTGTATCGATTTGGGAAATGTAAGTGAAATTTATTAAAACACTTGCCTAGGACAATAACATATCCAAATTGCAGACAAATCAGACAGTTAATAAAGAAGGTGGCAATTGGCAGTATTTTTCAAAAATATTTTTTAATTTGACTGTAATAGTGAATTTGGGATATGTACGTGGAATTTATTAAAACACTTGCCTAGGACAATAACACATCCAAATTGAAGACAAATCGAACAGTAAATAAAGAAGTTGGCAATTGGCACTATAGTATTTTTCAAAAATATTTTTTAATTTGACCGTTATAGTGAATTTGGGAAATGTAAGTGAAATTTATTAAAACACTTGCCTAGGACAATAACATATCCAAATTGCAGACAAATCGGACAGTAAACACCAAAGATAGTTTTTTAGCCTGAATTTGAAAATTAATTTTTAAAAATATAGAGGAGGGATGGGGATGGGGACAATATATTTAATATAGGCAAGGGTTAGACATTAGTATTGGCCAACGCGCGGGAGCTCTATAGGCGGGAGCTGGCGTCGGTGCAAAAACTGATCCCCATAAGAATAACATGGGGAAAAAGCGCCGGAAGTGATGTTAAACCATCATTTCCGGCGCTTTTTCCCCATGTTATTAAAACCACTTAATAACAAAAACTCATCTTCTTTTGTGGTCTTTTGTGGTGGTACCACTTTGTTAGAGGCCTAACGCACTATAAACCAATTATAATCCAAATTGTAAAGGTAAAGAGAAATTTTGGGAAATATGAATTTTTATATTTGTTGTTATTGTTAACAAAATCAGTAGGGGTGGGCAAGTACTCGAGTTTCAAGTATTTGTTCGAGTACTAAAGACTACTCGAAGGACAAGTCGAGTAGTAAAAATACTCTTAACTATCGAGTCGAGTAGTTGACTACTCCCGCCGTCTACCCCAGACAGTTGAAAATAGCGTAGTTACCCCCGCCGTTTACCTACGTTTACGGCGCTAACCAATGTTTAACAAAATAAGTGACTGAAATAAAGAAAAATAAGCTTAAAATCTTTGAATAGAAAGAAATAAAATGTGAGGAAAGAAGAAAATCAACAAAGAAAAGTTTTAATAGTTGGGAAAATAATAAAACTGATAAACAGTGATTGTATTATCTATATCTCTTGAACGGAAAGCCACACAACTTTGATTGACATTTTATTTTATTTGTGATAATCAGACGAAAAAATGAGCCGTCATTTGTCTTTGTACGACAATTAGTTTCGGTTTTAGCATTTTGGACTAGGAACTGTTGAATAAATTACAGGGACCTTCGACCGGAAACCGAACAATAAACCAAGAATGGGACAATAAAATCTAGGGTCACTCGATGACTCAGGCCACTAGCTTTGTTTAATTATCTGTTTTCCTTATTCTCGTACATCCATAAATAGAACTCCTGTCAATTCTACTTTTGTGTTAGTTGAGAGTTATTTTGGGACTAGAAAGGAAGTGATTAGTTGTCGGGATGAGTCTTTTTTCATCCACTTATTTTGTTAAATGATGTTTATCTCAACATCGACTCGACTCGATTAAAAAAAAACACTACTTGCCCACCCCTAAAAATCAGTCCCCAGGTGTGGTCTCTAGGCCTGTACACATCCATACAGACAGCCAGACATCATCCAAAAACAAATTTTTTGAGTTCAGAAAGAACAAAAACAATACTTTCCCCGTAAATTATACATAGAGAGAGAAAGTAAAAACTATTTCTTGCACAGTCTGCTGAGTACACTATAAACTGCTAATCAGTATGTAGCAGGTTCTAGGTAGCATTGATCTAGCAGCATCATAGCAAACAAACATCAGTTTGCAATACAAATTAACTAAATGCTTGCGTAACCTATTGACATGTACATTCAAATTTTTCAAATTAAAATAGTCTTTATTTAGTCATACACAGTGTATACATAAATAGTGTCATGTACAAAATACTTAAAACTAGGATAACAACAAAAGTTTAAAACATAAGAATAATAAAATTTTAATCAGAAATCTGTCCTAGACCAAAATTCATTGAAATTATACAAAGCAGCCTCAATCAAAAACAATTTTAAAGATTTTTTAAACTTATTATAATTAATTTTATCTTTTATTGAAGTTGGAAGGTGATTATAAAACTGTATTCCGATGTAAGTTAGCTTCTTTTTAACAATTTCTTTACTATGTTTAGTTATTTGTAAATAATTTTGATTTCTAGTGTTATAACTATGTTTATTGAAGTTTTTAGGTACTGTGCCAATAATATTTTTAACATGCAGTACAGTTATATATATATATATATATATATATATATATATATATATATATATGCTATATACAGTCATTATTCCCAATTCAGAGAAGTGATTTTTACAATGTGCATCATAATCAAGCCTTAGCATGGTTCTTATAGCTTTTTTTTTAGATATAAAATCCTGTTCATGTTACAGAGTGACGTTGATCCATACACTTCAATACAATATGATAAGTGGGAATGGATCAATGCAAAATAAATAGATTTATTTCTTTTTAAATTACAAGAAACAGATAATCTTTTAATTGCAAAAATACCAGAAATTACTTTTGAACATAGTTTATCTATGTGACGAGACCAATTAAGGTTGTTATCTACTAATAATCCTAAAAATGTTGCAGTTTCATGAAAATTAAATGGAGTTTGCTGATTTACAGTTGTACTTATATTTTTGGAATTTTTACAAGAGAATTTAAGAAAGGTTGTTTTGTTTTCATTAAGCAGTCAATTTAAATTGCTGAGCAGATGATTAACTATTTTAATTGCTGTTTTGACTTCAGGAAAAATTGCATTAATATTCTTATCAGAGATTGTTAAATTTATATCATCTGCAAACAGGCAAAATTCATGATTAATGGTTAGTTCTGAGAGACACTGTGGTAATTTTCCTATGTAACAAAGAAGTAGAAATGGCCCAAGGACAGATCCTTGTGGTTACTGATTCCCAGAAACTTTTGCAATTATTTTTCTTTGTTTTATCAAAATTTTCTAATGTAAAAAATTGCCCATCATGATCTAAAAGAGCTGTTATTAGGCACATTACCTTCACATTTTTCTTATCAATATTAGTAATAAAGTTGTCTATTGCAGTTTCACTATTGTTTGTTACTCTAGTTGGTATATTTACAGTATAGTACATATTATTTATTTTAAGTAAGTTGACAAAATCAATTTTTTTATTATTAACTGCTAAAACATCAATATTAAAATCACCTCCAACACAAAAATTTCTATTAATGCTTAGTAAAACACTTAACAATCTATCTAATTTTTCCAGAAAACTATCTACATTTCTAGAAGGGGTTCTATATACACCTGCTACAATAATCTTGACATTTTCTAATTTAACTTCAATGTCACAAGATTCAAAGACCCTGCCGATATTTAAATTTTCTAACAAATTATTGGTTATCGTTTTAACTTGAATTTTATCAGCTACCAGAATTATAACTCCCCCTCCTTGATTTATGCTTCTTACATAATAGCTAACAAACTTGTATCCATTCAATTTAAAATTTACGATTTCTGCTAAAGTTAATTTGTGCTCAGATAAATTAACAATATCCAGATTAAGTTCTTCTATAGTGATAAGATACAGAGTGACCTGTTGCTCAAGTCTGAGCAGTAATACAGAAAAGAATATAACCATATTTTGTGTTTTGTTTTGTTTTACCCAAGCTGTAAAATTACAATGCCCTCATAAAACATAACACAGATTGGGTTGTCATTTCAGTAGTTTTTGTTTTGTATTCAGCTAACAACAAATGCTCTTCTGTTATCCTGTGTTTTCCTATCAACAGCTGTTTTAATGTACGATTAATACAAATTATTATTCTCCATGTTAATTTTATGGACAAAATCTGACTTTAAGGACTACCCGAGCCCTTGAAAATAAAAATATTGAAAATTAAAAACCGTATTACAAAACTACAAACTGGGAAGAATTTTTTGGCACTTCAAACATTAAAATTGGTCAAGAAACAAGGGAGGAGTTGTGCTGACAATAAAATGGCTTCACGTATTAAATACAAGGATTTATAAGAGAATCAAAGGCAATATCCACTGCGTCGGCTACCTGATTGGTCAGGCCAGCCGACGCGTAGACGTAGGACTAGGAGGCGGCCTGACGTGCTGTTGATTCAAACCTTGGGCAGATTTTGCTGCGGCCGGCCTGATATTTTTACCCAGGAACTTATCACCACACATCAGCCAGCGACCGAGCTTCGTCCACCTGTCCCAAAATTACTTCCCTCAAGAAATCCAAAAATACCAATCACCTAAAAGCCTCTACCTATAAAAGACCAAATTTAAATATAATTTGCATGTTAAGTATTTCATCGCAATATAATATTATAATTCAAGTTAATAACAATTTTAAAACATATAACAAAAAGACATTAATTTTTGGTAACTTTTATAAATTGAATACAAGAGATTTTGAAGGGAGTCCCATATCACTATAAAATTCTAGTAAAGATTTCTCTGAAGATAACAACGGAAACTTCATCATTTCCATTAATTTTGGCCTTACTATGACCTGGTCAGGAGTGTGATATTTGTCAAACCTCAAGATGCTATAATATCCAAATCAATTAGTTATTAGAAATTAAATCAAATTATTTTTAAATGTGGAACACATGGACTCATGGGCATGTGGTCAATTTTATATTGGATATTTATTGATGAGATGAGACAATGGAAACTGCACAGTCCGGAAATGATTCAACAGGGAACCCGTTCAATTATTAATGTTTCATGCCCCACTAGTATGAATTTGTTCAGTCGTGAGTACTGTACCAACAAGCCACGCCCTCATTCCCACTACGTTAATAACAACAGTAGTTCTGTCAACTTCCAGCATCCAGCGTAAAACTATGATACCCTTGGAAACCATTGAATTGTGTACGGAAATTAGAATAACCTAACCTAACCGCTGCAACGTGCTGTGTAAGTTTTTGTCCGGTATAAAACTGTAATTACCTATTTACTTTTAAAATAAATTTCAATTTTTTATTCAATTGGCACTTTACAATTCCGATTAATATAGGAAATTAATAAAGGAATGATAAAGTCAACATTTACAAATATTGGTAATTATGTAAAACTAACACACAGGGAATTTTTGTAAGTTTTCAAGTTCTTTTTATACAAATTACAAATTTGTATTCAATCCACGCTTTACAGTTTACAGTCCATGAAAATAATATAAATGTTCTCTTTCAAGCAAAAAAATACCAGTATTATATTATGTTCACAAAGTACTAACAGAAACAAGTTTTGCGGTTTTAATTGTCGTATTTCATGAGTATATTTACTCTGTGGTGGGCATCACTGACGAGAAGTGAGCAAAGAACCCGTTAATGAGCTTTCATTGGTCAGGGCTGTATTGTACTGCACAATACACGTAGCTGCAGGGTGCGTGTACTAAACGAATTTTGGTGCTAAACTATGAGCAGGCTACCTGCTGGGTCAATGACTGAACCAATTCTGCACTCCCTCATTAGTAATCTAATTTCCGGTGTTTTAATTAGTTATTTTTTTTAATATGTTATGAAATAAAAATTTAATTTCTTTGTAAGGTTTTGTTGTAAATTTTATCTCCTACGCCGATTTGTCAGCATTTGTATTAAAATTGCATGTGAAAAAGGCATGTGATTAACATAATACTAAGTATTACTTACATCCCGTAAGTAATAACACAAGTCTTGTGTTATTACTTACGGGATGTAATAAAAGACGTCTTAAAACACTAAAGACGTCTTACTAAATGTATATAAATTCTATAGCTATCATCATTTTATTTCAATTTTACATATTTACTATTTTTCAAGTCGATAGTGAAAATACGGACAAGTATAGAAGACGTTAAAAATAAAAAATAATATTACTGCTTATTATTGAAAATCAATATGTTATGGCATAATATGTTATGTATATTGTGATTTTTATAAGTTAAAACATGCTTTTTTCCATTTCTGGGCTAAAAACTTATCAAAATCACAATTTCTCAGTTATTTATAATTCTATAGTTAAAATATTCATAACATTATTTTATGACAAAAAGACATGACTTTTTATTCTTACAGTTTTTTTTTAATTTTAAGGTTTTTGTTATATTTAGCTTTGAAAAATAAGAATGGCCACCATTTTAAAACGGTGCAATATAGAAACTTGAAATTCAATACCAAAAAAATCATTAAGTATAAGCATGAAGTATAACAAGTTTCAAAACAGTACCTTTAACGGTTCAAAAGATATACTAAATTTTCTAAAAAACACAAAGAGACTGACTGACGCTAATCGGAGCAGAATTTCAAAAAATTACATACTAAATGTTTTGCTTATTTTTGACTGTAGAATCCGAAAATATATAGCCAGTGCACCTTTTTTGTAACACCCTTTATAACACTCTTCTCAACAGTCCTAGTAAGTCCTGACTCATCTGACACTCAATACTGAATTGGCCAAAAAGCTTCAAAAAGTAAGAAACAAACAAACACTAACATTGTAATACTGCCTTTTTCCAACAACCAATTTATGCAAACGGAGCTTAAAAATTATGATTAGGCATGAAAATGGTTTGAAAATCATATTAAAACCGCTCAAGACAAGCCAACTGATTGAATAAATTATCTGGTTGTAATTTAATCACATAATACTGCCATCGAAAAAACATTTAGAGTGCCATTTAGTGATCCCAAAATTTTCCCGAATCCCATGATCTCACCTTTTCATGACTGCATCGTAGACAGTCAGAGACAACCAAGACTACATTGCTGCCGCCAACAATCAAGACCAAATTTCAATATATCAGGACATACGAAGATGAGGTGAGATCACTTATGTTGGAGTTGGAGTGCCTCTCAACAAAAAGCCTCAAACAAAAAGAATATAAGGTAATATAATTGTGCTTACTTGGAGTGGCCTGAGATCTGCCTCATAAGCTGAGACATCTGCTCTTTTGAGAAGATTTCACTCTCCTCCACAACGGCCAGCAAATGCTCTGCTTTGTTGAGGTTGGGAACATGAAGCACGGCTGTGAACGCAGAAAGCAGGTCCATCTCTTCCAGAACTTGTCTGTAACACAGCAACGAGGTTAACAATACTTCTGGCCATAATACAATATAATTTACGGTTATTATTTAAAAGAATGTCCTGAACCCCCTGAATATACAAACCTGCTGATGGGCTGCCAACCCTGACAGTTTTTGCCAATTTCCCCTATAGGGAAATTAATGTACCCCTATAGCTATTACTGTAGGTGGTAATAATGGTAAGAACTAACTCCGAGACCATGATACATTTTTGTTTTGAAGTCCCCAGATGCAAAAAACACCATTCGTTCAAATTTGTGTATATTTTCTAGCTGTTAGCTCATCAAAAATGATAGGCTTAAAAAACTAATGAAATATTGTTCAATAGTAAGAAAATAAATTCACTGGCTTCGAAACGTGTTTTAAAAATCTAAAAGAATCTATAAAAATGCTTATTTTAAAATGCATGTAATTAAATGGCAAATCCGCAGTGCAAAATTTAACGGTATTATTGTATCAAAGCCCCCAACATATTGCATGATAAAATTAGAGGTGTGCAGATATCCAAAAAGTCGGTTCGGTTTCGGATCGGATCGGATATCCGAATCCGAACCAAAGGCTTTATCGTTATTCGATAACTCTAGTACAAATCCGACTTTTTCGGATAGACTGTAAATCTGGAGATAAAAAGCCTGAAATGAAAAAATAAATATGTTTGGACCATAATAAACGTTTTGATTCTTGACGAGGTCGTTCAAGTAACATGATGCAATTCCTGTCGCTTTGAATGTTTTCGGTACGTAACTCGTATCAATTCATCGATACAATATTTGTGTAGTCATGTACCGTATCGCAATTCACGGCCGGATCATACATTATTTTAGCAAACAAAGAATGAATACGGTTTATAAAGCGAAATGTGCAATAGCGAACGTTTTTGATAGTAAACAACCGCAAATTTATATAATATTGTAACACTGCACTCGATGTCGATTCACGATTCACGGGATAGACGCAGACAACGAGAACAGTAGTGGATTACTGGCAAATAAGTCGATAATTTTTCGTCGATAGTCGATTTCCGATAGTAACAACTTCTCACGAATGCAATGAGCAAGCTCTCATAAGAATTAAGCTGTAATTCCAAAGTTGCATTATACAAACGGAAATGTTAGTGTATGAAATTTTAAATTACTGCTACTGATATTTTCCTTCAACTCAATACAATTAAAAACAATGAGTAAAATATTGCTGACTTGCGCAAAATGGTTGCATAGCTTTCTCTACGGCGAATTTTCCCGATATGATCAACGAGTTTAATCCATCTAGAGCTCTTATACTCCAAGAAAAGACTTTACCTGTTAACCCCTGGATGAGACATCTAGATATGAAATGAAAAAAGTGCTTTATTGTACAAATCTTGTGTGATACCTTACATTCAGAATTAAAAAACAAAACAAAATTAAAGTATGCAAATTAAATAGGACACTTGTAGAACAATGGTCAATTACAGACCGTCTGTTCGGTTGGCAAGATGTAAACTGAACACTGTCAGGTACCAAAGAAGTCCTTGAAAGAAAAGCAGTACTATTATTAAACACATTTTTTTAATAAAGGTGAATTGTTCAATTTAAAACAGGTATTTAACCTAAGCAAATTCAAATCATAATACCTCTATTTTCCCCTACCTTAGTTAAATTGAAATAGTCATCATATTATGAAAATAAATTTACATTCAGCAAAAAATCAAGCAATATCATTCTAAATAATAATTAAATTCCCTTATAAGATCCCATCTGTAATACCAAGCTTCCCTCAAAAATTGTCCAAACTTTCTCCAATCCTCCCCATTTAAATACTTAAAAAATTCTGTCTGCCCAAAAAAGTATTTCCCCAGCCATTTAAATCTAACATTCCGTAATATGGGACACTGAGCAGCAAAGTGAAAAACAGTTTCTTCTTCATGAAGGTTACAGAGTGAACACAAATAATTCCCATCTCGCCATAGCTTATAATTTAAATCAATTAGCTGGGCTCTAGCTTTAATGACCCATGAAACGAGAGTGATATCAGCGTTATCAGTGAGCATCATCCTGCCGCCACGGCCAAGGTCAAGGTACAGATAATGGTCTCGGTATCGCGCCATCAACGCTTGTCCCTCGCACCAGTTTTGCCATTGCTCCCTCTCCCGCTCCACCACCGTCGTCAGCTGTGCAACCACTCGCTCACCCTCATCTTGAAAAACGTTTAAATCTATTTCTACGTAGTGTTTTCCTCCTAATTGTTTCCAGACTAAACTCCAGCCGATATTTTTTGTAATGAGTTCCTTTAAAAGAATTTTTGGCAAACGATCCGGAGGCACAGAACAAATTATTTTCTTAATATAATTTAAGTTTTTATTGAGAGTAAAAAAGTAAAGTTTTTTGGCACCAGTTTCTAAGTACAACACACAGTTCGGCGTGTTTACATTCTCGGATCCTTTGTACGGCTTCTACTTGTATTCTCTCATGAGAGTATGAGAGTATACATCTAGATATATTAAGCTCGCCCAGTATCTTTATTCTTTACGACGACGCAAAGCAGCAATAGCGATGACCTGACGACGCGACAGATTCATGAAGGCATCACTTAGTTATCTATTATTTATTTATACAGATTAATCGTTCAGATATCTGATTTAGTTAACTTCATGTCCTTAAAATGGAACCGAAAAGGAACAAAAGCATGATTTTTTTAAATTCTTTATAAAGAACGGAGCCGATAGTGAAGTTGCCAAATGATTGAACAAGCTGACACTTTGTAGTCTGTTTACATTCTGGTGACAAACGACTAAACTAGGTTAAACAAAGTTTCTAATCTGTAGTAAACAAAATAAATTTGAACTAGACCTAGTTAGTACATTTTATAAAACAAAGGAAATTCTTTGGTCATGGATGTTTTTGGTTAACTCATACAGAGATGAAGAGATGAATATTGATCCATTGTTTCAGTAGGGTCTAATTGCCTAAGTTGTACTAGGCCTTTAGTTTGTTGTGATGTTGCTATAAACATCGATGATTCCGGTCTTTTAAATAGGCTGTAATCTTATTAAAATGTTTCCTTGTTTCACTTGTTAATATGTTTATGTTTTGTTTTTTTTACTAGGCCCACAACAGGGACTAAGGTTGAAATTCTTCAGGAGTTTACTTTTAAGCAACCATATAGTTTTATTTGTTTATCTGAGCACTGGCTTGGTGATGATGAGCTAAAATATCACATGTCTAACTTTTTAATAAAAAACATCATACCATCCATTGTACAACCAATGACTTATTGCTTCAATTGGTGTTTATATGAGGGGATACTTCCGGATATGTTAAAGCAAGCCAAGGGTGTGCCCTGTTTATAAAAAAGGGTCAAAATCTGAACCTTCGAGCTGTAGGCCAATTTCCTTGCTGCCAATAGTTGAAAAAGTCTTAAGAGTATATTGTATGTGACCAACTTTGTGCTTATTTAGAATCTGCTGGACTGTTCTCTGGGTCACAATATGGTTTCAGAAAGAGTAGATCGACCACACAAGCTGTTGATTCCCTGGTGCAGGATGTTATCAAAACATTTGCGTCCAGAGGCTTTGCTCGGGCCACCTTCTGTGATCTGAGCAAGGCTTTTGATTGCATAGACCATGACATACTACTAGGAAAGCGACAACTTCATGGTGTGAGAGACCAAGAGTTTACAAGTTTCAAGTCCTACCTAGAAAACAGAAGGCAGTTTGTTAGTACTAATAAGGGAAATTCTTCTTTTCTGCCAGTTAAGTATGGGGTCCCACAAGGTTCTGTTTTGGGCCCTCCTGTTTCTTGTTGTTGTAAATGATCTCCCTGTCAATGTAAAATCTAAATGTTACATGTATGCTGACGATACAACTTTAATTAATGTTAGTAGTGATCTAGGCCAGATCTAGGCCAGCTTAATTAGATTGTAAATGGAACCTTAGAACAGGCGGCTCGGTGGTTCAAAGCATTTGGGCTCCTTCTGAACAACACCAAAACTCAACATCTCACATTCAGCCTTAGGTCTACAGAATCTGAGAATACAACACTGATTGAGCAGAATATGTTACGATTCTGGGAATATCATTAGATAATAAGATGACATGGAGTTACCACATTGATTTTATTTCCAAAAATATATCCTGTGTAATTTTTCTATTAAGGAGGCTGGTGAAACAAGTCACGATTAGTTGTCTGAAGAACTTATATTTCTCTTATTCCCAGTCAATAATACAATATGGATTGGTTCTTTGGGGAAACTGTGGAAGATACAATGAAATACTTGTATTAAAGAAAAACTAGCTCTTAGAATTATGAAACAATGTAGTAATATAACACATTGTAAACCTGTATTTACAGAATTTAACATCCTGACTTTAGTGAACCTGTACATATTTGAGCTAGTTAAATATGTAATGAACCACATTGATGAGCTAACCCTAAGAAGTAATGTTCACGTTCACAATACTAGAAATAAGAATGCAATTGACTATGAATATGTTAGAATGACTAAATCACTCAAAAGTCATGTTGCAGTAGGCTTGAGAGTGTATAACAAAGTCAGACATAGATTAATAAACCAGTCCAATAAGTTTATCCAAGTTTTACAACTGGCTTCTGGAAAACCCTTTTTATTCTGTAGAAGAATTTTTGTACCTAAAGAACTGTTATATTAATTTTTAACTGTTTAGACTAGGCCCTGTTGTTTGTGATATTGTTCAATCAATTGTTTGTTATGGTACTGTTTTGTTTCAAAGTTCTTTTGCTAAACTTTTTGTATATTTTAGTCAATTTGTTATTTTTGTGTATATTATCTGATGATCATTTTAAATATTTTTTTCCAGTTAGATTTTTCAACTGTCTGTTTTCATCATGTTCATTTTATTTTTAAGTCCATCAAACACACTGTCTATTGTAGTTAGACTGATATCGTGCCAGATTATTTATTTATTTTACTTAATTTGTATTTTAATGTTTTGTAATGCTATTCATGTTTACTTACCAAGTGACTCAGTACTTATTACTATAATTAACTGTATTCTCTTGACAATGTCCATTGTACAAACATGTACCAAACGACAATAAAACATATTCTATTCCATTCATATTCTATTCTGTTATAACATAATGATAAGAATTAATGATAGTCAAGGTACATTACATGATTTTAGTAGCCTAACCTAGACCTACTGATTTAACTTATACCTATTCAACCAGTAATCATATTTTTTGTGTTTTTCACTGCAGAGAAGATAATATTCTCGAGTATGTATAGAGGTTGGTATATTGCTCCTCCAATTAGACAATTAGATTGTTTTCTGGTGAGGTTATGTGCAGTACAGTCTTTTAATTACTCAGAAAGATACATTTGTAAAAATAATAACCACTTATTGTGTCTTGAATGAAATAACTTAGCTTATATATTGTATATTTATATCTTGCAAGGGGAAATAAACGGTATCAGGAAACTGACACATACTTTCTCCCTTTTAGCCCAACTTTAATGAATAAATTACTTTTTATTTACTAAATATAGAATACAAAGCACGGTCGAATGTACAGAAAATCTTGTAAACAAGTTGTTTTAAAGAACATCCACCCAAATCCCTGCTTTGGAGGCACTACAGAATCCATAGCTACACTCGTGGTTTTAAGAGGGGAAATGCCCCGTATTCCCCCCCAGGGTTATTAAGGGGTAACATATTTCGAATTTCCTCTGTTGGTCAATACTAACTTGACAAACATATCAAGTTTGAATGAAATTGATCAGTAAATAAGAGAGAAATAGTAAATAAGAGAGAAATAGTAATTTTTTTACTCCCCATAAGAATAACATGGGTACAACGGACTGCGTTTACCACAAAATGAAAATTTCAATTTTCTCCGAAACCAGCAATCGTAGAATAGTAATTAAAAATACCAAATTATTTAGTTTTTTGAGCTCTTTTTAATGGTGAATAGTAATATTTTTTATGTTTATGTCTTTTTATGAAAAATCCAAAAAACTGAATTTTTGATGTTTTAAGTCCTGTAATTTCTTAACCCGAATTTTTACAGGAATGCGGGTGGTGCCATTTTGTTGGAAAATTAAAGTTCTACAAACGACTAAAGTTTAATCAAAATCGTTAGAGCCGTTTTTGAGAAATTTGGATTTTTCATGTTTTTTGGCGGTTTTGGGGGGATAATTACCCTCAAAAATCAAAAATTCAAAAAAATGAAAAAAACACCTGGAGATATCGTGGATTAGTACCTACATGCCAAATTTTATAAAAATCGGCCCATTGGTTAAGGCTCTAGCTCTGTAAACATCCACACAGACACACACACACACACACACACACACACACACACACACACACACACACACACACACACACACACACACACACGGACACGGACACACACACGGACACACACACACACACACACACACACACAGACAGACATCACGTAAAAACCACTTTTTTGGGTTCAGGGAGTACCAAAACGAATATTTCCACTAACAACTCAAATTCGAAAATGTTGACGAAAACAATACTTTCTCCATATATAAGGGGAGAAAGTAAAAAGGGGTTGAATCTTGTAAAGTTCCAACTTGAAAATATGGTGGTTTTAGAGATTGGGGTAGAGTAGGCTAAATATCCGAATCCGAAAATTATCCGATCCGAAACTCTTACTATCCGATCTGTATCCAATCCGATCTGAAACTATCCGAACCGAAACCGACCCGAACTGAAAATTCACTATTCACACACCTCTAGATAAAATATTCATTAGAATATGTCAAAATTCAAACAGAAATTACAACTTTTATCAAAACAGTACAAAGCATCGTGTCACCTTCTACTGCTGGTGCACAGTATCAGCAGCTTCTTCCCCTTGGGCGGTTCCTTCTTCAGCAGCACCAACAGCGCCTGAAGAGTCAGGTTGGAATACCTTGGGCCAATGGGTCCATAGTCTAACAGCCGCTCAATGTTGTCCACCAGGATACAGCTCAGAGTGGATCTGTACGCGTCATCGAAATACTGCAACACCAATTCAATTTGAAGTCCGAACAATTGTTTAATGCTTAGGTTTTATATATTGTAAATGAGTTGACTAGAAAAAACAGTAATTTTACAGAAACCCCGTTTCCATTCGGACAAATTCGTATCGCAACATTGAGTCTTTGTAAGAAACGGGAACAAGTTGTCGCGAGTTAATAGAATGGAAACACTTCGGGGCAGATTTTGTCGCAAGTGACAAAAAAAAACTGTCCGGGGCAGTTTTGCCCGGGCATGTTACCAACACATAAGTCATAGGTTAATGGAAACAGCCTGTAACATGTCCACGGTGCAACATTTGTCCAGAAATAGCCCAAAACCACCTGACCGGGCGGAAACTGGAAATGTCATTGCCAGAAATTGAAATACCAACTGTTTTTCTTTATTTAATCGAAGTTCAATAACTCTGACATGGGACCATATAATATTGTATAAGTAGTTTAGTAGATTGTGTGTAGTAAGTGTTGAAGATTGTGAAAAGAACATACGTCCTGTTGTATAAATAGAGTTAAATTGAACTAGTTTGTTTAATAAATAATTGTGTTTAGTTATTTTTGCATGCATGGTACATTAAATGTCTATTTTAATTTTGTTTATACATGTATGATAAGTTAAGTAATAAACTTTAAATAAATTATCAAGTATGCTATAAGTCATACCATTGATTTTGAATACAGAATAGATGAACCGAGCTTATGGCCCATCTGTAACCCGAAAAATACACCATGAAACTAGTGCTACACCATCTCAAAGGAGGCGCTGGCAACCAATATTTTCAATTTGTGGGATTTTCGAATCCTCCGTGGGATTAAAACGGGATGCGAGATAAAAACAGAAATATTACTGATATCGCCGATCATAATGTGAAAATTGACCTGTGTGAGGTATGCCAGGTTTTTTACATGATGTGAATTATTTTTATTTACTAAAACCTTATAAATTATATTAATAGTTATATATTTGTTTCCAAACCGGTTTTTTTCTCAACAATTAATTGTTTTATAAAATCATATGCAACTATAAATTGTAAAGTTTTCAAATATTTTAAACGAATAGGCTTAAAACAGCGAACATCACAAACACACGGTTAGGCCCATTCTACTAGAATGGGCCAAAGAACACGTTGCGTCGTTGCTGTTGTAATTTGTTATTGAGAATAGTTTGGACACCGTTTTCGTCGCTAGCAGGAGCGACATCACTCGTATTGCCGACAGAATCTTTGTCGCCCAGCTATAACGGAGCCTGGAGCACAGTAGAACGAAGCAGAAATACTTAGTTTAACCACAAAGCAGAAATAATTTGTTCTGTAAATATCTTTTTCTCTGAAAGAATTCATTCTTTCTGCTCTGTGGTTTAGCTAAAACGTTGTAATATGTTTGAAAAACCAGAATCACAATTATTTACGGTTAGTATAATTTCCTGAAATTGTATTTCAAGAATAAAAACATACAATTGAAAGAAAACATCTGGTAAAAGTAAGTATAAAACTACTTGATGCTGCAAGCACGAGAAAAATGTTCTCAGATTAAAAGGGGGAGGGATTTTTTAAGGTGATTTAACCCTTTCAGTGCTAAGCTTCTGAAAGGAGTAGTTGAATCTGTGATGTTTTGTTAATTTTTTAAATGTCTGATTCTCCATAAGAATATCATTGGAACAACGTACTATGGTCACCACCTAATATAGTCCTAAAATTTACTCTGCCCCATAAGCCGTGGAATAATAATTAAACATGTTAATGATGTAATTTGATGTGTGTTATAATTTTGATAAACAGGTTATACAGGTTGTTTCCAAATTAATGTTGCTAACTTCGGGATATTGCCCCTTATGTCAAAAGGAACGTAAATCATTGTATAACCGGGGTCTTTTTATTTTCGTTTACTGTCTGTCTGTCTGTATGTGATGTTTAATAGAGAATTTATATTTTAAAAACGGCTTGACCTAATTCAACCAAATTTTGGTTAAATAATCTTCTTGGGAGGTTATTTTTTAGAAAGGAATGATTATTCTATATTATTTCTATTTATAACACAATTTTGGTTAACTCTGAACAAAATAGCTAAATTTCTCAACACCATTATAGTGAGCATCTTGAAGAGTTGGCACTTTACAGGATGATCTTATGTAATTTTTTGGAGGGCTGCAGTCTAGTTTTAACATATCACAGATATAATAAGAAGACCTAATTCCAAAATAAAGTAAACCCCGTAAATTATATTATTTTGTTCCCGAAATTTCAGGTTCCATCCTATCTAGTTCTTATGTTCAACAAAAATCCTTAACAGCAAGTTCCTAACTGTTGTACGCCTGAACTACGATATAACGATATAAGGACAATAAGGAATGGAAATTCAAAAGCATTAGTATCACAAGCAATCAACAGGTGATCTTATAAACTTTCATTGCTATCGTAAAACTGAAATGGCATTGGACTTACATTTTATGTGTAAGTAACATATTTATTTTGAAAAAGCTCTCTAATATGGGTGACGCTTATGCAAGAAGCAACACTCTTGTCTCTTTCCCATACTTTAATTTTAACATATTGTCGTTATTTCTCATGTATTTCAGCAATTACAATCAAAAATACTTCAATTTGATGTACTTTTAATACATATAAAATGAAAATAGCTTTTTTTCAATGGGTTCATGTAGGTTTCAGTGCCTACATAAAAATTAACTTTGTTTACTGTTTGACTGTAATTTCCTTTAACTGTGTCCCAAGTATTGTGTGATTGTTATTTGTAATTAATGTAAAGCGACATCACTAGTGTAAAACGTTCTTGATTATGATTAAAGTAAGTCTCACACTTTCTTCACGATTATAAGTATTAATTAAAAGAACAAGTAATTTTCAAAAACCCCGTATAACTTACCTTTCTTATCGTCATACACTTGGAAGATTCAGTAAAGCCCACCATGTCTTCTGGAGAGCACACTTTGACAAATGGAAAGTCAGACATTTTTGCTAGCTGAGCAGCTAACGCAGTCTTCCCTGAGTTTGGAGGCCCTTTAAGAGAATTTAACTGTCAGTTTTTAATAGTAAAATTATTGTAGCTAATATTACTAAAATCAATTACATGTCTTTAAGTAGAAGCCAAACTTCACTGATGCTAGTTACTTCAGGGTAATGTTTTGTCTTTTCAATATAAATAATTAATAACTTCCTTACAAAATGTCTTTAATCCCCTTACGAGAAGTATTCTAACCTTCCAAAGGATACTTAGTATTTAAACATAATCTAACCCTTACTGAGTTTTCCTCCTGATTTTTTTAACTACTGAAAATTTTGGTTATATACAGTTATTAGTTATAAAACCTCAAATAAGTTAAATAAAAACAGTGATCTACAGATACTTTGTTATTCTAAGATAAATATAAATACTAGTGGCTTGAAGGGGCCAAAGCGGGGCCTACGATAACTAACGGGCCTGCATACTTCCCCCTTCCACTAAAGTCACGTGACTCTGTGCGGCCGATCAGCAGCCGAATATCACATTAGACAACATTGTAAGAACACAACTCTCATTACTTATTTTGTATCTCCTTGGAATCAAATTATAAACTAATTGACAAGGCACAAAAAATATTAATCTGTATAAAATGACAAACAAAAAACAATTTAAAATTAATATTTTAATACTAATTATGGGTTTAAGTAAAATTTTTCACGCTTTATGAAACTTGTTATTTTTTTAACACTTTTCAGAACATTATAAAACTGAAATCAGCTGTTTTAATGTTTACTGTTCTTGATGTCAACGATTTATAGTTTAAAGAAACAAACTTTGAGGCCGACCTGTGCCCATCAGAATGTTAGTATCAAAATTTAAAAACAACTCTGACTTCTACGAACTATGGAAATTATTTTGATACCTCAATCATCCAAATCAATTCAGAAATGTTGGAGGAGTACTCCATACAAAAACCACCCTAGTGTATCGTAGATGATGAAGGACAAGATTTTGGTAAACCCGAAAAGTCTATTTTATATGATAAAAATTTGTATGATATTGGTATCACTGTATTCGTATTTTAATGCAGTTAATATACAAAACTTATATATTTAACGATTTCTCTGTCGAATAGGTGGGAAATACTGGAGGTAGGTCAGGTTTTCGCAATGCTTTTAAATGAGATTAACAACTGCAAGTTGGCCGCAGAGAGTCATGTGACCAAAAATGTATGCAAGCCCGTTAGTTATCATAGGCCCCGGCCAAAGCCCATAACCTTGCTCCAATACTCTGCCTCATCTGATTGTTTACTCTTTTCATGCTGAGGAAGATAGAACAATACCTTAGTAGGACACATGTCAGTTCGTAAACAAAGCAGACACTTAATCACATGTTTTAATATAAACAATGAAGACGTTTTTAAATTCCCATGCTATTCTTATGGGGGATGTTTTACTTTATTTTTCATTTGCTGGTAACTTTTTGGAAATACTGCTATTTTTCCCGAGTCCCTGGGATTGAGACCTTTAATTTAAGCTGACTTCCATCATCCTGCAATTTTCCAAACGCCCATAATTTGGACTTAACATTTAGCTTACAGCATTATAAATAAAGATGTTTACACTATTTCTTCTATAATAGTGGACAGATAAATTGACAGTTGGGCTGTAGCCAATGCTTGACACGATGTAACTGTTGCCATTTTTTGACATCGAAAAATATCACTCGAATGTTATTCCGATCAGCTGGTGTGGAGTTTTGGCATGGCAGCACATCTACTATTGGCTGATCTCGGTTGATAACCCAGCAAACCACGCCCTCAACTGACAATTTATTTGTTCGCTTTTATAATAGGTTAGGATGCATACGGAGGTTTTCTCCAGCTTAACAGGTACGTCACTGGGCACTAACGGAGTCTTCCTCCAGGGAAAGTTATGTAACTGGCTGATAAAAATATCAAAGCCCTTTCCTTCTAAACAGATTAAACAAAATTGTTGATTTATGGTTAATTTTAAAGAACACTGTACGAATTACTAATTCTTTTTATTGTATTTTGACAGTTTTTAAAAATTGTACTGCTCAAGTCAATTACATCTCTTACAAAAGCAAGATGGATTTCATTCACTCCACATTCACAGGTACAATAATATTTTCGTTCATCCCTCCCTTTCATTCGCCAATCGGTTTCGTGCCCCTTTGGTTTTTAGTATTGGTCAGTCTGTATGTGTGCTCTCCCACCTGTGTCTCAAAAACACGTCTTGACTATAGAACGCCTGTGATACAAGCGTTCTTTTCAAGCGTTTCTTAATGGGAGAAATGCCAAAAGTGTTGTGATTGGAGCCTAGTCTTAAACATTCCAATGTTCTACACTCACCTTCCAACAGAATGCTGACCAGCCCTGAAGACTCCGGAGCCTTGGCCTGCTGTATGAACAACATCCCATCCTCCAGGATGTTCTTGACGGGTGTTCCCCAGTTGATGATCCCCCTGGTCAAGAAGTGGTCCAGAGCTTCCGCACTCGTACCAAATGCCTGAAACAAATTAATTATGACATTTTAGAATTAAATTAAAACACTACACTTTTAAGAACGTAATTTTAAAAGTTTTTATTTTTCCGTTATATCTGATCTTACCTGTTCAACGTTGATTTTTAGCTATATTTGTAAGAGGGTTTAAATGGTAAATCAATAGATAAGAGTTACTTAATGATAAACGTGATATTGGTTGTAAAAGTAAAATATAAGAAATCAATTTCAATTGTAAAAAATCACATCAAAATTGTGAACAGACTAACATAAGATACCTTTAGCAAAAACATTTAAAACTATGGGAAGTCTAACTCACAATTTCATCTTGGATAAAATTGCTCACACCCACCTAACTATTTAACTTTAAAGCAACAGCAGTAGATGATTTATTTGGTATTTCAATTCAAATTAAGAGATAACTCTCCCCTTTAAAGTTCATTGTAGGTTCTTCAACTTCATGTGCCACCTCTAAGAACCTTGTTGGTGTAGTGCTTATTTTGCAAGTATAAATTACACCTTTGGCAAAATACAAATAATCAAGAACAACAGTTCTACATTGTATAACCTAAAATTACTTCTTATAAATAATCTAAAAACAATAATGATTTTAACAAAAATTTAATAAAAAGTTAGGATTTAAAAACTGTTGAGCCTTATATGAACTTTAACTTAAAATGACATACGAAACGAGTAAACTATTTATGTCACCAAAATTTCAAAATACTAACACTATTTTATATGTTAGGAATTCCATTGATGATTAAGAGACCCCAGCAGTAGCCGACTGGACATATCTTCCTTTGGATTATTGTACAGCCACAGGAAGAAAGGGGTCTCCAGAGGAGGTGGGGCGGGGCCTAGTGACCACTCTGAGAGCTGTTGAGTGACATTCAGATACAGCAATTGAAATTACCGGCTTGATGTCATTCTCGAGAGCATGCATGAAGTCTTCCCGGCTCACGAGCAGCTTCTCCATGGCAGCAGGGTCAATCTCCACTTTACTTGAGGCTTTGATCAGCCGATTCATAGCCGTGGACTGAGCAGCTCTCACCAACCCCTCCAGCTCTGCCCCACTGAAGTTCTTGGTCAGTGCGGCCAGTTCCTGCGACACAACACGCACAGCTGTTTAACAAATTCTGGAATCATATTTATTTTTTAACATGCTCTTCTTGAATTGATATTTTGTTTCATTTTTTTAAATCTAGCTAGTGGTATGGGTCTATAAACTAACACAATGCCTCCTAGTTCTATATAGCTTATAAGTACTTATTAATTTATTAACTTAATTTAAGTAACTAATTTTATTCTACTCAGTGCCTGGTTTTATCCGTTTTACAGTTTACATTTATTTTATAAAGTTGTTATGATGGCACACTCTTTTTATTTATTTCTTCTATATACAAAGGCTAAATATGTACATTGTGAAAACATCTACAACTATAAAGCATTTTATACTAAAAGAATAAAATGATTGTATAACTAATTTTAAAAAATCTTGATTGTATTAGCCAAGTGGGATTTCACCTTTAGATCTACATCAGAGCTGAGCTTTTTGTACTCTTTCATCCTCGTAGTGTGAATACTTAAGATCTGTACTCGCCCAGTCTCCTCTGGCAGGCTGATTTCCATCTGAACCTGAAAACGATAAAAAAATGTAATTTTGTCAATTCCCGATTATCCGGGGTAATGACCAGTTGGAGGGTCACGGATAACCTAAAACCACAGTTAAAACAAAGGGATTCAATAAATTGAATATTACGAATATAATAAAGGTTTTTCAACATTTTTATACTATAATATTGTGTTTTAATGTCATTTAAGACAAATTTATGTAAAACTTATGAAAATCTTTAAATTGTGATAACATCTACAAACAATGAAGATAATAATAGTTAATACTAGCAATGGTTTCTAGCAGTAAATACTATCTGAAACGCCGAATGATATTTAATAGGTTAAAAACCCCATGAGGGTGAACAACAGTGGGAAGGGTGATTGTTTTGAGATGTTTCTATTCTTAGAAGTCCGCGTCTGACCGTCCATCCGTCGCTTTGCCCAGCCAGGTGCAGTGGCTAGAGCAGTGTCAAGGTCATCGCTCCCCATCACGCGACCATGGCTCATTGCGCCCACAGCTCATTAGCGAGATGGCAAACATATTACTAAATTGTTTGTATAGTATTGATTCTGATAAACAAAGCAAATTAAATACGATTCTGGAGATAATTAATCAAAATAAATTGTTATTATTTCTCTATTTATGTTTAGAAGGAGATAAATAAATACCCCCGTAGCAGCAAACCTGTGTACTCAGCGAATTTCCAATGCATATATATGTATCTTAATACCACATAAAGCCACATACCAAGTTTCATCAATATACATTCATAAATAAACGATTTATGACATTTTAATTATTCTCCATAAGAATAACATGGCGGCTGAGTATGCAGGTTTGCTGAAGCAAGGAGTACAAAAAATGGGGTTTTATACAAATATCAATACAACTCATGTAGGTAAAGCCACATACCCAATTTCATTAATTTATTTTCATAATGAAGGGAGATAACACGTTACTTATTCTCCATAAGAATAACATGGGGCTGAGTACGCAGGTTTGCTGCTACGGGAGCCATTGGTAAAAAATTGGTTTTTTTTTAGGAAATATCAATGGTCCACAACCAGATGAAGTCGTATACCAAGTTTCGTCAGTATACGTTCATAAATAAGCGAGATATAAAATTTTTATTTTCCTCCATAAGAATAACATTAGACAACGTACTGTGTTTAGCACTTTCAATATCTCGGTAACCAATTGACGTAGAGAAATGATCAAAATACCAAATTGTGTGTTTTTTTAAGCTGAATCCAATGGGAAAAACTAAAATTTGACTATTTCCAAAATTATATGTAAAAAATTCAAAAACCCATTTTTGGGGTACAAAACCCCCCCAAAATACCCCTTCGGATAAAGCGATCTGGCTGGTTTTCGAACTTAAAGTCATAAATGTTGCTTTACACGTTTATACCAAATTTCATCAAAATCGGATAATTTTTACGAGAGTTATCGTGCTCACGGACACACACATATATATATATATATATATAGATATATATATATATATACAGTTTCGAACGAATGGTGTTTTTGGGGTCTGGGGACCTCAAAACGAAAAGTTATCATGGTCCCGGGCCTAGGTCTTACCATGCCGACTACGGTAATAGCTTCTTCCCTATAGGGGAAATTCGCTAAAATAATACAAATAAACCTTTCGTGACCGCGGTTAAACCGCTGCCCGATTAACCCGCTTCCGGATAATCGGGAGTTGACTGTATTGGCAAAGAGATAGTTTCTGTGGAAAATAGATAACAAACGTATGTCTATTTCCATAAGAAGAATGTTTAACCGAGTACAATGTAATTTAGCTAGTACTTAGAGAACAATAAATAATATTACTTCACTATTGGATAATTTAACATTCTTAAGGTTATGAACTTGATTGTTGATGATAGCTTTGTTTTTGGAAAAAATAAAGTCAGCAGTGTACAAATTGGATAGCTGATCTTGCTCCCAAATTCCCCTAGTGCTTTCCCAATATTAAAATTTGTTGAGAGAAAATCACTGCCTGGGTAAATGTATGGGATTAGCAATTGTGAATATACTCTTTTAAGTAACATCAACTCATTCAATCTCTTTCTCCTTCGAAGTTGGTAGATAAGTGTTAAGAGATTTATTTTTGTGACAATATTGCCACCAAGTGCATTTTACTATAAATTTACTGTCACATCATATTGAAAATTATTTATATTGTAACAACGTAAAAATAGAACTACTATTATCGATATGGCTAATTATCAAATCGATATCATGGCACTTTATTGGTTTACTGAGCCAAACAATATCATAATACATCTGTTTTTTGTTGTTTTTTGTTAGTAAACAAAGTGGGCTGACTTGAGTTTTTAATTATTCCTTATTATTACGTATTAATAATAAAGCTTAAAGATATACTTAAGTAATTCATTTAGAGTAATCCAGTTTTTATCATGTCTGTCTCACAACTGAATGGGATCAGGGAACTGCTCTGGTTTATTACGGTATGAATTAGTGAGAGCCCATGAAAACGAGTTCAGATATTTTAATGTATAAGCTGATAATACAATTGTAGTTTTTTTGGGAGGACTCCATTATTTAGGAAAAGTAAGGTGAGCTACAACTGAGGTGAGCCGCTGGTTATCTCTGATTAGTTATTGGTCTTTGTTGTTTTAAAATATTTTGATGTCATTCTTGACTATCATCATTATCAAAACACAGAAGAATACTAAACTTGTAGTTTGCTCTTTAATTGTTAAGTAACAATCAATCACCTTAACAAGTGGATTTGCCTTTTAAAAATGAATTTAAAATAAAATGATTTATGTTATAACAATGTAAAATAGAAAATAATTTTATCGATATCGATACTGGTAATCTTAATTTTCTTTCAGTATCACAACACTGCTTCTGTTAGTAATCTTGATCGCATCACTAACATTCTGTTGAATTGATTATTACATTTTTTGCCTGAGGCTACAAATTAATTATTTATTAAATTTAGAGGGATGAGGGACCCTAAACACCAAAAGTAATTTTTTACATTTATTTCCACACATTTGTAAAAAAAAGACGGATTTACATTTTGAATTCTTCTTTATTTACTCAACTCAAATTTTTGAGTTGCCTCAACTACTCACTCGGCCTTTTGAGGATTCAAAAGTACTCAACAGATACTAGAAAACTCACCCATACAATTAACTTATATCTTGTAAAGATTATACTGCAATTGGAAGCGAAGCCGTATAGTCTAGTTTAGGATTAAACTTTTGTTTAATTTAGATTGATTTCAAAATAAGCATAAATATTAAATATGATACAGTTCAACAAGACTAATGAACTTTGGCACTAAAAAATAGTCTATGGCTTTTAGTGAAGGGAGTCCGCCAATTAAACGGAATTTCTCCTCACCTTTGGACTCCTGCACTTCTTTTTAGCGAATTTCCCCTATAGGGAAGAAGCTATTACCGTAGGTCTCATGGTAAGACTTAAGCCCAAGACCATGACAAATTTTTTTTTTAAGGTCCCAAGATGACTAAAACACTATTCGTTCAAATTTATATATATGTATATATATATATCTATATATATATATATATCTATATATATATATATCTATATATATATATATCTATATATATATATCTATATATATGTCCGTAAATGCGATAACTTGAGTAAAAAACGTCCGATTTTGATGAAATTTGGCTCAAATGTGTAAAGTGACATTTATGACTTTAAGTTCGAAAACCAGAAAAATCGGACTATGGGAAGGGGGGTTTATGGGGGTTTTAAATTTTCCAAAAATCAGTTTTTTGCATTTTTCACCCTAAAATTTTTGAAACACTTAATTTTGGTTTTGACCATGTTATAGAGCTTAAAAAAACAAATAATATGGTATTTTGAATTATTAACCTAGGTTAAGTGGTTGCGGAAAAAATCCAAAAAAAATGCTCATAAAATCTCCCTTGTTAATCTTATGGGAAAAAGGTTTTTGGCTTTTCCTCAGTTAATTTTACTTTAAACTTCACATTTGCTTTTACCAGTCACTTCAGCTCCACAAAACAATCATTTTGGTGTTTAAATTGTGATTCTACGTCCAACCGTTGCAGAGATATTCAAAGTACTAAACACAGTACGTTGTCCAATGTTATCCTTATGGAGAATAAATAAAATTTGATATCTCGATTATTTATGAATGTATATTGATGAAACTTGGTATGTGGCTTCATGTTGTACTGGTATATTGATATTTGAACAAAAAACAAATATTTTGTTGGTTGTCCCCATAGCAGCTAACCTGCATACTCAGCCCTAATGTTATTCTTATGGAGAATAAGTAAAGTTTTATATCTCCCTTAATTATTAACATAAATTAATAAAACTTAGTATGTAGCTTCACCTGGTTGAGTTAAATTGATAATTGCATAAAAACACATATTTTGTGCTCCTTGTTGCAGCAAACCTGCATACTCAGTCCTATGTTATTCTTATGAAGAATAAATAAAATGCTATAGATCATTTATTTATTAATTTATTTTTATAAAACTTGGTAAGTGCCTTTATGTGGTAGTGAGAAACATATTCATTCATTGGAAATTCGCTGAGTACGCAGGTTTGCTGCGACGGGGGTATTTTGTTATTCCTGAGCAGGTTTTATACAGAGGATGAGGAGTAGCATGCTCTTCTCCTACTAGAAACGCACTTCCCGGGTAGCAAGCCAATGGGGGGAGGGACTAACGAAGGAAGAATAAGCAGAACTAAGAGAGAAGACTGGGATGAGGTATATATACAAGGTCAAACGATGAGGATATATATATATATACAAGGGATATAAATAAGGTCAACCATACAAGTCACCCGATGTAGACAATATTTACACTGCTTTACTAAAAGAGGAGCAGAAACAGATTATTCCACACCTGTTGGGAATAATGAGGAGTAGCTTATCCTTGGGATATGTACCAAGGATTTCGAGAAGGGAGTTACATTCATTCCAAAAGCTGGCAAGAAAAATATTATGGAACCGAAATCGTATCGGCCCATAAGTCTTACATCCTTTCTCCTGAAAACTATGGAAAAGGCTGTGGATAAATACATCAGGGTGGAGTTACTGGAGACATCTCCCTTACATCCGCAGGCACTGATGGGTCAAAAACCAATGAGGGAACTGGGGTTGGAGTGTTTGGCCCGAGGACCAAATACACTGAGTCCATGGGGATTTCCTCGAGCATCTTTCAGGCAGAGGTGAATGCAATTGAGAGATGCGAACAGTTCAACCTCAGCAGGAAATACAAGAAGCGAGATATTGCGATCCTATCAGATAGCCAAGCAGCCATCAGGGCGCTAAGTTCACCGGTAATCAGCTCCAGAATGGTGTGGGACTGCCGGCAGAGTTCAAATATGCTAGGTACAACAAACAGAGTGTCTCTCCTCTGGGTGCCGGAACACCAAGGAGTAGAGGGCAATGAAGAAGCAGACAGGCTTGCAATAGAAGGGGCAGCAAAAACCTCCACTGGCCCTGAGCCAGGGTGCAGGCTAGAGGATGCTTTCTTCAGGAGGGAACTCAATGATAAGGAAGAGGTAGACTTACAAGCAGGTAGGAGACTCTTCCTGGATGTAGACAAGCCAAGGAAATGCTTGGTAACTTTAATCGTAGGATATCTGAAAATCTGATCAGGCTTAACAAGAACAGCCTAAGAATTCTAGCAGGGTTTCTCACTGGACACTGTAGACTTAAGGGCCACCTTAAGAAGATGGGTAGGGTAGAAGAGAATGGCTGCAGACTCTGCCAGGAGCAGGAGGAAACCCCAAGGCATCTACTGGCTGAATGTGATGCGGTTGGCCAAAAAAGGGCCAGGAGTTTGGGATCATACCAGATAAGAATTAAGGATGCTTCCCTTTTAGAACCTCCCCAGCTTCTAAACTTCATCGAGGAGTTAGGGCTGGAGGAGGAGCTCTAGGAAGGAACTGAGAGCTCGTAAGCGGGGCACAAAAGATCTTGTTAGGTCGCAGTGCATTCTTCCCCCACGTTATCAGTATCAGTATCACGAGCCAGGAGTTGAACCCGGCCCGCTGGGTGATAACCCAGAGCTCTACCACTGAGCTACGGCATTCACTTTTTGAACATTGTTGACTAATATTTAGCAACAAAAATACATGACTTATAAAGATTTCCAAAATGACTTATAGGCTATTTACAAATGAAATAAGCTGCTAGTCGTTTTGAAAAAATTAGACTCACTCGTCACTACTGATGAGACTTACTGTTAGGGTTGTGCGATGCAGTGATTTTATTTCGATTCGATGCAATGATGTGATTCAAAGAATTTAAAAGATGCAATTCAATTTGAATTGATGAAATTTGATTCAAATTGATGCAATTCGATTTGATGCAATGCAACATGTTTCAATGTTTAAAACTCAGCCTATATACACCAATTTTTATGGCCAACATGGATGACCTACCATCTTCTAATTTTCTGATTTGATCAATTATTTCTTCTTCCAGAATATCTTGATCCATCATTTCAAAAACTTTTGCAATGAAAATGCATAACCTAAACTTAATTGTATTTACTTAAGTTTCAAAGGACGGATGAATACAAACGAGGGCCAAAGTTAAATAACGAATGACGATATAGTTTTGCCAGATTGTAAAATACCACTATCGTACCATGCCAGTAAAACTACCGCATTTTTGACAAAATTGTTACCCACCCTAGGAATAGTTTTGTGAAGGTATAATGTTATTCAAATAACCCACTGTTTATTATAAATACGTAATGGGGAAAAATGTGATTGTAAGATAATGAATCAATGAAATAATGTTGGTCAGCCGGCTGATTTAGTGCTTTCAACTGGACCCCACCCCTCCCCTTCCGTCCCTCTTCCTTCCTTATCTCCAAGGTAAGATTTTTGGCGCCAACCAAAACACTCTCCGTGCCCTTTTGTAGCGCGGGTAAACGGTGGGAGTATACGAAAGCATTAAACACTTTTGATCCATCGCTATTTCGATTATTACAGCATCGAATCGAAATTTTGATGCTTTTCGATGCATCGCACACCCCTACTTACTGCACACTCACAATTCACTACGTCCTGCTCTGTGCCCTAGAATTGCAATAAAACTGAAAAGATGGGATTAGTTGCATTGAATTCTTGGAATATCAATGTTTTTGGAGAGAAGCACTTCTCTCCGCACCCTGATCTCTCGTCAGATCTGGCAACCCTCACACTGCCAGTACTGCAGTACTACAGGTACTTCACAACTCAGTGCCACGTTACCTCCAGTCTGCCCGGTCTCATCAGGGCCTCGTCAATCATGTCGCGCCGGTTGGTCATGCCGATGACCAGGATGTTGTTGAGCTGCTCGACACCGTCAATCTTGGACAATAACTGGTTCACAACTGTGTCGTGCACCCCAGTACTGCTGCCGGATGAGCCTCTCGCCTTGCAGATGGCGTCAATCTCATCAAAGATGATGATGTGCAATCCGCTGTTGGGTCCCAGCTGAAAATTGAAAAGCCATACGTTTGTAGAAGTAAATTTGATTGTGTCCACATTTATGAGTTGCGTTTTCTTGGGACAAGTTGAGTTTTCCAATTCCCAATCATTACCAATATTATGGCCATTTCGAACAATTTTTTTCGTTCCATTCTTGTTTAAGGTTCTTCATTTACAGGGTCTGGTCCTTATTAACAGCTGATGTCAAGAGTAATTTAAACAATAAAACAAATTTAATCTTGAACTCATGCATTTTTCCGTGAAGAGACTTTTTATGTACAAGGCTTCCAGTTAACACCAAAATATATTTATTCCTTAACCCAAATAATCACAATACAACAAATATCCATCAAAACTCCATTACTTAAAACCCCTTCACTAATAACCCTAAACCCCCTTGTAACTCCCTTAAACACTAATCAGTAGACCAAATTTAAATTGGCACCAAACTACTACTAGATAGTAGGTACTGCCGCAACTACTAAGTCAACACGTCACCTTGATGCTTTTCTTTTAAACAACTTTTTTTCCAAACCACACATCCTGGTTTTCAGAAATCAGCCAAAATTACACCGTTCAGCAGTATGCTATTGGTATAATTAATTTTTTTGTGGAGTAACTGGAAAACTCACTAAATTTCAATCCATCTTATTAAAGTTAAATTTGAGTATAGAAAATGTACCAAAAAGTTGTTCAGTTGTTCACTTCTCAAGTTCACAAAAAGAAAAGCAAGAAACTCTAAAATTGGTATTTTCAAACTTTCCTTTATATCTCAAATAATCCCAAGATTAATTCAAGACAAAACTCAAAAATTAATTAGGTCGAAAGCAAAAAATCTTTTAAGGTCATAATTTTGTTTAATAAAGGTAAATTGTTACTAATAGCTAAACAACCATATACTCTAATCTGGGTGGTTTGAGCTAATAATAGCCATTTAAATTAACACAGCAGATCGGATTCTTCAATCAAAACTTTATTAAATGTTGTTGATGACTACCCTTGCAAGTCGAGAAAAATGCTGTTACTGAGATAGAACTTTTTCAATAATTTTACCTAACATTAGTTAAGAGTTTTTATTTTGCACTTTCTGTACACTTAAATATGTGTAGTTACCCTCTTTTCTTCCTCTTCAGCATCAGCAAACAGTCGGCGAACATTTGCTTCAGATTCACCAACATACTTATCCAGAATCTGTGGACCATTGACTATTTTTGGTTCTCTTGAGTTCAACATTTTTCCAATTTGCCGTGCCATCAATGTTTTACCAGTCCCGGGCGGTCCATACAGTAGAATTCCTTTGACGTGTTTGCAGCCTGGAAATTAAAAACATGTAAGATGTTACATAAAAATACAGAAGAGTTATAATTTTCAACTATCACGGGTAATCATGGAAAAGCAAAAAGCATAAACCACAAGGTTAAGCTAGCTGAAGTAAATTATGCTATTGGTCTAAACATCCTAAGAGTTAAAAAAAACTGCCCAGTGCAGCACAGATATTTGAATTTAAAGGTACTTTTAAAAAAATGTCCAGTTTAGCAGTAAACTGATCGCCTCTTTAATGATTGTCCTTTAATTTATTTTTGACTAGTTTTAGTTGCCACTTGTTTTTACATCAGCGAACTAACAGATTTGATAGGTTTTACTGTTGTGTACGTTTCAATATTCTTCAGTTTTTCAGTTTGGTTATTAAAACTCAAAACTATCTTTGGTCCCTATAACTTGGCATAATCAAGTCTCCAGTGTAAGTACCAGAAGAACATAATATGTTTTTCATTGCAATGGAAAATATTGTACATATCCAAAAAATCTTGCATAACATTATTTCGTATTGTATTCCAGTACAGTAACTTTTCATTAGATCAGCAATCATAATTTTATTTTAACTAAAGAAAAACTACCCTTGCAATCGGGGCTTTAAAAAACTTTAAATCACAGAAAGATAAAAAAGTTTTCTAAATCAGAGGGACATATCATTTATGATGTAAATGATTTTCCAAACTATGAGCTCCAACTTACAAATGCAATATAAATAATTTTTCAGAAAAAGACAAAACACCTAGTTGTTCCACCACCTCAGGTGGGAAGACGCGGGAAGCGAAGGCTCGTCGGAATATGGCGTTGAACTCTCTATCTAGTCCGCCGATGCCCATGCTCTTGAAATCCCAGTCAGGATTGATGATTGACTGCCGAACCACTTTTCTGTAAGAAATATTTATTGAATTACAACAAATTTTATAAATAGGACTTTCAGGTTTAAAATGTAAGGTTAATTGGTAGTGTACAATACAAATGCAATAGTCTGTCAGGAATAAAATTATAATTCAAGACTAATTATTGATAATAATAATAAATTTTGGTGTAATTTTTAGGAAAAACTTCAAACTTATTCAACATTTTATGCCTATTATTCCCATTATATATTAACAATAGATATTTCTAGATCCTCCTTTGATTCCTTGCAGGTTTTAACTGAAAAGGAATCAAATTCCCTTGTTTTTGTTTTGTGTCTATCTACGCCACTGGCATTTTTTTAACGTTTTGATAGAGATTGGTCCAAACCCTGGTCTTGTTACTATCTAAGGTCGACCTGTTCTTAGAAAGCATCATTCTTACTTCAGCAAAATTGTTAACTAATATAATAATGGGGCAATATTCAGCTAATATAATAATGGGACAATCTTAGCAAATATAATAATGACGGCCTTAATAACACACAGCGACCAAACATTCTTTGGTCACTGATGACACAGCCTCCCAGTGAGACTGAGGGTTGAGTAACTTCTTTATATGCTCTTGGTCTGATCGACTGATTTCAGACCTCATTATTCTCCATGTTCTGTATTTAAACAACATTGTTAAGCCATAATTACAATAGGTGGCCTATGGCAGTGGGGGAGGTATATTGTGAATTGGAACATTTTTGTTCATATTGGGAGCTGTAAACTCAACCTCTTACGCGATAAACGAGCGTCCTCCTAGTTAATAGCCCAATGACAAATTGGAAACATTGCCAGACAGGTATAGGTGGTGGCACTAAGTTGCTGACTTTAAAAGTTGCTTTTTAGCACCGTAATGGAGAAGGTTAAGTGACCAAAATATAGCCATTAAGTTACACTGTGCTTCAAAGTACAACAACATACAACTAATGATGTAAAATACCCGGGTATTTAAAACTTGGGGTATATACCCAAAATATTTGATATAAAAAAGCCAATCTAATTCATATCTACCCTTACTACCCTTGTTATTATCAATGTATAACAATTGAGGATATTTGATTGATTACATTTAGTAATTATTTTACCAATAAATAAATAATAACATGGCAATTTCTGTAAAGAGACATGTCAAGCGTACAAATCACACCACCACCAAACTGCGAAGGAACTTTTTAAGTATAAGACATTCTACATAAATTTAAGAATATATAATTTTTTAATTGAACGAATACGGAACAAAATTACAATCTAATTGAATTTAAATTCTTTTCCTCAAAAATTTTAAATTTATTAAACACTCCAAAAGACAGTCAAAGTAGTAAACCCCGGTCCTGGGTATTTATCTCGATCTTGTTCAGAAGTTAAATGCTTGTGGTAACCATGTTATACTCTTCAAAACAGTCATTTTATAATCCTTACATCATGGGAATTTCAATGGACCTAGTAAAATTCCCCTAAATGTTATAAAAATCATAAATACCCACGTTTTGGGTATTTATCCGGGGCTTGGGGTAAGTACCCGGATAAATATCCATTTTTTATTTACCTACCCGCTAGGTATTTACCCGACCCACATCACTAGATACAACCATATGATATTTCTTAACATTACTGAACTGTAATTTGCATTATTGAGGAATATTAATTTAGCAATATGCAATGTAAAAATACATAAAATAGAATAGTTGGTATACATTTTTTGAGATTTTTAAATTTAGACCCCAGTACTCCCAACTATACCTGTTTTAATTGGCACTAGGCCTACCTCACAGGCCTGTTCAAGCCTCGAAAAAGTTTCACTTGTCCTTTACATTCATAATTAGTGTTGCATGAGTTTTACTGAACAAAATTTAAGGGGAAATGTGTGCAATAGTTTATTGCTTGGGATTTGAAATGAGAACTAAAATATTACACCATACCCTTTAGCTTTTCCAACCAAGTTGAGAGAAGTGTTTTCGGCTTTCTCAAACTGTATAATAGTGTCACCCAAGCATCTCCCCATCCTTGTTTTTCGAGGTTGCGCATCCTGGCCATTTTTGATGGCACTTATATCCACAGCTGAAACATTCCAAATGTTGGTCAGTATGATTTGTATAAAAACTGCATATTTGAATATCTATTTTATTAACTTGATAAGACATTACAAAATTCAACTAAATAACATTATTTTAATCAAATGTTTAGATGAATTCCACTTACATCCTAAAGTCTGGGAAACAATCAATGATTTTGAATTTATTTGGCATGCTGAGAAAGGTAAATGAGTTTAGTAAATTTGCCCGCCATGATAGAAAACGGGATGGATTTAAATAAGTGGTTTTTAATTTCTGGACATCTAACAAGTTTGGTGGTGAGCGACTTAGACTTCAGTTCAATGGGATATGTAACTCACACCAAGTTGGATTTTGACCTCTTTCTCAAAAAGTGTATTTAATTACCAAACAATATGCTTGAGTTTCAAATAGAGGTGTGCGAGTAGTTATTTTTTTATTCAAGTCGAGTCGAGTAGTGCCAATTATTTTCGAGTTTCGAGTATTTTCGAGTGAGTATTTTCCATCAGTTGGTACTTTAAAATAGTGTAATGGGATTTGGATACCACCCTATATTTGATAATCGAAACATGGTTTCTAACTAATACATGAGTAGCAATACCAAGTTTTGGTCAGTACAATCAAACTGGATTATGTTTCAACAAACAAAAAACACGGTTTGACATTCGTTTCCGCCCGATAAAACACAGTCCGGTTGATATTTGATCAATATCACCTGGTCCAGACATTGCTTATAATCAATATTAGATGACGAAATCGTGGCCCTGTCACCACTTTTGCCGATATTATGTATACCGTCGTCATTTTCGGCCGATTTTCCGTGATGCGATCGCTTGTGCGGCCATTACTGCGCGTTTTGGCCGGTCGCAATCGTCATTTTCGGCCGATTTTACGCAATGCGATCGCCTTTTGCGGCCGTTACTACGTGTTTTGGACGGTCGCAATCGTTAGCGATCGTCATTTTCGGCCGATTTTACGTGATGCAATCGCCTTTTGCGGCCGTTACTACGCGTTTTGGCCGGTCGCAACCGTTAGCGATCGTCCGGAGATCGGCGGGTTAAAACTCGCTCGAACTTTTGAGTATTTTTCAAAACTTCGAATCGAGTTCGAGTATTAAAATATTCGGCCGAAAACTCGAGGTTTTGAGTACTCGCACACACCTAGTTTCAAATTAAAACTAAAGAATCCTAACAGTTGTGAATAAATTAACCCGTGAACTGTCAAAGTCGTACTTACTCAAGGTAGAGTATCAACAAATAATTTCATGAAAACAGTGACTAGATTCAAGATATTCATTGCAACATAAACATTCATAACACATTACAAATAACAGATATTTACAAATGAAAACAGGTTGCTTATCAAAAAACACATAAAACTAAACTAGACTAAATTTGACACAATGAAGTAAAAAAAAGAATACAGTAATATAGCCCTACCATAATGACAGCGATCAAACATCAAAAACATTATAAATTTAACAACTTATCATTTAGGAATTCTACAACCCTGTAATCAGGGATTCAGCTGGGGAAAAAATTCTTCGAGCAAAAATGCTACAAGCTCTTAGAGACTTGTAGTTAAAATATTTTACTTGCGTGTCATTATACTATTTTTAGGGTCTTAAGTTGTTTTTTGCTTGTATTTGTTTTTAGGTTTAACATTTAAATACCATAATATATAATTCTGCAGAGTCTACTTTTCTTGGTAACTTATCCATTTTAACTATTAAAGTCTATAATGGTAATATAGTAAACTTTCTAATAGGGAATAGGCCTAATATGGCACCAAAACAACGAAAACTCACACACCCCAAACATTACACACTCTGAAACATAACCTCAAAGCATATCGCGATCGCATTTGCGCATTACCGATTTCCAGTTGTCTGTTTTCGTTAGGATACCTCTACACTTTTACTACAGTTTTTTAATACGTAAAATTGTGATAGTGAGTTATTTGAATAAAGTTTTAGAGTGGGTACAATAGTATTGTGTCAAAATACGGTGGTTTTACTGGCATGGTAGTAGTGTTTCCACTCGAGGGATTTTTATCCCATATATGGGATATTTTGGAAATCGACATTACGTATGCTAGTTTGCTTAGGACCAGACCACCTTAGCAGAGCACTTCTAATCTAGTGGATTTTCTTGTCGCACTGGCAGTTGCGGGGTTTCCAATTTCCCACGTTTTTATTATTTTACCTACTTATACCTATTATTATTTTATAAACATCACAGAAAGAACACTAAATCACACCAATGAATATCGCTGGCCTGGCCATGTTGGAATTAACGAGGACAATATTTGCTATTATTATTACCTATGTCGTACTCTTTAGTACTATACAGTACCATTATAAATACCTCTCACGGAACTAAATTATTTAACTTAGTTCACTTGCCAGCCTTATGGCAAACCGCATAATTTATCTCGCATTACTCAAAATCCTTTGAGGTACTAAAATGTAAAATATAGGTAATTAGTAGATCTAAATAAGCTCTATCTATCATATAATATTTAACATCAACTGTGTTACAGTGTTGCACTGTTTGAAAAATCAGTGGGAAAGTGTGGGATATTTAGAAAATATAAGGTGAAGTGTGGGATAAAGTGGGATTTTTTGTATCAGCTCGTGGGATATTTTTTACCGCTGAGTACACTGAGGTAGTACCACACCATGATGGTACTATAGCGGTATTTACAGTAATTAGGTTACTATAGGTATATAGTATTTATTTTGTTCAATATTGGTTTATTATCAGTAAATTAGGTATACTTAAAGGTCTATTACTCACCTTTTAGTTGTTACCAACTCATTTCATATAGTTGCCACATATATGCTAGTCGGTAACTTTATTTTTGAATTAATCTTCTTAACTATTAAGCCCTTATATTTTTTTATAAACTGTTATCATTAAAATTAAATTGTTCAATTTATTGTTTAATTTGTTTATACCCATTCTTTCTTATAAGATTTATACAAAACATCCAAATAGCAAAAGCTGTTATACGTTAATATTGTTTGGTTATTATATGAATATTTCATCACTAGTCGTGCTTAATCAAATTTCCTCAATAAAGATAAAACCTAAGTATCAATTATTTGAAATTATTTTTCTTGTCATGGTTTGATCTAATTTTTATTTAGTTAGTCAACAAACGTCAACAGTTCATGGTTATTTCAGGATATTAAGGTTATGAGGAAATAAAATCAGAAAATTATAACTAGACTTTGGCCAAGAAGGTAGATTACCCATGTTGGTAATAAACATTGGTGTATAGGCTGAGTTTTAATCATTGAAACATGTCGCATTGAATCGAATCAAATTGCATCGATTTGAATCAAAATTCTTTGAATCGCATCGTTGCAACGAATCGACATAAAATCACTGCATCCCACACCCCTACACATTTTAGCCAAATGTCATCGAAATTGACATATATACTCAAGTTATCTCATTCATGGACACATATATAGGGGTGTGCGAGTGCTCGAAACTTCGAGTTTTTGGCCGAGTATTTTAATACTCGAAATTTTGAAAAATACTCGAAAGTTCGAGCGAGTATTTCCCGCCGATTTCCGGGCGATCGCTAACGATTGTGACCGGCCAAATCGCGAAGTAACGGCCGCAAAAGGCGATCACATAACGTAAAATCGGCCAAAAATGACGATCGGGCCGAGTAATTTCGGCAGTAAACGTCAACGGAAAACATAAATCGGCCGAAAATGATGATCACATGAGTCTAGTTGATTGTACTGGCCAAAACTTTGTGCTACTCATGTATTAGTTAGAAACCATGTTTAGATTATGAAATATGGAGTGATGTGTAAACTCCATTACACTATTTGAAACTACCAACTGATGGCAAATACTCGCTCGAAAATACTCAAAACTCAAAAATAATTGGCACTACTCGACTCGACTCGATTCAAAATATCACTACTGGCACACCCCTACACATAGATATATTAATATATATTTTTATAGAAAAACCAAATTCATCAAAGAATTACATTTAAATTTTGGTTTCCCATCTTCAGAACTACTATATTTTAATAACAAATTAGATAAACTAAGTCTTAAAGATAACAAAAAATTATAAAGTAAAAACATCTGTTTCATTAGGCTATATCAATTTTCATATACGGTATAAACGAATAGTGTTTTTGAGATCTGGGGACTACAAAACCAAAATTTATAATGGTCTTGGGCTTAAGTCTTACCAAGAGACCTACAGTAATAGCTTCTTCCCTATAGGGGAAATTTGCTAAAAGAGTTTTTCTAATAAAATACTAGAACCATTGAATCAAGATTGCATACAGAGAGAAATCTTTTTACCCATGAAACAAATCAAATACCACCAAGTAACTTATGGCTCGGTCTCCCTGGTACTAAATTTAAATACAAAAATATGTTAGCAGTTCTGTTTTTTTAAAAACACCTTCATGAATAAAAAAATCAACTAGATTTTTACCGGGTATTTTTTATAAATTGAATAGATACCTTCTAAAGCTTTGACATAAAGGCTTAACATCTTTTTCTCTTGAAACTGAAAAGCCAGAAGTTGTCCAACAGTAAATGCCTGGCCTGAGAACTGCATCAGGAACTCCTTGGCCATCAGGTCCGTGTCATAAGGCTCTGTTGTGGATCTAAAATATTTTAAAACTGTGTTAAATAAAATTACAAACTGAATTATTTCTAATTTTTGTTTTACAGTAGTTCAAGCCTATAATATAATAGTACTTATTAAAATTAATTACAAGAGTCCATAAACATTTTTAAACATGAACAGATGTTTTGTCCCTGGTATCACCGGCATGGGAGTGTTTGTAGGTTGATCTATTGTCTATGTGGACGGGCAAAGTAAGGCAAAAAGAGACTGCCAACCTCTTTTTAAACAAAAAACATGTACTAAACTGAACTTCTACCAATTTAATCTGGAATAAATCTGTAAGCTGCAACTGCAAGAGGTGTAGACAGCTTAAACTATAAGCTTTGAATAATTTACTGTGTACGGAAGGTCATTTACATACACGAGAAATAGAAAAGGGCCCAATATTGAGCCTTGAGGGAGTTAAATCAGTTAAATCCAGTAAATCATTAAGGTATTGAATGAAGTTTAAGTATTGTCCTATTGCTCCTTTGGAGACGACTACTATAGTTTCCTCAGATTAGTTAGTACGATTTGTATTGCTAATTTAGAATTACAAAACATAAATGTGAGCCAAGATCGCATTGTGGAAACTTTTTGCAGGCCTTTATTTGTTTTCATGTAGTGGTGTTCAAGTCAATTTGGTTATGATAAGGTATTGTATTGCTAATTTAGAATTACAAAACATAAATGTGAGCCAAGATCGCATTGTGGAAACTTTTTGCAGGCCTTTATTTGTTTTCATGTAGTGGTGTTCAAGTCAATTTGGTTATGATAAGGTAATACTTACTGGGTGAAGGATTGTTTTATAACAAATGTGAAGATAAATGAGTTTGTGTTTCTGGGTTTTAGAAGATAGATGTTGTGGTTCCATCAGTAACTTAAATGCAAGAGACTTGGAAAGTAAAATTGGTTCAGTTTTTGGTACAAATTATAACCATATAACTAATAAGATAATTAGGGGTGGGCCGAGTATTAGAGACTACTCGAAAATGTGAGTCGAGTAGTTGAAAATTGCATAGATTACCCACATTTACGCCGCTAACCAATGTTTAACAAAATAAGCGACTGAAATAAAGAAAAATATGCCTAAAAAATATTTTTAGCTTATATGAAAAGAGAAAATGACAGGTGAGCTATTTATGGATACCTGTGAAGTAAGATAAGTAAGAGAGAGATATGGGAAGTGTTTAGGTCAGGGGCAAAAAATCTGACCTTGGAGATAAGGAAGGAAGACGGAAGGAAGATGTGAGGGGAGGGTTGGGGTCTGGTTGAAAGCAATAAATCAGTTGGCAGACCAATATTATTATTATTTTGAGACATAATCTTACAAACACGTTTTTCCCCATTATGAATTTATATTAAACAGTTTTTGTTTTTCTACATTACTAGTGAAATTAACATTAAATGATGTAAATTATTTCATTAAAATTAGTTTGACAATCAACTACAAAAAACTACTAAATAATTTTAAATAGTAACATAAATTTGTATCTGTGTTAGAATATATTATGTGGTTCTGACAAACTCATCTAAAAACAATCAACTATAGGCCTAAACTAATTTTAAATTTTTATGAGCTCAATTATTTTAAATTTGAGTTAGCCAGACTAACAAGATGCTTTAATTACTTTCTTTATTTATATTTATATTTTAGTTTTATATGGAATAGTAAAAAAATTTACTGTATTATTTTGAATGGATTAACTTTTCATTTAATATTTTTATTTGTTATTTCAACAGATTATAGTTGTAATCCATAGTATTTAAAGGTTGTATTTTTAATTTCCTTTATCTTCATATCGCAAGGATCTTGTTGTCATATACCATGTTTTACTTTCTATTATTGATATTGAATCTTCAGTAGAACAACAAATGGTGTATATAACATTTTAGGTTTTTCATTAGTTTTATGGCTTACAAAACAATTTAATCAATTAGCTATACATCTTATGACAAAAATGAATTGTATTTGTAATATGTATTTTGAATTCCTTTGGTATATTTACCATCAATAATTCAAGAACTTGTCTTAGTAATATTTTTTAGTAAACTCTCAGAGGCAATTTGACAGGTGTCAAGTGAGTTATTGCGCTCTACTCACACACAAAGTGAGCAAAACATTACCTTCAGTTCAAGCTCCCCACAACTAACTGTTTGTGTTTATCTGTCTAGAAGTTAAACATTTGTAGTCACTTTCTTGTTAATATGCTCTGGTTTTGGTAACTAACCCAAAATCTTTGTATGAATACATATTTGTAATATTTGCCTTCTGTTTGTTCTGGTTGTTGAAAACAGTATATATTTTGTTTTTCATTTAAATCATTATTCATTCCAGGTAAAATAAAATAAATAGTAACATTAATAATTTAATAAAATGGATGTTTATAATTAAAGTTTAGTGTGTGAAAAACAGTGTTTTAAATTTTAAAAAATAAAATGAGTTTTTTTTACTTTTTAAAGAACTACTCGAGTAGTTGACTCAATACTCAACTCGATTGACTCGATTTAAAAAACACTAATCACCCACCCCATAAATCAGTGACCAGGGCATAGGGAGATTATATTGTAGGGTTGATTGTTATTATTAATTCAAACAGACAGCATTTAGTTGGATAAGTAAGACATAACATAACTACTGATTTACCATTCCTCCCCACAATACAATTTTTTCTTCATAAGCAACTCATAATATTACTTCACGTATTTAAATGAGGTGTGTGGTAACATTAACTGCAATTCATAGCCTTAATCTTTTTCATGTAATGGCTGGACTTGTACTTTTTGATATTTCATCCAAGCCACAGCCTTCATGCATCATTGTCATCATACAGTAGCCTACCTTACCTCAGTATCACACCATTAATTTTTTTTTTAACTCTCCCATAAACCCCTATTTTGCATTATTCAGTTAACCCATTGGCTTACCTGAAATTTGCCACCTGACAAATCTTTCAGTTTCCTAAGAAAATTACATAAATGTAGACTTTTACTAAAACTGTCACTATAGCAACAATTATTGCTCAAATTACTTAATTTTCGCACTAATCTTTAGAGAAATAAATTATCTACAAGAAGAAAATACCTTTGACAGCATTTATGTATGGTAATATTATATATATATATATATATATATATATATATATATATATATATATATATATATATATCATTTTATAAAAAACAATAATTTTAAAAGGAGTTACATGTAAAAAACAAAAAAAATGTCTCAGCCCAACAACTATTATGTACTTGTAGATTATTTATTTTTTTACATGAAAATAAAAATTTTAGTGATACATTTATATTTGATCTAGATATAACATATTTTCCAAAATCATATTTTTCCTAAATTTGACTAAGTTTCCCCAAGTATGGGCATATGCATAAAAAATACATACAAACAAAAAATTAAAACAAAACAACAAATAAATCAAAATAAAAATTTAAAAATTAAAAAAAATTTTTAAAAATAAAAAAGTGCTATCCCGACTATACTTGGGGTTGCCCGTCCGGGCTATTTTCGGCGGCCATGAATATACTCGGGGTTGTGAGCCAATGGGTTAGGTGTGCCAGACAAAAAAAAATTGTTTCTAGAAGTTACATTCGAGATCTGTAAGAAATCTCCACGTCCACTACCAATACTAGGTAAAAGCCTGATCGCTTCGAGACCCACTTACGATTTCTTCTGCAGGAAGTCAGCCTCAAGAGTGATGGTGCAGAGACACTCAGAGCTGGACGTCGGGTTGAAGTGGTAAGGCTTGACGTCAATGTCCTGTCCCAGCGACAACGTGGCCCACTTGCGCTGCGGCAGACTGAAGCCGATGCTGCCCCGAGGAACCTCCGGGTGGTACTTGACGGAGAACACAAAGTGCTGTCCCGGGCCCGTGCTGACCTCGATGTGTCTGCAATCGGGTATCACAATCGTAACCCACTTATAAATCAAATCCAATCAAATCAAATCATCTTTATTCATTGCAATACAAATATTACAGAATAACATCAATCATAGCGTAATCAATACAAGCTTTGTTACTTAATACTAAGGTACATCATTTAATAACATTGTTATTTATTGCACAGTCTCTTATAATTATATGAACTACTCAAAAAACTCCTCCAAAGAATATAAAGATTTACAAATTATAAATTTCTTTAACTTGTTTTTAAATTTATCAAAATTTGGAATATTCTTTATCCAGCGGGCAAGGCATTAAAATACCTAATACCCGCATAACATGGCCTTTTCTCATAGAATTTTAATTATGTCTGTTGTAACTCAAATTATTCCTATGCCTGGTGTTATGGTTGCGATAAGACCCTAACAAGCATAGGTCATTTGAGTTCCTTTTAACTGTCATAATCAGTTCAAAAATGTATACGGTAAAAACAATCATGATTTCTAATACTGGAAAATTTTCGTTGGCTAATTCGAGCCAATTTAATTTCAACATTATCCGTAGAGCTTTTTTGAAAAACTAAAATTTTGTTTAAATTTTCATTTGAGGTAATGCCATACATAACCAATCCAAAAGAGATGTGAGAATGGATGAATGCAAAATATAATAAATTCCTTACAATAAATTAGCGATTTTCAAACAATAATGTTTGTTTTACAAAATAACTAACATGTTTATAATGATAGAATTGTCTATAGTTCTGCAACAATGAGGTTGTCTCGAACTTTTCTTCTTAAAGTTTTAATACTGAACAATTTTAATTTCTTTGGAAGAGCATTGTACTGCTTTGGCCCAAAGTATCCAAATCCCCTTCTTCCTACTTCTAGCTTGATGCGTGGCACTTCCAGTAAATAATCTTGCCGAGTGTGTTTTTCTCGCACGTCTACTCTGTTCTTAAGTTTTTTTTAAAATATGCTGGAAGACCAGTGGCAAGGACTCTATGTACAAGTGTTACAGTTTGCAGTTTGCAAAGACTCCTTATAGACAGAACCTTAGCACTCTTTCTGTAATCCGAAATGTGGTCAAACTTTTTAAGGTTATACACAAATCGTAATGCGCTATTTTGAAGACGTGTGAGAACCGTGCAGTTTTCATTAGAAAGACTGTTTCCAAAAACTAGTAACGCATATTCAATAATAGGGAATACCAGGGATTTGACCATTTGCAGCTTAGCATCTTCATGAAATAATCCCTTAAATCTGTTTAAGACTCGCAATAAGCCCACAACACGAATAAGGATTGATTTGATATGTATTGAAAAGTTAAGCTCATTATCAACCCACACACCTAATACCTTTACAACATCCTTCATGATCAGTTGAATACCCTCCAAATTTATAGTAGTATCGCATTGGATAACATTCTGTGATAATGACGGAGAGTTAAGGTGGACAACTGAGCATTTATTTAAATTCAACTTAAGGCCATGAGCATCCGACCAAGTTTTCACACTGCTTAAATCAAAGTTTAATTGATCAAAAGCTTGATGGGAGTTTGATCGTGGATATGTTAACAACAGTTGAGAGTCATCTGCATAAGAAAATAAAGAGCAAAATGATAAGCTCTTTTCAAGGCCAGCACAGTACAAAATAAACATTATCAGTCCTAAACAGGAACCCTGGGGTACTCCTGTAGTTTTTGAAAGATCTTTTGATAATGTTTCTCCAACCTTAGTAACTTGTACTCTGTCGTATAGGTATGATCTAAACCATTTTATAACAGTTTCATCAAATTTAAAGAATTTTAATTTTGCCAAAAACATTTCAAAGTTCACTGAATCAAATGCCTGGGAAAAATCTAGATTAACAAGGACACTCACTATTCATACTATTGTCTCTAGCCATCAACAATTCATCAGTAATGTTCAATAATGCCGAAGTAGTGGAAAATCCTCTCCTAAAACCAGATTGACATTTTGGTAGAATATCTTCACTTTCAATAAATGGCACTAGTTGACTAGCGACAACCTTCTCCAGTATTTTTGACAATGCTGTTACTATTGATATGGGCCTGAGATCAGAAATTGAAATTGGTGTTTTAATCTTAGGAAGTGGAATGACAATAGATTTCCTCCAGGCGGTTGGAAAACAGCATGTAGACAGTGACAAATTTATCAGATGAGTAATAGCTCTAATGCAGTATGGACTGACCGCCTTCACCATTTGAACGGATAAACCATCTATACCAGTCGCTGTGGTTTTGATGGCATTCATTGCTTCAATCACCTCTAGTTCGCTTACAGTTTTAAACTTAAAAGAATTTTTTACTTGATCTTGAGTGTTAGTTCTATACAAATTTAGTGTATCATAGGAGATACGGTTTCCTGCTCCCATATTTACGAAGTATTCATTAATTTCATCTGGATGGAATGGATGGTTGTAATTATTATATATACAGATTTCATAGTTGCCAAGTCGCACACCAGTAATATTTTTCATAGTACAAAAATTCCTGAGGAAATTTTACTGCAAACTTTTGCAATATGTGAATTCCAATTAAGATGATTATCAATGTAAAACCCAAGAAATTTTGTTTCATTAATCTCTTCCAAAAAATGTTGGTTTAGACAGATATTAGTTGATAGCCTTTTAGGCTTATTTTCAGTAGCTGTGAAGGAAATTAATTTGGTTTTTAAAGGATTTAATAAGATATTCAAGCAAGCTAAATATTGTTGAATATCCGTTAGCTGGGTAAACGCAGATACTTCAATACCATTGGTTCCTGAAATTTTTAAATTAATGTCGTCTGCATATATCACATATATATGTCATATATATATATATATATATATATATATATATATATATATATATATATGTTGTGTAATTTATATATATGTATATATAAATACATATATATGTATATTATTATTATACATTATATATTATTATTATTATTATTATTATTGTATATTATTATATTGTATTATTATTATATTATTATTATTATGTATATGTGTATTATTTTTATATATGTATGTATGTTGTGTATTTATTTTTATGTTTTATCATATATATGTCGTTTATATATATGTTGTATAATTTTACTAGATGTTGATAATTTTGGCACTCCATTGATGTAACATAAAACCAACACGGGTCCAATATAGAGCCCTGTGGAACTCCATATTTCACAAGGGTTCTTGAAGAGTGGAATGAAGTCAACCTATTAAAATTATTGAGATATTTCAACTCAACAAAGTGACTTCTGTCACTCAAATATGACAGGAGATTATTATTCTATTACTAAACCATTGTGTCTGAAGAACAAATCTTATATAACTGCTCCAGTAAACGATGCAGGCACAGTTCTGGAAATTGTAGGGCAGCACTGGAGCCTGTTCTTTTATGCAAAATGCAGTAACACTTTTTATTACTTTGACTCCCTTGAGCAAAGAAATTTATTAAATGCAAAAAAATGGTCACACAAACTATATAAATCTATTGCCTCTCAAAAAACATTGAACTTTAAAGTAATAGATATACCGCAGCAAACAAATGGGAGTGACTGCGGAATATATGCCCTATTAATGGTTGACTTGCTGATAAGAGCCATAGAAGATAAGTATGTTGGCCAGCTTATTAATAGCAACCTTACAAAGTTAGAGGTAAGCGTGAAAGTCATAATAACGAAGCGTGCCTCCTAGCGTATCTTAGCTACAATGGACAATATAAAGAAATTGACATGGGTGTTTTAAAATCAATGTTGAAACAATATCCTACAAGTGAGATGAAGATGAAGATGAAGCCGCAAGTTAGTCATCCCACATATATGGTAGTAAATGACAATAGTGTTGTGCATGACAAGATACCAGTAACTGGAAGTTTTCCAATAGCTAGTTGCAATTCATGGTCAGTTGTTCAAACAAAAAAGAAGCATAACAAAGTATGAGGGGCTCAGGAAAACAGGGAGAGACGTTAATATTACTCATGTAAACAAGTTCTCGGTATTAGATAAGTTACCTGACAATGGAGAATCTTCTGTGGAAAACTGTTTAAATGAAAGTAAAATGACAAATAAAATACCAAGAAAATATAATCTTAAAGTGAAAGATGTTAAGTAATAACAGGAAAAGGGTAACAAATAAAACAACTTCAAATCTAAGTGTGACCTTCTGCTCTAATAGCTAGGGTAAGGACACACCAATCAAACTGGCTGCTTTCAGTGGTGGGAAAGTTGACGCTTTTGGCTATGTGAGGGTGAACACCACTCTGACACAGGTGGTGGATTCAGCTTCAATTGTGAATAACGCTAGTCCAGTGATCATCTTTGGAGGCAGCAATGACAGCCTTAATGGCAGCTTTAATGAGATATACCAGAATTTGGAACACAAACTTACCTTTCTGAGTGCTTCTAGACCTGTTTTTGCGAATTTCCCCTATAGGGAAGAAGCTATTCCCGTAGGTGGCATGGTAAGACTTAGCCCGAGACCATGATAACTTTTCGTTTTGAGGTCCCCAGATGCCAAAAACACTATTCGTTCAAATTTATATGTATCTATATATATGTGTCCGTTACCGCGATAACTTTTGAAAGAAACACCCGATTTTTATGAGATTTGCCACAAATGTGGAGAGTAGCATTTATGACTTTAAGTTCGAAAACCAGATCAATCGCACTATGGGAAGGGGGTTTTATGGGGGTTTACAATTTTCCAAAAATCGTTTTTTTGCTAATTTGACCCCAAAATGTTTAAAACACTCAATTTTGGTTATAGCCATTTTATAGAGCTTAAAAAAACAAATAATTTAGTATTTTTAATCATTAACCTAGGTTAAGTGGTTGCGGAGAAAATCAAAAAAAAAAAGTGTCCCATGTTAATCTTATACGAAAAAGGTTATTAGATTTTCCTCAGATAGTTTTACTAAAAACTTCACATTTCTGTTTATTAATGTGTTTATAGCTCAACAAAACAAAATACCCCCGTCGCAGCAAACCTGCGTACTCAGCGAATTTCAATGTATAATATATGTCTTAATACCACATAAAGCCGCAAACCAAGTTTCATAAAAAATATATTCACATATAACCGATTTTAATTATTCTCCATAAGAATAACATTGGTAATGAGTACGTAGGTTTGCTGAAACAAGGAACAGAAACAATTGGTTTTTATGCAAATATAAATAGAATTTAACTAGGCGAAGCCACATACTAAGTTTCATCAATATTCAATCATAAATAAGCGCTATATAACATTATAGTTATTCTCCATAAGAATAACATGGGGGCTGAGAAAGCAGGTTTGCTGCAACAAGGAACAGAAAAGATGGGTTTTTAAATAATTATCACTATAACTCAACCAAGTGAAGCTACATTCCAAGTTTTATTAATTTATGTTCGTAATTAAGGGAGACATTACATTTTACTTATTCTCCATAAGAATAACATGGGGGCTGAGTACGCAGGTTTGCTGCTATGGGAATAATCAACAAAAAATCAATTTTTTGTGCAAATATCAATGTACCAGTACTACGTGAAGCCACATACCAAGTTTCATCAACATACATTCATAAATAATCGAGATATCAAATTTTATTTATTCTCCATAAGGATAACATTGGACAACGTACTGTGTTTAGCACTTTGAATATCTCTGCAACGGTTAGGCGTAGAATCACAATTTAAACACCAAAATGATTGTTTTGTGGAACTGAACAGATTGGTAAAAGCAAATGTGAAGTTTACATTAAAATAAACTGAGGAAAAGCCAAAAACCTTTTTCCCATAAGATTAACATGGGAGATTTTATGAGCAGGTTTTTTGGGATTTTCTCCGCAACCACTTAACCTAGGTTAATAATTCAAAATACTAAATTATTTGTTTTTTTAAGCTCTATAACATGGTCAAAACTAAAATTAAGTTTTTTAAAAATTGTAGGGTGAAAAAAAGCAAAAAACTGATTTTTGGAAAATTTAAAACCCCCATAAACCCTCCTTCCCATGGTCCGATTTTTCTGGTTTTCGAACTTAAAGTCATGAATGTCATTTTACACATTTGAGCCAAATTTCATCAAAATCGGACGTTTTTTACTCAAGTTATCGTGTTAACGGACATATATATATATATATATATAAAATATTTGGGTGTGTATTTAGATAGTGAAGTTAGCTGGAAAGTGCACATTATAAAATTAAAAAATAAAATCAATAGTGTTTTGAGATATTTTTACTTTTTAAAATATTTGACAACTGAAAGAGTTTTGCGTATTTTGTACTTTTCCCTGGTGCAGAGTCGAATAGAATATGGGATAATTTTTTGGGGTAATGCGTACGAAACTCACCTTAATTCCATCAGTGTCCAGCAGAAGCATTTAGTACGATTAATCTCTTATAAAGGCAAATTTGAACCATCTCGTCCCCTCTTTATTGATAAAAAAATACTACCATTGAAGTATCTATTTGTTTTTAAAGTGTTAATGATGTTTTATACTAGAAGTGGAAACAGGCCTCCCAATGAAAATTTATATAGAAATAAACTTAGAAATGCAGAACAATTCGTACTACCAAGACCACATAACATGTTTTTTACCAGAACCTTTAGCTTTATTGCACCAAAAATATTCAATATATTGCCTGATAAGCTCAAAAATTCAAATAGCGTAAATACTTTTTCAAACAATTTAAAGAAGTGGCTTTTCAGTTTAGAAGACATTAATTTTTTGTTTTTAATCATAAAATAGATGTAGGTTAAATTCAAGTTAAATGATGTAGGGTTAGGTTAAAGGATTAGTTGTACAGATAAAGGCGCACTATGGCTAGCTTTGCCACACAGGGACTAAGCATTGCATGCTATGAGCTTTGACGGCACCTGGGGAGACCAACTCCAGAGGCAAGTCTCTGGGGAGGTGCCATCAGCCGCCTGGTGGTGAAGTGCGGTGCGCAGTTTGAGAGCCTCTAACCATAGTTAAGTTTCGGATGTATTTTCTTTTCTTTTAGTTAAATCTTTAGGCACACTTGATTCTGTAGACCGTTTTTGTTTATCACGTTTTGTTTATTTTATCTGATCGCTGTTTATAATTTTGGTTATTTTGAAGGAAAGGAACCTCCAAACAGGCTATGCCTTGGAGGCCCTACATTTTCTCCAAATTTGTTTAACTGCACATAATTTATAAATAAAAGTAAATGTAAATTGAATATAGTTGTTTTAAATTAAAATTACTTGTATATACCTTTTTGTGAAATAGTGAAGCTGTATTAGTTTATTAATTCCTGTTTTATTTATAGAGACAATCAAAAGGAGGCAGATTTAAGAGGATAATTTGAGTATTATTTATTTTGTTTTGTGTAGATTATTTTAAATATTATATATGTTTAATTATATATTTTGAGGACAAAATCAATGAACAGGAAAATGTGTGCATATTAGAAATACTCTGTAACATGTTTAATTGGAGAAAATAAATCATTCTTATTCTTATATATATATATATATATATATATATATATATATAGATATATATAGATATATATATATATATATATATATATAGATATATATAGATATATATATATATATAAATTTGAACGAATAGTGTTTTTGGCATCTGGGGACCTCAAAACAAAAAGTTATCATGGTCTCGGGCTTAAGTCTTACCATGAGACCTACGGTAATAGCTTCTTCCCTATAGGGGAAATTCGCTAACAAACATTTTGGTGTTTTAATCGTTGTTCTACGTCCAACCGTTGCAGAAATATTTAAGGTGCTAAATACAGTACGTTGTCCAATGTTATCCTTATGGAGAATAAATAAAATTCTATATCTCAATTATTTATGAATGTATATTGATGAAACTTGGTATGTGGTTTCAAATAATTGTGGTATATTGATATTAGCACAAAAACAAGTTTTTTGTTGACAGTCCCCGTAGCAGCAAACCTCATACTCGGCCCCAATGTTATTCATATGGAGAATAAGTAAAGTTGTATATCTCCCTTAATTATGAACCTACATTAAGAGAACTTGGTATGTAGCTTCACCTGGTTCAGTTGAATATAATTGCAAAAAAAACACATTACTTATCTTCCTCGTTGCAGCAAACCTGCGTCCTCAACCCTAATGTTATTCTTATGGAGAATAAATAAAATGCTATGTATCACTTATTTATGGATGTATTTTTGTGAAACTTGGTAAATAGCTCTATGTAGTAGTGAGTCACATATATATGCATTGGAAATTCGCTGAGTACGCAGGTTTGCTGCGACGGGGGTATTTATATCCACCATACCCCTCAAATATGACAAATCACTAAACAGTCCAGTTAATATGGAACTCTTAGCTGTCAATAGTGATATTATTGAATTGGTAGGCAGAATAAGCAATGTGACTTTGATTGATTTAGTATGTCTGTATTCACTTGTCAGAGCAATGAGTTCATCCTTAGCTTTTATCAAAGGAGCTGAAATCCACTAATTTGTTTATCATATATACTTGTAACTTTAGGAAAACAAAAGTCAAAATAATAAAAGAATGCGTCAAAAAATGTATCAAATTTATTCTCAATTGAAGAATTATATACATTTAACCAATTTTCTTTTGATATCATTAATAAAAATAATTGTTGTTGCTTTCATTATATTTTCTTTTAAGGAATGTGACAGTTTTACTTTTTAATTGTACATCTGGACAATTTATTTCGAGAACCTGAGCATCATGATCAGAAAGAACAGTAATGAGTCCTTCAACTTTTAGCATTGCTTGAGGTATATTAGTAATAAAGTTATGAATGCCAGTTTCAGTGGTATCACACACCCTAGTGGGAAAATCTATTAAATATTTGAAGCCATGATTCCTTAAAAAAGTTTTAACATCTTTAGTTTCATTGGTATATTTTAAAACATCAATGTTAAAATCCTCAACAATAATAACAAGTTTACGTTTAGTAATCAGGGTTAAAATTAAAGTATTCAATTTATTTAGAAAAACTGAGGTATTAGAACTTGGAGAGCGATAGGTACCGACCAAAATAAATTTAAGTTTACTAAAAGTATAATTTACAGCACAGAATTCAAACAACTTATCTCCACACAACTCATTGATAGTAGGAGCAACCAACTGTGTGCATTCCATACGATGTTTATACAGAATAATAACTCCACCTTTAGAACAAGATTTCCTGCAATAAAAATCATTAATTTTAAAACCATTAATTTTTAAGTTATTTATTTCATTGTCTTTGACATTGTGTTCAAAAAGAACTACAATATTAGGATCAATTTCAGACATGATTATTTCAAGAAGCCCTACACGACTTACCAAACATACTATATTTTGATGGACATTTTAATTCCACTTGCTGATGAATTCAATATTTTGGGATTCTGAGAAAATTGATTTGCATTGTTTACTGAATTATATGGAGAATTTCAGTTATTTTTTGTACAAGTGCCAAAGGAAAATTTAACGTTGATTCATTAGGTCTACACACAGCATGGCCGCTCCCCACATCATCCGGTGGTATGGATGACACTGGATCACCAGATACACTGAATTCACCCAATGCACATAAGCAATCACTTTGACACAAACTAGAAGAAGAGGTGGTAGGTATTTAAGGCGATGGTGTTGCTGCCAGAGGTCACATTCCATCATGCAGCATGCGACCTACAGAAGCAGGTACGGGGGTAATCGAGGGAGGGCAGCTGCTGGTGACTGGTTGATGAGAAGAGAATGCTTGGTGAAGATGTTGTACAAATTCAGCATGTGGTACACCGTTCCATAAAGCTCTAATATGCTCATTACATGTAACAATTTTATTTGTTTAAAAACAGTGGCTACTCCAGTGCTCATATTTCTGTTGCTAGAATAATCTGCTGAACTGCAATGGGGAAATGCTGTGCCTCCACTGTTATAGTGTTGATTTATAATAATTCTCATGTCGGATTCAATAACCTGGAATGGATTATTGTCAAATGTGGCTGGCTCAGTATCTTCAATATACATAAAGTACTGTGCCGTCTCTCCCCTTCTGTAATGTTATAAACATTACAACATTCAATTTCGTTTTTTACTTAACAGATAGCCAGAGAAAGCTATGCATAGCAGGGATGCACAATATGTCCGATCTGGCGAGCCAGGCTCGGGGAAAATTTTGGGCCAACAAACAAAATAAATTTACGTTGCAATTAATTTTCAGAAACAAATTTTAGATAATTCAACAAAGGCATTGCAAAAGTGACTTAAAATAAAGTATAATTCCTCCGTCATTGGTCAAGTCGTCAAGTCTGGTAATAGACTACAGCGGATATCATTTTTATGGTCTAACGGTTAAATTAGACAACTAACTGTGTTTGTTTACCTCAAAAGTCAGTCAACGAGCTACCCTATTTTTTTGTCTCATTCTTAATGGCTGGTCTATTGTTCGGCATCCGGTCGAGGGTCGTGGTAATTTATTCAAGAGATAAGGCGTCCTACTACAAAATGCTAAAACCAAAACTTATTGTCGAACAAAGACAAATGATGGCTCATTTTATTTGTCTAACTATCACAAACTAAATAAAATGTCAATCAAAGTTGTGTGACGTTCAGTTCAGAGATATAAATAATACAATCACTATTTATCAGTTTTATCAATTTTCCCGACCATTGCAAATTTTCTATGTTGATTTCCTCCTTTCCCGACATTTTATTAATTTACGTTCAAATTCCCAATTTACCTAACTTTTCCGACTGCTAAACACCCTAAAATTCATTTTAGCAAATTTCCCCTATAGGGAAGAAGCTATTACCGTAGTCGGCATGGTAAGACCTAGGCCCGGGACCATGAAAACTTTTCGTTTTGAGGTCCCCAGACCCCAAAAACACCATTTGTTCAAAACTGTATATATATATATATATATATATATATGTGTCCGTGGGTGCGATAACTCTCGTAAAAAAGGTCCGATTTTGATGAAATTTGGTACAAACGTGTAAAGCAGCATTTATGACTTTAAGTTCGAAAACCAGCCAGATCGCTCCATCCGAAGGGGTATTTTGGGGGGGTTTTGTACCCCAAAAATGGGTTTTTTGAGTTTTTTACATACAATTTTTGAAAAAGTAAAATTTTATTTTTTACCATTGGAATCAGCTTAAAAGACGCACAATTTGATGTTTTAATCATTGCTCTACGTCAATTGGTTACTGAGATATTGAAAGTGCTAAACACAGTACGTTGTCCAATGTTATTCTTATGGAGGATAAGAAAAAATGTATATCTCGCTTATTTATCAACTTATCCTGACGAAACTTGGTACATTGCTTCATTTCATTGTGGTCTATTGATATTTGCACAAAAACCCATTTTTTGTCCGATAGTTCCCGTAGCAGCAAACCTGCATACTCAGCCCCATGTTATTCTTTATGGAGAATAATTAACGTGTTATCTCCTTTAATTATGAACATAAATTAATAGAACTTGGTATGTGGCTTTACCTAGTTGAGTTATATTGATATTTGTATAAGAACATAGAAAAGTACAATTTATACTCTATGACTTGTATAACCTATAAAGTTATACTCATTGATTCCCCCTACCGTCTGTGCATAGTCGACAGTTGCTCTGTGTAGTGAGTGTTGTCTGCCGTCCGTCTTTCAATAATTGTTGTTTATGTTTACTTGTGTTGGTTTGTTGGTTATGTTTGTGGATTTATCCGTGGTTTAGTGAGTAAAGTTTTGATGTCATTACGAAAATGGACAAGCGGAGTAGATCGCCAGTAAGTGAAAATACCATCGTAAATAGGTGTTCACCCTACCTGTTTTGGTGAGCACAGGTGTTGAAAGGGTTTTTTGTGAAATTTTCTCAAATACTCTAAATATTTTTGTCGTTGTTAGTTTAATTATTTTAGTATGTTTTTAGTGTTATTTTATGTTCCTTAGAACATGTTTCAATTTAGAAGCCAAATGTACATGTTTTTGTAAAAAAAAATATTGTCAATTGTATATGCAACTATGTTCAATTTTGAAAATGTGAATAAATTTTGAAAAAACATCAGAATTCCTGCATTTATCAAGGTAATGGCATGAAAATTTGGGTATGTGTTTACTAATGCCTGTTTTACAACATGTATAAATAAAATTGGTTGAGGTATAAGTTTTAGAGGTAATTTTTTTAGTCCAAACTAAAAAATATATATATATTTTTTTATTTGTATATATGTATATATTATATTTTAACTAAAAAACTATTACATACACCAAAATATATATTTTATTTGAAACAAGCAACTCAATACAAATAAAACAAGACCTAACTTATAATTTTCTGATGAAAAATAAATAAGTTACAAATTTTTTAATGTGAGCGTGAAATTTGGTCTAATTGAACCTGGCAGTCTTGGCAAGTAAATCTTAATAGTGGTCTGGCATTTTTGGCGACGTCATAAAAAAAATGGTCGGCAGTAAAAGGGTTAATTTGGTTTTTTAGTTAATATATTTTTAGCAGTCTTTAGATCAGTCTCATTTGTATTGCTATTCGTGTAATAAATATGACTTTATTCTTCCATTTCTCAAGAAATTATATTCAAAATAAACAAGGAATTCAACTTATATTTGTTTAAATTATTTATTTTCGTAAGTTTATTTTATTATTTTCGTAACATTATTTTGTTGAAATGTTAGAGGTAGTTTTATAAGTTACAAAATATTTTTGTGGAATTTAACTGTAACAAATTAAAGTAAAAACATTTAATTCAACTTAGATTTTGTTATTTTTTTTCTAAGTTTATTTTATTTTATTAGTAACATAATTTTATCATAATGTTAGAGGTAAGTATATAAGTGACAACATGTCTTTGTGAGATTTAACTTTAATAAAATAAAGGAAAAACATTTACGTACTTTATGGCAGACTTGTAAATTATGAAACATAACTTACTTGACATCATCTGGGAAGTCATCTTTGTTGGCGACAGCGCAGTTGGTGCGAGTGAGCTCATCAGTAGGACACCTTCCTGCTTTCATACGCTGTAATATTATCAACACTGATCAACATTGTTCAATACAAGTTAAGTTACAACACTTAACATCAGTTCACCATATCGGTAATAATGAAAACTATACTATGAAAATACAATACGGTAAACTTAGTATCAGTTTTGTAAGATTTTCATAAGCTCTATGTGTCTTTAATATACTAGGTTACCAAACCACCTGTATTAAAAAAGAACAGTGGCCCATAGTGGCACAATGCACTGCCAGCATTATTTTACCATTTAAAATCAATTAAAAATACTATGATGAATAAAACCATGTTTTATCATAAACATAGGAAAATATCTTTATTTATTGAGTATGTTACAGAATTTCATCATATATCAATTCATCGTTGTGAATTCTCCATTGGGCATTACCTTTTGCTCCTTATTGCTACCAATGAAGATTTTGACTCTGTTGAACGACTTAGATCGGTTTGGAACAACATAAAGCTGACCATGTGAAAACACTGGTTTTGGCAGAAACACTGCTACTTTATTCAAAGATTGGCCTTGCGCTTTATTGATGGTCATTGCAAAAGCCAAAGGCAATGGGTACTGTTCTCGTTGCATTTTGATCGGAATATTAATCTCTGATGGACAAATTTTAATCCTTGGTATCAGAATCACTTCTCCCATCCCTTTGCCTGTAAGCTCCCTGGCTTCAATTGAATGTTCAAACAGCCGTTACTTGTAAACGTGTGCCATTTATCAAACCATTGTTTGTATTTAAATTTCTTATTAGTAAAATTATGCTTCCCTTTTTAGTGTCAATTTAAATCTTGGAAGTCCACTTACTTCTACTGAGTTTAAAAACTCTACTGAAGAACTCTCTTAACAGCCAGTATTTTGTGTTGCCTGCTCTGTGTCATAGAAATCAATTTGGGCGTAGCGGCTGGTGTCATGCTGGTTAAGATCTCTGCTAATACCTAAAAGATGCTGAACTTGACCGTTCACAGTGAAAATGTATGGTCCGCCTACGTCATTTTTTATTTTAGCACGCAAATTTACCATAGCTAATGCACTATTATAGTTTCTACAATGGGTTTTAAAATGCTTCGACTTGATGTCATTGTTTGTAAAAAGTTGTTTTAAATAATCATTTACACGTACATTAAGCACACTCACTTTTCCGTTGTGACAACACGCAGTGTACACACCCCTTGTGTTTTTTTCAGCGTTAAAATATAATGAATCACAAAATCTGCATATGTTGATCATGGGTCCAAGAGAAACTGAGTTTCTGGATCTCTCATAGTTAGTGCATGCGGCATTCATCATTAATTTCATCATTTTGTCCAAGTCGATGAGGGTCACGTACTGATCTTCGTCTTCTACGGTTTTCGAAACTTACTCTTGCTGCTCGTGGTATTTTATTCAACCACGGAAAAGACTACTGAATCCTGATATTCATTTGTATCTAACCCAATACTTACTTTATAATAAACTAGCTGATAGCCGCAGGCTTCACCCCGCAAATGATTTATAAAAACTATTACAGTTGTATGTGCTGCACTCTGTGGTTAGCCCGTGGTACTACTACAAATCAAGATCAACTGTTTGTATTTTCATCAGCTCAAACAAAATTGAATGTCCATAAAGAATACATGGGAAATTTGTAGGGGTCTCTGGCCGAGCCCTAAGGTCAGATGAGGATGAAAACCATTTATTTTTCTTATTTTATGCCTAAAGAATCAGTGTACAAAATTTCAGCTCTCTACCCTATATGCAGTGGCGGATTTAGGGGGGGGGGCTATAGGGGCTGTAGCCCAGGGCGGCAAGTTTTTAGGGGCGGCAAATTTACAGAAAATTAATAAGTTGTTTACAAAATAAATGTTGAAACGGGGAACATTTTGACGAAAACGGATGACAATGACGGTGTGCCGCCCTTTTAAAGGTAAAATTAGAAACCAGAGACTAATGTATAACGCTTGCAGTCCCTCACACTGCAGTTCCTCAAAGCGGTCATAATCCATTTGTCATTCATCCGTACTAGCGACAAGACGATTACGCTACAGAGAAAGGGCGGCAAGCCACGAACTACATCAGGCACTGCGCCACTATGACTACGTCCAACCATAGACGGATGAGAAATGTTGAAACAATCGAATTTGAGATGACAATAACAAAATTTAGACTGTAGTGATATTGTCGTTTCATTTTCAAACTCAAGGTAACAAAGAAAGTTATTTCAGCCATCTTATACTATTACCATCAAAGGCTACCACACATAGTCGTTCATTCTGGAGGATATTTTGTTAAGCAAAACATCTGACCAAAGACAAGTAAAAACTAACATAATTTGTGAAGAGAGGATTTGATTGGTTGTTGCCATGGGAGCATAGTTGACAGAGGGTCAAAATGGTGGTCAGCATGTAGGCTGCAGTTTTTTACTCCAGGCGAGACCTCTATTATATATATATATACTGGGTGGAACGGTGTCAAAATCTCCCATTTCATTAAATGAAAAACTGTGATATTTGAAGTCTTTAAATTAATATCTTGTCGCATTTTAGGCGAATCATGATGGTAAACTTAACTTTATAATCTTAAGACATATTTGATATGTAATTTTATTGTTTATCTCGAAGCAAAGTTATGATTTGAGTTAAATGAAAACACCCTTTTAATATAGCTTTGGAAATAGTGTTGAAAACATTCGCCTTGTACATCGAATGACACCGTCCCACCAACAAGTTGACACCACAACAGGACAAAATACCAAATATTATGACGGCACGCTTTTTGAAGGTTATTTTTGACAGAGAGTAGTGACTCCTGTAGGTATTATATTTTAATGCATTGGATTCACAACATCATGGAGGTGAAACTAGAAGAAGTGTTTGAAAATGTGTAGAGTTTTATGAAGATTAGGCTTAATCAATTAATTTTATATTTTGATCGTCTAAAACATATAAACAATTCTTTGTATAAAAGTATAAATTACAAAATGACTGAAAAACTGTATTGAAAAGCGCTAATTCAGGATTAAAATAGTCAGAATTTTGAGGCTAATGGTCCGAATTACGAATTTTAAGGCTACAGTGTCATCATATCTTATTCATAGGTTATTCATTATAATTTTCAGTAGTCAATGCGTTGGTGTAAAAATTAACGTTTTGATGAAGTATAAGAAGGGATTTTTAGGCCTTTGTTGAAGGATTTTCTTGTTATTTGAAGTAGCACTAGCACTGCTTTACTGCTTTTAACACCAACATTTGTCTCTAGGGCTGATTGTCATTGGAGTAGGCTATATTGAATATTAAACTGTGTTAATGTAGATCAAGTCAATTATACATTATTTTACTGGATTTTTCAACTAAGAAATTACAGAAATTTCTTAAACTTATTCATTCAGTTAATTCTTAACTTCTTTAGATACTATCATAAAATAACCAAACAAGATATATAACATGTGGGTAAACCTGGGCGGCGAAAAGGACATAGATTATATAGTGGGGGGGAGGGCGGCAAATTTCCTAATAGCCCTTAGGCGGCAATTGCTTAAATCCGCCACTGCCTATATGGGAAGGTGGAGAATTAGTGATGAGTGAGTCAGTCAGTCAGTCAGCCAGGGCTTTGCCTTTTATAGATATAGATGATGTGTTGTTTGTTTATATTTAGCTAACAACATGTAAGCTCTTCTGTTATCATGTTTTTTACTATCAACAGCTGTTTTAATAAGCAATTAATACAAATTATTCTTCTGTTTAAATAAACAAAATCTTTTCTTCATAAGGAATACACTACAACTTTGAAGGCCTTTGGGGCAAAGCCCGAGGACTTTTATTATAGGAATTGGTGAAAGGGGGCATCTACATAATACCCCCGTCGCAGCAAACCTGTGTACTCAGCGAATTTCCAATTCATGCATATGTTTATCACTACCACATAAAGCCACTTACCAAGTTTCATAAAAATACATAAATAAATAAGTGATCTATAGCATTTTATTTATTCTCTATAAGAATAACATTAAGGCAGAGTACGCAGGTTTGCTGCAAAAAGGAACACAAAATATGAGTTTTTATGCAATTATCAATATAACTCAACTATGTAAAGCTACATACTAAGTTTTATTAATTTATGTTCATAATTAAGGGAGATACAAAACTTTACTTATTCTCCATAAGAATAACATTAGGGCTGAGTATGCAGGTTTGCAGCTCCTGGGATAATCAACAAAAAATCAATTGTTTGTGCAAATATCAATATACCAGTACTATATGAAGCCACATACCAAGTTTCATCAATATACATTCATAAATAATCGAGATATAAAATTTTATTTATTCTCCATAAGGATAACATTGGACAACATACTGTGTTTAGCACATTGAATATCCCTGCAACGGTTAGACGTAGATTCACAATTTAAAGACCAAAATGATTTTTTTGCAGAGCTGACTTGATTGGTAAAAGCAAATGTGAAGTTTACATTAAAATGAACTGAGGAAAAGCCAAAAACCTTTTCCCATAACATTAACATGGGAGATTTTATGAGCAGATTTTTTGGATTTTCTCCGCAACCACTTAACCTAGGTTAATCATTCAAAATACTATATTATTTGTTTTTTTAAGCTCTATAAAATGCTCAAAACCAAAATTGAATGTTTTAAAAATTTTAGGGTGCAAAGTGCAAAAAACTGATGTTTGGAAAATTTAAAACCCCCATAAACCCCCTTTCCCATGGTCCGATTTTTCTGGTTTTCGAACTTATAGTCATGAATGTCACTTTACACATTTGAGCCAAATTTCATCGAAGTCGGATGTTTTTTACTCAAGTTAGCTAGTTAACGGACACACATATATATATATATATATATATATATATTTGAACGAATAGTGTTTTTTACATCTGGGGACCTCAAAACAAAAGGTTATCATGGTCTCAGGCTTAAGTGTTACCATGAGACCTACAGTAATAGCTTCTTCCCTATAGGGGAAATTTGCTAAAACACTTAATTTTGACACATCGTTTGTAAAAATCCGTCAATTATTAAGGGAGGAGTAGTGTTTCGTAGAGATCGCCTTCACGTATTATATATAAGGATGGTTTACAACAATAAAAACTGTTTCTTTCTATCAACAGAGGAAACATTGATTCCCTGTTGTATGTGTGCGTCATTCCACATATGTTATACCAGGCTTGCTCAATTGATTTGAATTAATTTAGGTTAAACTTTCATGTCATACCAGAAGTCAAATTATTTTTAATATAAAATGCTGATTTTGACCACAAATTCTGATTCTACTTTAAAAATACTTCAGTTTTATTTTTAAAATGTGACTGAGACAATTTATTTTTTGCTTCTAACTGACTTTTAAAGTCAGTTTTAGGACATATTTTATTATGAAAGTCGGAATAAAATTATGGACCAAGTCAGCTGGTGAAAATAGACATCAGGTATGTAAAAATTGGTATAAAGGTTCTTACAGTTTGTGTAAAGTATGTTAAACTTATAACTAATGATTTATGTATTTATTCATCATTGTTTTAAATGTTTTTAAGTCTAGGACTTAAAAAAATAACATTTCAAGTGAACATTGGAAAAATTCACGAACAACCGAAATACAAAAACTTCTTTCAGTTATAAGAAAGCATAGGCTAATCAATTTTTTTTCTAAAGCCTAATCAATTTTTTTTTCTAAATCCTTCTGATGTTGTTGAAGATGGTGATTGTATTCTTGGTTGACTATTAGGCATACTCAACTTCTATAAAACTATATTAAGTAAAACAAATTTTAAATTAAATTAAATAGGCTAATCAAAGGTTACTAACTATTTCAATTCACTTCCAATTTGATAAGACTAGAGCCATTTTGACCTGTAAAATTTCACAAGAATGAGAACCTTGGTTTCTTAATTTGTTCTGGAACTCATGCGCCTCTTGATGAGCTGTGTAATCGGAAGTACCGGTAGCACTATTTATAGTAAAGATTACTTCTGCAAAAGTATTACAGATCTTATTCCAAACTAACTCACCACTCCCTATCAGTTCCTATTCCTCTGGGGTGCAGGGTATTATGAACATTATGTTATCGTTTAGTATTTTTGTAAATATTTCATGATTGGGTCAAAGATAATGTAATTTTTGAAGAGGGGGGTGCTGAATTATTATGGTAGGACAATTATTGGGGGGAGGGTCTGAAAATTGCCAACAACTGACTAGTCATTTATGGTCATCCTCTTACCATTAAGGTACTAGGGGCCTACTTGATCAGCAGTATTTCAGTTTTTTTTGTTTTTTTTTATACAGTAATTTTTACAAATGTGACAAACCGTTTATAACATTTTCAATATACAAACGACAGTAAAATTTCCAAAAAAAAGTGTAAAGCATAGTTTAAGTAATAATAATTATCATATAATGCAAAACAAACTTTTGGTACGGTTACCTATGAAAGAATTATCTATTGGTGTCATCTCTAGCTCTGTACACATTCAGACAGACAGAGAGACAGACAGACATACAGACTGGCAGACAGACAGACTGGTAGACAGACAGACTGGCAGACAGACAGACTGGCAGACAAACACAAAGACATCACTTTTCTGGATTCAGGGAGCAATAAAACAAATATTTCCACTAACAACTCAGATTCGATAATGTTGACGAAAACAGTACTTTCTCCATATAGGTAGGTACAAGGGGAGAAAGTAAAAATACCCCGTCGCAGCAAACCTGCATACTCAGCAAATTTCCAATGAATATATAACATAACACATTATAACACTTAACAGGATTCATAAGAAATGTATTCACAAACAAGCGATATTTAAAATATTAATTATCCTCCATAAGAATAACATTGGGGATGAGTACGCAGGTTTGCTGCAACAAGGCACACAAAATAATGGGTTTTTATGTAAATATCAATAGAACTCATCTTAGTGAAGTCACATACCAAGTTTCATCCATATACAATCATAAATAAGCGATATATAACATTTTAAGTATTTTCCATAAGAATAACATGGGGACCAAGTACCTAGGTTTGCTGCTACAGGAGCCATAGGCGAAAAATTGTTTTTTTGTGCAAACAACAATAAACCATAACCAGATCAAGCCATATACCAAATTTCGCCAGTTTATGTTGATAAATAAGCGAGATATACAATTTTTCTTTTTCTCCATAAGAATAACATTAGACAACGTACTGTGTTTAGCACTTTCAATATCTCGGTAACCAATTGACGTAGAGCAATGATCAAAATACCAAATTGTTTGTTTTTTTAAGCTTAATTCAATGGTATAAATTAAAATTTGATTTAAATTAAAATTAAATGTGAAAACCCCAAAAAACACATTTTTGGGGTACAAAACCCCCCTTCGGATGGTGCGAGTCATCTGGTTTTCGAACTCGTTCAAATAAATGGTACTTTACACATTTGTACCAAATTTCATTAAGATCGGACCTTTTTTACGAGAGTTATCGTGCTTACGGACACATATATATATATATATATATATATATATATATATATATATATATATATATATATATATATATATATATATATATATATATATATACATATATAAAAATTTGAACGAATGGTGTTTTTGGTATCTGGGGACCTCAAAACGAAAAGTTATCATGGTCTCGGGCTTAAGTCTTACCATGAGACCTACGGTAATAGCTTCTTCCCTATAGGGGAAATTCGCTAACACACACATTAACCAATCCATTTAGTGCAAGAAATAAAATAAAAATAAATATAAAATTAGTGATAGAAATAAAAATATACATTAAAGAACATTGTTTTGTTTTAGCGAATTTCCCCTACAGGGAAGAAGCTATTACCGTAGGTCTCATGGGAAGACTTAAGCCCGAGACCATGATAACTTTTTATTTTGAGGTCCCCAGATGCCTAAAACACCATTCGTTAAAATTGTTATATATATATGTGTCCGTAAGCACGATAACTCTCGTAAAAGAGGTCCGATCTTAATGAAATTTGGTACAAACGTGTAAAGTACCATTTATTTGAACAAGTTCGAAAACCAGACAAATCGCACCATCCGAAGGGGGGTTTTTGGGGGGTTTTGTACCCCAAAAATGGGTTTTTTGGGGTTTCCACATGTAATTTTTATTAAAATCAAATTTTAATTTTCACCATTGAATTCAGCATAAAAAACAAACAATTTGGTATCTTGATCATTGTTCTACGTCAATTGGTTACTGAGATATTGAATGTGCTAAACACAGTACGTTGTCTAATGTTATTCTTATGAAGGAAAAGAAAAATTGTATAACTCGCTTATTTATGAACATAAACTGACGAAATTTGGTATATGGCTTCATCTGGTTGTGGTTTATTGTTGTTTGCACAATAAAACAATTTTTCGCCTATGAGTCCCGTAGCAGCAAACCTAGGTACTCGGTCCCCATGTTATTCTTATGGAAAATAATTAAAATGTTATATATCGCTTATTTATGAATGTATATGGATGAAACTTGGTATGTGACTTCACTTAGCTGAGTTCTATTGATATTTGCATAAAAACCCATTATTTTGTGTTCCTTGTTGCAGCAAACCTGCATACTCATCCCCAATGTTATTCTTATGGAGAATAATTAATATTTTAAATATCGCTTGTTTGTGAATATATTTCTTATGAATCCCTGTTAAGTGGCTTAATGTGTTATGTTATGATTCATTGGAAATTCGCTGAATATGCAGGTTTCTGCGACGGGGGTATTTTTATGTATTTAGTCCATAACAATTTTTCCACAACCCTTCCTGTCGTACCCATGGCGTGCACTCTCTGGCACTCCAGGAAGTTACACTGGCTTGGCTTTGTTGGATTACCAAACGTGTCACTAAACTGACACGTAAATGTCAGACTATCGAGATTGTACTGTATGCTTTACATTTAATAACTTATATCTCTGATTGGGCCTAATGAAGACTGGTGATACTGGTTGAAATCGATAGCCTCGTACCACCTTTTTTAGCGAATTTCCCCTATAGGGAAGAAGCTATTACCGTAGGTCTCTTGGACTTAAGCCCGAGACCATGATAACTTTTCGTTTTGAGGCCCCCAGATGCCAAAAACACCATTCCTTCAAATTCATATTTATGTATATACCGTATATAGATATAAATATATAGGTATAAATATAGGTGTATATATATATATATATATATATATATATATATATATATATATATATATATATCTGTCCGTAGGCACAACAACTTTCGTAAAACTGGTAAGATCTTGATGAAATTTGGTACAAACGTGTAAGGCAGGATCTATTTTCATGAGTTCGAGAACCAGACAGGTCGCCCTATTTTAAAGGGGTTTTTGGGGGGGTTTTGTACTTTTGGTTTTTTGAACTTTTTACATGTAATTCTTTTCAAACCCAAACTTTTGTTGAGACCATTAAATTTAGCTTAAAAAATTTGGTATTTTGATTATCACTCTACGTCAATTGGTTAGGGAGATATTAAAAGTGCTAAACAAAGTATGTTGTCCAATGTAAATATTATGGAGAATAAGTAAAATTGTATCTCCCTTAATGAACAAATATTAATGTGGCTTCATCTGGTTTTACCGATACTTCCTGTACCCGCCCCCCGATTTTATATTTTTTGCCCCCCCCAATTTTATATTTTTGCTCCCCCCCCCGATTTTAGAATTTTGACTCCCCCTCTTCGATTTTATTTTTGCCCACCTGATTTTATATTTTGCTCCCCCCCCTGATTTTAGATTCCCCCTCTTCCATTTTGTATTTTTATTTTACGTCCTCCCCATTTTATATTTTGCCCCCCCCGATTTTTTTTTCTCCCCCATTTATATTTTTGCCCCACCCCCGATTTTTTCCCCCCTCTGACTTAATATTTCCCCCCCGATATTATTTATTTATGCCCCTCTCCCGCCCTCCCCGATATATTTTTTTTTGTACTTAAGTTCTTTTATTTCTAAAAGCTATCCAAAGTGTTACGTGTACCGATTTGGAGTCGCAAACACCACACGCCGTTTACTACCAGACAGAGTTCCTTGACTTAGCAACAGTACCCGAACTATCTGCCAGTATATTTCGTTAACTTTTATTTAATTGTACATTAAACGTGTAAAATGTAATTGTAATACTGTAAACTAATGTGGATTATTATTTGATTTAGTTAATCTACCATTTATATATAACACTTAAGGGGACACACAGCTAGTGGAGAATAAGTCAAATCTTATATCTACCTTAATTATGACATAAATGAATAAAATTTTGTATGTATTTTCATCTCTTGTTGAGTTATACTGATACTTGCATAAAAATCCATTTGTTGTTCTCCTTGTTGCAGCAAACCTGCGTACTCATCTCCCATGTTATTCTTATAGAGAATAGTTAAAATATGGTATACATCGCTTATTTATGAATGTAGATTGATGAAACTTGGTATGTGGCTTCACCTAGTTGAGTTACATTGTTATTTGAATGAAAACCCATATTTTGCATTTCTTTTGCAGCAAACCTGCTTACTCTGCCCCCATGTTATTCTTATCGAGAATGATTCAAATGTTATATATCGCTTATTCATGAATGAATATTGATAAAACTTGGTATATGGCTTCAACTAGTTGAATTGTATTGATGTTTGCATCAAAATTGTGTCAGCAAACCTACAGACTCATCCATAATTTTATTCTTATGTAGAATAATTAAAATATCGCTTATTTGTTAATATATTTTTATGAAACTTGGTAAGCGGCTTTATGTAGTATTCAGACAAAAATGTGTATCGGGAATTCGCTGAGTACGCAGGTTTGCTGCGACGGGGGTATTATATATTTACTGTCTTGAATGAAAGTATAGTATAAATAAATTTAGTAATGTTGTGAGACGTGAATATTTATCCTGTTTTATATTAGTAATTATAGCCTTAATCTTGTTTTAGATATTGCGTCTTCACTGTCTTATTTAATTGCAATCTTCAGTTTATATTATTTACACTAAGTTAGTTTGGTTTTATTAACCCTTTGAATATTAGTACCGAATTGATTCCTTGATTGTCTGGCCGGTGCTTTTGGCATTTAATGTACCCACAAATAGCTAGCCCAAAAATAGGCATTTTTGCAAGTGTAGACAGAAAATTAATTATTTTGTTGATGTAGGAAATTGCAGCTTACTATAAGATTACAATAGATTAGAGTGTTTTAAATGTTACCGGTACATTTTCTTTTTTTTAGCAGTATGTTTACAATGACATCCTTTTTTAAATCTTCACTTGCTTATGTTGTATTTTACTAACCTTTCTGGGAATAACAATTCATAGTTTTATTTTGATACATACCAATAGTAAAAAACAAGTAGGCCTTAAACATACCTATAAAATAAATGTAACTAATGAACATTTGGGAAAATAGTTTAGGTACCTGCATTATAAATTGCCCTGCAGAATATAAATCACTCGAAAAGAGTGAAAGTCGTAAAAACATTGTATAATAGTAAAAGATAAACACAAAATAATTCAAAAGGTCAAAAAACTTTATTTACATTCTTACAATAATAAACAATAACCATTTGGCACCTCAGGGATGCCACTGCCTTATAAATGTTGCGGAACTTCTTGCTCATAGTATAATGTTGAAATAGGTTTAGTAGCCTAGTACATCAAATATATTTTAGTGAAATTTAAAAGCTTCAAATTAATACCATTGATACCTAAATTATTATTGCTTCTCTTATTATGCAAGATATAAATAATGGGGGCCAGTTAAAAGGGCATTGCCAAATTCTCGCACCTCAAGAAACTGGTATTTAAGCTTCTGTTCAAAGGGTTAAAGGGTTGAGAACGGAAGAATTATCATGGTCAGTCTCCAAATCTTTAAAAAATAATGCAGAAGATTGATTAAAGATAGTATTACACATAAAAACACAGTATTCCAAAACTCATCCAACCCAGTAATAGGAGCCTGGAAGGTCATTAATAAGAATAGGACTAAAAAGCTAAATTTTGCAAATAAACTAATTACAAAATAATTGTGCTAGCTAATTATAAATAACACACAAATGGAAAACCCTGAAGTAGTGTCTGAATAGGCCCTAACTTTTAGTCACTTTTTTGTCAACATTTCAAAATAAGTGGCCAAATGAAGGTTTTTATGCAAATGTCAATAGACAACAACTAGGTGAAGCCACATACCAAGATTCATCATTAAATAATCAAGATATAATTTTATTATTTATTCTCCATAAGAATAACATTATTCAACGTACTGTGTTTAGCACTTTTGATACCTCTGCAACAATTTGATATTGAACAACAATTTAAACACCAAAATTATTTTTTTTAGAGCTAAACTTATTGGCAAACACAAATGTGATGTTTTAAATAAAATTAGATTAATATGGGAAATTGTATGATAACTTTTTTTTGGATTTTCTCCGCAAGAGCTTAACCTAGGTTAATGATTCAAAATACAACATTATTTGTTATTTAAGCTCTATAAAATGGGCAAAACCAAAATTGTGTGTTTTTAACATTTTAGGGCGAAAAATGCAAAAAACTGCTTTGGTACTATTGGCCTAAGTTATGTAAAAAGTCAAAATAAGTTTCAACAGTCCACTTAAAATGATAATACCAAACATAGGAACAGGTATAGAATTTCTTACAGATTGACTCTCAATGAAACCAAACCAGAATATTGGGACAGAAATTTGTCCACAGCTTGCCAGAACATTTGAAGAATATCAGGCCTAAATAAGTTTAAACTCAGCTTGATGAATTACTTGATTGACAAGTGCTAACTACAGCCTACCCAATTAAATGTTCAAGAACTCTCATGCCTATAATAAGAGAAAGAGAGATGACTTACTACTTTCTCCATGGAATAATTAACGTGGTTCAAGAGGATAAGTACGGCAACCCATCTAAACTTTACTTACAACATACCATACCTACCATACCTACTTACAACAGTGTTATGTTGTATTCTTCAAAAGTCAACTCATCTTAAGATGTGATCGCACTGAGAAACTTCGCTAAGTTATGAAATATTTCATTAATTATATAAACCCCCAGAAACCATAAATTTTAATTTTATCAATATTATGTTTATAATATCGTACTGATTTTAAAAATGGTAGTTATTTTCATCGTAAAACTGGGCAACAGAGCAAATATTGTTATTGAAGCATATTAGGTTGTCAATAGAAGTTACTACAGTAACTCAAATTATGAGGAATTTCGTCCTTATCAAGATTATATAATTAGCCTACCTTACTATTAATTTGATTAGCCTAACAAAAACAACCTTGATGCACATTCTTTTTATTAGAATAAAACTCAAATTTTCGGCTTAAGCCTGCATCAGGAGTAGAAAATTTCAAAAACTAAACGATAAACAAAAATAAAAGTAAAACATATGACTTATTAAACTTATTTAGAATTAGGGGCCTAGATGGTTAAGTTGTTATCTATCTATATATATTTTATACCGTGGCAAGGTTTTGTATATAAAAATGAACATTAACAATTCATTCACAATAAATTAAACCTCATTGATTTAAAGCATTTAACAAAAGCAAGATAAAAATAAACGGTAGTATAAAAAAGTAGCATTAAGAATTTTTTAGGTGATAAAATAAATAAATACTATTAAAGTGGTTTTTTATAGGCCTAATTCATTTAAGGGCCTACGTTCACCCAATCTGTATGATTGCCGTTTTTCCTGGTTTTCCGTTTTAGGTAAGTAGGAAAAACTAAGTTATCATTTCAAAAATCAATGCGTTTGGCCTATTTCTAAATTTTTTCATTTGGAAACCGCGCAAGGCTGTTGATTGGCCTAAATTTGGGTAACTTTCATAAGCCCAACGATATAAAAAACCAAATGAAATTGTTCAATATGGTATAACCATTATTTAGGTTTCACGGTAATGGTTTCGGTGATGTTATGTTTCACTTTAAGTGTCTTAAAATTTGTCCAGATAACAAATGTTGATTCCACTATTACTTAAGCTTATACATGTATTGCCAGGAACAACATTATCAAGTAATGTCTTCATGTTTGTTTATTAATAATGGTCAATAAAGACAAGTTTATTTAATAATGGTCTTAATGTGTGCCTATTTTTTATGATTTTGGGTACTTTGGTATTATACGGATGCCACCCTTATACAGCGCGCTGCGGCAGTTATGTTGGGATGGGTTATCATAAAAGTGATTGTAGGACTTTCCTTGTTTCGTTACGAATCGAACGATACCTAATGAGTCATACTTCCGGCTGCCAAACCCCCTCCAAATAGGCCAAGGTCAGGTCGTTGACCGGAGCGCGCGCATCACCTGCCACCGCCTGTATCTGGGTCAGTGTCATGAGTGATTTATTACCGCGCACTACGTTACATTTGTTTTCATAATGAGTGACGTTCATTTGGTGTGGGATTTACCTCGAAATGACAAGGAAAGTCCTACAATCATTTTTATGATAACCCATCCTAACATAACTGCCGCAGCGCGCTGTATAAGGGTGATCGGTGCGGCTGCTAGCGGCGGCGACGCATTCAACACGATCCTAGCGGACATCGCTGCCTTTAGGGAGGCACAACACAAAGACCGCTCATCACAATGATGTAAAATTTGTACAGTAAGTCAATAAAAGTACGTTTTTTCGAATTATGTAGTTATCCTTTGTATCCGGTAAAAATTTAACCTCCTAAAATAGTGGCATCCGTATAATACCAAAGTACCTGATTTTGTTGTGTTTTATTCAAATAAATGTAAACAACATAGATTTTCTTGTTTAAAAAATCATGGCTTCAATATTATAAACTACATATAACATCTCACAAAAGATATAAAAGGAAAATTATGTGATGTTAAAAAAAACCTGTTAATTAAACCTGAAGTTTAAGTGAAAAACAAACATAACTTAATAACTAACATAGGCCCTACGGACTTTAAAATATTTTGCAATCCATAAAAATATATACCCAAGTTTAATAATATACCGTATCTAACAATTTCATTAGTTTTTTTATATCGTTCCGCTTATGAAAGTCTACCCCTAAATTTCACAGTTTTAACAAAATCTCAAAAAGATAAATGACCGATTTCCCACAGATCAAGCCACAATTCCAAAGTTGTGAATGCAAGCAAACTGTCCCAATTTCTGAAATTTAAAATAGCTGCAACTCTTTAGCTTCCTCTCAAATATTAGCCTATCATAAGAAAAATATAAATTAGTCAGTGCAACTCCAGAGGCAAAATTTACAATTGAAGTTAGGCTTATTATGGGTATTGCTGATTTGTCTTATTGTGCAACATGAGTAGCACGACCACGAAGTTTCCAAGTGTGATCGCACCTTTTAAAAGGTGTCCAAGTCTGGGTGATTTTCCCTACAGGGAAATCACTGCAAACGCAATCAACAATTTTTTTCAATCTCTTTCCTCTACTAGGCCTACTGTGGCATTAACAATTAATATTTGTTTCTTATTTATATCTTCCACAATTAAGAATGACACCGATTTACAACCTAACCATGGTATCATTACTAAACCACTTGGAATATGATAATTAAATAAAAAAACTAGATAAATTTGTCTAACTTGAAATCTAAGTCCTCGTAGGCCTACCTAACTAATCAATAACTAGGATTCACCCTTCCATGACTGTTGATAATTTGACTTACCATGACTGACATCGTTTTACAAACACCGCGTGAAAAACAGTGTAAGTTGTATTTAAATATTTACAACTTTCTCATTAGATTCAATAGTTAAACAACTATTCAACAAACTTTATATTATTTGGCAAAATATATCAGACTGAAGAACCACAGAGAGAGTACGAATGCGAGTACAGACGATACTACGCTACCCGCAATGCAGCTGTGTGGCGGATCTGACTCACGGACCACTAAAATGTATAACCATGAGCAGGCGGAGGAGATTCCAAGAACGTAAATTTGTTCTCATGTAAGACTTTATATCCACTGTTATTTTAACAATACGTGATATAAAATAATTGTATGCTGGAAAATGGTTATCCTTTGATGAATCAAATATTAAAAAATAGCATAATATATTGAGGACACTTCTTCATGGACATCAACATTATGTTTGCGGAAAGTGTCTACAATTATTAGTGAATTTCCTATGGAAAAGTGAACTATTAGCAAGACCCGCACGGTGAAACTTAAGCCCGGGACCACCATAGAAGTTCCTAACGTTACCCCCTGAACACATTTTGGAGAGTTGCTAAAAACGTTATATATGTATATATGTGTGTGTGTGTGTGTGTGTGTGTGTGTGTGTGTTCGCACTGTAGCAGTCGCAATTGTTGTCCAAATTACTTGAAATTTGGTGGGAACCTTCCCTTCTGTAAACTGTTGGACAAGTTCGTTGGGAAAAACAATCGGACAACTCTAACCCCCTTTTTGGGATTTTAATTTTTCAAATTTTGAGTTTTTGGACCCAAAAAGTGTCAGAAAAGCCCCGAACGTAATATTATTGAATATTCAACTATTGTACGTAAAATGTCAAAAATTTAAGCCCTCCCTCATCATTCTAGCACAAGTATTTACTGAGTTATTAAAGAACATGTTAATTGTCTTAACACCTCTAGTAGCATACATCGTTGGCCTAACGATTGGGAATGGTTGGGATGGTTAGAAGTGGTTGGATAATGGTCGGTTGGCAAATCCAACCATAGCAGGCGTTGGGTCATCAAAAAAGCTATTGTTGGCAAATCATACTATATTATATTATTATTAATTATATATTAATAGTAAGTAATGTATATATTATAGTATACCGTATTTACACAATATATTTTACCATTATAATTATATTAAATATAAATTAATTTGCTCGTTGTTTAGTTTATCATATTGCATAGCAAGAATAGACACATAAATCAAAATAACCAAATTACATTGTTCCAACTTTTATTTCTATTATTACTTTTATTTCTATAATATATTGCAATTCAAATAATTAAAAAAATATATTATTGGTTTATTAAGCCAATTCAATTGGAAATTGTATTTTTGTAATAAAATATAACCATTTAAATAAAAAATTATAAACTGTTGGCATTTTGTTGGGTATTGGTTGGCATTATTGGAATTTGGTTGGCAAATACAATGATGGCCCATTGGTGCGCAAACGGACATTTCTTACCGTTGACCAACGAACTGTGCCAACCATTTCCCAACATTGGCCCAACGGTTTGTGCTACTAGGGTAGGATGGCAAAGTTGGACATTATAAGGTTGGGAGGAAGTATAGTCAGGATAACCAGTTGGTATAGGGGTATTGGGCTGATAGAACTACATCAAGATATGAAAAACAGTCTTTTCCGGTGTAAAATCCCCAAAAGACAACGTACTGTCCCTAGTAGCACAAATTGTTGGGCCAACGTTGAGAAATGGTTGGCACAGTTCGTTGGCCAGCGGTAAGAAATGCCCGTTGGTGCACCTTTGGGCCAACGTTGTATTTGCCAACCAAATGCCAAAACAATGCCAACCAATACCCAACCAAAAGCCAACAGTTTATAATTGTGTGTTTAAATTATTATTTTTTTATTTAAACAACACGATTTCACATTTAATTGGCTTGGTAAACCAATAATACATTTTTTTTAAATGATTTGAATAGCAAAAATATTGTGTCCTGGTCGAGTCTTGAACCTTCGACCTTTGCCTTACTGTACACACTCCTTAATCCTCGCGGCCTCATGAAAGTGATTGGAAGGACTAGAATATAAAAATTACCAATAGTGTACACCTACACGACTAACAATACTTTCCTTTAATTCTTCTATAAATTAATCTACTTGCGCAAATCACTGTAATAATAGTAATAATAGTCATGTAAAATCGGATTTTTTTACTCAAGTTATCGTGTTAACGGACACATATATATATATAATTTGAACGAGTAGTGTTTTTGGCATCTGGGGACCTCAAAACAAAAAGTCATCATGGTCTCGGGCTTAAGTCTTACCATGAGACCTACGGTAATAGCTTCTTCCCTATAGGGGAAATTCGCTAAAACGTATACGAAATTACCAGAAAAATTAACTATCCAAACGAGTTTAAGATAATTTTAAAAGAATACCTTCTTTCAAATAATATATACAACATTGAGGACTTTGTCAAACCTTAATTAACAGTTACCGTATGTATTATTGCAACAAAAAACACAACCATATTCATGGAAATCGGATCTTTATGCAAATAAACACAATTAAACCAGTAAACAATAAATATATTCCCTGACGGCGCGGCGGCAATGCAACAAGCTGCGCCCGCCTACGCGGCCTACGCGACGCCGCTGTACACATTGCCGTGGCGCCAGCTAGTGGAGGGGGCACCTTGGGTCCGGCCTACTTACAGTTCAGCGCGGCCTTGTTAATCCACGCAAGGGCAGTGTTTTTTATTGCATATTAATTGACCGATAGCTATTATTTTATTCTTGGTTTATTTTTTTTTTATTGTTTTTCTATTGGTCGTGTGCGTTTGTGTGTATATGTATAGTGTGTCTGCATTTATAAGTAAAACGTGAAATGGCTAGGACGAGTGAAACTACTACAAATACTAATTATCATAAGTGCTGTTTTACTCGGATGTGCGAGGTCAAAAGCTCGGTGTCCATCACTTCACTCCTTTTCCTTCCCGACAAAAAGACCACAAATCTCGTAATAAAGGTAATCTCGTAATCTCGTAAAAAAGGTCCGATCTATATTAAATTTGGTACAAATGTGTATAGCACCATTTATTTGAACAAGTTCGAAAACCAGACGAATCGCACAATCCGAAGGGGGCTTTTGGGGGTGTTTTGTACCCCAAAATTGGGTTTTTTGGGGTTTTCACATTATTTAAATCAAATTTTAATTTATACCATTGAATTCAGCTTAAAATAACAAACAATTTGGTATTTTGATCATATGCAACGTCAATTGGTTACTGAGATATTTAAAGTGCTAAACACAGTACGTTGTCTAATGCTATTCTTATGGAGAAAAATCAAAATTTTATATCTTGCTTATTTATTAACATTCACTGACGAAACTTGGTATATGCCTTCATCTGGTTATGGTTTGTTGTTGTTTGCACAAAAAAACAATTTTTCGCGTATGGTTCCCTTAGCAGCAAACCTAGGTACTCGGTCCCCATGTTTTCCTTATGGAGAATAATTAAAATGTTATATATCGCTTATTTATGAATGTATATGGATGAAACTTGGTTTGTGACTTCACTTTGATGAGTTCTATTGATATTTACATAAAACCCCATTATTTTGAGTTCCTTGTTGCAGAAAACCTGCATACTCATCCCCAGTGTTATTCTTATGGAGAATAATTAAAATTGTATATTTCGCTTATTTATGAATATATTTTAATGAAAGTTGATATGCGGCTTTATGTGGTATTAAGACATATATTATGCATTGGAAATTCTCTGAGTACGCAAGTTTGCTGTGACGGGGGTATTTTACGTGTTAAATATTAATTATATTTATACAATTATAGTTTTAAGTTCTCATATATCTCGGCTGAACTCCGGTATTTGATATTAATTAATAATAAATCATAATTTCATCCTAAATAGCGAAACATAACATGAAAGATAATGATTGGAGTATTTGTTTATAGACATCACTCGCAATTATTTAATCTTTGTTGATTTATTTTATAACGGCAGATAATCATTAAAATTGTTAATATTTCAACCGGTGTTAAGCTAGTCACAATATGGTGACAGGTTGCATTGAGTCATAATCACTTCTACAATATCAACGCAACATTTATAAGGCATAGTTTACCAATAATTTTAGAAACCTAATTAATTTCATTCGACTATTAGAGTGCTGGTCATGTGTATTTTTGACATACACAACGCATCAAGTGATGAGCGAAACCAACGGATGCAAAGACAGTAAGTCAACGGACATCTCTGCTAGTGTGTCTCAAAAGCCGCGGCGACTCGAGCCGGCCTTGAGTGCTGCGGGGAGGGGTGGGGACAAGTCTACGGGGTGTCGTGTTTTCACGAAAAACAGCGCAAACATCCATCCCGCTCAGCAGTCGCTGAGACACTGACTGGCCTGGAGGGGGTGATCGGTGAGCAGGGAGAGTGAGGGGGAAAGAGGGGAAGAGCCGACTGGTAGCGCTCTGGCGGGAGCTCAGCCAAGCTCAAGGCCAGCGCAGCAATGCCGAGGCACACCTGGCCCGTAAGCTAGGTTGATCTATTCCGTAGGATGTATAATGAATGGTTTCATATATTCACAAATAAGCGATATATACAATTTTAATTATTCTCCATAAAAATAACATTGAGTACGGTATGTAGGTTTGCTGCTACAAGAAACACAACAAATTGTTTTTTATGCAAATATCAATATAGCTCGACAAGGTGAAGCCACATACCAAGTTTTATTAAATTATTTTCATAATTAAGGGAGACATTACATTTTACTTATTCCATAAGAATAACATGGGGGCTGAGTATGCAAGTTTGCTGCTGCGAGAATAATCGGTAAAAATGGCTTTTTTGTGCAAATAACAATAGACCACAACCAGATGAAGCCGTATATCAAGTCTCATTAGTGTCCGTTCATAAACAAGCGAGATATAAAATTGTTCTTATCCTCCGTAAGAATAACATTGGACAACGTACTGAATATGCACATTCAATATCTCTGTAACCATTTGACGTAGAGAAATGATGAAAACACCAAATTGTGTGTTTTTTTAAGTTGAATCTAAATTTGAAAACTAAAACTACACTTTTTAAAATATTACATGTTAAAACATCAAAAAACCCATTTTTGGGGTGAAACCCTGTGACATCTGTTTCAAAAGTGTTTGTACCATATGTTGTTTGTTTATGTTTGGGCGGTTATTGTTTTGAGTAATCTGGATTATGATTTGTATCTTGAAATAAATGTTATGCTTTAGAATATTATATTTTATTAATCTCGCTACATGGTGGCAGCGGTGTAAAACTTAATTAGAATTATGTCAGATATTGAGAATTTGACTAAGGCATTAACAGATTTTTTAAAGAAGACAACAGAGTCAACTTCAAATGTTGTTAGCAGTAGTAGTGTTGATCTGAAACCTCCCAGTAGGTTTTGAGGGTTCACTTTTGATGTACGTGAACCCTCGAAATGGTCTCAATGGCTACGTAGATTTGAAGTTTATCGTTCAGCATCGGGATTATTTAAAAAGGAAGAAGATCAACAAGTCAACTGCCTTATATATTGTTTAGGGGGTGAAGCTGACTCACTACTCACATCCATTGGACTGCCTCCTGATAAAAGGGAAACTTATGAGCAGGTAAAGAAAACGTTTAATGATTATTTTTCTGTCCGTAAGAACCTGTTTTATGAACGTACTAAGTTTCTCCAAAGAGTACAAGGGCAAAACGAATCTGTTGACAGCTACATTAATGATTTATATAAGCTGGCTGACAAATGTGAATGGATATGTGAAAGTTGTAACTTTGACAAAGATATTTTATTGCTTAAGCTAGTTTCAGGTTTGTCAAATAGAAATCTTTCAACACAATTGCAGCTCCACAAAGACCTTACATTGGAAGATGCGATAATGCGAATTCGGCAATCTGTGGCTATTGAGAAGCAACAAGATGCAGTACGACAAGATCACTCCGGATCCGAGGATGTTGAAGATCTGCATGGAGTTATGAAAGTTGTCAAATCGAATAAAAAATTCAATCTTACAAGTGTTCCAGATGCGGTAAAATAGTTGGGTCCCTGGGAAAACATTTTTCAAACTGTCAGGCAAGGAAGTCGTGATGTCACGGCTGCAAGCAGATTGGACATTGGCGTCCTATGTGTCCCAATAATAAACGGTCTTCATTAAACCAGGTTGGCGCTGAATATGATGATGTTAAAGGTTCCTGTGGCTGTAGTGATTCTGGTGAGTCGTGTATATCTAATTTAGAAAGCATTTATTTAGCATCTGTACAAGACGATAATGATTTGTTTTATACAGACATTGAAATTAATGGAGTTTCAGTGCATTGGAAAATTGATTCCGGTGCTGATGTTTGTGTCTGTGGTCCAGGTTTGGCCAAAGAATTAAATCTTAAGATCATACCGACCTCTCGTAGTTTACATGGTGCAGGTAACAGTAAATTATCTTTAAAAGGTCTATCTATAGTAACACTTAGGAAAAACTCTGTTGAAACCCAAATGGACTTGTATATTGTGGAAGGCCAAAAAGAGCCTTTACTTGGGAGGCCGGCGATCATTTCATTTGGTTTGTTGCATAAGTCTGTGGATCATTAAGTCTGGCGTAGAGTGGATGACCAGGTACCCTAATGTTTTTAATGGTTTGGGGGTTGTAAAAGGTGATCCATATGTCATTAAATTGTCTGATGACGCTAAGCCATTCTCTGTATCCAGTCCTCGTCGAGTTCCTATACCTTTAAAGGCTAAGCTAAAGGAAGAATTGGATCGCATGGTAAAATCAGATATTATTGTTCCAGTATCTGAAGCAACAGATTGGTGTTTGCCTATAGTAGTCGCTTCAAAAAAGAATGGCACTATTAGACTTTGTGTTGACTACACGGAATTAAACAAATTTGTTGTCCGTGAAAGGCTCATTCTGCCCTCAGTAGATGAGCTATTGACAAATATAGAGTCTGCTTTTGTAATGTCAAAGCTTGATGCCAAAAGTGGCTTTTGGCAAGTTGCTATTGATGAAGCGTCTCAGAAACTAACAACTTTCATTACACCGTTTGGTCGCTTTTATTTTAAAAGGCTTCCTTTTGGACTTACCTCAGCTCCCGAGCACATCCAAAAGAAGATGGCTGAAGCCATTGAAGGGTTAGAAGGTATTGTAAACTTAGTGGATGATTTTTTGGTTTATGGTAAAGACAATAAGGAACATGATGACCGACTTGATAAGTTGCTGAAGCGTCTACAGGAGAAGGGTATAACACTGAACAAGGACAAATGTGAGTTTAAAGTAGATTCCCTGAACTTCTTAGGTCATAGGTTGGAAAATGGTCAAGTTAAGCCAGACCCAGATAAGGTTGCTGCAATCAAAGCTGTGGAACCCCCCAGAAACTTAAAGGATTTACGTTCGTTTCTAGGTATGGTCAACTACCTTATGAAGTTCATACCTCACTTGTCAGATCATGCAGCACCGCTTAGGACCTTGCTCAGTAATAAGTACGAATGGACCTGGACTGATCAACATCAGAGACACTTTGAGAAAATCAAGGCCTTAGTTGCAGATGCTGTTTCACTTGTCTCCTTTAACCCAAAATTACCTACTAGGATTTGTGCAGATTCTTCGGGTTTTTGAATTGGGGCTGTGTTGGAGCAGCAGCATAAAGATGCATGGCGGCCAGTTCAGTTTATCTCTAGAAGTCTGAGTGACGTTGAACGGAGATACGCTCAGATAGAAAAGGAGGCTCTGGCGTTAACATGGGCTTGTGAACGTCTTTCTCAGTTTGTGTCAGGTTTGTCATCTTTTGACCTGATTACTGATCATTTGCCACTGGTAGAAATTCTCGGTAGGAAACCCATTGACAGTCTTTCTGTTCGTCTTCAGAGGTTTAGGATGAGGTTACTACCTTTTACCTTTAATATTTCGCATCAAATGGGAAGAGATTTCTTTATACCCGACATTTTATCCAGGAACCCGATGGTCCTAAGAGACGAGGACAATAATGGTGATATCTTACAAGAAATGGAAATGCAGGTGTATGATGTAATATGATCAATTCCTGTTACTGACAATCGGCTGGCAACATTAAAGACTGCCCAAGTGGATGATCCTGTGTGCGATCTTTTAAGAGATGCAATACAAACTGGTGATTGGAGTAAGTTAAAGAATACTCCGTTTTACAAAGATAGGGGTAATTTGGTGTTTCATGGTGACATAATCCTTCATGGTACTCGAATCTTTGTTCCTAGGAGGATTAGAAGAGACGTATTGGATAGTATTCATAAAGGACATCAAGGTATCAATAAATGTATTTCAAGGGCTCGGGATGCTGTTTGGTGGCCAGGGATTGTAAAAGATATAAAACAAAAAGTGGAAGGATGTCTAATATGCATAGAAAATTCACGAACTCCTTGCGAGCCACTTATTCCTTCAACCATGCCTGAGCGGCCGTGGCAAATCTTAGGGGCTAATTTACTTCAGTACGAAAAGAAAACCTACCTCGTTATACAAGACTATTTTTCCAAGTATATAGAACTTGTTCAAATAATCAAGACAGATGCTCCTTCATTGATCAAGACATTGAAAAGTATATTTGCTCGACATGGACTACCATCAGTCATACGGTCTGATAACAGTCCCTTTAATTCTAAGGAAATCAGGCAATATGCTAGAGAATTCAATTTTGAACTGGTGACTTCTAGTCCTATGTATCCTCAAAGTAATGGACAAGCTGAACGTGCAGTTCAGATCGCTAAAAATATCCTACGAAAAAATCAAGATCCATACGATGGGTTATTAGCATACCGTTCTACTCCACTAGACTGTGGTTACAGTCCAGCTGAGTTACTTTTTGGTAGACAAATCAGAAGCACGGTTCCTGTTTCAGAAGGATCTTTGGAACCCAGATGGCCAGATTTAAAGAAGGTAAAAGAGTGGGACAAAGTAAGAAAGGAGAAGCAGAAAAAGAATTATGATTCTAGGCATCGCACAAGAGATCTCCGCATTTTAACTAAAGGAGAACAAGTGTGGGTATCCAACTTAAAAAGGTATGGAAAGATTGTGAGTTTTGGGTCCAACTCAAGAGAATACGTTGTAGATGTGAATGGACGGATCTTTAGAAGAAATAGAATATTTTTGGTCCCAGTCAGCAACAGATTTCAGGTATTGAATGAAGAAGGAACCAAGAAATATAATGTAAATGAAGACGTTCCACAATATAATAACAATGAAGATAAAATTATGGATAGTAAGGCTGGAGATGGACAACATGAATTAATGATGAATTCATCACCCCGACAAACTAGTGAACGTTATGTCACAAGATCAGGAAGGCAAGTAAAAAAACCAAAACGATACGAAGAAGAATTCTGAGAGAAGAAAGGATGTGACATCTGTTTCAAAAGTGTTTGTACCATATGTTGTTTGTTTATGTTTGAGCGGTTATTGTTTTAAGTAATCTGGATTATGATTTGTATCTTGAAATAAATGTTATGCTTTACAATATTATATTTTATTAATCTCGCTACAAACCCCACCCCCAAAATACCACTTCGGATGGGGCGATCAGTCTGGTTTTCGAACTTAAAGTCATAAATGCTGCTTTACACGATTGTCGCAAATTTCATGAAAATCGTACCATTTTTACGAGAGTTATCGCGCGCACGCACACACACACACTCACACACACACACACACACACACACACACACACACACACACACACACACACACACACACACACACACATGTATACAGTTTCGACGAATGGTGATTTTGGGGTCTGCCCACACAGCACAAGATTGTCCCTAGGACATCCCAAGGACATCACAGTGGGATATGCAGGATATACCAGGATCATCCCTATCTCATCCCATGATATCCTCAAGATACCCTCAGAATGTCCCCAGGACACAAAAATGTCCTCTCCCCACGACATCCTGGGGACATCCTTCAGGATTACCATGGGATGTCCCTTGGACCTAATCAGGACATCATAATGAGAGCCATAGGACATCCCCAGGATGTCCCACAGGATTATCTGGGGATATCCCTCGGACCACTAAAGGATATTGTATTTTGAAGCCCTAGGACATCCCCAGGATGTACTGGGGACATCCCTCGGTCCACAAAGGGACATTGTACTCTGAAGCCCTAGGACATCCCCAGGATGTCCCACAGGATTTACTGGAGACATGCCTTTGACATGTATTGAAAGGTGTCCCATTATTCTATCAGTATGAATCGCATAACCCCACAGATATCCCTGCCTCCCCATGATAATTCTGTGGTCATCCTTAGGAGGCCATAAGGCTCCTAGTAATAGGTAGTGTGTACCCTGAAGTCATATCACCTCCTAAGGATGACTGCAGAATTATCATGGAGTAGGCAGGGATATCTGTGGGGTTAGGGGATTCAAAATGATAGAATAATGGGACACCTTTCAATATGGTCACACAATCTGATAGGAAGACAGTTCTAAAATAAATTACAGGACAACTTTAAATTATTCTTTTATAAAAATAATACTATAATTGTCCATGCCCAGCTTGCACATAGAAAACAAAGTTTTAACTTCATGTTGGTGTTATTTTTTTAAACAGGTTGACTAGTGCATAAACGTTAAATACCTGTAATCTTCCTTGTGATCCTAGGATATCTTTTTAATGGATGACACGTTTTGTCAAAAGTAATTTTGTCATCTTTAGACCCATACAAAACTTTAAATTGTCACATCACAGTCCAAAAGCAAAAATCCATTAAAATCATGTTTTACAACTTTATATTGGTTACCATTGTCATATTTTATGCTAATTTTTATCATTACTATCACATGATTTATTTGTAAAAGTGTCACTAATGTCTTGATTATATGTACTTAATTGGATTGACACTGAAAATATATACACAACTTAGGACTTTTTATTAAAATTTACTCAAATCTTTAAAAAAAATAGTTGTTTTAACAAGTTTATAATAAAATGAATATATGCATGTGTAGGCCTAAACATTTCTCAGAACAAAAGTTGAATTAATAAATACAGATTTAAAAAAATTAAGGATGGATTCCAATTTATAATTGTTCGGTGATGTGAAACAAACAATTAAGGATTTTTTTCAAATAATACAGTAATGGATTCAAACAAAATGGCAGTATAATTGCAGTAAAAATAAGTACATAAAAAACTAAGTCATATAAACCAGGCTGTATAAACACACAGTAAGTATTGGTAGTTGATTAAATTCCTTCTCTGTTTTCATCTTCATCATGGCCTCGCTTCCTGTAAATAAAAAAAATTAAGCTAATACTGCATATAGCCTTGGGTAATATTTTTTCTAAAAATACCCCCGTCGCAGCAAACATGCGTACTAAGCGAATTTCCAATGCATATAAATGTGTCTCACTACTACATAGAGCCACTTACCAAGTTTCACAAAAATAAATTCATAAATAAGTGATAAAGGCCTATAACATTTTATTTATTCTCCATAAGAATAACATTAAGGCTGAGGACGCAGATTTGCTAAAAAAAGGAAGGAAAGAAATGTGTTTTTTTGCGATAATCAGTATAACTCAAACAGGTGAAGCTAAATACCAAGTTTTATTAATTTAAGTTCATAAATAAGGGAGATATCAAACTTTACTTACCCTCCATATGAATAATACCCCTGTCGCAACAAACCTGCATAAAAAATTTCTAATGCATATAGCCCTATATGTTTCTTACTACCACAGAAAGCCACTTACCAAGTTTCATAAAAATACATTTATAAATAAGTGATATATAGCATTTGAGTTATTCTCTATAAGAATAACATAAAGGCTGAGTACGCAGGTTTGCAGCAATAAGAAATATAAGAAATGTGTTTTTAAGCAATTATCAATATAACTCAATCAGGTGAAGCTACATACCAAGTTTTAATAATTTATGTTCATAATTACGGGAGATAGATATAAAACTTTACTTATTCTCCATAAAAATAACACATGGCTGAGTATGCAGGTTTGCTGTTACGGGGATAATCAACAAAATACAAATTTTTGTGCAAATATCAATATACCAGTACTAGGTGGTTTTACCTATTTTGAACTCTCTTTCCATAGCCTGATCGATCTGGTTTTCGAACTAAAGTCATAAATGTTACTCTCCACATTTAGGCCAAATTTAATCAAAATTGGCCATTTATTTCCAAATTTATCGAGGTAATGGACGCATATATATAAATCTAAACAACTTATGTGTTTGGCATATGGGGACCTCAAAACAAAAAGTGATCATGGTCTCGGCGTTAAGTCTTACCATGCTACCTACTGTAATAGATTTTTCCCTATAGAGGAAATTCGCTAAAAAAAGATAGAAATGAACTGGGAAGTAAACAAGGCCAAACATTAAAAATGTCTTCTCTAGTAATAAAATACCCCCGTCACAGCGTGAAAACTCATTTTATTTCTGCTGCTGCCATTTCAGTCGCCTTGTTAATGATTATTTACAGTTACTGGTAACCACCAATCATTCACACTAAAATGAAATATAATGTTATGAATATTAATGTTGAAAAATGTAAAAGAAAATTGTCAGCAATATTGCAAATTTAATCTCCCCTTAACATTATATTTGGTAAATATGTCATTGAATATTTTGTGTAGCCATGTGTTTATAAGGTACAGTTTAAGTGCTTAAAGAAACGTCAAAAAGCATAAGTGGTCTTCAATTTTGGCAAATCAGTTGCAGAGTCTATTCACCCCTAGTTTCCAGTAGGCCTGACCCCTTGGCCACCCTCAAATTTGTACCGTAGTGCATGAAGATGATGAGCAAATAATTGTATTAAAAATTTATTATGCGGAAAAAATAAAATGATAAATGCGGTAGCCAGTAGCCTAACTTATTCTAAAAAATAAAATCAAGACAAAAAAGATAACAAATAATACCCCGCACACAGAAAACCAGCATTATCAGCGAATTTCCAATGCCAATTTATATATCTACCACATAAAGCCACTTGCCAATTTTCATGAAAATACTTTCATAAATATAAGTGATAAATAACATTTTATTCACTCTCCATATTAACGCTGAGTCAAGGAGGATGAGAAATGTGTTGTTATGGAATTATCAGTAAAACTCAACCAGATGAAGCTATATACCAAGTTTTATTAATTTAAGTTCATAATTGAGGGAGATATATTAAACTTTACATACCGTATTCTTCATTAAAATAAGATTAGGGCTAAGTAAGCAAGTTTGCGGCTTCGCGGACAGTAAAAAATCTTTTTGTGTAAATATCAATAAACCACAACCAAGCAACATACAAAGTTTCATCAATATACAATCAGGTAATAGATATAAAGACTTAACTCTTAACCATTGGCTTAGAATGACGTACTGGTGCCGTTCCTGACCTGTAATTTTTAAAACCTTTGAAATGGAATAGAAAAATCATGTTGTAAATGGTGTATTTTAGTTAAAATATTGTTTTCTTTCAGTTTAAATATTGAAATTGGCATACACACAGAATAGACATAAGTAAAAAATAGCAAATTCAGTGTTGACCATGTAACACACAAAAAAATCAACCGATCCTGTTAACTTTGAATGTAAAATGGTTATTATATATAGGCCCTTATTATTGATTTTAACTTATGACACCTTATTCAGGCAACTGTGTAAGTAACTAAATTGTAATCATTTTGATAGGTGTTAAGGCTATCATAGACCTTGCATAATCGAATGAAGTAGCCTACGTTACCTAATCATAGTTTTCTAACCTACCTTATTTAATACAGAATTGTTTTTATAGTTTTACCTGGATTTCTCTTCTTATGAAGAGTTGATTTATTTGGGGTTTTAGCCAATCCATGAAATCAATACCGGTATGTTTTACTTTGGCCTCAGAAAACTGATTCTGATCAGATCCTAAACAGAGACACATGCTAATTTAAATACCTAATTGATTAGCAAACAAACTAGGCCTAAAAATTTCCTGAAAGCACATAGTTACGTCATATGCCTACTTTTAATGTACCATATCCACTCATCAGGCACTGTAAGTTTCAGTTCATACGGCAATTTAGGTTGAGTTTTTAAAGATTTGATTTATTTACCTAATCGTACGTCATACGCTTTTTATTAATTCAGTAGTAACTAAAGTACACGATGAAGCTGATTTTTCTTTCCACCTAGCATCAAGATTATAGTATCTTAAAATAAAGAGTTGATTTACCACACTTCAGTTAACCGAATGATAAAATTCAATATGTTCTTCAATATTCTCTTCAAAATTTGCATAATTTTTAGGTGCTAACAAATAATCATTAAGAAACCATTATTACTTTATGTATCGTACCTAAGGCCTATTTAGGGGCAAGTGGGGAAACTGGGCACACCTAAGTTAAATCCATTATACCGTACTCAAAGATTTTTATAGTTAAACTTCAATTTATTCATATTGCCTCTAGGATCGAAGTTTGACTCAAAATAAAACAGGTTTTTATACCCTATCGTCAATCAATCTTCTGGTTTACTAGCAGATAACTAATTTTGGGACTACTGTCCCATTATTAAATCTGGCGTCGCTAAATTAAAATATGAACACATAACTTTGTCGAAGTACAGACAGCGGGACAAGAACACGCGGATGGCTGTGACATGACTACCTCCAATACCTAGGCCTACATGACTAACTTACCTCCTACCAATGTACCTTGTCACATTGTAGCATTCCGCGTGTTCGTATCCCGCTGTTTGGACTTGTCCTTGGCTTGTGTTAGTGTATATATTGCGACTATGTGTTCATATTTTAATTTATCGACGACAGATTTGATAATGTAACAGCAGTCCCGAAACTAGTCGAATGCTAGTAAACCAAAGGACTGACGACGGAAAGGTATGTAAAACTGTTTCATTTTGAGTTAAACTTCAAACGAATACATATAACAGCTCCCCGTTTAGCTTATTCGTTTCTTAGGAGGAAATTCCAATTTAATCGATTCAACCATTATTTGTACAGAAATTAATGTCAAAGTATGCATAAGCGCCCAGTTCTGGTGTGTCACTGTGCGCATTGGGTAAGGTAACTGTGCGCAGTACCGGTATAGCCTAATTGCAAATTTGGGTGAATAATAAAAATAAAAGGCTGTTACCTACTATCAGAGTTAATATAATACAACACATATGGATAAGAATTATATATTTTGTAAGGAAAACAACTTTAAGCTAAAAAGTCTTCAGTGTTCTTATGATTAAATAAATGTAAATCCAGGCTGCCCATAAGACTAGTGTTAATTGTAACATTGGCTTTATGGAAGTATGGAAAGCCTAGTTTTTTCATTCGTGCAATACCTAGATAGTTTTTTCATTCGTATGGGCCTAGATAGTTTTGAGGTTATGGTAGTACTTAGTATCAGAGACTGACTAAACTGATTCAGTAGGTAAGGGTACTGTCTATAAACAAACCATCCTAGTGGAATAACTCTTTATTACATTATGAAGAAAAATTAACTATAATTAACCTGTAAATCTGTTTTAACAAAGTATGTTACTTACCAAGAAACAGTACAGTATTCAAAACACCTGAAGTAACTCTTGAATGAAGATATATTTTTTCTCAATTCAAACCTCCAAAACTTAAAACTTGGTAGCCTAAGTCGAAAGTAACTGAAACATAATTTACCAAGCCAATTACGGATTGACAGTTATAACGCACGTCTATCTGGTCTGTCGTCTGTAGACAGAGTTTGGTTGGGATGCTGCAATTCTGCGCAGACGCGAGGCGCCGGCCGCGTCAGATTTTTTCTCTTTTCTCTAAAGGGGATTATGGGAGATCGGATTGGCCGTTAATTTAATGGTGTACCGGTAAAAAGTATGCAATTTTTCTTTTCTTTTCTTATAAATTGTCAGAATTCTATGCATATTTCATCGATGTATAAACTGTAAATTCATTCTTTCTTAATACATGTGTTATTTTAGATATCTAATCATTATCCTTGTTATTCAATTTGGTTTGAATACTAAAACTCTAAATACAACTTTTAATTAATTATTACTAAAATTGGTCTGGGATATAGAGGATGTCGGTGGGATGTCCCCAAGATATCCACGTTATCCCGGGATTTCGTGGACATCCCTGGGACGTCCACAAATGTCCCGGGACATATCAGGATATCCTAGGGATGTCCTGTTTATCCTGGGATGGCAATGGGATGTGTGGGACACAAATGGGATATCCTGGGGACGTCGTGTGTTGTGTAGGTGGGGACCTCAAAACGAAAAGTTATCATGGTCCTGGGCCTAGGTCTTACCATGCCGACTACGGTAATAGCTTTTTTACCTATAGGGGAAATTCGCTAAAACAATTACAGGAACATTTACAAAATGTTACCATAATGGCAAGGCACAACTAACGGTTCCAGAAGTGTCTAATACAGTTCTCTCACTTTTGACTGAACAAGACCAAATATCTAAAAACTACAGATCAAACATAAGGTCTTATAACGCAGCCATGGCCATGGTAAGTGCTAAGGCCTCCACTAATGATAAGGCCTCCACTAATGAACAGCGAGGAGGTGGAGGACCTTACTATTTTAAAATGCATGGTTCTTTTTATCATGGACATGAACCTATAATACCTTCAAATGAAGAGGCGACGTATGCACAGTTAAATTTCATGACTCTGAAGAAGCAAATAGACTCATCAGACTAAACCGATCAGAAAATGTGAGCTGCTTAGATGTTGTGATGAGAACGCTTTCGATCAAACCATTTTAATGAGGTAAATCCCTATGTACAGAGTTACCGTCAAATGTATGAAATCCACATATATATATTCATTACCGTACTTATTTTGAAGTCACGAAGTTACGCTGGCTGCTAGTTATTGTTAAATAAAACTGATTGAAACAAAAAAAATATATTCATAACATACAGTTTTAGTGTTATGATATTTTATATCAAAGTATATGTATGTCAAAAATTTTACATCAATTTGTCGTCAATATTTCATACAATATTTTACTTTACATCAATTTGACGTCTTTTATCACTTTTTTACGTCAAATTGACATCCTGTACTATATGGGTAGTGATAATTAATTTGCATGTAAATCGATATTTTAAGTTTTGTAACTATAAGTCATCTGTAAAATGTATCACAAGATGAAATTATTGTAAAACTAGCTGGCCCGACAGACGTTGTTGTCCTGCCCTAATGTCACTGAATTTGTTTTATGTCAAATACACGTTCATTTTCAAGATGAACTCATTCGCTTCGCTCACTCGCCTCCCGGATTAGCTCGTTCGCTACGCTCTCTCGCCTATCGAAAAAGAGTTTGAGTTGCCATTCAGGTAGTTTTTTATTTCCATAATGAACATATTTTTATGCCTTTCAAGTATGTTTACCCCAGCAGCACACATCGTTGGGCCAATGTGGGGAATGGTCGGCATTGTTAGAAGTGGTTGGGGAATGGTAGGTTGGCATTACCGCGGTTGGGCCAACGAACCTATCGTTATCGTTGGGTAGTCGTTGGCAAATCAAACCATAAACAGACGTTGGGCCAACCAAAGCTATTGTTGGCAAATCCTATCATATTATATTATTATTAATTTTATTTTAATATTAAAGAAATTCTTTATTTCCATAAATGTACAATACAATAAGCATTACAATTATACAGTAGAAAACTATAATAATTACATAGTTTTCAAATATATACTAAGCAATAAATGCCTTATGTTTACACAGTTCTTAGCCAGTACATTATGGATAGCCACCTCTTTAGCATTAGCTGTGCAGAGGTGACATCAGGTTGTAAGAAATGTGCAATGTGCAGCGTGCCAGAAACTCCCGGTCAAATTACAGATTATTAAAAAAAATCATTAAATGCTATACATCATTACAGTGCCTAATACATAACAATTTAACAGATGCACTAACTTTTAAACAATACCCAACAATAATTTAGGAAAAACACTTCTTATAAGACTAAATAAAAATAGGTGTAACAAATATAAATACCCCCGTAGCAGCAAACCTGCGTACTCAGCGAATTTCCAATACATATAAATGTATCTTAATACTACATAAAGCCACATACCAAGTTTCATCAATATACATTTATAAATAAACGATTTATGACATTTTAATTATTCTCCATAAGAATAACATGGAAGCTGAGTATGCAGGTTTGCTGAAGCAAGGAACACAAAAATGGGGTTTTATACAAATATCAATATAACTTATGTAGGTAAAGCCACATACCAAATTTCATTAATTTATTTTCATAATGAAGGCAGATAACACTTACTTATTCTCCATAAGGATAACATGGGGCTGAGTACGCAGGTTTGCTGCTAGGGGAGCCTTTGGTAAAAAATTGTTTTTTGAGAAAATATCAATGGTCCACAACCAGATGAAGCTGTATACCAAGTTGCGTCAGTATACGTTCATAAATAAGCGAGATATAAAATTTGTATTTTTCTCCATAAGAATAACATTAGACAACGTACTGTGTTTAGCATTTTCAATATCTCGGTAACCAATTGACGTAGAGAAATGGTCAAAATACCAAATTGTGTGTTTTTTTAAGCTGAATCCAATGAAAAAAACTAAAATTTGACTATTTCCAAAATTATATGTAAAAAATTCGAAAAACCCATTTTTAGGGTACAAAACCCCCCCCCCAAAATACCCCTTCGGATAAAGCGATCTGGCTGGTTTTCGAACTTAAAGTCATAAATGTTGCTTTACACGTGTATACCAAATTTCATCAAAATCGGATAATTTTTACGAGAGTTATCGTGCTCACGGACACACACACACACACACACACACACACACACACACACACACATATATATCATTACATATATACATATATATATGTAATATATATACATGTATACATGTATATATATACATATATACATTATATATATACAGTTTCGTACGAATGGTGTTTTTTGGGTCTGGGGACCTCAAAACGAAAAGTTATCATGGTCCCGGGCCTAGGTCTTACCATGCCGACTACGGTAATAGCTTCTTCCCTATAGGGGAAATTCGCTAAAAGAATGTTGCAAAACAATAATAAACATATCTTTTTTATACCTACATAATGATAAATACTAATTATATAACACACAATAAGACTAAACACAAATAGTAATGAGTAGACTCAAACATAGTTTAAACTTTATAGATAGAAATCAAATAAAATATTTAAAAGCAGTATTGGTAAAAATGCAGATAAACTGATCAAAACTCAAGGGTGCATAGGTAAAACTTACAAAAGGCAAGACAGTTCCCATCATCCTATGAATTTTTCAACATCACTATTTGTTAGTAACCATGTTTTCAGACTTTTAGTAAATGAAGAAGTTATTATTGAAGATGTTACTGAAATGGGCAGAAAATTATATAATTTTGGAGCAGAAAATGTATAAAATCGTTTATACGCTGATCGTTTATATATATATATATATTATTGGTTTTCCGAACAATTCAAATCGGAGAAATCATATTTTTTTTAATTAAAATAAGCATTTAAATAAAAAAATATAAACTGTTGGCATTTTGTTGGGTAAAGGTTGGAATTTTTGGATAATATTGGTTAATCAATGAACCAACCTTTGGCCGACCACTTTCCAACGATTTGTGCTGATGGGGATGTAAATATTATCATTATATTTTTATTATTAATTATATTAAATATATATCAATTTGCTCTAATTTTTCATATTTCATAGATACATAAGTCAAATCAATTTTTTCCTACTTTTATTACATTGATTTGCTTGAGTACATTCACTTAGAAGAATAAAACGAAAGTATTATCCAATCTTAGAAGAATAAAACAAAAGTATACAGTACAAGTCAAGTCGTGTAGGTACAGACTATTGGTAATTTTTATACCTCAGTCCATCCTGCAATCCTCATGAGTCAGAAAGGCCGAGGGAGTTAAGAGCCGGGCACTCCACCATAAAATGTTTTGTATATTTTTAAAGCAAACCTAATTATTTTTTGTTTCATATATGAGTGTTGGTTATAGTGACTTTTTCCATAATTTTTGGTCCCCCATTCCACCTCTCGACGCGCGGGGGGTTAATTTTTACAGATTAAACTAGGATTCACTGTGGCAGACATAACTCAAGTTTTACTTGAGATAGCCCCTTATTTATTTTTTATTTCTGAAAAGAGCATACCATTCTACAATCTGTAATATGGGTAGTAAATTATCTTTATATATAATTCTGTAAGCGAAATTTTTAAGTCAAAATTGTAGGAGTTTGCAAATCGTAGGATGATGGGAGAGGGCTTAAATTAAAGGTCTTGACCCCAGGGACTCGGAAAAATAGCAATATTTCTAAAATGTTACCAGCAAACGAGCAATAACGTAAAACATCCTCCATAAGAAAATCATGGGGATTAAAACAACGTCTGCTTTGTTTACATTAAAACATGTTATTAAGTGTGAACTTTGTTTACGAACTGACAAGTGTTCCAACTTGGAGAAAGGTTATAATATTTAAATAAAAAATTATTTGTTTACTTTTTTATTACAATTTTTAGTAAATTCTTCTCATAATATATTGTTTTTAAACCTTTATTAAAGGAAATAATGTATACCCATACTAAAGGTTGTACAATGACATGTCCTCTTGAAAATAAACCAAAAATTATGAGGCTTCTCAAATACAACTTGAGTTATGTCCGCCACAGTAAATGAAAAAGTGTGGAAACCAAATTTTCGGGAAACGGCCAAGTGAAAGACACATTATACGCATATATACATATTATACATTTTTATTGTCCTGCCTTTATTACTTCCATTAAAACTCTCCAGCACCATATGTTAGACCTTCTTTCTCTTTAAGTTGTTTCAAGTAGTGTGTGCAGTGAGGATGTTTTTATTTTTAGTGCATCAATATTTATTACACACTTTATAATTTACCAAGAACTGTGTTATCCCATGGTAAAAAAACTAATACTATTAGGTTTTAACTAGATTTTATTGTACTTTTGATGAGCATTTCATGGATGAAACGTTTTAACACTTTTGTTTTTTCCTAACCTTACTTTGTTGTTTTTTATTCTCACTATCATTTTGTTGTTGTTTACATTCAAATTGTTTTCTTTTGTTAAAAGATGCAGACCAATTCTGCGATCCCAACTAATCTTAGCAATAACATTATTGCTGCCAACGACCATAACTATAGCAAATCTAGCATAAGCTCCAAAGACAATGAAAGTCAAAATGATGACGGTAATGAATGGCAAACTACCACGTCCCCCAACAAAAGACCAATGAACAGTGGTTCAAGCAACTGTCAAAATTCAAAGAAATCCCGTCAAAGTGAGTCTGGTTTCGCGTTGAATACTAGTAACCGGTTTGACGCTATTAGCGAGTCAGATTTGATGGACGAGAATAGTACGGCGGCGCCGCCGCCTCGTGCTACTGAACCCAAACCACCCCCGATTTTTGTTCCTGATGTAGTAAATGTCAAAAGTATGGTTACCTCTATAGAGGCTGTAATCCCCAGTAACAGTTACACGTACAAATGTCTTGATCAAAATAAAATAAAGATTAATCCGGTGTCGGTGGAAGCCTATCGTAAGCTAGTACACAAGCTTAAAGAATTAAAAGTAAACTTTCATACGTACCAAATTAAACAAGATAAGGCTTATCGTGTGGTTTTGAAAAACATGCACTTTTCTACAGATGTGTCAGACATAAAAACAGCCATTGAAGAACATGGGTTTCGAGTTCGAAATGTAACAAATATGCGGCAGTACAAAACAAAAATCCCTCTTTCAATGTTCTTTGTCGACCTTGAACCAAATTCAGCCAACAAAGAAATATTCAATCTTGAGTACTTGCTTAATGCCAAAATTTCCTTCGAACCTCCCCATAAGAAATTGGATATTGTACAGTGTAAAAAGTGCAAACAGTATGGCCATACGAAAACATATTGCTGGCACCCCTTCAAATGTGTAAAGTGTGGCCAGGGACATGACACGCGTACATGCACCAAACCAACCTCCACTCCACCGACATGTGCTCTGTGTGATGGAAATCACCCAGCAAATTACAAAGGTTGCGTGGTATACCGTGAACTCAAACAAAAATCCTTGCCCCCACTTAGAGCAAAAACGTTTGAAAACAAATCCCGTGGTCAGATTTCTCAGAAATCTCGGGAAGAAAGACCTCCCAGCCCATCACAAAGTGTAATAGAATCGACAGGACGAACGTATGCACAGGTAACCTCAAACGTGACCACTGCTGGGGCCAACAGTATGGACCAAAATAATACTTTAAACCAAACTGTTCAAGAATTTTTCAGTAAATTTGAAAAAATAATGCTACAACAAGCTCAACAGATAGGCACTTTAATGAACCTATTGTCCACGGTCATATCAAAGTTAAAATGAACCTGTTTTACAGAATTGGACCTTGGAATGCCAACGGCTTGGTTAACCACCACCAAGAACTTATGTTCTTCATAAACTTTATTAATCTTCATAAACTAGATATTATGTTAATTTCTGAAACACACTTTACAGATTTAACCCATTTTAAAGTTCCTTTTTTCTCCTTGTATCAGTGTAACCATCCAGATAACACTGCCCATGGAGGTAGTGTAGTTTTAGTTAAAAACAATATTAAACACTATGAAATACCTACTTATAAATTTGATCATATTCAAGCCTCTAGTGTTGTAACTGAAGACTGGTCGGGTCCCTTAACAGTGTCTGCTGTGTATACTCCTCCTCGCCATAATGTTTCACATGAACAGTACACTGACTTTTTCAATATCCTTGGTTGTAGATTTATAGCAGGAGGTGACTACAACGCAAAAAACACCATGTGGGGCTCCCGTCTCTGTAATCCCAGGGGTCGTAATCTTTATAAAACCATTTACAACAATAATCTTCAACATTTATCAACGGGGGAACCAACTTATTGGCCTACCGATCCCCAAAAGGTACCTGACTTACTTGATTTCTTCGTAACTAAAGGTATTTCCCAAACATATACTCGAATTGAGTCTTGCCTCGATCTGTCCTCAGACCATTCGCCCATAATTCTCACCTTAAGCTCAGCTGCTATTACTGTAGATCGTCCACTGCGATTGAGTTCAAAAATCACTGACTGGGATTTCTTCCGGAAACTTGTTAATGACAATTTGACACTACAAATTCCTTTGAAAACTCAGGAAGAAGTTGAAAAAGCTGTTGAATTATTCAATAACACAATCCAAAAGTGCGTTTGCCAAGCGACACCGAATCCAAAAAGGGAAACTGTGAACCAAATAAACTACCCTCTTCACATCAAAAAGAAAATAGCAGAAAAGAGGAGACTCCGCAGAATTTGGCAGAATTCAAGGAATCCCCGTGACAAAAACAATCTCAACAGAGCAGCCCAAGACCTAAAACGAACGCTGTTAAAGTTTAACAATCAAAAATTGTATGATTTCACCATGAACCTGTCTCCATCAGAAGATACAAACTATTCCCTTTGGAAAATAACTAAATCATTGAATCAACCTAGAGTGCCAATCCCTCCCATTGCCTTGCCCAATGGTTCCTGGGCTAGGGATAATGAGGAGAAGGCTGAAGTGTTTGCTAAACACTTGTGCGACGTGTTCAAACCAAATGATACAGCTCAACCTCCAAATCCAGAAATCCCGGACCTTATAAGTTCTCCTAACCAGTTATCACTCCCTATTCAGCCGTTTACTCCCTCTGAAGTAACCAAATTGTTAATGACTCAATTAAAACCATTTAAAGCTCCTGGGTATGACCTTATTACTGGAAAAATATTGAAAGAATTACCAAAGAAAGCAATGATGTATTTGACTTTTGTCTTCAACGCAATTTTACGTACTGAATTTTTTCCAGCTCAGTGGAAGGTATCGGAAATAGTCATGGTAGCAAAACCTGGGAAACCCCCACATCAAGTAACTTCCTACAGACCTATACGCCTTCTACCAATAACCTCAACAGTTTTTGAGAAGCTATTTCTAAGACGTTTGCAAGATGTTATTGACGACAGCAGCTTGATCCCTAACCATCAATTTGGTTTTCGTAAGAAACACTCAACCACTGAACAGGTCCATAGAGTTGTCAACGTCATAAAAGAAGACCTGGAAACTAAAAAGTACTGTTCAGCTGCGTTTTCGGACGTCAGTCAGGCTTTTGACAAAGTTTGGCATGAGGGGCTCCTCTACAAACTAAAACTTCTCGTCCCTCATACTTACTTTGCTATCATAAGGTCCAACCTAACAGAGAGATTCTTTAGAGTTAAGCTTCAAGAAGTCCATACCCAACTTCACAAAATTGAAGCGGGGGTTCCTCAAGGCAGCGTTTTAGGTCCCATCCTCTACGTCTTATTCACAGCTGATATACCTGTAAATGCTAACGTCACCGTGGCAACCTTCGCTGATGGTACGGCCATATTAGCCTCTCACGAAGACCCAAGAACAGCTTCTCATTTACTTCAATCAGAACTGGATGATCTGTCAGAGTGGCTTAAAAGCTGGAGAGTGAAAGTTAATGAAAACAAATCTGCTCACGTGGCATTTACGACCAGAACAGGCAACTGTCCCCCAGTCACTCTCAATAATGTTAATATTCCCCAGTCAAATGAAGTCAAATATCTAGGGATGCACCTTGACCGACGACTAACATGGCGCTCACATCTTTGGAACAAACGACTATCTCTAAATTTAAAGTACAGAAAATTGTCCTGGCTCTTGAATAGAAAATCTAAATTATCAACTAAAAACAAATTACTAGTGTACAAAGTAGTACTAAAACCTATCTGGACCTATGGAATCCAACTATGGGGAACCACTAGTAATTCTAATATTGACATAATCCAACGTTTTCAGTCAAAAGTCATTCTCAACATCCTGGAGGCTCCATGGTATGTGACCAATGAAGTATTGCACCGTAATACACGTACTGCTACTGTGAGAGAAGAAATAACCCGATTATGCAAGAGTTATCAAGCTAAACTAGATGCCCATCCAAACCATCTGGCTATAAATCTGCTGGACAATAGTGGATCAGTGTATAGACTTAAGAGACACTCTGTTTTGGACCTGCCAAATCGTTTTTTTAATATTTAATTAACATTTGTAAAGTTTAAGTGTTAGCTCCGTCAATGGATAGAGCCTAACCCATGTCAATCACACTATATCCTATTTACTTATTGTTCTCTATATTTTTTGAACAGATTGTAAATAAAATAGACAAAAAAAAAAAGTTGTTTCAATTATTTTATTTTTTAGCGAATTTCCCCTATAGGGAAGAAGCTATTACCGTAGGTGTCATGGTAAGACTTAAACCCAAAACCATGTTAACTTTTTGTTTTAACGTCCCCAGATGACAAAAACACTATTGGTTCAAATTTATATACAGTATATTTAATTTGTATACAGTATATATATATATATATATATATGTGTGTGTGTGTGTGTGTGTGTGTGTGTGTGTGTGTGTCCGTGAATGAGATAACTTGAGTAAAAACGTCAAGTTCGAAAACCAGATCGAACGGACTATGGGAAGGGGGTTTTATGAGGGGTTTAAATTTTTTTTAAATCTGGTTTTTGAAATTTTCCTCCTAAAATTAAAAAAACACACAATTTTGGTTACATCCATTTTATAGAGCTTAAAAAACAAATAATTTAGTATTTTGAATTAATAACCTAGGTTAAGTGGTTGTAGAGCAAAGTCAAAAACGCGTCCATAAAATTTCCCATGTTAATAATCTTGTGGGAAAAAGGTTTTGGATTTTCCTCAGATAATTTTACTACAGCTTCAAATTTATTTTTACCATACAGTTTAGCTCTACAAAACAATCATTTTGGTGTTTTAATTGTTTTTCTACGTCCAACTGTTGCAGAGATATTCAAAGTGCTAAACACAGTACGTTGTCCAATGTTATCCTTATGGAGAATAAATCAAATTTGATACCTCGATTATTTATGAATGTATATTGATGAAACTTGGTATGTGGCTTCAACTAGTAGTGGTGCAGTATATTTATATTTGCAAAAAAAAGGTTTTTTGTTGATTTCCCCATTTAGCAGCAAACCTGCATACTCGGCCCCAATGTTATTAATGTGGAGAGTAATATTCTAAAGTTTTATATCTCTCTTAGTTATGAATCTAAATTAATAAACCTTGGTATGTAGCTTCACCTGGTTGAGTTATATTGATAATTGCAAAAATACACATTTTTTATCTTCCTCATTGCAGCAAACCTGCGCACTCACCCCTAATGTTATTCTTATGGAGAATAAATAAATGCTATATGTCACTTATTTTTGAATGTATGTTTGTGAAACTTGGTAAGTAGCTCTGTCAGACACTTATATATGCATTGGAAATTCGCTGAGTCGCAGGTTTGCTGCGACGGGGGTATTTAAAATTAAAATAAGCATTTAAACGAGTTCGCACGCAGCACGCTGACGTGAGGGAAGTGAATTTCTACATAAAAACTTTTAAAACTCAAAATCAGTGTAAAAACATACATTTGTCCAATTTTTATTGAAATCTGAAAACATTGATTTTTTGGCTGTTCTGATACTCCTGGTTTCATTTACTTGCAAAGCTGGGAATACAATTTTACGCATTATAAGGTTAGGAGAAGGTCCAGGCAGGCTTGAAAGTAGGCGTGAGGTTGCTGGGGATAATAAAAGTACTTTAACGAAGGAATAACAGGCTTTTCTAGTGTAAAACCCCCATAAGACAACGTACTGTGTTTAACCGATACACATTTTCTTTAATAACTCGGTAAATATTTATGCTAGAATGACGATAGAGGGCTTAAAACTTTCCCCGCTCTAATTCCCATCCTTTTACATGCATTAATTTTACATCTGGGGCTTTTCTGACCCTTTTTGGGCCCAAAAACTCGAAATTTGAAAGATTAATCCCCAAAAAATGGGTTTAGAGGTTTCCGATTGTTTTGCCCAACGAACTTGTGCAACAGATTATAGAAAGGAACGTCCCTACCAAATTTGAAGTAAATCGGAGAAAAAATGCGACCGCTAGAGTGCATACACATATATATATAGTCTATATATATATATATATATATATATATATATATATATATATATATATATATATATACATATATATATAAAATTTTGAACGACCCCCCAAAACGTGTTCAGGAGGTCACGTTAGGAACTTCTATGGTGGTCCCGGGCTTAAGTTTCACCGTGCGGGTCATGCTAATAGTTCACTTTCCAAAGGAAATTCACTAATAACAAATTTTTAACTGTTGGCATTTTGTTGGGTATAGGTTGGCATTGTTGGATAATGGTTGTTTAATCCATCAATGGGCACCTCGCGACATGCCCACCGTTAGTTTTACATTTCCGCTGACCATTTTCCAACGTTGGCCCAACGATTTGTGCTAATGGGGTACAGCTGTTTGGTGTAACTAACTAAACTTTGATCAAATCAATGGGAACTTTGAATGCCAGTAATACAGAGCCCTTAGGACGGATTAACAATTTTCTTTTATAAGAACTTTGTCCTAACTTTGACGAACACAACAAAATAATTATTCAATTCGGTGCACTCATTCTCAAATGATGGCGTGACCAAGGGGAATAGGGATTTATTTTTATATATTAAAAGATCGTACTGTATATTATTAAATAAATAATTATTTTGGTCATAGCCAAATAACATTTAATTTGTCTCCACATATATATTGCACATAAAGTCATTAAATTCCCATTTATTGTGTAGGCAATTACTTAATTTAAATTGAAATAGCATAATAGACTAACTACAGTGATATGCCTAGCCCTCTCTGTATATCACGTACCCCCTTTCACCGCTATCGCGATGTGTCACGCATCGTTAGACCCCCCTACCACCCTTGGAGCGTGACGTAATATTCGAATTTTTCCTATTATATCCCACCTTTCAATAAAAAAAGGTTTCATGATTTCTGTCGATTGTTGATTGTTTATTTTCATCTGACCTGAAATCTGAAATCTGAAGTGAAGTTTGGTTTGGTCGGTTGTTATTGTTAAGCTGTGTTGCCAGAAACCGGGTAATTACCCGGTTTTCGGGTATTTTGATGGCCGTGCGGGGATTTTGCGGGGATTAAGAAAAAACCGGGTAAAACCGGGGATTTTGGACTCGAGTTGCGGGGATTTACCCGAAATACCGGGTATTTAAGATTTTCGTGTGACAGTTGATATAAACGACAGTGGTCAAGCAATTTCACACAAACTGGATCATAATAAAAATATAGTCAACAGTATCTTTGACATAAATGTTGTGTCGCATTTGTTGTTGTCAAAGGATATGTATTATTTTAGTACATTACTTGTTCATTGGTAATAAATAATTGTAATGTTATTATGATTGCACTTAAGTTAGATTATGATATTCTTTTACAAATCTTGACCTTAGGCGTTCACCTATGTAGCATATGCTTAAATCCGGCCCTGCATTGAGGTATAGGGTATTGTTTGTGAATATTCCAGAAAATGGCGGCCCCCTTACAAGCTTCAATTTGTCTTAGGAAATTAACGTGTTGCATACGCTCTATATTACGATCATTGTTTATAGATAATTAAAAAGGCTCTTCTAATGGGAACATTGCTGGACGAGGGAGGTGTTAGAGAATTTAGTCTATGGTTAGGAGGACTTATCTGATGATGACCCCAACGAGATTAATGGTTAATATATCTAGAAGTCTCGTTTCGTGTAAAATAGTGTAGCCTTCATGGTCAATCGCCATTTTGCCCCTCTGTAAACTCTGCTCCCATGTAAACCAATCAAATCCGCTCATCACAAGTTACAAATTTATTAGCTTACTAGAAATAGACGATTTGATTGCTACCGAGGTGGGTAGCTGCAACCCACTATAGTGTGAAGGGTTCCATAAGGCTAAATGAAATTTCAACAGGTCAACTCAGTGGCCGACGGGTAGCTGCAACGCATTGTCTGCGAGCTAGTGGGAAGGTGGCCTAGTGTACCTGAAGAAAAAGACTGTCAAAATGAAGGGTTTACCTTTATACCCATACAAGACCACTAGATACATTAAACTCGTTGAATCTATACAACTATTTTGATCCGGTTAACATTTGTTCAGGTACAGCCGGTTTGTATTTTCAAACATACTTATATGGTGAAAATAACCCGATAAAAAATGATCAATCTATGATTATAAACGAATAATTGAATGCCAGATTTGACTGCAACAACATAGTTTAATCATACCACAAACTAACTACAGTATGATCGTACGATTTTTTTACTCGTCGTTCGATTTGTCATCCTCTGACCAGTGTACCAACTTTTAACTTGTAGGAAATCTAGCGCATTATGTTTGAAGAGAGTCGTCTCCAGTAAGGGGCCGTGCATAAATTACGCCATGCTATATTTAGCACTTTTTGACCCCTCCCCCTTCCTTTTTAACGCTCAGTCACACTGCTCATACCTCCCCCCTCACCATATGTCACGTCACACTAATTAATTATTAAGTATTTGATTGTTGGTACGGTATTTTATAACTCTGTAACTGACGATTTCGCAGGCTTAACTCCATTAATCGTGATGCGTCACGTAACCCTTAACCCCCCCTCCACATACATGTCATGGTTTGTCACTATGTGCTGAACCCCCCCCCCCGGGTAGGCGTGACGTAATATATGCGCGGCCCCGAAAACCAATTAGCCTCAGTTAAAACCATTGACTATAAATACTGAAGGAGACATCCCATCCATATGGCTCAGCTGTCCCACTTTTAGTGTATGCTAGAATTTAAAATTGAAGTATTTCGATTGGGTCACCGACAGATTGTGCTGCTGTCAACTTTTTATTTTAGTTATTTACGTTAACTTTTAAAAAATATCTCCACCCCAAAAAGCAAGTGATAATCAACTTATGTTTGCTTCCTGACACACCAACTGTTGTACTATCCCCTCCTTGAGAGGATAAGTAATAGTTGACAGCAGTACACTCTGTTGGTGATTGGTGTAAACTACGACCTCTTTCAATCCTGGCATACACAAAACTAGGGACACATTTTATAATGGCAATGAGAAGTCTACTTCAGTATTTATAGTCAATGGTTAAAACTAAGCGCAGGGCTAGAATTAAGCATAGGCTACTTAGGCGTGTGCCTAGGGGCCCGCACCACACAGAACCCTTTTAAAAACCCTGATACAAGCAAGAAAAAAGGGACCTGGACACAACAAGGGCCCGCACCATCGTTTGAGCCTTGGAGCCCATTGCTACTAAATCCGGCCTTGATTAAGCGCTAAGATTACTAAAACTGACATTATTTGGTATACTAGTTAATTTTCGGGTAATCATGTGGCAATTTCCAAGAAATTACCCGGTTTTCGGGTATTTGAAGCTCGTGCGGGGATTTTGTGGGGATTACTACAGGATGACCGGGTAAAAGCGGGGATTTTATAGGTAGTTTGCGGGTAAAATAGCAAACCCAGTCTGGCAACACTGTTGTTAAGTTCAAAGTTGTCAGTTAATGCCATAAACCTTAAAGGAGAATCAAGACTTTTCAGGCTAATGAAAGTTAAAACCATGGATGATGAAGATGAAATTGATGTTTTGGGAGAATTTAACTTGGAAAACCTTCTTACTAAAAATGAAGATCAAATGTAAGTAATTCTTCTGACTTATTAGTTGCATTAACTTGTTAGCCTAAACATCATTAGGCTATGGACATAACCTGGATCTTAATGTTGGCTATGTTAAGGAAATTTCAGACCTTATAACTCCTCTTTAATCCAGTAGGCAAGTCTACCATTAATATTAATCTAAGTACCATATTATATTATTTATTGTCAGTTAGTCCTGTGATCTTTGTAAATTATTTTTAGGAATGCAAGTTTGATTAAGGTTATAGCAAACAATGTCTAATTATAGGCTTGTTATTTATCAAATGTAGGCCTAAGGCAAAAGCATAAAAACACTTATATTTTTACCCTGGTCACCAAGGGCCTAAATGTTTTCTTATTTTCTGCTTTAGGGTGGGTAGGCTGGGCAGGCCTACCCTCAATGTAAACTTATATCGACCCTAAGTAGGTCTATGTCTGACTTTGTAACATTTGTAAAAGGGAACAAATCAAACCCTTGTTTTGTTACCATCCTAGGTTATAGGTATTAATAATTTTCTCTTAGGAATCGTCAATTAATATCCTAGAAACAAATTGTAGCAGAATCCAGTCTCAAACATTCTCTAATTTTCATATCATCTTATTTATGACAAGAGATAAGATTGATATATGTGAGGCGGAAAGCCAATAGGGACCTCTTGTCGGCAAAGTAGATTTTTCAGTACAGTCGTAATAGCCTAAGTCATCCGGGTATAAATTACTGATTTTCGTTCTTTTGCATATTAGGCCTACTACTCTTTATAATGTCATTTACAAGACACAATCGATTACAAAACAATTTCAAACAGATAAAATGCTCATAATAATCGATAAAGGAGACCGTGTTCTGTCTCGGAAAAGTTACCTCTTGTTGCTTATGGAGCTTATGGAGCAATAACATGGCTGACATGAGGTCCCATTTCTCAAATACACAAGTCCACTTCTCATTACTTTAAAAACCAGTCTTCCCTGAACTCTAGTGGTAACTGAGGGAACTACGACGGGTTTCTCTCATAAAAGAAGAACAATGTCTGGTTATAATAATGCCCGCTCCGACATCAGGTACCTTTTCCTTCGTAGTTTTATAAGCCGATCAATGTTATTGATATTACTATTACATCAATATTATTCATCCCATGGCAGAATAACGGGTGATATTGCAACATTGTCGCAGAAAGAAAGCAAAAGCTGCAGAAAGATCAGCCACATAAAAGTACACGGCTGCAGAAAAATCAACAATTTGTCAATAAAGTTATTGCTGCGCAGAAAAATTCTCCATTCTGCAAACAAAAACTTAAGAGAACCATATAAATTCAAATAAACGTAATATTTTTACCTTAATTTTGCGCAGTCTATTTTTACAGGCATAAATACGATTATACTCATAGTAGACGGAATGAGCTCAAAGCTTGTGCCATTTGGTAGTGACCGATATCTGATACATATCGTTGTATCGTTTCGCAATTTTGCGATATGACAAGGTGCGATACAATATTTCGATGGTGTATATGTGGGAAGTGATGTATATCGTCCATTTAGATATTTCAAATTGCATCGGCACATAAAAAAGATAAATCTTATTTATACTTATCTGAAGTGCTCGTTTTGGAATTAAGACACAGTATATAAAGGAACCCTGTAATATGTGAACGACACAAAATGTCAAAAACGAAGCAATGTTAGGGATACTGGTTATGATAGATAAATACAAATTTGCTGTATCAGGTAAATAATTTATGTATATTCATCATAACCTAACCTAACCTAACTCCGCAGAGCGCTGTATAGCGGAATTCCCCGTTTTTGGGAAAATTTCCCGTTTTGGGGAAATTTCCTGTTTTTGGGAAATATTTCCTTTTAATCAATTTAACCTAGTCTGAAAAAAATGTCCCAACCAATTAACTTACCCCGGAATCCAAAAGCGCCCCCTAGATTGTGTGGATTTAACACGTTTTTGACAATAGCTTGCTTAACACTTATTCAATTGCAAAACAGGTTTCATATTCGTGTTCATATTCAGGACAAAATTGCCAAAGATTTCCCGTTTTTCCCAGATTTCCCGCTCAAAAATTATCGGATCAAAAAAATTTACATAATCGTGTTCAGAACGGAATTCCGCACCTTTTGTGTACCCACAACCTAATATTTGAAAGTAAATATATTTCGGCCGTTTTCCCGGTTTTCCCGACGTTTCCGCAAAAAATGAGTACCATTTTCGAAATGTAGATATTATTTTGAACATTTAAAAAAAAAGTTGTAAAAGTCGTTGGTGTCTGGAGGTTGATATAATTACCTTAATAACTATTAATAATCACTAATAATTACTACTTCAGCATTCATGGTAAGTTTGTAAATCTAATTTTGTAAGTAGAGAGGTTTGCAGCCGAGCAATATCACAGTCAGCCAAACACAGCAGTTGTTTCTCCGTTCTTCCTCCGAGAATCTACTCCCACTTTACTATCCGCTAATACTGTCCAATAATCACGTTAGTTTTACGGTTCTAACCTAGGTTCCTGTAAGTTACAGAACCCCACGTCTAAAACCTTACTTTGTCGCAATAAGGGAATCACAGTCACTCTGTCCTCAGTTGTTCTATTACATAATAAGCAACGAAAAGAATATCTCTATAAATATCCGAGAGTATTGCAAAGAAAATTTTAAGGAAATTATTTACCTTCAACCAGGACCTGCTATCGAACCTGAACCTCTACCCATGGATGATGCTGATGAAGTTCCTCCCTCTGACGTCCTGCCAGCCGTTCCTGGCCCTTCCTGGCCTTCGACAAAGCATCGCAAGCGAGCATTTTGAAAAAAGAAAAGAAAGACTTATACCAATTTTCTTATATCATTTTAAAGAATAGATTTTAAGCTTTGTTTTGATATAAATTCATTCCTTAAATATAAAAAATGAAGATTTTGTAGTGTTTGAAAGTTTTAAAATGTGTTATTCTCACAAAGCCAATTTTTAATTTACAAAACTCAAAATGTCTGTAACTTGAACAAAAAAAATCGTAGAGACATAATTTGTTTAACAAACTGTTTGTAATTAAAAGCTTAATTAGAAAATATCAATAATTCAAAATCAAAAATTACCGACAAGAGGTCCCTTTTTGCTTTCCGCCTCACATATTTTGATTGATATCATTGGCCTAGGGGCTAGGTCCAGTGGGTTTTCAGAAGATAAAGTACCTCATCTCGCAATCAGTGACCAGAATAGTCAAAGCCTGATTTGTTTAAAAGTACTTAATTTTAGAGCCTAGATTGTTCTTTAATAGTCCTATGCCTAAGTTAAACTTATAGGCCTATCACATATTTTTCTAAGCCATCCCCAATTTGGGTATCTCCCAATTTATCCGAGATAGCTACCTACCCTCATTTTCACTCCGTTCTCAACACTAGCAGGTGTGCCATCTTCCAGCATTAAGCGTAAAATTATAGAATCCTTGGAAACTATCGTGTTTTATATGACATTTAGAATAACCTAGTCAAAGCTAACTGCTGCAGCGTGCTGTGTAAGTTTTTATTCTTGTATAAAACTGCAATTCATTAAGTTACTGTTCTGTACTTTTCATATAAATTTCAATATTAAACTCGCTGTTTTAAAATAAGTTAATTAACTTTGATTCAATCCAGGCTTTACAGTTCACTAGCTCAGGAAAACAATGTAAATGGTCCCTTTCAAGGAAATAGCCTAATTAACTTTTAATTGTCGACAGTATCAAGTTATGATCAAATAAAGTACTAACAACGGTAAGATTTATGGTTTGAAGTTGTATTTTGTGAGTAGGCCTACCTATCTTTATTCTGTTTAAGTTATGCCTCTTGGCATCACTGACAATGCAATGATACTGTTGACGAAATGTCGTTGGTCCGAGGGTGTGGTCTGTTGATACAGTACACATGGCAGCTGTGGATATGCACAAATGAATTCAGGCGCGAAACATTTGCTACGGTACTAATTGAGTTCCAGGACAGTTCCTGACCAAGCAAATTCTGCTCTCACCGATTTTCTTTCCCTAAGTTACTATACCGGTATCTATCTATACTGTATATGCCTAAATGCATTTATACTGTATATGTTTGGTATCAATCCAAAGCTTTAGCCCTTAGATGAGCCTTTTAGGGATTTGAAAAACATCTGCTTTCAGGGCTTTGCCTATGGGCCTTCAAAGCTTCAATGTTGATCTGAGGAAGTTTATTTAGCTGGTCAGCTGATTACAATTTAAAATTTTCAAACTAAAAGTGGAGTAAGTTAGGTTAGTTGATTTGTTTAATAACTTGAAACTTCATAATTGTATAAGCAATTATTTCAGGTGAAAGAGGGTCCCCTCATTTACTCTATTTAGATTAGATTGAATCTTTAACACCTTAGGTGTTTTTTTTTTAACATCAAACACAAAGCAGTCCAAACAAACCCCTCAAATTGTTGTGGACACCCCAGGATTTGAACCAGTTACCCCTTGAACCAAAGTCCAAGACACTAACCGTTAAGCTAGCGAGATGTTTTAAAATATTCATTCTCTCTCACATGCAAAATATTAGTTTACTACCAACCATACAGTTATATTTATTACAATGATTGTTTTAAATTTCAGGACATCTTGTTACGATGGGGAACATCAGTTGGGGCTAAATTGTGACTCTTCATGGATGTTAGATTCCACTCAGTCTTGCTGGTATGACAGCAAATCTGAGCCTCAGCCGTCTTTAGAAGAGTTCTCAACAGCTAACTCTCCTGAAGCCCTTGACAGTAACGCTTGGACTGATAAAGAAAAATATTTGTTGGAAAAAGGCTTGGTAAGCTGGTTTAGCCAATATTAAAATTACTTCTGAAAACTCATAACGGTATTACAGTAGATGCCACCCTTTAACTGTGCTTACAATATACATACCCTATACTTAAACCATCTAACCAATTAACACTGTGCGTGGGACGCCGGCATCCCATCGCGGACCCGTGGCGCACGCATATGGGACACCAGCTTCCCACCAAGTCTGCTTAGAAACCATGACTCAGTGTGAGCTCAGTCTGGGCCGGAGGAGGACGATATTTTTTGCGCGTGGCGCTCAGAATGCAAGCTATATTTTGGTGTAGGTTGATAGTAAATTTCCCCCAATATCCCGGCCGTCACAGGACTTCCCTCCATTCGTTTTCGTCCCACTTAGCCCCTTTAGGTGGTGACCCTGGTTGACTACTGTTTGTTATCTGGATTGTGCTGCGACCTGTTGGCGCTTTTTAGAACTACGTCCAGTTGTTTTGTAATGCAGTACAGCACTGTACAGTGTTTTTGTCATTCGTTAGCCAGGAAATGAAAATGTGACCCCGCCTATCGGAACAGTTGCCGCGTGGCGGGAACACGCCCCACATTCCACGTGCAGTCAAAGTGTTAGAGCAAGGGGTAGGATTCTACTGCAATACATGTTGTAAACTGTAAGTTTCATTAATCGTTACTATTGACTATAAATATTGAAGTAGACTTCTCAGTTGTTCCTAGTTTTGTTTGTGCCAGAATTAAAAGAGGACGTAGTTACACTAATTGCCAACAGTTGGTGTGTCAGGAAACAAACATGAGTTGATTATCACTTGTTTTCTGGGTTGGAGATATTTTACAAATTAAATAACTAAAATAAACATTTGACAGCAATACAATCTGTCAGGGACTAATCAAACTTTTTCCACTTCAAATTCTGCTACCGGTAACACTAAAGGTGGGACAGCTGGGTCATATAGATGGGATGTATATATAGTCAATGTAATTAAGACCTACCTAAAAGACAGCTAATTTGGTATGTTCAAATCATAAAAAGTCTCATTTTACATGAAAATCCTGATTTGTAAAATAGTGAACAACAGTCCCACTCCAATACACTTGTCTCTTGTTTTCTAAAAACTTTTCGTTCACACTTTCTCTTGTTTTCGTTCACACTTTCTGAAAAGTCAGGGAATTTGAAAAAGGAAAAGTATTTTAAGGAAAAAGTTGGTAAAATGCCAAATATCAGGTGAAATTCTTGATATTTTTTACATGTCAGGGAAAGTTTTTAATGTAGGCCTAATCGTAATCGCATACCAATTCGGTGGAAACTCAAAACTTATTAGATTTTAGCAAATTTCCCCTATAGGGAAGAAGCTATTACAATAGGTCTCATGGTAATAGAAAAGCCCGAGATCATAATAACTTTTTGTTTTGTGGTCCCCAGATGCCAAAAACACTATTCGTTCAAATATATATACTGTATATGAAAATTGATATAGCCTAATGAAACAGATGTTTTTACTTTATAATTTTTTGTTATCTTTAAGACTTTGTTTATCTAAATTGTTATTAAAATTTAGTAGTTCAGAAGATGGGAAACCGAAATATAAACGTAATTCTTTGATGAATTTGGTTTTTCTATAAAAATATATATAAATATCTATGTATGTGTCCGTGAATGCGATAACTTGAGTAAATAAACTGTATCAGGAAACTGACACATACTTTCTCCCTTTTAGCCCAACTTTAATGAATAAATTACTTTTTATTTACTAAATATAGAATACAAAGCATGGTTGAATGTACAGAAAATCTTGTAAACAAGTTTTTTTTAAAACATCCACCCAAATCTCTGCTTTGGAGGCACTACAGAATCATTGCGTGGTTTTAAGAGGGGAAATGCCCCCTATTCCCCCCCAGGGTTATTAAGGGCAACATATTTTGAATTACCTCTGTTGGTCAATGCTAAATTGACAAGCATATCAAGTTTGAATGAAATTGATCAGTAAATAAGAGAGAAATAGTAATTTTTGTATTCCCCATAAGAATAACATTGGACAACGTACTGCGTTTACCGTAAAATGAAAATTTCAATATTCTCCGAAACCAGCAATCCTAGAATAGTAATTCAAAATACTAAATAATTTAGTTTTTTGAGCTTTTTTAATGGTAAATAGTAATATTTGTTTATATTTATGTCTTTTTATGAAAAATCCAAAAAACTGTATTTTGGATGTTTTAAGTACTGTAATTTCTGAACCCGAATTTTTACAGGAATGTGGGTGGTGTCACTTTTTTGGAAAACTAAAGTTCTACAAACGACTAATGTTTAATCAAAATCGTTAGAGCCGCTTTTGAGAAATTTTGATTTTTCATGTTTTTTGGGGGATGATTACCCTTAAAAATCAAAAATTAAAAAAAATTAAAAAACACCTGGAGATATCGTGGATTAGTACCTACATACCAAATTTCATAAAAATCGGCCCATTGGTTAGGGCTCTAGCTCTGTACACATCCACACAGACACACAACACACACACACACACACACACACACACACACACACACACACGCACGCATGCACGCACGCACGCACGCACGCACGCACACACGGACACACACACACACAGACAGACAGACCTCACATAAAAACCACTTTTGTGGGTTCAGGGAGCACCAAAACGAGTATTTCCACTAATAACTCAAATTGGAAAATTTTGACGAAAACAATTCTTTCTCCATATACTATGTATAGAGGGAGAAAGTAAAAACATCTGATTTAGATTAAATTTGGCTCAAATGTGTTAAGTGACATTCGTGACTTTAAGTTCGAAAACCAGAAAGATAGGACCATGCGAAGGGGGGTTTATGGGGGTTTTAAATTTTCAAAAAATCAGTTTTTTGCTTTTTTCAATACAACATTTCAAAAATACTCAATTTTAATTTTGACCATTTTGTAGAGCTCAAAAAAACAAATAATATAGTAGGCTATTTCAAAACATTAACCTTGGTTAAGTGGTTGCGGAGAAAAAAAAAAACTTATAAAATGCCCCATGTTAATCTTATGGGAAAAAGGTTTTTAGCTTTTCCTCAGTTAATTTTAGTGAAAATTTTACCAATCAGTTCAGCCCTATAAAACAATTATCTTGGTGTTTAAATTGTGATTCTACGTCCAACTAATTCCGTTGCAAATATATTCAAAGTGCTAAACACAGCATGTTGGCCAATGCTATCCTTATAGAGAAATTAAAAATTAAAAATTTATATCTCGATTATTTATGAATTTATATTGATGAAACTTGCCATGTGGCTTCACCTAGTACTGGTATATTGATAATTGCACAGAATAATATTTTTTGTTGATTGTTCCCGTAGCAGCAAACCTGCATACTCAGCAATGTTATTCTTATAGAGAATAAAGTTTTTTATCTCCCTTAATTATGAACACAAAATAAATACAACTTGGTATGTAGCTTCACCTGGTTAAGTTATAGTGAAAATTGTACAATAACGTAATTTGTTATCTTTCTTGTTGCAGCAATCCTGTGTACTCAGCCTTTGATGTTATTTTTCAGCCCTAATATTAGTAGCCCTAATCAATCATTATAACATATATACATATATATATATATATATATATATAAATTTGAACAAATAGTGTTTTTGCCTCTGGGGATCTAAAATCAAAAAGTTAACATGGTCTCGGGCTTAACTCTTACCATGCCACCTACGGTAATAGCTTCTTCCCTATAGGGGAAATTCGCTAAAATAAATAAACAGGGGAGCATTGGGTGGCTATAGGGAAGGTGGAATCCGATATTTTTGGTTGTGTTACCTATTCTAAATAAAATGTACATTCCGAGTCGAGATTCAGGGAAATTAACTTTTTTGGTTAGGGATATCAATCAATCAATCAATCAATCAATCAAAATAACTTTATTCCAAAAATGCACATAATAGTACAGAATGGCGTCAACAATATACAGTAATACAGTACCTATAAACAACTACCCAACTAACCAAAACATAATTTTTACCTCAAAACTAACTTACAAACTCATTCCATTTGATCAATGTTCTAAAGATAAGTAAAAAATTCTTCTGTCTTATACAGTGGTCTATTGATAAGAAATGTTTTCAGATGTTTTTTAAATAAATTAAAGCCAGCAATATTTTTAATACCTGAGGGTAATTTGTTAAAAAATTGAACTCCATTATAAGAGGGTATTTTCTTGTACATTGACAAATTATGCCTATTGTAAGCCAGCTGATTACCTTTCCTGGTTGAATAGTTATGAAAAGAATTCAATGTTGGCATTGTTCCTAATTTTGATTTAACATGAAGAATTAATTGAAAAATATATAAACTGTGCACAGTCATAATTCCTGTTTCTTTAAAGTGTTCTTTAACAGATTCTTTTGGTTTTAATTTTAACATGATACGAAGTGCTTTTTTCTGTAATATCAATATACTATTCAAATTATTAACTGATGCACTCCCATATAGGCATAACCCAAAAGAAATATGCGATTCAATCAGTGCATGGTAAATTACTTTTAAAGTTTTGAAACTGCTAAATTTATACATTTGCCTCAACACATACAGGCCTGAAGATACCTTTTTACAAACAGAATTAACATGGCAATCCCAATTAAATCTATCATCAATATTCAGTCCAAGAAACTTTACTGTTTTAACTTCACTTAATAAAATTTCATTCATGAAAATATTTGTGTTAGCTGAGCTTTGCCTATCATTAACCAAATAAAAGTGAGAACCAAGGAAAATAAGAATCTACACACAAATTTGATATTAAATTATATAGTTATTTTACTTAAGTTAGTCTTGATATGTTTTAATCTATACCCAGGTGTATTACATTTCAACTAAACTAGATTATAATTTCTTATTACAGAATTTTGTTTAAGAACTTTTCGATTAGTATGGTTTGCATGTTGTTATTAGTAAGGAAAGGTATTAAAGCCGTGTTACACTTACAACTATAATACTGATTCTCTATCTACTAACTACATGGCAAATATACGTAAAAGATAGAATTTGAAGCTCTGTACTCACTAGATGAATTTTGCATGGACAATTTTGTAAAGAAATAGTAATTAAGTATTATTTAGACTAATCATTATTTATGTTTTGACACTATTGTACCTTTGTGCAAGAGACGAATAAAGATATTTTGATTTGATTTGATTTGATTTGATAGTACTGTAGCAGTTATTGTGGTCGCCTCAAAAGCTGAGGTTTGCCAGGAGATCTGGTGACTATTTGATACTGGACCCAGCTACCATTTGTCATTGGGCTATTAATTAACAAAAGGTTGAGGTTAGATGGTAACAAGGCCAGGGTTTTTAATAGGGGTGTGCAAGTACTCAAAACTTGCACACCGAGTTTTGGCCGAGTATTTTAACACTCAAACTCGACTCGAAGTTTTGAAAAATACTTGAAAGTTTGAGCGAGTATTTACCACCAATTTCCGGACAATCGCTAATGATTGCGACCAGCCAATAATCGCATAGTAACAGCCGCCAAAAGCGATCGTATCACGTTAAATCGGCCGAAAATGACGATGTTATACATAATATAGGCAAAAGCCGATAAATCCGATCGGTAAATAATGCCGTAACTAACGATTTCGTCATCTAATATTGATTATAAGCAATGGCTGGACCAGGTGAAAGTATCCAAATGTCAACCGGACCGTGATTTATCGGCCGGAAACTATGTCAAAATGTGTTTTTTGTTGTCAATACATAATCCAGTTTGAATGTACTGGCCAATACTTTGTATTGCTACTCATGTATTAGTTAGCAACCATGTTTAGATTATTAAATGTGGAGTGGAATCCAAAGCCCATTACACTATTTGAAACTACTAACTGATGGCAAATACTCACTCGAAAATACTTGAAACTCGAAAATAATTGGCACTACTTGACTCGATTAAAAAAATCACTTTTTGCACACCCCTAGTTTTTTATTTTCCCTATCAAAACTTTAACGCCATTGGTGTTAAATTACAGAAAAAAATAATTTCAATTTCAGGATGCAATTGTGGCTGTCCTGAATGAGATGGTAAAAACTTGATTGATGACGGAAGGAAGTGAAGGAATTTATGTACTAGCAGAGACAATGATTCGGTGTCCGTCAGTGTGTCGTCTTTTGTGTCCTCGTGTTCATAATGCAACAATGTGAAAACAGCTGCATGGATCGTTTTCAGATTTTACACAAATGGTTTTTAGTACACTTCACGATTCCAGTTCAAAACTGGAACACATTCGTTAATTAACATTTAAAAGTTGTAACATTTCCATAAGGTAAAGCATTGGATAAAAATTACTGGTTTTAAAGTAGGAGATGCTAATACAATATTGTTTCGTAATTACAAGAAACTACTAAAAAATTGTTTTATTCACATGTTTTATGATTAAATAAATAAAGTACTCTCCATTTAATATGATTTAATTCAATTTATCAAAGGTTTTTAAAATTTCGTTATATTCAAAAACTAATAACTTAGGCCTACAAGGTTTTACAAATAAAGGTAACGTTATCCTATAATGTGAGTAATATGATTGAGTTAATAGTTTATCCGCCAGATTGCAGCAGCCATTTATTTTGTATTTACTTCTGCCTGCTGTGCTCTTTTGTCAGTTTATGATTTTATACACTTATCATAGCAAACCTACGTACTCAGCTAATTTACAATGTACCTCAATGTTTAGGCAACTTACCGTGTAATTTTGTTTGAAGAATTTCACCTCTAATATAATATAATTTAATATAATTAAGAACGATTTATCCTATGACCTAAAATTAACCAATAGAAAAGTATATATTTTCCTGCATAGTCCTCAGGGCTATTTATTTAATATTTTGTGATGAAATTTTGGTTAGAACTTGTGTTAACAGTAGAAACTTTCATCTACCATTTCTGAGTTCGGTCATCCCATTACGCGAATATTTGAGCGTACGGTACTCCTAGCATAGTTGATAAGTTGGTATTTATAATCAGTAGAGGAGGGTGAAGACAATAACAGTAAGAGTGCAATAATTGCATTGTTGGATCACAAATTAAGCCTTAGAATTTCCTTCATAGCTAGAAAAACCACTGTCTCAAGCTTGGCTTTTGTCTCGCAATTTTTATATACCGCATGACTTTATATTTGTTTCACTTTTTTTATTACCGGTACTTTGGGATTCTTATTAGGTAAATGTGTACACTTAATTGAGAATAATTATAGATAAATAGTTAAGTTCAGCCATTTGAATCTTAGTATTTCAATATTTCTTTAAGATCGACTGATTCTTTAGCCAGGATCATTGATTAATAGCCCAATGTCCAATGGCAGCTGGATCCAGTATCGAACGTTCACAATATTTTCTCAGAATATTGCTCAGGATCGAAATGGCGAACTTCAGATTATGAAGCGAGCACGCTAATCACTGTGCTACCCAGCCTTTTGTCACACATACTCAAGCAAATGAGGGTTCATTACCAATTGTACATACTACGCTACTCCTTCAGCATTTTTCAACTTATATTCTCCTTGTAATATATTTGACTTACATGCTCTTGATACTAAAATGTGTTTACTGTACAGCAAATGTATTCATTTGAATCCACCAAAATTACTATGAAAACTGTACCTCAGTTGATATAATGGATGACAAAAAGAAAATTTAGGGCAGCCCATAACTTTTAAAGTACAATTTTTTTAAAGTACTTACACAATTACAAATCTTGTAAATTTGATTGATAGCTGAAGTAAAATTATGGCTTTAATTTTGGCTGTGTAAAAGTGAATTGGCAAATGAAGGTGATATGATCTAATACGAATTAGCTCAGAGATTATGGAGGAATTCTAATAATGAAAATCATCTTACTATACTATGAACTTTGTAATTGTTGTATTTTTCACAGGAGCTGTTTGGCAGAAGTTATTCTCGTTTGGCTCAGTATATTGGAACTAAAACTTCCAGTCAAGTGAAGTCATATATGATTTGCCAAAAGCCAGTAGGATTAGGCTGGTCAGGAAAGTCATCTGTGTCCACCTCAAGTGTTGGTGTCGATGGGATGGATTTTAATTTCACCGAAATAATCCACGATATGGAAATTCCTGCATCGATGGAAGAAGTATGTTTAATCATTATAATCAATGATACATTATGGCGCTTGCGCAGAATACTGTAAAGTAAATAATCTATTGGTACTACTAGTCACTTTTTATTTACAAGATAAAAATTTATTTTACATTTGATTGCAAATGATAGCCTACAGCATATAGCCAACAAAAAACCAACAATATTGAGTTTTTTTATCAAAATAATAATAACAGCAATAACTTTATTGCATCAGGCATCAGTTGATGAATTATACCTAGACAATGTGTAACTAAGTAACTATCGAGTAACAAATTTAGATGATGAGCTGAGAGTTCCAGTTTTAAGTTTTTATATTCCAATAGAACACATAAGCCTATTTAAAATTTGGTCGTATAGTTAAGCCTATCAAGTTTTAAAACTAATTAATATTTTTGTTTTTAAAGTAGGCTAATAAATGTCAAAACTTGAATCTTACGATCTTGTTAACATATTTAGAATCTTTCCTCTTAAATCCCCCCTTAGGAACTTGTGTTGAATGTTAAATCACAGCACTCACCTGAGTTCAAGAGATCAGACTGCTCATTTCATTATAATCAACCTTTAATTACTTAAAAGTACAAACAAATCATTGTGAATTATTTGTTTCTGCCAGGTTATTGCGGTTGTCAGCACTGCTCAGCCAACTGTTATTTTTCCCTCGTCCTATCGGGAGTCCAGCTCAGCGGCTAATACCTCTTTGCCCAGGTAAAAAGAATAAAAATTATTGTCAGCTATTTATTTTAATTTTAACCCTATCAGAGTGGCCAATGGCCACTGCTAGGGTTAAAGTTACTTTTTCAAATGGGTAGTTATCTTTGGTTGGAGCCTTGTTTGAGACAGTTTGGTTCACCTGAAAGCTTGAATATGTTTTTTTTACCCTCTTATTCAAATTCCCCTCATGGTCGCTGAAACTGAAGTTATAGCTTATATCAGAGTTTGTAATAAAAAATACATACTTTTATTTATTACTGCTGATATTAAAAGTAATGTGTTAAGCTGTAAAAGGTTCCTGTCTTATTCTAATCAAAATATAACTAATATATGTTTTTGTAACGTCCAAACGTTTACGATTATGACTTAGGTATTTTTTTAATAAGCTTAGGACTGTTCTGGCATTTTATTTTATCCAGCACAAAACATGATAATATTCAAAGTGATGTTTGTTTCAATTTAAGTTATTGTTTGCTTTTAAAGAAAAAAGTGCCGAAGGAGAAAACATTCAAGATCGGGTTCAAAGAGAAACCAAGTTCCTCTTCTGGATTCAAAGAAAGTCTCTCGAACATACAAGGCTGAGGACATTAAAGACGTGCTTACTGGCAATAAAGAGCAGGATTCTATTGTTCTTCCAACAGGTGAACAAGTGGTAAGTGAACTGTATTGCTGACTGAAATATCTTTGGTAGGAAGCAGGCCTAAATTTTTTATGACATTGTGTTATTATGTTAATTTGTTATATTAAGGATTAAAACTGGTGCAAAGGTGTTATTAGACTGGAAACATAATACAAATCAATTAATCAGTATATCAATCTAAAATTAAGGTAGTTTTCACTAGAGAGCTGTTTTTACAGAGAAAAAACAGTCAGAGGTTGTTTTCTATGGGAGTGTGTTTTACCTAAGAATTGGTCAACATGGATGTAGTACAATTGCTAAATACAATAGGCATCCGACATCACTTCTCCCCTACACCATCTCAGTGGCCTCACTGGGCACCTATTGGGCATTGGGCAGTAGCCAATCTGTGCAATATGAAAACTTAATCTCTGATTCTCTCTTCTCTTTTTGTTTTTCTTAAATAGTATCCATTTTTATAAAAAAATTTGCTAGAAAAGAGCCCAATAACAGAACAACAAGCATGACATTGTCGCAGAAAAAAAGTGAGGGCCGCAGGAAGATTAGCCACATTAAATTGGAAGTCTGCAGGATAACTGATAATATGTAAATAAAGTTATTGCTGCAGAAAAAGTCTCCATTCTGTGAACATAAACGACCGAGTTTTATCAAATGAACTTCCGATTACGATAGTTGTTTTGTGGTGTAATAGCAAAAATTGTGGTTCAATTCAAAGTAGGGGTGTGCGAGTACTCAAAACTTTGAGTTTTCGGCCGAGTATTTTAATACTCAAACTCGACTTGAAGTTTTAAAATATACTCGAAAGATCGATATTTCCCGCTGATTTCCGGACGATCGTTAATGATTGCGACCGGCCAAATCGCGTAGTAGCAACTGCAAAAGGCGATCGCATCACTTAAAATTGGCTGAAAATACACATAATTTCAGCCAAAAATGACGACTAGATCACATAATAAAGAGCGAAAATTATGACTGTATACATAATATCGGCAAAAGTGGTGACCGGTCCACTTAATATCGGCCGTAACTAACGATTTCGTCATCTAATATTGATTATAAGCAACGTCTGGATCAGCTGATTTTGGCCAAATGCCAACCGGACTGTGTTTTATTGGCCGGAAACGAATGTCAAACCGTGTTTGTTTGTCAATACATAATCCAGTTTGATTTTACTGTATTGCTGTATTTTTGTATTGATACCACCTTAGAAACCATGTTTAGATTGTCAAATATGGAGTGGTATCCAAATCCCATTTCACTATTTGAAATTACCAACTGAATGGCAAATACTCGCTCGAAAATACTCGAAACTCAAAAATTATCACTTCTCGACTCAAATAAAAAAATCAATACTCTCACACCTCCGCTCAACACAGATTTTAGGCTTATTTTTCTTTATTTCAGTTACTTATTTTGGTAAACATTGGTTAGCGGTATAAACTTGGGTAAACGGCAGGAGTACATATGCCATTTTCAACTACTCGACTCGAGTTTTCGAGTAGTCTCCAATACCTGCTCGGCCTTAGAAAATAATCAACAGGTATTCGAAAACTCGAGTACTCGCCCACCCCTACTGGTGATAGACTTTTTTGTATAAGTACATTGTAATTTCGTTTTAGTTTACTTTTTATCTTTGTTTAGCTTCATAATTTTAGTTAATGGTAAGGTCTATAAAATATACCTTTTTGACACTATTCTCTCTGTATGTTTGTGCAGTACTTTTTTGAATAAAGATATTTTAATTGAATTTATAATTTTATACTTCTACTGATTACATTTTTGAACTGCAATATATGTTTTGGATTTTTCCAGATAAGGTTGCGACATGGATCTAGTCTGAGCGAAGACAGTGAGGTAGATATTGATGTTAATTCAGAACCGGACACTAAAAGAAACATAGGTAAAGAGGTCCTGAGAGAAAATGAAGATTCACAACCCCTTACAGAAGAAGCCATTGACCTCCAAACTGAAAGTTTAGAGGAAGTTAAAGAAGAGTTATTTGAATTTCAAGAGGATGCTATCATAGATTTCTCTGAAATCAAGGACGAGCTGTTTGACCCTCATGTTGAAAAGGAGGTGTCAGTTTTCACTGAAAGTTACATCAAGCAGGAGACACAAGTGAATGAAGTGGAGAAAGAGACTCAAGTTTTCAAGGGCAACTTGGTTACCCCCAGTGGGAAAGTTATGACAGTTGTTGTTGATGATCTGTCCAACAGTCATTGTGCTGCTGCAAATGGTGAGAATAATAGTTTTTCTTGATCCCATAAGAATTAAAGTTTATTCTCATGGTGTATTCAATATATCTTAGCAATCAAATATGATATGTCCGAGTAATTTTAAGGTAAACATTGTAAATTTAAAAAACAAATGTTCAAACTAGCAAACGGTTTTATAAATGTTATCTGATCGTTGTCTCTTTATTTAAATCTTATTCCCCAAAATTATAAGTTGTGCTCAAGCCTCTGTCTTTGAAAATGGCAATAAAAAATTATTTTCTAAGCTGTACTGTTCTTAAATTGTGTGTATAATGAAATTTTAGGAATACAAGCTGTTTGCCTTGTAGTTTGAGGCTTGTAAAAACTTTGCATCTATCTATGTTTTTACGTATGGCCAAACATAGAGTTGTAATTTTGGGAAATGGTTGCAAGAAATGAGTTTTAAACAACTGTGATTGCCTAATTGGTTTTACAAAGAAAGTATAAACTGTGTGCCGTCTAATCACACATTTTGTATTTAGTATTTTTATGTATGAATAACCATTGAGGAACAAAATGTATTTTATGCCTGATTCTGTTTATCAAAGGCCTAGTTTGTTTATTTTAACCAGGCCACCATTAGTACTGTTTCTCAGAAACCTCAAGGTTTGTAGCAAGAACTTTATTGACCATCAACAATATACATGCCATTGGTCTCATCATTGAATTGCATACACAAGCCCAAGACAAAGCAATATAAAGCTACCCAAATCATCAACGTGCAAATTTTTAATCAGCAGTCAAAATCGCCAAGCAATAAAATTTAGCAAACTATAAATTAAGCAAATTTTGTAACCTAGTTTTTTAAATTTCAATAGAAGGTGGCCATTTTCCAATATGGGTACCAACTTTAAAATGTCAAACATGATCTGCTTTTTTATGGTGGCCATTACAAATATTCTTTGGTATTATCCCCTTAACATAACGGACAATTAAATTCCATGTCTTGTGGGAGTGCAAAAGCCCTACAAATTCTAATGTTTAAAATAATAATCCCTCCTGCCCTTCATTTCAAATTCTCTGAAAGCAGAACTGGAAGTAGAATCCCATGCTAAATAAATCATGGACACTTATTTGGATATAGCCTAAGTGGAGAATATGATGTTGCTTATACTGAAAAACATTTTACGAATTTTTAGTGACTCACGCTAGTGCATATGCTGTGAGTGCCCAATTATAGGACACAAGGTTCTGCAGATGCAGAATGTCCTACTTGGTGAGTTGTGTGAAGTATGCCCCCACAATGCTGTTACAATATGACACAACATTTAGGGTTCCAAAACTAGTTGTGCCCAATTCAAGTCATTGTTGCTTGATTTTTGTTACAAATCAAAACATATTGAAGGCCTGTGAGGTGAGCTGCGTCATTTCAAATACTCTGTGTATAATTGCTAATGTTTTGTTGCAGATATGCCCCCCGATCAATCTCCAACAATCGCCAACCATGACTCATTACTAGATGCAGTGTGTGACCTTCCTCTCCCCACCCATGAGGCTGTACTGCAGCCCCACATCGTAACTCGAGAGGAACAACTTTTACACCCTGAGTTTTTTGAAAAAAATTTTCATGGGTTGAATCGTTACTTGAAAGTACGTGAATATTTATCACACTTAGCATAAGCTAAGTAAGCTTTACAATGTTTTAGTTTAATGCATTACCTACCTAATATGAAATTTATAAAGCATTACCTGTAAACTTAGGTAACTAAGGTGAATGGGAGGTACTCTGATGTACTTCATAGGGATGTAGGAGTTCCGCAGGGAACTTGTCTGGGACTTGTTCTATTCATCTTGTATACACAGGACCTCCACAGTGTGCTAGAATTCTTCAGTTTACATTCCTGTGCTGATGATTGTCAACTAGTCCTGTCTTATGATCCGTCAGGATTTCATGAAGCAGTTAAGCTCAGGAACTCTGATTTGTTCAGGTTGAAGCAATGGTCTGACGGTCATGGTCTGGTTCTTAATCCTGAAAAGTGTGTCGTGCTTAATTTTGGTTCCTCTTTTGAAACCTGCGAATAGTCTTCTTGGGAAGGCGGAGCTGGATGGCAGGGCTCTCTCTGATTCTGACTCTGTCAAAGTTCTGGGCGTCAACATTGATTCTCAGTTGAATTTTTGCTCCCATGTTAGTTATATTTGTCAGAAAGTTTTAAATAGGTTAAGAATATTCCATTGACTGAAGTTTGTGCTGACTGAAACTGCTAAGCTGGAGTTGATAAGATCTATGGTCTTCCCAATAATTCATTATGCCCTTCCATCCTTTGGCGAATGTCTGACCCTAGATAGTAGAGTGCTTCTGATGAGGTTGCAGAATAGAGCCCTAAGGTTTGTTTATAATCTTAGGAAGTTTGATCATATATCAGCATATTGTGAACAGGCTAAGGTTCTCACCTTGGGGAAGCAGTCTTTTCATCAGACTGTATCAGTTGTACATAAGGTACTGTCTTCAAATGTACCTCCTTATCTGAAGAGGGAGCTTGTGCCTCGTGCATTGGTTAGGAAACGCTGTACCAGGCAGGATGCCTTGCTTGTAATGCCAAGAGTGCGGCCTGAGTTAGGGAAGAAAGGGTTCTCGTACTTTGGACCCCAAACATACAATACCCTTCCTCCAAGCATGAAATCGTTGAATTATAACTCGTTCAAGACCAGGTTGAAGTCATAGGTTTAATTAAGAGCATTTGGTTTATTTATAATTTGACCTGTATTTTTAGCGAATTTCCCCTATAGGGAATTAGCGAATTTCCCCTATAGGGAAGAAGCTATTACCGTAGTCGGCATGGTAAGACCTAGGCCCGGGACCATGATAATTTTTCGTTTTGAGGTCCCCAGACCCCAAAAACACCATTCGTTCGAAACTGTATATATATATATATATATATCTATATATATATATATATATATATATATATATATATATGTGTCCGTGAGCACGATAACTCTCGTAAAAATTATCCGATTTTGATGAAATTTGGTATAAACGTGTAAAGCAACATTTATGACTTTAAGTTCGAAAACCAGCCAGATCGCTCTATCCAAAGGGGTATTTTGGGGGGGTTTTGTACCCCAAAAATGGGTTTTTCGAATTTTTTACATATAATTTTGGAAATAGTCAAATTTTATTTTTCCCCATTAGATTCAGCTTAAAAAAACACACAATTTGGTGTTTTGATCATTTCTCTACGTCAATCGGTTACCGAGATATTGAAAGTGCTAAACACAGTACGTTGTCTAATGTTATTCTTATGGAGAAAAATAAAAATTTTATATCTCGCTTATTTATGAACCTATACTGACGAAACTTGGTATATGGCTTTATCTGGTTGTGGACAATTGATATTTGCTCAAAAAGACACTTTTTTACCCAAGGCTCCCGTAGCAGCACACCTGCGTACTCAGCCCCATGTTATTCTTATGGAGAATAAGTAACGTGTTATCTGCCTTCATTATGAAAATAAATTAATGAAATTTGGTATGTGGCTTTACCTACATGAGTTATATTGATATTTGTATAAAACCATATTTTTTGTGTTCCTTGCTTCAGCAAACCTGCATACTCAGCTGCCATGTTATTCTTATGGAGAATAATTAAAATGTCATAAATCGTTTATTTATGAATGTATATTGATGAAACTTGGTACGTGGCTTTATGTGGTATTAAGATACATACATATGCATTGGAAATTCGCTGAGTACGCAGGTTTGCTGCTACGGGGGTATATATATATATATATCTATATATATATATATATATGTGTGTCCGTGAGCACGATAACTCTCGTAAAAATTATCCGATTTTGATGAAATTTGGTATACACGTGTAAAGCAACATTTATGACTTTAAGTTCGAAAACCAGCCAAATCGCTCTATCCGAAGGGGTATTTTGGGGGGGTTTTGTACCCCAAAAATGGGTTTTTTGAATTTTTTATATATAATTTTGGAAATAGTCAAATTTTAGTTTTTGCCATTGGATTCAGCTTAAAAAAATACACAATTTGGTATTTTGATCATTTCTCTACGTCAGTTGGTTACCGAGATATTGAAAGTGCTAAACACAGTACGTTGTCTAATGTTATTCTTATGGAGGAAAAGAAAAATTTTATATCTCGCTTATTTATGAACGTATACTGACGAAACTTGGTATACGGCTTCATCTGGTTGTGGACCATTGATATTTGCTCAAAAAAACATTTTTTTACCAAAGGCTCTCTTAGCAGCAAACCTGCGTACTCAGCCCCATGTTATTCTTATGGAGAATAAGTAACGTGTTATCTCCCTTAATTATGAAAATAAATTAATGAAATTTGGTATGTGGCTTTACCTAAATGAGTTATATTGATATTTGTATAAAACCCCATTTTTTGTGTTCCTTCCTTCAGCAAACCTGCATACTCAGCCGCCATGTTATTCTTATGGAGAATAATTAAAATGTCATAAATCGTTTATTTATGAATGTATAATGATAAAACTTGGTATGTGGCTTTATGTGGTGTTAAGATACATGTATATGCATTGGAAATTCGCTGAGTACGCAGGTTTGCTGCTACGGGGGTATTTTATTTTGCTGTAATGTCTGTTTTATTTTTCTCTTGTGTTTTGTTGACTTGTCTTGAAAAACAGTTTGTACTGAAGAATACTTGTAATACCCCCGTCGCAGCAAACCTGCATACTCAGCGAATTTCCAATGGAGATATAAATGTCTTAATTCTACATAAAGCCACTTGCCACTTTTTATTTCATAAAAATATATTCACAAATTAGCGATATATACAATTTTAATTATTCTCCATAAGAATAACATTGGGGCTGACACTCAGGTTTGCTGCAACAAGGAACACAAAAAAATGGATTTTATGCTAATATCAATATAACTCAACTAGGTGAAGTCGTTTACCAGTTTTTATTAATTTATGGTCATAATTAAGGGAGACAGAGCATTTAATTATTATCCATAAGAATAACATGGGGCCTGAGTACGCAGGTTTGCTGCTACGGGAGAGTTATGCAAAAACAATTTTTTGGAGCAAATATCAATAGACCTCAACGAGATGAGGCTGTATACCAAGTTTCGTCAGTATACGTTCATAAATAAGCGAGATAAAAAAAATTTCTTTTCCTCCATAAGAATAACATTAGACAAAGTACTGTGTTTAGCACTTTCAATATCTCGGTAACCAATTGACGTAGAGGAATGATCGAAAAACCAAATTGTGTGTTTTTTTTAAGCTGAATCGAATGGTCAAAACTAAAATTTGACTTTTTCAAAAATTATATGTAAAAAATTCAAAAAACCCATTTTTGGGGTACAAAACCCCCCCAAAATACCCTTTTGGATTGGTCGATCTGTCTGGTTTTCGAACTTAAAGTCATAAATGCTGCTTTACATGTTTATACCAAATTTCGTCAAAATCGGATAATTTTTACGAGAGTTATCGTGCTCACGGACACACACACACACATATATATATATATATATACCCCCGTAGCAGCAAACCTGCGTACTCAGCGAATTTCCAATGCATATATATGTATCTTAATACCACATAAAGCCACATATCAAGTTTCATCAATATACATTCATAAATAAACAATTTATGACATTTTAATTATTCTCCATAAGAATAACATGGCGGCTGAGTATGCAGGTTTGCTGAAGCAAGGAACACAAAAAATGGGGTTTTATACAAATATCAATATAACTCATGTAGGTAAAGCCACATACCAAATTTCATTAATTTATTTTCATAATGAAGCGAGATAACACGTTACTTATTCTCCATAAGAATAACATGGGGCTGAGTACGCAGGTTTGCTGCTACGGGAGCCTTTGGTTAAAAATAGTTTTTTTGAGCAAATATCAATAGACCACAACCAGATGAAGCCATATACCAAGTTTCGTCAGTATACGTTCATAAATAAGCGAGATATAAAATTTTTCTTTTCCTCCATAAGAATAACATTAGACAACGTACTGTGTTTAGCACTTTCAATATCTCGGTAACCAATTGACGTAGAGAAATGATCAAAATACCAAATTGTGTGTTTTTTTAAGCTGAAACCAATGGTTAAAACCAAAGTTTGAATATCTCAAAAATTATATGTGAAAAATTCAAAAAACCCATTTTTGGGGTACAAAACGCCCCCAAAATACCCCTTCGGGTAGAGCGATCTGGCTGGTTTTCGAACTTAAAGTCATAAATGTTGCTTTACACGTTTATACCAAATTTCATCAAAATCGGATAATTTTTACGAGAGTTATCGTGCTCACGGACACATATATATATATATATATATATATAGATATATATATATATATATATATATATATATATACAGTTTCGAACGAATGGTTTTTTTGGGGTCTGGGGACCTCAAAACGAAAAGTTATCATGGTCCCGGGCCTAGGTCTTACCATGCCGACTACGGTAATAGCTTCTTCCCTATAGGGGAAATTCGCTAAAAAAAGGCATTATTTATTTAAAACTTATTAAACCATCACCGGAATCGTAAGAGAGTTTTCACCACAAAAATATAGGTTTTAGATTTTAGTTACATTGAAACAACCACTACAAACTACATATTTAGATTACCGGTACTTTATTTACTGTATCTACAAATCACCTAGTTTGAGAACAAATACTTCTTTTTTTTAAATGTTAGCATTAAACACTATTAAGGGCTGTGCTCTGAAGCAACTGTTGTGTTATGTTGCACAGTTTAGATAGTGTATAATTTGGTCTTAGTGAGAGAATTTTTATTTTATTTAAACAAATTAAAATATGACATTTTCATGTCCTTAACCCATTGGCATAGACTTTAGAGTTGGTTCCATTCCTTAATAGTAATTTTTCAAATATATGAATTGGAAGAGAAAGTTTGTGTTTTTTAAACCATTGGAAAATCGATCAATGGCTAATTTTAATTTTAATATTGTTTTCTTTCAGTTTAAAGAGTCACAGTAAACATAAGTAAAACGTAGAAAAATCAGTGTTGACCATGTGCAACTCACAAAGAATTAACCAATCCCAATCAGTGGTCAACACTGGTTTTGCTACTTTTTACTTATGTTTACTGTGTGTGTGTGTGTGTGTGTGTGTGCGTGTGCGTGTGCGCGTGCGTGCGTGGGGGCGCGCGGGCGTGCGTGCGTGCGGGCGCGCGCGCGTTAAAATACACTATTAATCCATTTGAAATTTTTCTATTCCAATTCATAGGGTTTAAAAATGACAAGTTAGGAACAGAATCAGAACGTTATTTTAAGCCAATGGTTTAAATATATCTTCAACAGCCTTACAATTTAAATAGTTTTATCACAGAATGCAGCAGACTTGATTTAGCTCTCTCTGTACAGCATAGGCAAGTGGGAAGAAATGTTCTCAATATAACTGTGACTGTCCAGTCTAGTTTAATTAAAATTATAAATCATTTGAGTTAACCTGGTTTGCTGCACAAAAAAGCATTTTCATATATTTATTTCCTATGTAGGCCTATATAGGGCCAACCTATAATTGTGTATTACTTTTTTTGGTTTTGCGGCGGTCGGCCGGTTACCCGACACGACCTGCGCCCTTTACCTAATCCTGGGCCCAAACTTCCCGATAAACGCTACAGCTACAATCCCCAACACCTTGCCAGCTTTGATGTTTTAATATTTAATTACAGTTGAACTCATTTCCCTAACTAAGACTCTGCCCCCAAAATTTATTTCTGCAAGTTACATGTTCTAACCAAACATTAAATTTAAATAAGTTAATCAACAGTGCCAAATCAATGCAGATGGATTAATTTAATATTTATTGAATTACATGCTACGGTTCAATTCCCCCCCAGACTTACCCCCAAACTTTATCGTTTAGTGAAACATGGGTACCTGAAATATACCAGAGGTTGAAGATGAAGTGCGGCCCGATGTGCCTCCGTCCCCTTTCCGCCAACGACTCCTCCCGCTGCACCTGACCTTGACTCATCTGGGGTTCGATGCGCGCACATCCCGGCTGCGACCTTGCCCCCTAATCGGTTTGGCCTAATGTCTTGTAGGGATGTGGGGGGTAGCCCCATAGTTTGTCTGTGTGGGCACATTCATGGTTCCAGGCTTGAGATGTACATAAATCTAACTGATTATTACGACTTTAAATTTCTGTAGGGAAAGAAATAAGGCAAGAACAATATCACAAAACCCATGCAATAACTAAGTTTTATAGAGTTTGAATTATTACAGGTAAAGCTGGGTTTTCCTTGGCGTGGAAATTTTCGGTAGCGGAGCGCAGAACACGGAGATTCTCCGCTCATAGTTTCAGCCTAGCGGAATTCTATTTTTCTAGACGCAGACTTTTTTGGTGACCGACTGCAGAATAACCTAGCTCATTATGGTTGTGACTGTTGAGGATGACACCAAGGGCAATAAAATAAAATAATAAGTTCTTAAACGTAGGTCTATTTCAACACACAACATACTGTGTTTAGTATTTTCAATATCTTCTCAGCCAATTGTCGTAAAGTAATAATTCAAATTAGTTACACGTAGAGCTAAAACCAATGTGCAAACTAAAATTTAATTGTTTTAATTTTCTGCAAAAATCACAACATTTCCATATTTTAGATGCTGTTAGTGTAGAACAATGATACTTTAAATTTGAAGATGACATATTACAAATATTAGAAATGGAATTACAACTCAATTTGCAGATGACACATCTGTGGTGGTTTCCAATAAATCAACCCAATCTCTAATATTATCATTAAAATTGATTTTAAATGAGTTAAATTCTTGGTATAGTGCAAATGGTCTATTATTGAATAAATCCAAGACGAATATTCTTCACTTCCAGTTTAAAAAATCTAAAGACACATTATTAAATATCGAATTAGAAAATGAAAAAATTTCTGAGGTCTCTGAAATAAATTTATTAGGAATAACTTTAGATAACCACTTAAACTGGAATACTCAAATAAATAAAATCATGAACAAATTAAACTCTGTCTGCTTTAATCTGAGAGTATTAGCAAATTGCTTCAATTTTCAAAACCTAAAAATTGTTTATTACTCTTATTTTCAAAGTATATTACTATACTGCCTCCCTGTATGGTTCGGCACATCTAAGGAGAACCAAAAGAAAAATTTTAAATTACAAAAACGAGCAATAAGAATTATTATGTATGCCAAACACGATGAGCCAAGTCGGAAACTCTTTGAAAAGACTCAAATTATAACAATTTTTGGACTTTATATTATAGAAATTTTGAAATTATATGTAAATGAACGAAGTGAAATAAAAGAATTACAACATAATCATAATTATCACACTAGAAAACAATTCATCATTCAACATCAAATCCACAGAACCACTACATATGAAAATTCACCCCAATACACGATGGGAAGAGTAATAAATCAAATTAAAAAAATTCACAAAATTGAAGTAATTGGAAGAACAGAATTAAGAAAAGTAAAAGAAATTATAATGAACAATCCTTTATTTTCATTGGATGAATTTTTTAAAGAAGAACCAACAAATTAAAAAAATAAGATAACATGAAGAAATAGAAAATTTAAGGTATAATATTTTTTTAGACTTAAGATATTTTGTTGTAAAAACCTACACAATTTGTAATTGTTTTTCGGCAAATAAATATTATTATTATTATTATTATTATTACATGTAAAATAACATAAAGAAAAGGTTATAATTTGTTTTTCAGTTTGTTTCACAATTGAGATTTTACTTTTAAAACACATTAAAACTGCCTGTTATTCAGCTAAAATAACAGTACATAACAAATTTTATGTTATTTTAAAAGTACGTTTATTTTTGTAATTATTTATGTACTGTTGGTTATTATACCTGCCCTACCCCAAATAATTGGATGGCCTTGTTTTAATTCAATAACTTCTTCCTCATTTGACGCCCTAAATTTACCCATACTCATTCTGTAACCACACAAAATCACCAGTCTAACCTCAACCCTATTCCGCGGCGGAGAGCGGACTCCTCTGCTCCAGGAGCGGACAAAGTTAATCCGCGGCGTGGCGTGGAACAATTCCGCTGTCTAGGAAAACAGCGCCATTTGATTACATAATGAGGAGAGGCCAGCTTACTCCGCTCCCTGCGTTCCGCTTTCCGCTGCCTAAAAGTTCCACACCTAGGAAAACCCAGTTTAACATGTTCCAGTTGTAGTTGTCAGCATATCTGAACATAACATAAATATAATTGTATTTTTTAGATCCGTAATCACATTATTGAATGCTGGAAGAACTCTAAACCAAACTATTTACCAAACACTTCAGTCCATGTTTCACCTAGTTTTACATTAAACAACTCTGAAGATATTATCCTCATAAACAGGATTCATGCATATCTAGAAAGAAAGGGGTACATCAACTTTGGATGTGGTAAGTACAAAAACAGAAGTATAAATTCTTGTTATTTTTCAGGGTTATGGGAACACAGATTTTTCTGAATCAAGTCAGAAAGCTCTTAACCTATTTTTCAAAATTTTCCAGGCAAGAATTTGTTTTGAATTCCCAAACTTGTACCTTCCACGTTAGATCTGAAATGAAGCTTTTATTTAGAAATTGTTTTTATTTAATTGGTTCCGCTCTAAAAATAATTTAATGATGTGGTTGTATTTCATTCAAGTTAATAAATTATTGGTAGCAATCTTATCACAAAATTACATTAAACTAGCTTGTTGTGGTAACCTCACCATCATAACCAATACCAATGCAGCCCTGTTCGCCGTGGTTGGCAGGTGGATTGCTCATTCACAGTAATGCCTTTCCCCCTCCATGTGTCTTAGCACAGTCAGCCTACTAATATGCATCTTTCTGTCAAAACATGTTTTGAGTATTTTGGTCACCGTTTACATTTGTGCTGTTCGTCGAGTCGCTCGGGACTCGGGAGAGCCATATGCGGCGAAGTGGCAAGTCATTTGACAAAGTATGCTAAATAAGTAGGCTTTCAGCTGGAATAAACCGAGCAGGAGCAAACTACGCATCTAAAGTGTAGATAGTCTTCGCTCGCCTAGATTCGGCATGAACGTCAAACGTGAATAGCATTAACCCAAATAACCAATCTTAATTATTATCCTCAATAATCCTTCATTTATAACGGCTTCATATTATTTCATACAGCTAGTTTAAAATATAAACAAAAGAGAGTGTATGTAAACCAACATTTAAACATATCCGAAGTCATTACTTTCCATGCAACATTTTTAGTTGATTGTCCGCAACTGTTCGAGGGGAATTGTGGTGGGAGGTATTCACTATCTCTCTCGCACTACCTCCCCTACATGCCAAGCACGGTGAACCTGTACCTAAGATTATTTTATTATTTACACATCGTGTTAACTCTATATCCTTACGACACTAACCATCCTTACTCAACTACATCATATTCCACGGGTCGAATCTATGGCAGCTTTTTGTTATACAGTGTGATTTTTAAGTGGCTCACTAAAAACAATCATGAAATGTTAGCATCGGCTGCTAGCCTTTTTCAGAATTAAAATCAAATTTGTAAAATATGTCAATAAATTTAAATTATGGCTTTGTCCCTTCTCAAAATTATCCTCCCTGAGAATCATGAAAATTCATCAGGTGGATGACTAAGAATCTTTGAATATTCAAAACACTAGTTTTTATTGGTCACAAGGTTATATTTGTTAAAGTCTAGGGAAGTCCTTTATTGACTCTTCTATCAAATGTCCAGCATTGTTTTAGTTGTGGTAAGAAATTTGTGTGACATTTGCCTTCATTTAAAAATAAAACTTATTTTTGGCATTTCAGAATCTAACATTGTCTACAGGCAGCAAGAATACTTAGAAAATATCAAAAATCAAGAAGTTAGTAGCAACTATCCTAGTTGAAAATTACAATTACCTAACATTTAGAACTGTAAAAGCTTTCACAAAGATCACAAACGAGTGTGCACACAGCACACTGATGTGAGAGAAGCAAATCTTCGCAGTTAAACCTTTAAAAATCAAATAACAGCTTCAAACAAACCACTAGTGCCATTTTTTGGAAATCAACTTTTGTTTTTTTACTGTTCTCATGTATCTGGTTCTATTTATATGCAATATTGGGATGGCAGTGTTGTGCATTACGAGGTTAGGAGGAGATCCCATCAAGATCAAAAGTTGCTATGGGGGTGTAGGGGTTACAAAACTACCTACATCAAGGTATGAAAAACTGCCTTTGCCAATGTAAAATCCCCATAAGAAATGTATTGTGTTTAGTAAATTTACATTGTTAGCTTTCAGCTTAGGCAACATATTGGCATTTGATAATTTTTTTTTTTTTATCTAATTTACCCTATAGGGGAGTAGCTATTTCCATAGTCGGCATGGTAAGCCTTAAGCTCGGGACCACGCTAACTTTTTTTGAGGTCCCCAGATGCTAATAACACCATTCATTAAACTGTATTTCTGTATCTATAAAAGGCAAAGCCCTGGCTAACTGACTCACCGACGGTCTGACTGACTCACTCACTCATCACTAATTCTCCACCTTCCCATGTAGGTAGAGAGCTAAAATTTTGTACACTGATTCTTTAGGCATAAAATAGGAAAACTAAATGGTTTTCATCCTGATCTGACCTTAGGGCTCCACCAGAGATCCCAACAAAGTTCCCATGTATTTCTTATAGACACTCATTTTTGTTTGAGCTAATGAAAATACAAACAGCTGATCTTGATTCGTAGTAGTTCCACGGGCTAACCACAGAATGCAGCACACACAACTGTCATAGTTTTTATAAATTATTTGCAGGGCGAAGCCTGCGAGAACAGCTAGTATATATATGTGTGTGTGTGTGTGTGTGTTAGTTGGTGCGATAAATGGTCCGATTTTGATGAAATTTGGTACAAACATTTAAAGCAACATTTACAACGAAGTTCGAAAACCAGACAGATGGCTCGATCAAAAGGGGTGGTTATTTTAATTTCACCATTGAATTAAGCTTTAAAAACAAGCAATTTGGTGTTTTGATCACTATTCTATGTTTATTAGTTAGATATATTGAAAGTGCTAAATACCCCCGCCGCAGCAAACCTGCATACTCAGCGAATTTCCAAAGAATATATACACATTAAGCCACTTACCAGGATTCATAAGAAATATATTCACAAACAAGCGATACTGGTACTTAAAATATCAATTATTACCTATAAGAATAACATTGGGGAGCAATAATCAAAATACCAAATTGTTTGGTTTTTTTAAGCCGAATTCAATGGTAAAAATTAAAATTTCATTAAAATAAAAATAACATGTAAAAACCCCAAAATAAAACATTTTTTGGGTACAAAACCCCCCCAAAACCTCCTTCGGATGGTGCGATTTGTCTGGTTTTCGAACTCGTTCAAATAAATGGTACTTTACACATTTGTGCCAAATTTAATTAAGATCAGACCTTTTTTACGAGATTTATCGTGCTTACAGACACATATATATATATATATATTTATATATATATATATATATATATATAAATTTCAACGAATGGTCTTTTTGGCATCCGGGAACCTTTAAATGAAAAGTTATCATGGTCTTGGGCTTAAGTCTTACTATGCCACCTACGGTAATAGCTTCTTCTCTTTAGGGGAAATTCGCTAAAACAGTACGTTGTCCAATGTTTTTCTTATGAAGAATACGGAAATTGGTATATCTTGCTTATTTATGAACGTATCCTGTCGAAACTTGGTATATTGCTTTAACTCGTTGTGGCCAATTAATATTTGCACAGAGACAGATTTTTTTGCCGATAGTTTCCGAAGCAGCAAACCAGCGTGCTCAGCCCCATGTTATTCGTATGGAGAACAAGTAAAATGTTATCTCCCTTAATAATGAACTTGAACTAATAAAACTTGGTATTTGGCTTTTCCTAGTTGAGTTATATTGATATTTTTTGTGTTCCTTGTTTCCGCAAACTTGCGTACTCAGATGCCATTTTATTCTTATGGAGAATAATAAAAATGTTATAAACCGTTTATTTACAAACTTATTATAAATCACTTAACAACCCCCACCATTATAAATAATGAGTTTGGAAAGAAGAAATGTGCATGTTTGATATAATTATTTTACTTTGAGTTTTGTGAAAGCTTTTACCAGTTTTTATTTGTTGTTTTTAAGATTTCCATTTAATAAATTACTAGGGTTTATTTGCAATTACTAATTGACTGTTTAATTCGTACTGTTATAGATCACTGCCAATTTAGCGAAACTAGCATTGGCTCTAATGTACTCATAGAGGACTACAGTGACCAAGTTTATAGCATTGTTGAAGTAGACAGCAGTTGTACTACATCCGACAATGTCATTGCTGAATATACAGTGCCCATGGCTGAATACACAGTGCCTGTGAAAGAATACAAGGAACCATCTAAAGGAAAGGATAGGCCTAAACAAGAAGGCAGTAGTAGAATCCGGAAAAAGAAAATTCCTTTTGTAGAAATATCTGTAGGTAGTATTTAAATTTGATTGTTGCTAAAATCTGTTCCTACTTGTTTTATTTGTTTGTAAAATTGCCTCAGAAAAACCTTATTAATATAATTGGCTTTAAACAAAATATTTTGACAAAATTAAATTATTAATCGTTGAGGGCAATTTGTTTAAAATGTATGCTATAATGACTCAGTTTACTCTGCTATATAAATTTTTTAGAATTGCATAAAATAACCTCGCAAAAAATATATTCTCAATAAAAATAAAGAAGTCACTTTATTTTGTGACGGCACTTTTTGTGTTTATTTGATAGGCCTAACGGTAAGTTTACTTTGTTTATGTCACTAGAATTCACCATAAGAATAATACTTAAATGAACAGTTTGTAAATTAATAACTTCTGAAATTTAACTTTAAAATTCAACTTACTTTTAAGGCTCCGGTCTACATTACAGACAAATCTGCGCTGCTGCATAGAAATACATTATTAAGATAGGGAAAAGGAGTGGTGCGGAGGTTCACAGGATCCCTGTTTGCGGCTATGATAATTATGTTATCAATATATTATAAACGGGATTTGATAGAAGAAAGTTAATTCTACTCATGCTCTTTTTTTAGAATTTCAAAATAATGCTTCTGTCTTAAGTTGCTGTACGATGCATGTTTTTAAAGTAGGTACCGTTTGTGAATACCGCCTTTGTAGCGCTGCGGTTGACATTCCTGCATGCTGTGCTGTGTACCTGCTTCTATTGGCAAGCCTGGGATGCAACTACGGCAAAAATCAACCGGATTTTCTTATGTTTGTTAGCATTTAAAATGCCGCCGATGATTGAGGTCCCCGCCGACTGTGAAGTCGCGCTGTGATTAAATTTGTTAAGTGTTAATGGTGTGAACGCGGCTAAAATTCATCAGGAGATTAGCGAAGTGTATGGCAAAGTGTTCGACACCTCTAGTGTCAAGAAGTTATTCGACACACATCAGCTTGAAACAAACCTTCCTCCTGGTACCGCTCAAGAGAAGTCAACACACTTCCCAAACACTTGGTTTTATGCACCTCAGTCAACATTTTTTAAGCGTGAGCACAAATTTGAATAATTTAGTCATTCGGCAACAATTACATTAAAAAACACTTCTTATCACTAAAATAAACTCACAAGATAGCGACAAAATCGTAAACCGTGTGTTCTTTCTCACGTTTTGATCAACTTTATGCACCAAACCTTCAGTAATAACTGAGGGTCACTGACTTTGTTTCTCGTCATGAAAATTCATGTGGCCGTCTTGAAATGTTCTATCCCGTTTGTGTGCCATTATATTGCTTATTTTCTTTTTTCCATACACTTCACCAATCTACCGATGAATTACAGCCGCTTTCACACCATTAACACTTAAAAATTGGATCACAGTACGACTTCAAAGTTGGAGGGGACTTCAATCGTTGGAGCCATTTTAAATGCTCACAAACATATGAAAATCTGGTCGATTTTTGCTGTAAATGCGTTCCAGGCTTGCCAATAGATACACAGCGCAGCATGGAGGAATGCTGAATGTAGCGCTGCAATGGCAGTATTCAAAAACGGGGCTTACTTTAAAAACATGCCTTGTAGTTTGAAAAAACTCAGTTTTGTACATTTAAACGGGCTTGTAAATGCAATTCAGTTAAATAAATTAAAAAAGTACATTTGTTGATAATATTTCCTCTTTAATATTATACTTTAACTTTAATTGAGGGTGTATGTAGCAGCTGTAAAGAGGGATCCTGTAAACCCTTTCCTAGCGCTGTGCGGAAAGGGTAGAACTGAGCCTTAAGCCTACTAATTTTGCACCAAACATTTTAATCAGGCTTGTCCTTTTCTTTGCTTTTCTCAATCCAAAAGTTATAAAAAATGTTAATATTTACCTGTTTTTTTTTTTATTTCTTTAGGAGAAAAGCGCCAAAATGTCTATACCAAGATTGATGAAGCCTAGTTCAAAGAATAAGAGCCCATCCAAGAGATCTCGGAAGCAGCAAAGTATGAGATTATCGCCTCTTTGGAGACCACATAAAAACAACAACAACAATGTAAAAGTAAGATTTGTGAATCATGTTACTTATTTCAATGCAATTTCTAAATTTATTATTACTTTTTACTTCTAAAAAATATTTCAAGGCTTACGTGTCTTAAGCACATTTAGGCTAATCAAGTTGACATATATTTAGGAAAGAATATAACTCCTGCCAGAGCCGTAGCTGAAAGTCTGGTCATAGATTGGAAAGAATCTAGATATTCTTTTTGACACTAGCTTTTGCATCATTCTGGTCAAGGAAAAAAGTACTCTTGGATGTTTTGCAAGGGTGTGAAAATACTTGCTGATAAAATAACAGTTTTCTAGATGATTTAAAGAGGAGAAAGTCTGCAAATTACTTTTCAGTAGCTGTGAGATCACATCTCAGAATAAAGAGAAGACAAATTTTGTTTTTCCAATTTTAATCTTACTGACATTCACTTCACGTACACTCAAATATTTGGTCTGCTTAGAGTGAAGGGGGTTACACAATGATGCACACAGCATCAGGAGAGGTGATTGTTCAACACAACCAGGTGCGCCAACCTAACAAAATGCACACTCGGGGGATCAGACCTGTCAGACTTATTCACTGCAAGAACTACGTCACAAGAAAGGTAAAGTGGAAATTAACAATGAAGTTTATATGTGAACTTGAGTTAAAATTACTAATAAGCTTAGTAAATATTGTCGGTCCTGAGAAAAGTTGGAAATAAATTTCATTTATGTTACTGAAAGATATAACTAGTAATTTTATGGTGATTCAGGATCATATCACCAAGAAAATCTCACTAACACCTGTCCGATACATTTCTGCAGTTTTCTACCACCTCTCTTGGAACCCTTATATAGTTGAGTTCTTAGTTAGTCCATAAAATCTTACATATATTGCGTGGCTGAAAATAACTCGATTCATTGAAATGACACTAGGTTTTATGATAAAGCTCCATAAAGCTACAGATTGGCTAGGTGTCGTCTAAAAACAATGTTGTTCACCGTTTCAGGCACCTTATAAAGTGGAACTGGAAGTGTCGGTGTTGCTGTTGGTAGACATCCACAGCCACTTGTCACCCAAGTGTGAGGTCATCGGACTGTTGGGAGGCTCACACAGGTTGTCCGACAATGTCCTCATGATCACCATGGCCGTGCCTTGCAGGACTGTGCTCAGCAGCAACATACACTGCGACATGTGCCCTGGTAAGTTGATGGATCAATAACTCAGGACTCAGGAATTATTACTTATTGTCTATCTCAGAGTGCAAAGCTTAAATGTTACAACCTCCAAAATACAAAATGGAAACAGTTGATGTGTTTCAATTTGTGATAAAAGGATATAAGTTAGGTAAAGGATTTACAGCATATTTCCTTTGTGTTAACGTACCGTAACTGATTTCTGCAGTGTGTCATTATGGCTATGACTTAGAGCAGATGTAAACAACATGTGAATCAAAGGTCAATATGTCAGTCATTGTTGTAATAATTGTGGCAGTGTATTTTGTTGACTTTTTTGGTATTGCATGTTGGGTTTAACAGTTGTTGATACAAGAAAAAATCTGTACAACAGCCAAGAGCAAGTGTTTCATTATATCAAGAATTTAATTTAAAAAAGTTGATATCTTGTTATGACTAAAGTGAAGTTTGAATCAAATGAATACAAGTGAAACACAATACGTACAATATTACTGGTGTGTATATAGGGTGCCCATCTTAACTGTGCCACCATTGGTATCTCAGAAAATACAAGATCTACATGAAACTTTAAATACAAGAAAAACCCGGGGGTTCCATAAGAAATTTTAAAGTTGGCCACCATATTGTAAAATGGCGGCCAAATAAAAAAAAACCAAATTCATATTTTTAATCGCCTCTGAAAAATAAGTGAAGTCCCCCATTTAAAGCTTCCTGTAGATCTTGTATTTTCAGAATCACAAAAAGTAGATTTGTCTTGAGTTGGAACAACTGGAGATTTTAGTTGTGGTTGCTCGGATGTGTGTTGCAGTGTCGCAGTGCGAGAGCAGCGAGATGATCACCAATCGGGGGCTGTCGGTGGTGGGGTGGTATCACTCCCACCCCAACTTCGACCCCTCCCCCTCCGACACTGACGTTGACACGCAGAACACGCTGCAGTCGTGGTTCAACGACAGCGGTCAGCCGTTTGTCGGACTCATCATCTCGCCTTACTTCCCCTCCCACGACGTGTCTTATTACAGGTAGGCCTGCCTTTTGGACTGTATGATGTTTTGTGCTCCTAAGAAAAAGTGGTGTACTTCAGGTTCATTTAAATGAGTATTTATTTATCGTACAACATATTGGCAGAAACATAAACTTATTTGTAATACTATTTGTCCTGTTGCTCGAATCCGAGCAGTTTTAGCGAATTTCCCCTATAGGGAAGAAGCAATTACTGTAGTCGGCATGGTAAGACCTAGGCCCGGGACCATGATAACTTTTCGTTTTGAGGTTCCCAGACCCCAAAAACACCATTCGTTGGAAACTGTATATATATATGTGTGTGTGTGTGTGTGTGTGTGTGTGTGTGTGTGTGTGTGTGTGTGTCCATGAGCACAATAACTCTCGTAAAAAAGTCTGATTTTGATGAAACTTGGTACAAACGAGTTAAGCAACATTTATGACTAAGTTCGAAAACCAGACGGATCGGCCCATCCAAAGTGGTATTTTTGGGGGGTTTTGTACCCCAGAAATGGGTTTTTTGAAGTTTTTACATGTTATATTTTAAAAAGTCAAATTTTAGTTTTCACCATTCAATTCAGCTTTAAATAAACGGTATCAGGAAACTGACACATACTTTCTCCCTTTTAGCCCAACTTGAATGAATCAATGACTTTTTATTTAATAAATATGGAATACAAAGCACGGTCGAATGTACATAAAATCTTGTAAACAAGTTGTTTTCAAAAATATCCACCCAAATCCCTGTTTTGGAGACAATACAAAATCCATTGCTACACACGTGGTTTTAAGAGGGGAAATGCCCCTATTCCCCCCCCACCAGGGTTATTAAGCGGCAACATATTTGGAATTACCTCTGTTGGTCAATGCTAACTTGACAAGCATATCAAGTTTGAATGAAATTTATCAGTAAATAAGAGAGAAATAGTAATTTTTGTATTCCCCATAAGAATAATATTGGACAACGTACTGCGTTTACCGCAAAATGAAAATTTCAATTTTTTCCGAAACCAGCAATCGTAGAATAGTAATTCAAAATACTAAATTATTTAGTTTTTGAGCTCTTTTTAATGGATTTTTTTATATTTTTGTTTTTTTATGGAGAATCCAAAAAACTGAATTTTTGATGTTTTAGGTCCTGTAATTTCTGAACCCGAATTTTTACAGAAATGCGGGTGGTGTCATTTTGTTGGAAAACTAAAGTTCTACAAACGACTAAAGTTTAATCAAAATCATTAGAGCTGTTTTTGAGAAATTTTGATTTTTCATGTTGTTTGGCGGTTTTTGGGGGATAGTTACCCTTATAAATCCAAAAATTCCAAAAAATGAAAAAACGCCTAGAGATATCGTAGATTAGTACCTACATACCAAATTTCATAAAAGTCGGCCCATTGGTTAGAGCTCTAGCTCTGTACACATCCACACAGACACACACACACATACACACACACCACAAAAGACAGACATCACGTAAAAACCACTTTTTGAGTTCAGGGAGCACCAAAACAAATATTTCTACTAACAACTCAAATTCGAAATTTTTTACGAAAACAATAAGTATAGGGGGAGAAAGTAAAAACACACAATTTGGCGTTTTGATGATTTCTCTAAGTCAATTGGTTACAGAGATATTAAAAGTGGTAAACACAGTATGTTGTCCAATGTTATTCTTTTGGAGAATAAAATAAATTTTATATCTCCCTTATTTATGAACGTATCCCGACAAAACTTGGTATATGGCTTCATCTGGTTGTGGTCTATTATTATTTGCACAAAATCTCAATTTTTACCGATAGTTCCCGTAGCAGCAAACCTGCTTACTCTGCCCCCATGTTATTCTTATAGAGAAAAAGTAAACTATTATATCCCTTAATTATGAACATAAATTAATAAAACTTGGTCTGTGCCTTCCCCTAGTTGAGTTCTATTGATATTTGCATAAAAACCCATTTTGTGTTCCTTGTTACAGCAAACCTGCTTACTCAGCTCCTATGTTATTGTTATGGGGAATAATTAAAATGGTATATATCGCTTTTTTATGAATGTATATTGATGAAACTTGGTATGTGGCTTGACCTAGTTGAGTTTTATTTATATTTGCATAAAAACCCATATTTCGTGTTTCTTGTTTCAGCAAACCTGCGTACTCACCCACCATGTTAGTCTTATGAAGAATAATTAAAATGTTACATATTGCTTATTTATGAATGGAAAGGAACTTGGAAATTCACTGAGTATGCAGGTTTGCTGCGACGGGGGTATTTATTAGGGGTGTGCGAGTACTCAAAACTTCGAGTTTTCGGCCGAGTATTTTAACACTCGAACTCGACTCAAAGTTTTGAAAACTACTCAAAAGTTCGAGCGAGTATTTCCCACCAATTTCCGGACGATCGCTAACGATTGCGACTGGCCAAAACGCATAGTAACGGCCGTAAAAGGCAATCACATCACATAAAAATTGGTAGAAAATGACGATTGCGACCGGCCAAAACGCGTAGTAATGGCCGCAAAACGCGATCGCATTACGTAAAATCGGCCGAAAATGATGATTGAACCGCTTAATTTCGGCCGTAACTAACGATTTGGTAATTTAATATTGATTATAAGCGATATCTGGACCAGGTGAAATTAGCCAGATGACAATCGGGCCCTGTTTTATCGGCCGGAAACGAATGTCAAGCCGTGTTTTGTTTGTCTATACGTAATCCAGTTTGATTGTACTGGCCAAAACTTTATATTGCTATTCATGTATTACTTAGAAACCATGTTTAGGTTATCAGATCTAGGGTGGGATCCAAATCCCATTACACTATTTTAAACTACCAACTGATGGCAAATACTCGCTCGAAAATACTCTAAACTCGAAAATAATTGGCACTACTCGACTTGACTCGATTAAAAAAATCACTACTCACACACCCCTAGTATTTATCCATCGAAAGGTTACTTCAGTTGTAAATAAATAAACATAACAAAACATCTGATATTATAACGGATGATAACATCTGAGAATCAACATGTAGTTTAGACTTCCACCGTCGGGATAGCGCCACTGTTCCGAAAATTCAGCCCTTTACTGTATTTAAGTGATGCCCTTTCCTAAAATTCCGAGACATATTGGCAAATCTACGTAAAAATACCTTTAATTTGACACGTTAAAATCCGTCCAGCCGTTATTGAGCTATGACTGTGAAGAAAAAACCCCTAGCGGAATAACATATAGGATTTACCCTCAAAAATAATTTTTATGTGAGGTTACAGCTTCCCTTTCAACTTTGGTCCCTCCATTTGCAGCGGCTGAGGACGGAACATTCGGGTTTGGTCCCCGACCTGAGAATGTGGTCCCTGGCTGTTGTATATGGATTGAGTTAGCCAGTTGGAAGGCAGTTTGAGCGTGATCACAGGAGCACGGGAGTTGGTCCTCTGCAAGGTCATTTTGGCTGCCTATACCATCCCACCCTTTCCTGCTATATCCTATCCTTTCTGGTAACCTGTGCAAAATTCCCGCTTGTGGAATACGTGCTTAAGCTAAGCTGGAGTTTCCTAACCCAGCAATAACAGGCCAAGTCCAAGCCCCTCAGATAATTAACAGCCAGTTTACTGACACTGTGGAGGCCTGCCAACCGTCTAAGAAAGCACATAGTGGGCAGTGGTTTACTGTATGGTTCGTAGTTCAATAGTGTTAAAGACATATTGTCAAAGACTTGTCCCCTTTTGGACTTTCACAAGTTAAAGGGCAAATTAATGAAGTAGAATGGTTGGGTGGGACCAGATTTGCATAGGTAGTGAACTTAACAATCACACATTACTGTCAAAATGTTAAACACATTTTATTTTTGTAGCTTGTAAATACATGATTACAAACCAGTATATTGGCTTTAGGCTTCATAATTTCAGTGGATACTAAAACAGTTCTACAATATTTATATACTTGTGATATACTGGATACAAAGATACTTTGGATATACTTTGTGTTGCAAAGATATTTTTAAATACGTATGAAATAGTTCAATCAAATCAAGCTGTTAACTTTTTCATGAAAGTTTGGGTCATGATGTAAATGCTAAAATACTAAGGTCATGTTGAAAGTTAGCCTTATATAAATATATAAGTATATATAACAGGCCAAGTCCAAGCCCCTCAGATAATTAACAGCCAGTTTACTGACACTGTGGAGACCTGCCAACCGTCTGAGAAAGCACATAGTGGGCAGTGGTTTACTGTATGGTTTGTAGTTCATTTAAATATTTATATATATATATATATATATATATATATATATATATAAATTAGCCTTAAACTTCCAATAATTCTTAATATTCTTTATACTTTATTGACAACTTTGGTGTCTGTCCAACTATGACACAGTAAATACTTATCTTCATATTTTATAACTATGATAGATAAGGACTTGTTGTTGAAGTATTAAAGGTCTTTCAGTGATGTCTGTGTTCCCAAAAGGTATCACATTACTGCATGATGAGCTTGTTGCCCCTGCATACAATTTATTTCCATATCATTTGAATAACCCTTGGCTTAGCCTAATTTAAAAGTCTATTTTGAAAACTTAAAAATACATGTTATACCTGAAACTCTCACAAATTTATTGGTTGCAATAACGTTCAAACTTTCACTTTTATTTACAGATGTTGTCAAGTCGAAACAGAGAGCAAGGGACCTGTGCCTTATCAGCTTGAAGTCAAGCTTATAAATTTGTGTGGCAATGTAATATGTGATGGGTTATCGTTGAAACAACCTATTGAAGCAGCGTTCAAGACCTTGCAAACCTACGAACCCATTAGACAGCTCAATGTATACAAGGTGAGTGCAACTTGGCTTCTCTTTACGACAAGTATTAGGGCCTACTCATCTGACATTTTACAGGGTAGGTGGATGAACTAGCAGTATATGACACCTGGGATTCACCTTAATGATGAAAAGCTTTGTGTTCTGCAGTTTGTGGTGAATGTAATGAACGCTTTCAGTTAACAAACCAAACCGTCATGTCCATTTCAATCAAATTATAACTTTGAAGACAAATAAAGTGTAGCCATAAAGGTTTCCTAAATTAAATTGAATCTACATTTTTTAGAACATGAGCCATACAAAGTTTCAGCCTGGTTTGGACTCAAATACTTATATTAAATACTATAATATAAGGAACAAAAAATTGATTTTTACTAATATAAATTATATTGTTGCAGTGTTTGGAGAGCGCAAAGCATCATTTAAGGAAATCAGTTCCAAAGTTGGACGAGGAGAAAGTGTCCCAAATTGTTAAAGAAATTCGAGAATGCATCAAGGAGGGGTTTCCTTCATTAGTAAAGAAAAAATGATAGCGGAAAATAAAAGTATTTCCAGTTATTCTTCTTCCACGTATACCTCCATTATGTATTAATTTATTAGTTTTTAAACACAGATTGATTTTTTGGGGCAGTGTACATACAAATTACTGACACGTTTATACAATGTTTGGGTCATCACGCTTTATTTAAAGATAATTACAAAAATAGTAAATATACATACCTAGTTTTAAGAGAGCTCAGCTATTCTGATTGACCCTTTCATAATATATCACCATAAGGATGTATTTTTTAGAGATGATAAATATTTTTGGAGGTGTGCGAGTATTATTATTTTAAGTCCGATACCAATTTATAACCATGTCACAATACCAATACAATTGTTGGGTAGTATTTATGAAACTGGTTTAAGTTTTTGGCCAAAATAATATGGTTAAGCTGTAGTTTTTGGCAATTATTACTTGATTCCGCTGTTGCGATGATCGCCAATGTTACATGGTCCAATTGTCTTTTACAGCCGATGTTAATGTTAATGCCGTTAACAACCAATAACACATAATTGAACTGTCATTTATTGCCGATATACATAGTTCATTCATCATTACAGCCAATAATAAACGGCCTGGTTGCCATTTGGCCAATATCAACGTGACCAATACCCATGTGGTTTAATTGTCAATTACAGCGAATATTATTTTATTTGGTTGATGTTCCAACTGATATGCAATTCACTTACACTTAACTGTCATATTTCATGCCCTTTACTTCCATGCAGTTTAAGTCACTAATGACTGATATCACAGGAGTTGATCATTATTTGCGGCCGATACTTATGCCAGTCGTCGTTGTGGCTAATATTACACATTTCAACAAAAGACACTTTCTGAGTTTTCATTAAAGTCTCTGACACTTCTAGTTTGGTTATGGAAAACTCGGTCGAAAACTCAAATATTCAAATACTCACACACCCCTAGAATACTTTTTTGTAACATATTAATTCAGGGTCAGCCTAACAGAGAAATGCTGTGTGTGCAAGACTGTGTGTTAATCCTCACATTAGATAATGGGTAAGAGCTATAAAACAACCCTATTCCTATACGCAAACGGTGGCCTGAGAACTAATTGGTTCTGTTGTATGATTTTATTTTATTGATAATATGATTACACAAAAAATATGATCAAATTTTAAATTTTATGGCTCAAGTTTACACAAGTTAATTTATAATTCAATCAAATCATGAGCTGTAAAATTGTGTAAGCTTATAAAGATGATTATGTCTGGGATTTATGAAAGAAAATAATTCCCCTATTGCCTCTAAAAATGTGTTTGTTGTTTAATATTGCTTTTAGGTAAGTTATTTAAGATGGTTATTAAATACTATGAAAGTATTATTTATAAATATATATAAATCGGAATATATTATTACATAAGGACGACGAATAGCTAAACTCTCATATGGGCTCGCCAAACTGGTCACACATCAAAAAGAGTAGGTCACACATCACATACACCTCTTAGGCCGGCCCTTGATTAAAAGTAAAAATAATTGTTAAAAAGTAAAAACACTGCCTTAGTCGTATGACAATGCTAGCTTATTTACTGTTGTACAGATAGAAACATTGAATGTTCAAATATATTTGTTGCACAATTTTAAATTTGATATGTTATAATCTTTCTATTCTCTGCCAAAATATTGTAAGCTTTCAGGTCAAATAGGGACAGAGAATAGTTCTTTGTTCCAGCTTTCCGTGGATTGTACCATCAGTATTTTGTGTAATTTTTATGTTTTAGTTATGTTTTCTCACCTAAAGATGGGATCAGATTCCAGATCCCAAAACGTCGGGAAACTTGCTTTTCTAATCTGTGATAGAAAATGTCTGCAATAATTTCTTAAATAAGATAAACTCACCTTCAACAACAATTAATTTTAAACAGAGGGATCTGCTACTCAAAACTCGAGCAAATTTTTTTCCTGTTCTCCAACATTTTACATCCCCCCCAATTATACAAACTGGATTGACATGATGTAAAGACTAGACTTTTATTAATTGTATTTATTTATTCAAAACAAATATACAATTTCTACAGTTCATGCATTATTGTAAAATAGCTGCAAAAGCCTAAGGCTCGACTGTAGCTCACATAAGAATCTTTATGTAGACATAGGTGAAATGTGATGTCTGCCAGGGTAAACCAGCTGACAGTTATTTCAAAGATCGTGATTACTTTCAAACTATTTTGCCAGGTGGTGGCTTGGGAGCCCATTCAACACATCATCACCAAGGGATGCGCAGAACATAACACATTTTGGTCTCCATAAAGCACACCTACTTTTGGTATATTTACATCATGCTGGAATGTCATTCCAGTAGAACTAGCCTGTTTGTAAAATGTCTGCAACATCTGTTCTTGCTGCTGTACTGTGTTTTGTTAAAGCTTCAGCAGTTGTTAAACAACAATGCAGTTGGGCACCAAAGATCTTGTTAGGTAGCAGTGCATTCTTCTCCCCACTTATCAGTATCAGTATCAACAATGCAATTGATTTCTATTCTCCCAGAAAACAGAAGGGCATTACCTTGAGGGTAGCCTTCAGTTCACAAAAGATTGTTAGGTCATTCAGTTAACTATCGACTATCTTATTATGAACTATCTTTTATGCTGCTTATTAGTACAGTAGCTCTTTTTTAACATATTATAAATGGATTTACGTGTAAAAAGTAACATAAAATTTGGCTGCAGTTCACGAAAAAACTATAGTAATCTAACCTAAACTAACTCTGCAGAGCGCTGTATGGTGGTTCTTCGCTGTGTAACATATTTCAAATAAATTTATTTATAATTAAAGAAATATATTAAACTTTAAAAAAATGTCCAGACCTCAAAACTTTAAAATTAAAAGTAAAAAGTAAAATTTGAACCCGAACAAAACAAAGAAAATAACAAAATTGAGACCTCAAAAATTAATTGACAAAAGTAAGATTTGATCGGGACCGCATGATCATGAGTCCGACCGGGGCCTACGATAACTCCGGGCCTGCATGCTATTCTGCGACGTCACAAACGGTGGCCGGCTGGGCTTGCCTGCCCCATGTGATTGGCATTGCAGTTGCCCGCTTCTCTTACTTAAATGCGTGATTACGACTATAAGCGAACCATAAGATGAATTGAGTAGATTACTATGTGTTTGTAGATAAATCTGCCTTGCTTTAATTGGAACAAAATTAAAAAGTTTTTATTAATGAAATAAAATGATTAGTATAAGATTCAAATGAAGTAACAGTAACATCTAACATGTTGTGTTCCAAGATAAATATAAGCGATGGGATAAATAACTAACAGAGTTTAAAACCAATTAATTAAAGGTTTTGGTTAAGTACAAGACAATTTTTTATCCTCTATAAAAATCGTTATCTTTTTAATTTACAATAAATGAATGTTGACAAATTAAAGATTAAAAAAATTAAAGAATGACAATTTTTTACTTTTTGTTTTTCTGATTGTTTACTCTTAACAATATTATCTTTAATTACTATACTGTAATTGTTAAGCAGAATGTTGGAAAAAATCCAAATAATCTTTTTAACCAGTCTTAAGCCAATGTTTTCACATGAACTGCATTTTACAATCGGTACTAGATTATTTTCATTGATAATTTCTAATGAAAATTGAAAGAAAAATTGTCTTTGTGAAGGCTATTTTTAAGAATTATTCTTCATACTTCCTGCTTGTCATATACTTAAATAGCTGTAACATAACAACTAAAATATTTACAAATTCGGGTTTCGGTTTTTTCAATCCACCTCTGTTTATGAACTTCAAATAATTACAACAATCTCCTACAACCTCTTCAATCTCTAAAGTTTGGCCGCATTTCATTTCTTGCAAACAAGGTTCACAATTTGTTGCCTTGGAAACTTTATGAACAGCATATCCTGAAATCCAGCACAGTATATATAGCTTACACAAATTCACAGCCAATAAGCGTAATGCGTATATTATCTGTAGTTCCATTTGGCGTTCCAGTAGTATTATGGTTGTTAAAGTGCACAATATTTACTGTTATATAGTATAATAAACAATGAAAAATATTTAGTAGAATGATAACACGCACATAGGTACACCAACAGAATAGCCCACATTTTTTTTGGAATTATTTAAATATATGCATTTATTGACTAAACTGGGAAATATAATGTGTTGCACATGTCTATAACTGCACAGTTAGTAATTTAAAAATTATTTTGTTATTATATAGGAACCGTTTCTCAAACTATGCTGAAAACTTATTAGTTTGAGGAAATATCCTTACATAAAAGCATAACACTTTTATTGCGGTAAACTTAAATCATTTTCTATAGAACAATACATCTAATATCGGTTTTCTAAACACATTTTGCTGGTAACATTTCTGATTTGTCGCAATTGAGTTAATTATACAACGGTGGTGCTTACAACAGAGCACTATTCAAGGAAAGCAACCATGCCACTAATTTTTTTATGTCTATTTATCCGAGCACTATGAGCGCAAAGTGACTAATCCCATACCGTGTGTGTGCTGTACCCGGCCACCACCTGTGATGTCACAGCGGGGTAGAGTGGGAGTACGCAGGCCCGGAGTTATCGTAGGCCCCAGTCCGACACCGTATCCACAGGTTTACCGTAGCATGTCAAATAATGTGAAGTTACAATTCATCAAGCAGTCGATCCTCTAGATGCTAATCGACTACAACCGTCCAAACTACTATGATAATCGATAGTTCATAATACGATAGTCGATAGTTAACCGAATGATCTAACAATCTGTTGTGAACTGAAGGTTAGCCTTACCTTGAAGCTTACAATTATTATTACAAAGAGAATAGTACGGTTTTTAGTCGAAACCTCAACTGAACTTAATTTAAAGTTGTATATTTTTAATTTTGTTAATAATTTATTAGTTATTTTATTTTATGATTATCTTCTAATGATTTAAAGATTAAGATTGTATATAAGCAATATGTCTATAGAGTCATGATACACTTTTCAGTGAATTTAATACCAATGAACACGAAACTGAAATGCACAAGATCAGTATTTCTATTAGTACATAAACTCTCACAGATCCGGCCCACTTATGTGGATAATGCAAAACCTTTGAGGATTTGAAGTGTTTTTACTAACAGTCTCCCAGTAATCCGTCGTTTTACCAATCTGGCACTACACTGGTATAATATCTGCCGGGTTTTGGGACTCTACTGTACTTTTATACACGGTACAAATTTCCCACAGTACCTAAAAAATTTGTTATGGGATGAAGTTAGTTACGCATTTAGTAAACCTGCTGCTAACAGTGTATCATGACTTGTAGACAATGTATCCTACTGTCGTATTTTACTCCATATAAAGTTCCTTAAATCATTACATGCTACGAATGTAAATAATATTATATATACATATATATATATATATATATATATATATATATACCCCTGTCGCAGCAAACCTGCGTACTCAGCGAATTTCCAATGCATAAGATATGTCTTAATACCACATAAAGCCGCACACCAAGATTCGTAAAGATAAATTCATAAAAAAGCGATATATACAATTTTAATTATTCTCTATAAGAATAACATTGGGAATGAGTACGTAGGTTTGCTGAAACAAGGAACAAAACAAATTGGTTTTCATGCAAATATAAATAGAATCCAACTAGATGAAGCCACATAACCAAGTTTCATCAATATTCATTCATAAAAGCGATATATACCCTTTTGATTATTCTCTATAAGAATAACATGGGGGATGAGTATGCAGGTTTGCTGCAACAAGGAACACAAACAATGAGTTTTTATGCAAATATCAATATAACTCATCAAGGTGAAGCCACATACCAAGTTTTATTAAATTATGTTCATAATTAAGGGAGACATTACATTTTACTTATTCTCCATAAGAATAACATGGGGGCTGAGTACGCAGGTTTGCTGATACGGGAATCATTTGTAAAAATAGCTTTTTTTGTAAAAATAACAATAAACCACAAGCGGATGAAACCATATACCAAGTTTCGTTAGTATACGTTCATAAATAAGCGAGATATGAAATGTTTCTTATATTCCATAAAAATTACATTGGACAACGTACTATGTTTAGCACTTTCAATATCTCTGTAACCAGTTGACTTAGAGAAATTATCAAAACACAAAATTGTGTGTTTTTTAAAGCTGAATCCAGTGGTGAAAACTAAAATTTGACTTTTTAAAATATTACATGTAAAAACTTCAAAAAACCCATTTTTGTGGTACAAAACCCCCCCCCCAAAATACCCCTTTGGATGGAGCGACCTGGCTGGTTTTTCAACTTAAAGTATTAAATGTTGCTTTACACGGTTGTGCCAAATTTCATCAAAATCGGACCATTTTTACTTTCTCCCTCTGTACATAAGTATATGGAGAAAGTATTGTTTTCATCAAAATTTTCAAATTTGAGTTGTTAGTGGAAATATTCGTTTTGGTGCTCCCTGAACCAAAAAAAGTCGTTTTTACGTGATGTCTGTCTCTCTGTGTGTGTGTGTGTGTGTGTGTGTGTGTGTGTGTGTGTGTGTGTGTGTGTGTGTGTGTGTGTGTGTGTGTGTGTGTGTCTGTGTCTGTGTGGATGTGTACAGAGCTAGAGCCCTAACCAATGGGCCGATTTTTAAGAAATTTGGTATGTAGGTACTAATCCACGATATCTCCTGGCGTTTTTTGAATTTTTTATTTTTAAGGGTACAAATCCCCCAAAAACCGCCAAAAATCATGAAAAATCAAACATTCTCGAAAACGGCTCTAACGATTTTGATTAAACTTTGGTCGTTTGTAGAACTTTAGTTTTCCAACAAAATGATACCACTCGCATGTCTGTAAAAATTCGGGTTCAGAAATTACAGGACTTACAAAATCAAAACTTCAGTTTTTTGGATTTTTCATAAAAAAACATAAACATAAAATATATTACTATTCACCATTAAAAAGAGCTCAAAAAACTAAATAATTTAGTATGTTGAATCTACGATATTTTATGCAACGGTATGTTGTACGTATTTATTCTACGATTGCTGGTTGCGGAGAAAATTGGAATTTTCATTTTGCGGTAAACGCAGTACGTTGTCCAATGTTATTCTTATGGGGAATACAAAAATTACTATTCCTCTCTAATTTACGGATAAATTTCATTCAAACTTTATATGCTTGTCAAGTTAGCATTAAGCAACAGGGGAAATTCGAAATATGTTGCCCGTTAATAACCCTGGGGGGGGTAAGGGGGCATTTCCCCTCTTAAAACCACGAATGTAGCAGTGGATTCTGTAGTGCCTCCAAAGCAGGGATTTGGGTGGATGTTTTTTAAAACAACTTGTTTAAAAGATTTTCTGTACATTCGACCGTGCTTTGTGCTTTGTGTAGTAAATAAAAAGTAATTTATTCATTAAAGTTGGGCTAAAAGGAGAAAGTATGTGTCAGTTTCCTGATACCGTTTATTACAAAAGTTATTGCACCCACGGTCACATATACATATACAGTTTCGAATGAATGGTGTTTTTGGGGTCTGGGGACCTCAAAACGAAAAGTTATCATGGTCCCAGGTCTTACCATGCCGACTACGGTAATAGCTTCTTCCCTATAGGGGAAATTTGCTAATATATATATATATATATATATATATATATATATATATATATCAGACCATGATAACTTGTTGTTTTGAGGCCCCCAGATGCCAAAAACAACATTCGTTCAAATTTATGGGTGTGTGTGTGTGTGATGTTCGTTATCTCGATAACTTTTGAAAAAAATTTCTGATTTTGATGAAATTTGGCGCTAATGTGTAAAGTATGGGTTTTTTGACCATTCTATAGAGCTTAAAAACAAATAGTTTAGTATATTGAATCATTAACCTAGGTTATTAAGTCTAAGGTGGAAATGATGATAGAGCAGTTATAACGTGATACTTGGTCAATAATTCACAAAATTATATTAATTATGACTAACCAGCAACAGAACACAACCACAACTTATTTGCAAACAAAGATTAAATAATTCAAACGTTTTGGAAACTAAGGTCCATTTCAAGAAAGCATTAAAATACATTAAATATTTTGAAAACTAAAATAGTTTTCAAAAAAAATGTAGAGCTACGGGATTTTAATGGTAATGTGGTTGAGGGGAGAGTGGAGTCCCTATAAGAATATGTATATAAGGCCTTAAATGAATAGCTGGAGTCTTAACTTCCACGAAGCACCAATCTTGATCTCCTCTCCTCTTCCTTCCTCAAGCTTCCCCCCCCGATGTCCTCTCTGGCCCTGTTAAACGGTTACCTAAACATCTAGAGACAGTCAGCACCGACCCAGATCCAAGATCTCTGAACTAGGCTGATACTGATGACCTAGCTTTCCACTCACTGAGCTCTATGATATATCTGGAGTCCCTACTCTCTGCCTAAATATTTCCCAAAAGCGTGCTGCCAAGATGGCCGCCATCATCAGCTTTTTGCTCTTGTTGTCACCTTGCTGTTAGCTAGACCAATCGCAATGCATTGGGTGGGCGCTGTAAAAATTCAAAGAAAATTGGCCGTCAATAAGTCGTCTGCCATCTGTTGTCAACAGTATTATAACATAAGGCCCCAAGAGTGACTTGTGTATTTGAATTTAATATTGGAATCATCCATTATTTATTGATGTTATTATGTTGATATGCAAGTCAAATAAATAATTAAATTAACCACCCAAGTGCCCGTTTTTCTATGTTATTCATCAAACCCCACCCTAAACCTAGAAACAAGACTATTTTCATGTTACCTAAATTATTACTTAGCTTCAAGATGATTGGTTAATTTTTATTTAAAACATTTTGCAAGATTCCGAAGTTCATTTTAACAACAGGTTTCAACTTGTAATGTGCTTTAAAACAATGATAATTGTTTTGAAAAATCACTAAATTAACATTGATTTACATGGGGAATTAAATGACTATCACCAAACTGTCAAAAACTCCCACAATGCACCAGTAAAACACATTGGCCAACATAACGACCAAAAACACAGCGGCACGCTTTTCTAACATAGAGTGGTGACTCCAGATATAACATAGAGCTCAGTGGTCCCACTTGAACCTGGTATCCCATTAGTGGTTAGAAGTGTTGACACAATTTATTGTACCACATGTACATAAAAATAAATCAAGACATTTGATTATGACTGTCTAGAATAGTCGAGGTTACAGTGGTTGTGGAGGAAAAAACCTATTCATAAAACTTCCCCTGTTAATCTTATGGGACAAAAGTTGTTAGCTTTCCTCATTTAATTTGATTGAAAACCCCACGTTTGATTTATCTCTAAAAAAATATTTTGGTGCTTGAATTGTTGTTCTACTTCCAACCATTGCGGATATATACAAAGTGTGAAACACAGTAATGTTGTCCAATGTTATTCTTATGGAGAATAAATAAAATTGGATGACGTGCTTGTTCTGTTCTTCTCATTTTTAAAACCTATGAATTGGGTTACAAAAAATTGTGTTTGTAAATGGATTAATGGTGTATGTAATTAAAATATTGTTTTCTTTCGGTTTAAAGAGTCATAGTGTCACGCACACAGTAAACATAAGTAAAAAGTAGAAATACCCCCGTCGCAGCAAACCTACATACTCATCGAATTTCCAATGGAGATATAAATGTCTTAATACTATATAAAGCCACTTACCAAGTTTCATAAAAATATATCCACAAATAAGCGATATATACAATTTTAATTATTCTCTATAAGAATAACATTGGGGCTGAGTGTGCAGGTTTGCTGCAACTAGGAACATAAAAAATGAGTTTTTATGCTAATATCAATATAACTCAACTAGGTAAAGTCTTATACCAGTTTTTATTAATTTTTGTTCTTAATTAAGGGAGACAGAGCATTTATAATTATCCTCTATAAGAATAACATGGGGGCTGAGTAAGCAGGTTTGCTGCTACGGGAGCCTTTGGCAAAATATTTTTTTTTTAGCAAAAATCAATAGACCACAACGAGATGAAGCTGTATGCCAAGTTTTGTCAATATACGTTCATAAATAAGCAAGATATAAAAATTTTCTTTTCCTCCATAAGAATAACATTAGACAACATACTGTGTTTAGCACTTTCAATATCTCGGTAACTAATTGACGTAGAGGAATGATAAAAATACCAAATTGTGTGTTTTTTAACCTGAATCCAATGGTGAAAACTAAATTTTGACTTTTTCAAAAATTATATGTAAAAAATTCAAAAACCCATTTTTGGGGTACAAAACCCCCTCAAAATACCCCTTCGGATAGCTGGCTGGTTTTCGAACTTAGTCATAAATGTTGCTTTACACGTTTATACCAAGTTTCATCAAAATCGGATCATTTTTACGAGAGTTATCGTGCTCACGGACAAACTATATATATATATATATATATATATATATATATATATATATATACAGTTTCGAACGAATTGTGTTTTTGGGGTCTGGGGACCTCAAAACAAAAAGTTATCATGGTCCCCAGCCTAGGTCTTATCATGCCGACTACGGTAATAGCTTCTTCCCTATAGGGGAAATTCGCTAAAATCAGTTTGTGTTGACTGACCATGTGCAACTCACAAAGAATTAACCAATCCCGTCAACTTCCAAGCAAGCCTGCCAGCATTTATTTTACTTAAGCCCTCCCACCAATGCTGCCACTGATCAAATAGCTCATTGAGAGTTGCACGACTGGTCAGTTTTGGTTGCGAGCGGGAATCAGTCTCACAAAGTTCGTAATAACACCTGTCCAACGTGTTTCAAATGATTGCGGAGAGAACCTTAGCTGCCCGCAGTCATTAGTTACAAATTTTCCTACTAGAGTGTTGCAAGAATCAGAGCCCATAGTAGGTTATTGTGAATAAAATAAAACTACCACCTAATGGGTTGAATAATCATCTTACCGCATAAAATAATTATCTGCAATAGAAAATATTGAAACTAAAATGTACGTTACCTACACTAATTCATACTAATTTTCTACATTCTTTCAAAAGGATCTGTTCTAAGAACCATTATTGGTTTAGATGTATTACATATTTTGTATTAAAATGTAAAGCTTTAAATTAAAGCTGATATGTGGCAAGCTCATAATTTCATTAAAAACTAGTGTTTCATAACGTGTGTGTATATATAACCCACACGAACAAAACCCACCACCCAAAAACTAGGGTCAATCGGGGCACAAAACAAACCCCCCCGACAACAACACTCCAACACTCCACTGTTTTCAACAGTATCGTAAAAGCATGGCATAATATCTTTTCACAGATTATTCTGTCTACTAGAAATAATGTCTATCAAAAGTACCGGTAATTGATTCTAAGTTGTTAACTAAATTCTTAGTAAAAAACTGTTTTATACTGTATTAATTAATCAGCAAACAGTATTTTTAATTTTTTAGATAGAATAAAAGTTGCCCCAAATCTGTGAAATTATATTCAAACAAGGTCTGTTGAGAAGGCACCAGATCAGCTTAATTCGCTAAGGAATAATGTTATTTACCCAATTGCTTTATACAGCCAAGCGATACTATTACCAGAAACTGTAAAGTTGGAAATAAGCAGACTTTGCAACAAATGTTCCCTTTTTGACAGTGAACTTCAAAGACAAATGAAAAGGCTCCACAGTTTGCTTAGTAGACCTGTATAATTTCCAGAAACAAGATATTGTAAAAAATTATATATTTTGGCATTTTAAGGTTGTGTTTTGTGTGTGTATTTTGATATATAGCCATAAATAAGTTCTATAAATTTTATGTTGTATTTATTGAATATCCTTTAACCCTATCTCCTTAAAAAATTCATAAATTACTTAACGGTAGGTATTGAGGCGGAGGCAGTAGATATTGCCGACCACTGTACAGAACTATTGTGTGAAGCAGTTCTTGCAAAGATCAAAGTAAAAAAACAATGCTTTCATTTACTAGGAGTGTACAGACCTCCAGGAGGACAAAGCAAACAAGGAATCAAGATGATTACAAGCATCCTGGACAAAATTCAAGCAGAGGTAAAGCCGTTACTTTTAATGGGCGATGTCAACTTTGACAGGCTCTCTGACAACCCAGAAAACCAACATTTTGAAGAAGAGCTCTTATCATACGGAGTAACTCGCCTTCCTCCACCGGCAGCTCGTATAACCAATGTTTCCAAAGCCCACATCCAACATCCACAAAAAGTGAATGTTTGGGCAGGCCTGATAGGTCGTTTTGTTATCGATGGAAATCTAAATGGTGATACATACCGCAACTTGTTGGTTGACAGAATCATTCCAGCTATCCGAAATTTAGGATTAAATTTTGATTCTGTTTGGTTCCAACAAGATGGAGCGCCCCCTCATTATGCGGTAAATGTACGTGATCTTTTGGACCAAACATTTCAAGAACGGTGGATAGGTAGGAGAGGAAGAATAGAATGGCCTGCTAGATCACCAGACCTGTCGCCTTTAGATTACTTCTTTTGGGGATATTTAAAAAATAAAGTTTTTCAAACCAAGACTAACGACGTAAATGACTTAACACAAAGAATATTACATGAAGCGGCAGAAATACCTCCTGAAATACTACGCAATGTTATGGATGGCTACTTCAACCGGCTGGCTCACTGTCAAACTGCAATGGGAGAACAATTTGAACATTTATTGTAATTAAAAAGGTTAGTTGCAAATTAACAAGTAATTACTTTGTTCTAAGATTGTATTTTAACATAGTGAATAAAATAACATTGCCAGTGTGTAACTAGTTAATTCATAAACATAAAGACGACAAATTCATTTTAGTTTTATTTATTGTGTTATTAAATTTAATAAAATAATTTGCTAGTTACAAAAGTCAGTGAAAACATTAGTTAGTAGAGTGAAACGCCGCCTCCCGCATCTGAATACGACGATCCAGTCAGAAATGGCAGCGCATAATGTACTTCACAATGTGCACCTAAAACAACCCGCCATTTCTGATTGGATACTTCTTTTGAGATGCGGTTTGCGGCATTCAACTCTACTAACTGAGCTCTTTGAAATGAGGTATCACTCGACCCGTGCTTACATTTAAGATTCCTATGACTTCCTCTGTTGGCCGTCCCCCCATGCTTGTCATGTCATGGCAATAGCAAGGAAAAATAGTTTACATTGCCATATGACACTGAGCAAAGTTTATAGATGTTTTCTGCTATGGTTTGTAAAATATTAAGCCGTACCCAGACTTTTCAAACACCCTGTATTTTTATGCAATTTGGTATGCGGCTTTATGTGGTATTAAGACATATATTATGCATTGGAAATTTGCTGAGTATGCAGGTTTGCTGCGACAGGGGTATTTAGGTTTGTTTTCTTTATTATTTTTCTTAAAAAAAACACGTAATTGTTTTATGATACGCAGTGTATTGTGATTCGTTGACTACATTTGTTGTTTTTACAAATTTAAAATGTTTAAATTATTTGAGGTTTTGAGATTTTTTATGTCAAAAAGTTTAGTGTCGCGGGATAACGGAAACGGGATACAATTCCAGAGTGAGAATATATGAAATCAAGATTTTGAACGACACAAGTCAATCTGAATGTGTTCCATAGCTTGTCATTTCAGTTGATCAGCATAGCACGGAACCAGAAACATCGCAAACAACAAGCAACAAGCGAGGGAGTCAGGCGCGCACTTGTCAGTCTTATCTCAGAGCTATGGGGTAGGGAGGATTTGGTTGATGATGGGGGGGCGGGGGCGGTAAAATTTGGTCTTTGCACGGGCGCTGAAAAACTGACGGGCCACCCCTGCCCAGAGGTCGAAATTCAACCAAAAGTATATGTAAACCCAAAGGGGCACATACAAATAATGTCTGTTTGCGTGAATGTTTTACCACATTCTGCGTGAGCAGTTAAATAAATGCACTTGAACCAATGTCCTAATGCTGAACTTCACGAACAACCTCTCTTTCCCTCTCCCCCTCCACCTCACCCCTCGCAACTAGGTTTAATCTTATGAATGTCGAGCTAAAACAGACATGAGAAAATTGTTACCACTCCAGAAGTCAGAAGTATTTTTGATTTACATTAGTCCTGAAACATCTTTTCTTGCTCTCCTGCTAGCATTTGTTATCATATCAGCTGTCAAATATACGATTCAATTGATTACTATTATTCCATAAGATTAACATTGAAACTTTGAAAGACTGTGGGGTGTAGCCCTGAGGGCCTCTGTAAATTGTAATGGGTTTCTGCTCATCTACAGGGCATAACGGTAAGCGTGAATTTATCCTACGATGCACACAAGCTGAGAAAAAAGGAGGGGCAGTTTGGTGCTTACCTATTAATACAAAGATATAATTCTGTGGCTTCTACGATATTTCAAATTAGGTTAACTATTATGGTTAGTGATAACGTTTACTAATTTAGCGTATGTTTTGTTGGCCTTGAATGGTTGTTGAATTTGTTAATGTAATCTTCTACCTCATTTAAATCTTTTAATTTTGATTTTTACAAGCAACGCGGCGGAATATCGGACTGACGAAATGATAGTTATGGCAATGGCAGATAATTTACTGATTTTTATTATGGTAGTGGGTAAGATGGAGTATTTTAGGCCCATCAAGGGATTATTTGCTAAGATATCAGTGGCGACACTGCGAAGAGCGTGCGTTTTGACACAATAGCGCCAAGCTGATTCATCGCAACATAACAGTAACAGTATTTATTATGAATATAGCAAATTATCAAATGGCCTAATGAGTATTTTAGGTCTTTTATCCAATTTCCCCTATAGGGAAGAAACTACTACCGTAGTCAGCATGGTAAGGCCCTGGACCATGATCAACTTTTCGTTTTAGGGTCTCCAGATGCTAAAAACACCATTCGTTCAAATATAAATGTCTCCGTAGGCACAATAACTTTCATAAAAATGGTCCAATTTGATTAAATATGGTACAGTTCGGTTCACGGTGCTTGGCACCTGGGAAAAGCGAGAAACTACTGAAATTTATCGTAAATTAAAGTAGACTGATGTCTTTTGGTTGTTTTGTTGATACAAAACAACCAAATGTTATAAAATTAAATAAGTGATTTTTGCTTTCTGATGACAACATTAGACTGTAACACTAACGTTACTATAAGCCTAATAGAGGCGAAAAGCATTCCAGAGCATACGCTAAGCAGATGCCAAGCTTGTGACTCGAACTGTACAAACATGTAAAGCAACATTTATGACTAAGTTCGAAAACAAGGCAGATCGCCTTATCCGAAGGGGTTTTGTACCCAAAAAATGTTTTTTTTTGAGGTTTTTACATATAATATTAAAAAAATAATCTAATTTTACTTTTCACCATTGTACTTTTCACCATTGGTTTCAGCTTAAAAAACAAACAATTTGGTGTTTGATCATCTCTCTACATTAATTGGTTACAGAGATATTCAAAGTGCTAAACACAGTACGTTGTCCAATGTAATTCTTATGGAGAATAAGAAAAATTGTAAATCTCGCTTATTTATGAATTTATCCGAACGGAACTTGGTATATGGCTTTGTCTTGTTGTGGTCTATTGATAATTGTCCAAAAAAATAGTATTTTGCTGATGGTTCCGGTAGCAGCAAACCTGCGTACTCAGCCCCCATGTTATTCTTAAGGAGAATATGACAAATGTTATGCCACACTTAATTATAATTAGAAATTAATATAACTTGGTACGTAGCTAGTTATATTACACCTAGTATGTTACATTCATCTTCACCTTGTTGAGTTACATTGATATTTGTGTAAAAAGCCATAGTTCGTGTTCCTTGTTGCAGCAAACCTGCGTACTCAACCCCCATGTTATTCTTATGGAGAATAATTAAAATTGCTTATTTATTAATGGATAGTTACTTATACTTATTAATGGATAGTGTCTAACTTGGTATGTTGCTTCACTTGGTTGTGGTCTGTTGATATTTGCATTAAAACCTAATATTTCCTGTTCCTTATTGCAGCAAACCTGAGTACTCAATCCCCATGTTATTCTTATAGAGAAAAGTTAAAATGTTATGTACGGCTCATTTGTGAATATGTATTTATGAAACTTGGTAAGTGGCTTTATATGGTGTATATATATATGCATTGAAAATTAACTGAGTATGCAGGTTTGCTGCAACAGGGGTATTTTATAACTACCAAAGGTATAGTTTCGTTTTAAATGAATCAAACATTACTAAATGTTGGAACCCTTTATTCCAAAAGAGTCTGATGTAATCAGAAACTGACCGAATCTGAATTCGCTTGCTATGTATCATCTTGTAAATAAATGTGTTGTAAAATATGGTGTATGAATATAAAATAACATTAAACATCTCTTAAGTAGTATATGATAATTATTTATTTTCTAAAGCGATGTTTATGTTATGGTTACAGTACACAAGTCTCTGCCCCCCCCCTCGCTACGCAGCCTTCCCAGAGACAAACTGAATCCACTTTTTGCCCCCCCCCCCCCCCCCCGCCAACAATTTTCATGATACATTTTGCGACATAACCCCCCCTTGTGTTTGTATTAGTTTGGGCAAAGGAAGTCATATGGTAAAACTGAACAAAGATTTGATAGTGCTGGTCAGGTTAATATTTGTAACGTGTTTTAATTTTTTGTGAGTGATGCTGCAGGTAACATCTAGTATCCTTATAAAAGGGGAACTTTAAGCAATGTTTTTGCTCTTAGAAAATATTTTATCAAATTGTTGGCTTACATTAACACAATATTTTATCAAATTGTTGGCTTACATTAACACATCTAGAACTCAAGGGCTTTAAATAGATAACTCAAACATATTGGTTCGTGGATGAGGCACATCAACTGTACGAAGTTTTCTTAATATTTAAAATATATCCTATACATTTAAAAGAAAGATGGTGTCTATCGACTTGTATGTTCCGTTTTAACGTAAAAACTACCAATTGAACCAATTGAGCTGAAAATTTGCATGTAGATAGATAATTTATGTGGCTACATATAGGCCTCCCATCTTGGCAATCCCTTAGGGCTCTGTCCCAGTGGCCCTCGAGGTTACAATGTTATTCTTATGGGCATTAGTTTTAATGGATCAGATAATTACTTAAAGCAGATGTAGTTGCAGCAGGAATTTTATTCAGCTGTACTAAGCACGGGTATCAGCTAGTAAAATGATATAACGTTACAATATAAATTACTTACTTGACTTAACTTTGGCGTCCCGTTTCCTCCAAGGGCATAGGATTTGTCATTACATTCCAATTTCTGGGCACGTCTTCCACCACTGTCCATCCAACTAGGAGGGGAAGGTTCAAGGAAGGGATTTACAAGTTTCCCAATACTCTTCTATAGTGTACAAACTATGACTTATCAAGAATATTTTTATTTAAATTTTTAAGATTCTGTATTGTTTTCATTGAGTTTGACAAAGCCTGGTACGATTTCTTACCAAAATACTCTGGATTCTTTTCAAAAATGACCTTAATCTGTTGTGTGAAAAATGCCTTATTTCTAGTATTATAATTATGCTTGTTCAGGTTACTATTGTCTATTTCAAATAATTTGTTTGGTTTTATAAAAATAATTGATTCTAAAATAAAAAGATTTGGTACGGTTAAAATATTTAATTGTCTAAACGCGTCCCTACAGTGTGCTTGAGGTGCAAGATTAGCTAACGATCTTCTAGCCTTATTTTGCCAAAGATTTGTTCTAAATTCTCTATTCCTGCTCCCCAAAGCACAACAGAGTAAGTGATGTGGGTCTCAAAGAGACTGTAATATACCATTCTACTGAGATTAATTTTGTTGAACCTGTTTACATTTCTGATAATGAATAGGCTTTTGGAGAGTTTCCTTTCAAGAGTCTTGATTTGCTCGCCCCACCTCAAGCTCAAGTGACCAATACCACTCCCAAAAAAGTTGTTTGATGGGTAGAGGTATCATTTTTAGCGAATTTCCCCTATAGGGAAGAAGCTATTACCGTAGGTCTCATGGTAAGGCTTAAGCCCTAGACCATGATTTTTTGTTTTGTGATGTCCAGATGTCAAAAACCCATTTTTTCAAATTTGTATATATATACATGAATACACCTAACCAACCATCCAACTAGGAGGGGAAGGTTCAAGGAAGGGATTTACAAGTTTCCCAATACTCTTCTATAGTGTACAAAACTATGACTTATCAAGAATATTTTTATTTAAATTTTTAAGATTCTGTACTGTTCTGAATCTATTGTTCTGTATTTATGAATCTTGGTAAGTGGCTACCCCCCCCCCCCCCACTACTACAACTTGTAAATAAGTTCTAGACGGGCCTTTTCCCCAGGAAAAATCAAGTAATCTAAAAAACGAAAATGAAAAGTTAACAAAATTAACATTGGGCTTATGGAGTTTCAAATCAAAACAAAAGAATTGTAACAGCTGTTCATAATCAACCAGGGAACTGTCAAGGTAATACTTATGTTGTTTATGATTAATAATTAACATGTGGTTTCCTGAGAGCCGAGATTAAAAGATTTGAGTGAAGATTACATACATATATAGGGTAGTAAAATAAATCAAAGGGACATTGAGCTATAAATAACAACTGGAATGACCTTAAAAAATTAGAAAAGAGGCAAATGAGTTATACATATCTGATTATCAGTAGGGGGAAGTGGTGAAATATTACTCCAAGTCATCTAAACAAACTGACTATCCTTCCCCTGAGCAAAGCTCGGCCCCCAAGTACTATCACTTATTTGTGAATATATTTCTTATTAATCCAGGTAAGTGGCTTTATGTGTTACTAAAACATATATTTATATTGAATAGAAATTCGCTAAGTACGCAGGATTGCTGCGACAGGGGTATTTTACCTTTCTCTGGCTATTTTGAATACACATGAAATTAGTTTTGGTTGCATTTACGATCAGGTTGTGTTTTGAAAAATATTGTGAATGCTGGTTGACTGCTTCTACTGAGTTGATTTGCAAGTTTTGGATATTTTTATTCTTTATGACAATTTGTGGGTCATCAGCGATTTTGTAGGTTACCTCAGATATTGTTTGATTAATGTAATTTATGTATATCAAAAAAAGTATGGGCCCTAAAACCGAGCCTTGAGGGACACCACTGATGACCTTTCCTATGGTTGATGACCATTTGTATGGTGCTAAGTACTAATAATAGTACTAAGAGCTGATTGACCTTCATGGCAATTTGTGGAAGGTGTTCTTTATATTAAAACTACTAAAATACATGAACATTTATTCTTCATTTATCATTACGGTATTGTTAAATACAGACATAAAAAATAGCAGTACACCGAGTACATGCAAGCACATGGGTACTTTTATGGCGCTTCACTCATATTCAATAATATAAAACAAATCAAAATATATCACAAACTTATAAGATTTTTATTACTGTATACAGGTACATCAGAATTCCACCAACAAACTTTGAGAGCTGATTCCTCATTGCAAATAAAATAATAAGTTCTGATTAACATGAGTCCTAAAGTGCATGGTTTGCCCTCTGACTGGCTGTTTGTGTTTTTGGGGATTTTGACTTGAAACTTGGTGCATGCCTTTTTTGAGTTTTTTTTATAGAAAAGTAAACTATTAGGATGACCCGCACGGGGAAACTTAAGTCCGGGACCACCATAGAAGTTCCTAACGTGACCCCCTGAACACGTTTTGGGGGGTCGTTAACAATTATATATATATTGACATATAATGCGCTTGAGCGGTCAAGTTTTTGTCCAGTTTACTTCATATTTGTTAGGGACACTTCTTTCTATAATAAGTTACAGTTCGTTAGGCAAGACCATCGGAAAACTCTAACCCCTTTTTTTGGGTATTTTAAGTTTTAAAATTTGGATTTTGTGGGTTAAAAAATGGTCAGAAAAGCCTCGGTTGAAAAATATATGCATGTAAAAAGATGGAAATTAGTTAGGCAAAAGTTGCAAGCACTCTCTCATTATTATAGCACATTTATTTTCAGAGTTATGAAAGAAAATGTATATTGACTAAACACAGAACCAACATTGTCTTAGGGAGTTTACATTAGAAAAGGCTGATAGCGATATTCATATGTTGGTGTAATTCATAATTCCCAGTATCCCCACATCTATTTTCAATCCTGACTGGAACTTTTCCTAACCTTATAATGCGCAACATTGTTTTCCAAGCATTGCACAACAAGCACAAGCACAAGAAAACAGCATCCAGCCTCGATGAAAAGGTGATAATGCTCCTGAAGAGACTGCAAGACATGGAGAGGGTGAGTCGCCTCGCCGACGACTCGAAAGCCCCACTGTTGGATTTGACCAACAAAACAGAGAACAAACCAGCGAGTGGCTCTGTGAAGGACAAGCTGCTGATATAGCAGCTGCGGCAGAGAGTGGAGGAGTTGGAGCGGCTGCAGGAACAGCAGAAGGAGAAGCGAGAGAAAAAGAAACCTGACAGGTATGCTGGGCATCATCCTGAAACAAGGAGGAAGTTCTTTGAGGAAGAAGAAGACGATGAAGTGGACCTCGAAAATTACTGGACACTGACTGGAGGAAGACACCCATCTACCACAGGATAAAGAGCCTCCGGGAGAACGTCAAGAGCGCCCAGGTACATTCCAAGGAAATATCTGCTGTGAAAAGAAATACAGCAAAAGCCCGCGCTAATCAGGCATCCCAAGGTCCGGCACTTTCGATAATCCGGCATTGGTCTAAGGGTTCTATAAAGAAATTGTGTACACTGTATAAGCCTTTTGGGCGTGTTCAGGAGAGCATGCGGGTAATCGGCAGAAGTAACTGTACTGTATGTATTACAATATAATACTGTAAATCTATTTTCTGTTTGAAATCTTGTTTTGTTTTTAATATTTTCCATTGCTAACAAAATCAGAGAAAGCACAATAAACATGGAACAATGGCCCGCTAACCAGTGATTTCCTTTTGACTCTATTTTTAGACGGCGCTCAGTCATCCGACATTTTCGGTAATCCGGCACTGCCAGTGTCCCGAGAGTGCCATATTAGCGAGCATATACTGTATCGACAGTCAACCCTGCTGCAGCTGCAAGCATGAATGTACAAGTAAGGTCTGTGGCTGTTGAAAAAATAAGAGCTACTGCACAGGCATCTGCGTGTGTGATGATGCCGTCTGTAAAAATAAGGAGCAGTATGCCAGCCTCTCCAACAGCAATACCAGGGACGACTCAACAAGTTATGACAGCGACGTTTCCTTCAAAAAGCCAAGGTAAAACTATAATAGCAGTTAAGTCCATACGAAGTATTATGAAATTTTACCCAGGAGCACTCATAGAAAGGTTGATTTCAATGTAACGCCATCCCATCTTGAAGACTGACCTTCTCTGTGATATCACCAGACTTGTACATGTGTTCCCTCCAACTACAACTGATTTAACTTCTCTTTACTGTACTACAATTATTCACGGTTTCGAACTGCATATCTGTGTCTGTATTTGTTCCAATAAAAAGTTAGACAAAATACAATTATTAAAAGTAATTCAATTTCCTCTTTTGCTTTTTGTTTGTCTCAGTCTTAATAAGGTTCAATATGGCAATGGAATTACGTTTAATAATTGTATATTCTTTGTTTTGTAATATGTTGAATGTGTTCATTGTTCTTAATAACCTTCTGCAATTTTTAACTGATAACTTAAAGTCAACTTAAAAAGGAACTAATTAAGGTTAATTAAGGTATTTGTTTAACTTATGATTTTTAACTTTGATCATTTCATGTTATTTTATTCACCTATCAATGCATTGTAAATAATTTATTTTAGACAAAAGAAAAAAGAAAAGAAAATGAAAAAAGAAAAGAAAATACGCAATCTATCCGGCAGTGTCGGTCATCGATGAAGTATTCAAGTATTAAGTAGTATTCAGAACAGCCAAAAAATTAAATGTTTTCAGATTTCCATAACAGTTTGAAAAAGTCTTATGTTTTAACACCGATTTGATTTTTAACAAATTGTTGTGGAAATTCACATTCCTCACAGAGTGCTGTGTGCAAACTTATTTATTGTTAAAGGTGATGTTGCAATGCATTTACAAATTTGAGTTTTTAGTGTTTCAAAGTGTCGGTCGTTTTATATTGTCAGAACTAAATATCTTAAAAAACAGCCAATCTTTGGAACACTTATTTTTACACGAAAAATTGTGAAAGTAAGCTTTCACTGTGCTATGTGCTTTGTGATAGTGTAAAGACTTGAATGATTACACAATTAATACCTCAGTTGTTGCCTTATATGGTTAAAACATGCTAATTATTTTATGAAGTTCACACAATAATTTGCATATGCACCTTGGAACCCATGTTATTTGGAATTAAAATTTGATATAAAATCAGCTCTCCAATTTTTTCAGTGTATTTCAGATACGACCTTTATAATTATTAATACTATACTTATGAAATAAAAAACATTCACCACACATAATAACCACAATTACACATATTTTTGGACAATGATATACATTCAACAATAAATACATTTACATTTCACCAAACTTATTTGGATTGAAGTAATCAATATCTTTATCTTCTTTTCTTCTTCTCTTGTTTCCGCGGCCTGTGGTGGGCATGAGGCCTCCGAGGTGTAGCTTGAGGGCTGCCCTCTGATAAATCTTCTTCACTTACATCTCCATCCTAAACCATTCCAAAATCAGTATTACATATTGATATTTACTATGGTAATGGTTGACATACACTAGAGCCAGGATACACAGTTGTATCAGAGGGTTAAGTAACCAATTACAACAAAATATGAATGATCGTTGACAAGTTGGTTAAAGCATTATGAGCTTTATCTATTTATTTTGTCAAAACCAATTTTGATGCCTGGGGTTTTTAACAATTTATTTATATGTTAAGGGTCCAAAATGATTTAATTGCTTGAAAAATAATATTTTAAAAGAAAAAAGTAAAATTATTTTACACACCTCAAATAGGTTTGTTTCATATAGTTTTTTTTGTATTTTGTCATTATCGGTCAGAATTTGTTTGATGACATTTTCTAACTTATAGGAATCCCACATGTTTAGATGTATACAGATATTCTGTATTTGTACTTGTGACAGTTATAATGTTCGGAATTGTTTTGTGCTAATAAATATTGCTTAGTTTATTTACACTAGAGTTTATAGCCTACATAACATGTATTGACCTAACCTAGCCTTAACCCTAGCAGTGGCCATCCAGCGTAATACGCTGGTTTCCCGTGATGCCTTAAGTGGCCACTAGCGTAATACGCTGGTACAGGTCGAAATTTTTGTAACGGTAAAAAAAACACTAACAGTCAACTCAGCAGTGAACAATATTTATACCATTTGAAAGATCACATTCTGAACTTTCATTTTATTACATAAATGAACCGTTTACAAGTTGTATAACAATGTCATGACGATTATAATTACAATGAAATTTTGCCGCTATGCCATTCCTGCAGTCGACGCTCGGAAAATGTAAAAACACGACTTCTTTGGAATTACCCTGCTCGGGTAATTTTTGTCTTAGGATGTTGCGGGTGGTACCACTGCATAGCCAAAGAGTTTAGTTTCACTGTGGTATTGATTTTTAGAACGAAATATTGATTGGACAAAAGTAACGATTTTATGAACACAGCTGTTTTCTGAATTTATAACAAATGGCCAACCAGCGTAATAAGCTGGTATGGAAAATACGAATTATATCCAGTGCAAGTTATAAATACTAGTCATATAATATGTCATTTTGAAGAGGAAGAAATATTTATAGCTTTTGAGATTGGCAGCCTTGCCCGGCAGCCTTCCGGCTGCTCTCTCGAAGACGAAGGAAATGCGTCACTCCTCTCACATCTAGTGTGTAGTTGCAGCCATTGTGTGTTGTTGTCGGTGAGTTTTCCATACCGTATTACGCTGGATGGCCACTGCTAGGGTTAAGGCTAGGTTAGGTCAATACATGTTATGTAGGCTATAAACTCTAGTGTAAATAAACTAAGCAATATTTATTAGCACAAAACAATTCCGAACATTATAACTGTCACAAGTACAAATACAGAATATCTGTATACATCTAAACATGTGGGACTTACTTAATACTTACAAATAAAATTCTTACCCCAACATATTATACATTTCTATGTAGGGAATTGAATTTCCTACTAAATGTATATATAATATTTGGAGGAATAAATTTCTAAAAAAAGTTATATACTAAATACTGTAGAATTTTTTGCCGAATACCCTAAAATTTCCAAAATTCTTCTAATCGTAAGTGATAAAAATATTTTACTATCAATTTTATGACTTTTTTACATTTCTTACTTCATTAGCTTTACAAATATATACATATTATTATTAGCATATACATATTTACATTACCTTTTTACAGTACTAACTAACACTGTACAATTTTCACATTTTGCGGTTTTCCGTATATACTTACATAATACTTACAAATAAAATTTTGTCCCCAACATATTATACATTTATATGTAGGGAATTGAATTGTCTACAAAATGAATATAATGAATTTTCCATAAAAAATCGGACGAAAAAGTTTTACCGAGGCTGCTTTTGAAATTTCAAAAAGAAATTTCAATTTTTTTATATTTTTTTTACTTTGCTGAAAAAATGAGCTCTTAGATCTTTTTTATTTTACTATTTTCAGATTCCCCTGTTCTGTCTGAACAAAATGAATATGAGGTTGGCTATGTTTAGTTCTCATTTCAAATTTATACGAATTTTCAAAAAAAGGTCTGCAAAATCGCCAAAATTGGTTGGCCATTCCACACTTCTAACATTGGCCACTGCTAGGGTTAACTGTCACAGCGAGCAGTACTAGGTGATATTCGAGCGACATATACAATTTTCATTAACACCTTCGCTACCGTGTCTACGTTCGCTGGTCACTCCCAAAGACTGAAGTAGACATTTTAACGGTACTCATAGACCCGGACTCACCCGATTGACAATAACCAAAGACCACAAGTGTCGTGTAATTTTAATTACTCTAATTCACTTCCTAATTAGCTTTTATAATGCATGTATAAATATCTACTACTTGTTTTTGTAACATTTATACCATTTTTCAAAACGACGCATTTGTGCGTCGCCCAGTCTGTAGCATGAAAATAGTAAACATTTATAGGTTATCTTTCAAATAGACCGGAGCGGCGCACATATACGTCGTCGTAAATTTGTTTATTAGGCTAGTTCAAAGGTAAAATCAGGCTAAACAAATACGTAACCAGCACTCTACTAAAGCACACGTAGTAACTTTGAGGTTATCCACATAGGCTAAAAAGTTGAGCGCAGTGATGCAGTTTAAACAACACAAAATACGTCACTTTTGCCAGCTGTGTTGTGACGTCACTAATCGTCGTACCCACAGACCAAGCAGTGCAAATGTTTGTCTGTCATTCCTGTAGACTGGTACAAAGAGACCAGGGGTTTCAAATAGACTGCTTATAAAAAATAACCCATTGTACAACAATAGGATGCAGACGCATATATGCGTCTCCGGTCTATTTCAATGTGACCGGCGGACGCAAACATACATCATTCGTCTATGGGAAGAAACAGACCGACGTGTATTAACCCATTGGCTCACAACCCCGAGTATACTCGTGGCCGCCGAAAGTAGCCCGGACGTGCAACCCCGAGTATACTCGGGATAGCACTTTTTATTAAAAAAAAAAAAAAAAAAAAAAAAAGAAAATTATTTTAAATTTTTTTCTTTTTTGTTTATTTGTTGTTTTAACTTGTTTTCATATTTTGTTTGGATGTATTTTTTATGCATATGCCCATCCTTGGGGAAACTTAGTCAAATTTAGGAAAAATATGATTTTGGAAAATATGTTATAACTAAGTCAAATATAAATGTATCACTAACATTTTTTATTTTCACGTAAAAAAATAAATAACCCACAAGTACATAATAGTTGTTGGGCTGAAACATTTTTTTTTTGTTATTTACATGTAACTCCTTTTAAAATTTATGTTTTTTATAAACTATATATATATATATGATATATATATATAATATTTACCATACATAAATGCTGTCAAAAGTATCTTCTTCTTGTAGATAATTTATTTCTCTAAAGGTTAGTGCAAAAATTAAGTAAATTGAGCAATAATTGTTGCTATAGTGACAGTTTTAGTAAAAGTCTACATTTATGTAATTTTTCTTAGGAAACTGAACGGCTTGTCAGGTGGCAAATTTCAGGTAAGCCAATGGGTTAATGCAAAATTCTGTATAATTGTGGTAGCGAACGTGTTAAATGTGCTATGGTAGTTGGGCTTCAAGTGTTCAGTTACGATAAAACTTATTCTAGACATCTAGCTGGTGCTGTGGTGACAGGCGCGGATCCACGGGGGGGGAAATTCCCCCCATTTCCCCCCCAAGGCAAAAGGTTGGAGTTGCGCGCGCACCCCCGCACCAGCGCCAGTGCTACGTCTGCCTGGCAGCGTCATCTCGACTTGTCGTCCGATTGATGCGTCGTCAGTCAGATCACAGACAAAGGAATCTATATATTCGTTTCTCTGTGGAGAGAGGGATATTCATATCCCTGTAAAATTACTACAGAGAGTTTTCACAGACCAGAAATTCCTGGAAAATCGGATAATTTTACGGGAATTTCGGCGAAAATTCGTTAATTTAGTTAAACGTCTTTTTCGGCCATTCTCGTTCATGCGGCTCGGTTGTCGTTCCCCAGGGAGGTAGAAACCATGGAGAGCTCGTCAAATGGACAGAAAACGGTCCGCGCATTGTCAGGCTAGACCCAAAGTGTAGGACACGGCAATCTGAGTAATCCCGAGCGGTGAGCGCGTTGTCGTTTACACGCTCCTGTACCTCTTAATAATAATACAACTACAATGAAACTTATATATTCCTTTTCTGCATGAATGTCCACATCTAACAGTATCAATATATTTTAGTTTAAAATTATGTGTAATTTGTAATAATTAAAATATTAGAAGGCTGTAAGAACATGACATAAAAAAGTCAGTAAGCGAGAACGTTTTTTATTCCTGAGGTAAAAACAAACTTCCAGCGAGAAAGTTATAGCTAATTAGTTGATCTTCAAAATTTATTTGAAAAAATGATAAAAAAATTATCGAGATGCAATCTGACTCATGATTAAACATTACATATTAAATATTATAAATGAATATGTAATTAAATTAAATGAAAAATAATATGAGACTTATTTGTTGTACATAGTAAAATGTTATGCAAGAATAAACATATTTGTTTTGTTATAATGTGTTCGTGAAGCTAAAATTCCTCACTAAATACTTTATTTGTCCATTTTCTAAGTTAAAATACAAGAGTCATTACCTCGATATGTATTGGATTTTATTTAAACATAATTTTGCCTTTTATTTAAACCCTTCTCCCTTTAAAATTTGTATCACCTAAACATTTTTCCTTCTAGTTCTAGTAGTTATTTATTACTTCATTAAATTAGATTTTATTTAAATGTTACATTTTTTCAGGTTTATTATTCTTAATTTTATGGTCATATTTTATGATTTTAATCGTGAACATTGAAATAGAAGAGAATCAACATCTGTTTACAGAAACTTAAGTTATACGTTCCTAACAACTATTCAAATAGACCTATAATTTGATTTTGTGTGAATAAATAAGGAATAGATCGGGGAACTGAAGTACAAAGTCGTAAGTAAATATATGTAGCTAAATATTTAATCAAAATTATGAATGAACTTATGGTTTTACATCGAAACTCAGAACTAAGCCTCTATACTACTAAGCCAATACTATAATAACAAATCCTATAAAAATCATATTGGTGTTCAAAGTTGAGGAACATGACAAGGAACTCGAATACGAATTATACTTAGTTTTGAATAAACTTTTCTACCAAAACTATAAATGCAATAGTATGGAATCTAATTTGTTGTGTCAAAATTCAAAACTAAGCCTCTTTAAAAGCCGTACAATTGTTATTATATGGTTATTTTCACGAAAAGAGTTGACTCATGTATCGAGTAAATAAAATATGGGAGTCATTGAGTCGTTAATTAATTAATTTCGATGAAAATCCAGATTGAGTACGTGAACATCGAGATTTGTATACTAATATTGAAACTTACACGTGTTTTTACGTCATAATTAGAGGTTAAATACATTTGAATTTAGTACCAAAAGATAAAGAATTTATTCAGTAATACGATTCCAAAAACCATTTTACTATAAAAAAATCCCTTGCGCCATAAACCTCATTTAACTGAGGACGTGTCGCCAATAACCCATAAGACGCTGTACTGAGCGCTGCGACCGAGTCCTACACTTTAAAATGTGACCTTGAGCCCGGCCGGATCGAATTTTGGTCTATCCCGACTATGGGTGCGAGCATGGTCTATCCCGACATGGTTTCTACCTCGCTGTCGTTCCCAGTCAATAAGACAAGTTTTGGTTGTCATTTTCAGACAATAAGGAACGTTGCCGATCGTCATTTCGGGCATTAAATGCAACTAAATTCCTGTTTTTGATCTATCCGATGCGGAAAAATAGGCGTTCTTTGGCGATAGATTGGGGTCGAATCGCCGACTGTATTCGTAAAAAATACGTTCTGATTGTCGTTCGGGCCTATAAAACGGGATCCAGTTTTATTTTTCGTTGGGGAAATGTGGTCCGATTGCCAAATTTTATGATAAATCACGGTTAGATTGTGATTTTTGACATATATTGAGGCTCTGTCGTCATTTTCGGTCTATAAACAAGTTGCGGCCGACGATTTCGGACTTTAAAATGCTAGGAAAACGGTTGTTTTTGGCAAATAGAATGAAGTAAAATTGCCTATTTTGTTTACAAAAAATAATTTTTTCCGTAAAACGCAGACTTTTTCGGCCGATAAAATGTGGACCTTAAATTTTTTGAGGTCAATGTTTTTGCCCTACACATCGCAAACGGGGTTTGTCGGTCAATTGTCTTTTTCGGGCGCTAAAACAAGGCTATATTGCTATTTCCGTGGATAATATGCGGCTCGCTTACCGTGATAATAAAACGTGGTCCAGTCCATTATACTTAAAAATTTTAGTCATTTTGGTGTTTTTGACTACCAAGTTGTGGCAAAATTTATGTTTTTACCGATAAAACACGGCCAAATCTTTGATTTTGCCCGATAAAATGCGTTTCGGACTTCGTTTTTGTACATAAAACACGACCCGGCTTTATTTTTTACCGACAAAATGCGGTCCGATTGCCGTTTTTGAGCGATTAAGTACATTTCCGGCATTAAATACGGTTGGTATTCAATTTTTGGCCGATAACAAACTTTGCGGTCGTAGTTTTTGGCTAGTAATTGCTGTAAAATTGCCGATAACATTATCGATTTTGGCTGATAACACACACCCGGTCAGTAAATTTATCTAATAACACAGTTTGACCGTTTTCAGGCTAAAAATATGGTCCGATTGACGTTTTAGACGGCAAAATGAGAATATATTGCTGCTATTTTAGGCCGATAAATATATAATAGGGAATATTTTAGGCTCGGGTGTCTTTTAAAATCGCCGTATCTCGGCCGATAAAATTTGTTTCGATCTTAGTCTCGGTAAAATCTTTGTTTTCGACGATAACATACGTTGATACTTCCGCTGGCGGTTGGCCTTTGAATTGCGGTTTGGGTATAAACTATTGCGGTATTTTTGGCCGATAAACTACGTTCATTGGTCGTTTTTGGTCTAAAAGTTACGGTGACCATGAAATGCAGTCAAATTGCCAGTTTTTCATCCGAAATAACAGGTACAATCTCTGATTTTGGTCCACGAATTCTATACAGTCGTCTTTTTAGGCCGATAACACACAATTTGGTCAATAAAACGCATTCGGCTATTTTTTGCGGCCAATAAAATTATTGATATAGAATTTTTAACAAATTTCTGGGGGTGGAATTCCGGAGCCCCCACCCCTGAAGGGTATTCTATAACCCCCCCCCAAATCTCCGGCATTTCCCCCCCCCCAACGTGACTCCCTGGATCCGCCCCTGTGTGGTGATATGTGGGTGCATGCAGTCAGCTGCAGTGGCAAAGAGATAACACAAAAATAAATAAATTCAGATAAGATAAACCTACCTTTTAGCAAATATTCCCTGTAGGGAAGAAGCTGTAACCATAGGTGGCATACTAAAACTTTTTTTGGCCTCCAGATGCCAGAAACACCCTTTGTTCAAATCTGTATTTGTATATCTATGCGACTGTATATAGGCAAAATAACTTTTTTAAAAAAGGTCAGATCCGACTAAAATGTCATATCCCAACAATTTATATCACCTGGGATCATCATAAAAAAATCCCAAGCATGAGATGAATTTTAACTTTTTATTTAACTTATTTATTCATTTATTTCATTTTATAACATATTTTATCTTCCAAAGCTCTAACACATTCTAATATTGATGTGCTTAGGGTACCGGTATTATTGTAGAAAATTTAAACGTACATTTTTGTCTGAATTCAGTTAAGTTAGTCAGTTAGACCATGTATAAATAAATTTTGTTAAGATATAGGCCTACCTTCAATGATGATGAATCATACTTTTCCGGAAGTATAATGACTGCAGCAATGCAGATCAGCTGAAATACAGCCCCGATGTAGAGGCCGTACCTGATCATAGTGTCCATGAAGTCATCAGGGACTGCTCCTGGTACTTCATACATTCTTTCTGGAAGTAATAAATTAAAGGTTTGACATCTTGTTTATCCAGAGGCTAAGTTTTAATTTAGCTCTATACATTAATAATACAGAATATCAGATGTGATGGGAACCATGCGTTCGGCCAATTTGGTGTTGGTGCAACGATGATGAATGAAAACCTTCTTAGCCAATGAAAACGTTCGGTGTCGTTAACAGATTAGCTTTGTTTCCTTACTTTTACTTATAGCTAACATACATAACTATGGATATAATGCTTGGTACATTATATGACTAAAATGTATTATAAAACAACAAATTTAAACTAGGCACTTTACTACACTAACTGTGATTAAAAAGTTATTAGGTTAAATTTGTTACGACGATTATCTGTTTACTATTCTTTTAACTGGTTTATTATCTTAATGTTCGTTTTACTTTTAACACACTATCGTTTTAAAATAATAAAATAAACCTTCTCTTGCCAAGAACTAATTAGAGCTAGTTGTTTCTCCAATACTTAAGTATGTTGGTAGGTACTCATAGAACGGAGTGTAAAACTAATTAGAGCTATTTGTTTCTCCAATACTTAAGTATATTGGTAGGTACTCAGAGAATGGGAGTGTAAAAGTTATCAATGAAAATATAGTAAAGTCTCGACTGACAGGTGCTTCGGCGAGCTAACAGCTGATTTGTTCTGATTGTTGCGGCGAGCTCGCGTTTGATTGGCTCCACTAAACGGGATCCGGCAAGAGACTACCGTTGCCCCAATGCCGAATTGCCCAATGGCTTGTCCCCGATATGATCCCTTCAAATTATAATGTATAATCCTCTGACCTGTCAATTTACAAAAAAGTCAATATGGGATATCTCCTAATAAGTTATAAAAGGCAGAATATGCAGAAAAATTTGAAGGGAAAAACTGAAAAATTACTACCTCTTCTAAAAACCAAACAAGAGGTACCGTACCGTGATTTTAAAACTCCAAAGCCATAAGTTAAAGCCAGCTGCTCAAATTTGAGCAAATATTCCCCCCTAAAGGATTTCCAGCTTAAATATGCGGTTGTAGTAGTTTAGATTGAGATGCCATTCCAGAAGTTAGCTTGAAACAGCTGTTCTTGCTCCTTTACTGTGTTTTGTTAGCATTTAAACATCTGCTGTGTTAAATGTTCAAGTAAGTGGATTTCTACTCTTCCATCAGGTTAACATTGGAACTTTGAAAACAGGGTGGCACGAAGTCCTGAAGGTGGATGTTTTACTAAACCTTACAGCCCCAATGACCAACTACATGTAAGGCTTTAAAATATCCCATAAACCATGACTTAAAACCAAGTAACTTAGTTTCACCGGTAGCCAGTTCACAAAAATTGGCTTACTTTTCAAATATACCTAGTGATAAATTCAACAACCAAGTGAATGAAATGTAGGCCTGATTAATAAACCTCTTACTTTTCACTCAAATTTTTGAAGGCAAAATTTAATAACGGCCAATTAGTCTAAATGGCGACACAGTCTCGGCGGAAGTAGAGTCCAGACTTTACCGGGATTGAGTCGCTCCTGAGCGAAATCGGCCGTAGATGGTTGTGTCCGTGTTTGTATTTAAATGTTCCGTTCCAGGTTTATATGATTTGACGTACTGATAATGAAGATACCTAGCCTAAAAACATCCTTGGACGGCCTGATGATCACTTCTTAAGAAATTATTATGAATATTTTCCATCACCGATTGATAAAAATAAGTTTCACGACGTTTCAATAAGTCAAAACTAGTTGTCATTTCAACAAATTGGAATACCGATAAAGCAGGTATTTAATCGGTACTTTGGTATTATACGGATGCCACTATTTTGGGAGGTTAAATTTTTACCGGATACAAAGGATAACTATATAATTCGAAAAAACGTACTTTTATTGACTTACTGTACAAATTTTACATCATTCTGATGAGCGGTCTTTGTGTTGTGCCTCCCAAAATACAGTGATCGTGTCCGCTAGGATCGTGTTGAATGCGTCGCCGCCGCTAGCAGCCACACCCGATCGCCACATGTACTCCGCAAAATATACAGCGCGCTGCGGCAGTTATGTTAGGATGGGTTATCATAATAATACGTACGGTTTCCTCTTCATTTCGAGGTAAATCCCACACCAGAAGAACGTCACTCATTATGAAAACAAATGTAACGTAGTGACGGCAATAAATCACTCATGACACTGACCCAGATACAGGCGGTGACAGGTGATGCGCGCGCTCCGGTCAACGACCTGACCTTGGCCTGTTTGGAGGGGGTTTGGCGGCCTGAAGTATGACTCATCAGGTATCATTCGATTCATAACAAAACAAGGAAAGTCCTACAATCATTTTTATGATAACCCATCCTAACATAACTGCCGCAGCGCGCTGTATAAGGGTGGCATCCGTATAATACCAAAGTACCATTTAATCCACTAACTTACGCTATTAGTATTTCTTGGTAATACAGAGGCTAAGATTCAAAAAGATAACTTTAAAGTTTTATGTTGCATATGAGCTTTAATCAAATTTGTTTATAGGTGTAATATTATATAGGCCTAGATTATTAACCCTTTCAGTGCTATGGACCGATATATCGTCTTTTGAATCTGTTATCAATAAACACTGTTACTGCTTCATAAGCGATTGTACCGTTAGGCGCTCAGTCTGCAGTCTGAGTCTGACATGTGGTGAAACCTGGTAGACACAAACTGAACTACCTCGTCCAGCGCCTAGTCTCTATAATACCAACTGATCCACTGCAGCTGCTAGTCTGATCAGTGGCTGTGCGGTCTAAGGCGTTACCTTCCCGGCCGGGGGTAACACTTGGATTGAGGGTTCAAATCCCATCACAGTCGGTGGTTTTTATGTGCAACTCATGGAGAGTTCACCTATCTGTGGCAGAGTTGAAGGGGAGGGCGGACCTTAAGCAAACGGTGGATGGCTCGGGTCCAAACTGACGGGATGGGAGGGATTCTTTGTGAGTTGCACATCTGATCAGGTGTTTTGCTACTTTTTACCTATCATTTACTGTGTGTGTCTAGTGGAAGCATGTTTTTACTAATTTTAACTGTTAAGGCGTTCAACATATTGAAAAAATCAACAAAACATCACGGATTCAACTACTCCTTTCAGAAGCTTAGCACTCAAAGGGTTAAGTAATAGGCCTAAGTTGGTAACAAAACTAAATCATTTGAAATTAGTACTGTAATTAATTACTAGCCTATTCCTAACATTGTGGACACTGTACTTTGTTTTAAATAATTTTAAGATCAACATGTTTCAACCTTTAGGCCATAGACAAAGCCATAAACAAAACTTAACCTCACAATTAATAACCAATATGAAAACTGTAATTGTAAACTAAGAAACAATTGATAACACATTAATATTTGTTTATGACCATTAATGTGGGCCTAAAGGTCAAAGCTCGATGGTAAAATACAAATAATTTAAAACAAGGTGCCATGTTCACAATGTTAGAAATAGTAATTATAGCAGTAGCTCTTTTCACTGAAAAATACATAGTAATTAATTATATTTGCATATCTGATTCTAAGTAGGCTATAGTACCCGAGATTCGGATCACATTTTGGTCATAGGCATAACTTAATAGGCCTAAGTATAAAAACAAACCTGAAAATTGAGCTTACAAAGATAATTAAATTATCTCTGTATTAGTATTTGCAAAAATTGATTAATACTCTCTTCTGGAGCAATAAACACAGAACAATTCAAGATTAGTCACTGTTAAATTAATTTTTACATTGCAAAATTTACAGAAATAAATTTGACAACTACAGCGTCTGCAGACCACACCAGCGCAACACAGCACTACACTACAAGTAGACGAAACGTGTTGTGTTTCGTCCTGATTCAGGACTCGTCAGGACTCCTTCCTGCCTGATCCTGATCCTGAAAAAATTAACTTTGTGCAATGTTGCCACCCTGATATTAGCGAATTACTCCAATACCGGACTAAAAATTCGCCATTTTACACCCATCCATGAAAATCCGCCAAGGCAGATTTATAAAAAAATCCCCATTCAACCCCAGACATCTTGAAAATCCGCCAATAATCCCCCAAAGTTGATTAATCTAAATACCTATTTTATCCTCTAGCGTAATAATTACGAAGTGACTACATACACGTCCAATGTAAAGGCAAATTCACTTCGCTACCGGTTAGGTTAGGTTAGGTTAGTTTACGTTAGGTTAGGTTAGGAGGTTTTCTGGCTCTCAATTTGTTTTAAAAATCACAGGATAAGTAACGTACGGTGCATAATTTGGAACGGACGTGAACAGTAGCGGTTCACGTCGGACGTGTACGTAGCCTCTGCCAAATAATTAAGAGCTGATTATAAGTCAAAGTATAGTTATTATAGCTGACAAAACAAATGTGCTTTTCAAACATTATCTGTCATTGTTTATAAAAATTTAAAAAAATGTTTTTGGCCTATGCAATAGTTAGTTCCTTCGCTAACATAATAAACATAATATCTAACATAATAAATGGGTCACCAATTGTGTGTGCATATACTCTATGATCTAGTGTATAAACAACTGAACATAAAATGGTATAGCTCAGTGTGTGATGAAGTGAAAATTGGCGAAAGATAACACCAACGAAGCTACTATATCTATAATAGAGCTCTCGTCTGGAGTAAAAAAGTAAAGCCTACATGAGGACCGCCATCTTGCCCCTCTGCTCCAATGGTAATCCTCCTTTCACTAGTTATATATTTGTCAGCTGACTAACACACAGCTTGTGAATAGAGAATTTGTTGGTTACCTGAGGAAAATTGCGGTCAGCTTGTAGGCTTCACTTTTTCATCACAGACGAGAGTTCTAAATAGATAAACCTCGTTTAAAAACACCCAACAATTCCAGCAATTTTGATTATTGTGATAATTTTGAAACTACTGTATTGTCTCCAGAAAATGATTGTTTAGCTTTTTAACACGCCCTACTCTTACAACGGCGATCACATAAGAAGCAGCTCTTGAAAATGTACCACAAAATACCACCCTTCTTCAAAAGTACTAAAAAATGCGCGGCAATTTTTAAATTAGGCTATAGGTAGGGTGGTATTTTGTGGTACATTTTTCAGGAGCTGGTTCTTATGTGATCGCCATTAAGAGTAGGGCGTGCTAAAAAGCTAAACAATCATTTTCATGGAGACAATACAGTAGTTTCAAAATGATCACAATAATCAAAATCACAAGTAACACAAGTCAAGTCAAGTAAATAATCAAGTATCACAAGTAAAACACCTTTCGTGTGTTACTGACAAAATGTATTACATTAAATTAATAATTAATGAAGTTTGTATAAAATGTTCACAGCTACTGATATTATATTTAATAATATAATCAATTTGAAAAAATATCAAACGATTTAAGACAAATTAGCTGCAACAAATAAATAGGCTTGAAAATCCTTTAATTTATCTAACTCTAACATAAAACAATAACTGAAGGATAGATTCACTTATTCCTGTATGTTTTTTTTTTTACTTTCTGCTTTGGTTAACAGGAGGGCTACATGACATGTCGTCCATGATGTAAGAACCAATCTGGTTCTTACCACTGAGCTCTATGTTACATCTGGAGTCACTCACTACTCTCTGAGTAAATATTTTCCAAAAACGTGCCGTCAACACAGATTTTTTTTTTACAACATTTATTTCCGGCTCAACAACTTATGTTATACACAGAATTATTAACAATAAATAAGTTATAAGTAACATTAAAAAAAAAAACATATCGGGCTCGCTCTAATCAGAGTCACCCATTAGCTGAATTGCGTTATAGTTCACAGTGAAAAAAACGAATAAAAACCATGTAAATAAAATTTAGAATCTGGCTAGAAAAATATTTAATTTTCAATGTTTGGCAAAATGTCTTGAAAAAGTCTTGCTTTTAATCGTCTATCTTGTAGCGGCAGTCCAATTCCAAAATGGGTACTTTGGTATTATACGGATGCCACTATTTTTGGAGGTTAAATTTTTACCGGATACAAAGGATAACTACATAATTCGAAAAAACGTACTTTTATTGACTTACTGTACAAATTTTACATCATTCTGATGAGCGGTCTTTGTGTTGTGCCTCCCAAAAGGCAGTGATGCCCGCTAGGATCGTGTTGAATGCGTCGCCGCCGCTAGCAGCCAGACCCGATCGCCACAGGTACGCCGCCAAACATACATCGCGCTGTGACAGTTATGTTAGGATGGGTTATCATAAAAATACGTACGGTTTCCTCTTAATTTCGAGGTAAATCCCACACGAAAAGAACATCACTCATTATGAAAACAAATGTAACGTAGTGCACGGCAATAAATCACTCATGACACTGACCCAGGACCCAGATTACAGGCGGTGACAGGTGATGCGCGCGCTCCGGTCAACGACCTGACCTTGGCCTATTTGGAGGGGGTTTGGCGGCCGGAAGTATGACTCATCTGGTATCATTCGATTCGTAACAAAACAAGGAAAGTCCTACAATCATTTTTATGATAACCCATCCTAACATAACTGCCACAGCGCGCTGCATAAGGGTGGCATCCGTATAATACCAAAGTACCCCAAAATGTTCTGCTCCAGGTACAAAGATTAACCTATGAGAAAACTTCAGTGTCGTTTTTCTGATGTATTCACTGATTGTTTCTATTCCAAGTTCCCTATGTATTTGCGAATTTCGTACGTACCATGGTGAGTTTACAGCAATTCTTAAGACCTTGTTTTGGAAGATTTGAATTTTCGAAAGCTTTTTACATGAAATTGAAAGCCCCCACACTTGACAGGCATACAGAACAAGAGGTCGGAGAATAGTTTTATAAATGAGAATAGTGTATGAAGACTTTAGAGTCGACTTTCTATTGACAAGAGGAAATAGGATGGACAGTCGAGAGTACGCTTGATTTAATTTTGAATTTACATGTAGATTGAAATTTAACTTTTTGTCTAATAACACACCTAAATACTTAACTGCTTGATCTGGTGAATTCCAATTTATATTTGAATTGTTAATGACGATTTCAGGGGGAATTTGCGGTCTTCTTAAGGTGAATATCTTAGCTTCCGATTTATTTGGATTTAAGCATAAATTCCATTTGTTGAACCATTGCACCACTTCATCAGCCGCATTTTGAAGTTGTTGGTAAGCTTGCAGAATTCCGGTGCTTTGAGTGATGATTGTGGTGTCGTCTGCATATAGCGCTAAAGTGGAATCTTGCGGAATTGGAATGTCAGACATGAAAATATTGAAAAGTAAAAGGTCCCAAAATTGACCCTTGTGGTACCCCAGCAGAAATTTGGCAATAGTTAGAAGTAGAAGAATTTATTTTTACACAGAAGTGTCTGTTACATAGAAAGGATTTTACTATTTTTTTCAGGTAAAGTGGAAATCCAAGAAGTTCAATTTTGTGAAGAAGGCCCTCATGCCACACCTTATCAAAAGCCTGTGAAACGTCAAGAAATATCGCAGCTGAGTGTTCCTTCCGTTCAAATCCTTTTACAATAGTTTCAACTATCCGCTGAACTTGGTGAGTAGTGGAATGTTTGGGTCGAAATCCGAACTGGTGTGGTGGAATTGCGCTCGATTCTTCAAGAAAAGAGTTTATCCTTCTCTGGATAATCTTCTCCAGCAATTTCGATAGACATGACAAAAGACTTATCGGTCTGTAGCTGGAAGTAGAGAATTTGGGCTTATTGGGTTTGTGGAAAACTATAATTTCGGCCTTTTTCCACGTGTCAGGGAAGAAGCCTTGATAAATACATGCATTAAAAATCGAAGTTAAAACTGACACTGATTTTTTGGTGAGATTTTGAAGTACAATATTTGGAATAAGGTCGGGTCCAGGTGTTTTACGTAAAGGAAGGTTCTTGATCAGTTGCTTTATTTCTACTGGTGAAACAAATTTTATGGGAAGCTCTACTGTTGATGATGCATTTGTCATGGTACTGTTGACAAGACCAGCAGTATGTTCATCAGTCACATTGTTCGGTGAGAACGCCTCCTCGAAGAAGTCAGCAAGAACGTTACATTTATCAAGATCACTTTCATATACATTATCTTCGTGCCTGAGAGGCGGAATTACAGTTGGGGTGCGTAAAATCCGTTTGGTTGCTTTCCAGAGGCTGGAATCATTTGGATTTATGTCACTGACGTAAGTTTTATAACACATAATTTTATATTCTTCGATTTCCAGCCTTACTTGACGTATAAGCTGGTTCAGTCTCCGCCGCATGTGGGGTTGCCTGTGTCTAATCCACTGACGTCGAGCTTCATGTTTAGCTTTTAGTAAATTAATGATTCTTAAAGGTGGAGTGAGAAAGCTATTGGTCTTATTAGGAAATTTTTTATAAGTTGCAAATTTGGTAGCTTTTTGAAGACACCCAGTGAAATGTTCAATAGCCTTGTTAATGCCATCAATAGAGCTCAGGTGTTGGGGAAACTGAAGAAATCCATCTAACTTTACACCAAAGGTATGCCAGTCAACTCTTCCCGATATTAACCTAGGGGGAGGTGTGCTATTGTCAGGTTGTAGAAAGAAACTGATTAAAACGGGGAGGTGATCGGAGTCCAATTCTGGCACGACTTTGTGTTGGATGGGAGCTGCAAAATTACGATAAAGAACAGTATCCAAAATGTCTGGTTCACAGTTCAATTGAAATGGATAAAACGTGGGCTCATCTGGTGCGGACACGTTTATCCCTTCGTCTGTGATAAATTGAAAAAGACGTACACCATTTGGGTTAGTAACTCTACAGCCCCAGTTTTGATTTTTACAGTTTAAGTCACCAACGATTAGCGTGGGAGAATGTCCAGTAAATAGGTCCATAAAGTCGTTTAAGCAGAGCCTTCGATTAGGGGATTTATAAGCCGCTATGATATTTACAGAACTACCATCTTCCAGCATAACTTTTACAGAAGTAGCTTCAGTTGACACTAGTTGAGGTAAAAACAAAGTGTTGTGTTGTATGGATCTTTTAATAAAAATAGCTACACCACCTGAGGCAACAGGGGCAGCCCGGTCTTCTCTATAGACATTGTATCCAAATACTTTAAAATTTTGATTATCAACTAAATGAGTTTCTGAGACACAAGCTATGTCAACATTGTGACGCACTAAAAAAGCAGAAAAGATCGCTTTTTGTTTGTTCAAACCATTTGCGTTCCAGTTTAGGATTTTTAAATTTTGAAACGCAACTCTATTAGGGGGAGGCATGTTTAAGAAAAGAACTTATAACGTTAGTCAAAATTGTTTTAATCATTGGCACTATTGATTTAACTAATTCCACTATCAGTGCTTCTAAATTAGGTGAGCTTGATTGATCAGAACTGCACGGTTGACCCGATTTATTTGCTTGCTCCGCCAGAGTTGGAGGAGTGAGCCTAGTTTTTGAGGGATGTTTATGCGCAGACTTACCACTTAACACATCAGCGTAGGAAGCCTCGTGTGTTTGGCGCTGTGCTTCCTCGGTTGGCGGGGTTTGAGCTACTGTTGCACGGACATGTATTGCAGATGGCGTAGAATTCTCAGGTTGCAACCGCTTAGTTTTAGACAGGTTCGGATTTTTTGTCCTAGACAAGAGGCTTTGGTAATGAGAACAGCCCCTGAAATTTGCAGTGTGATTTTCCCCACAGTTCACGCATTGAGGGGTGTCAGTTTTAGGTTTCGGACACTCTGAATAGTGGTGACGATCGGTACACCGTACACATCGTGTGTCTAACTTACAAAAGTTCTTCGTGTGACCAAATCTTTGGCATCGAGTGCACTGAGGGATCATTTTGGATTTCCTTTTCAGTTCGACAGATATAACTGCGTAGCACAGAGTATTTAATTTAAAAATATCGTTACTCTCATCGTTTTTTACCAGATCAACAGTGCACAAGGGAATAGGAATTTTATTTCTGTTCAGCAACCTAGTTACTCTGGTTACTTGAAAGCTGAGACCTAACAGTTCAGATTTAATTTCGTCTTCAGTCAAAGAGGTTGGGACATTTCTAATAACAATCTCAAGTTTTTTATCTTGGGGTGGTTGAAATGTATGATATTTAACCTCAGATGAGTCATAGAATGACGTTAGGTTGCGGAAGTCATCGATGGTTGTTAGATTTACTTTCAGGGACTGGCCACGGACCTGAGTGGAAAAGGTAGCCTTAACTATGGTTTTAATGTCTTTTACTATTTCTTGATGATTGTTAACGTCGTGGAGGAAAATCGGAGGAATTTTAATTTCCTTAGTAATTTGGTTTTCATTAGAATTATCTTCCATCACTTCAGATACGTTACCACTATTTGAAGCATACGGATGGTCTAAAAGAACTTGGTATTTTTTCTGTTTACATAGCTCATATGAATCTAAAACGAACCTTTTTGGTTGAGAATTTGTATCGGAAATATTCTTGCGTTTGCTAGGAAAAACAAAATTAGACTCATTTGAGCCAGGTCGTACGTCTGTCCCCTTCATTGCTGTTGGTAAATTAGCAGATTGCGTTAGACATTTGTTTTTACCCTTGTTTACTGAAGATGTTGAAGGTCTATTTGGAAACAGTTTTTGAAGGTTATGATTGTGTTTGTGTTTTAACAACGAAGAACTCTTTAATTTCACAATGGAAGTTAAGGGAGCCTATGTGAAATACGAAAAACGCCTTCCAATAATAATTATTTATATGTCTCACCTTCAAAAGGTTGAAAGTAACAGAAATAACAGTAAGTAAACTGGAAAGAAAAATATAACACCTCTCTCAATACACAGAGTTCCTTATGATTATCGTCAACACAGACATTTTGCTCTATTGTGTTGTCACTTTGACGTTAACTGGACCAATCAGAATGCATTGGGTGGACGATGTAAAAATTTCAACCAATAGGAAATAAAATAACTATACCACCAAAATGTCAAAAACACATCTGGCCAACACAACGACCATAAACACAGCGGCACGCTTTTTCACCACGGAGTGTAGTGACTCCAAATATAAAATAAAAACATAGAGCTCAGTGGTTCTTACATCATGCATATAGTCATTCTGTTACCAAACGAGAAAGTAAACAGGACTAACTGAATCAATCCTTATCTTATTAATGTTTTATGTTAGTTAGAGTTAGATAAATTGCAGGATTCACAAGCCTATGATAACCTGTATTGCAATTCAAGTTGTATCGAAATGTAACTTTTGGAATTAAATGCAAGTTAAAAATTAACTTTACTATTAAAAATGGTATTTATAGAAGGAAATAGAAAAAAATACTTACAAAATTAAAAATAGGCTTCTACTGTAAATGTTAATTTTAGTTTATGATAAAACAAACTATGATAATGGTGATATACTGAGCGATTATAAGAACATTTCCAACGAAATTTTAAGCCAATTTCCACATTACTAGAAAGGTTAGACCTCTTCATTCTTCTTTGCGTACCAGTAACCGTTAAAAGGAACCGTTAAACCACCGACAAGGAATCTAAAGGGAATCTCCGCGAAGGATGACGGTTGGGTGACATTCCACCCCCAGGACGATGCACATTCGCAGGTGTCAGGGACCTCTGACTTCCCGAATCGCGCTCCTCAACCCTCGTCAATTTGTCGTCTGGACGATATGATACTCCATTAGCTTGTTTAATCAACTGTAAAACGGAGCTGGACTAGTTGTACAGTTTTTTAAAGAATTTTTCTGTTGGACGAAATAATATTGGACGAGATGATACTACACACACTGGGGGGTTGATCCGTACTGAATTTTCCGCATTCCCATGTCGTACCAAAGAAAAAGATCATTGTACCGTGAACTCTCACCCCTGCATGTAGTGAAAACGTAGTTACTGTTGTGGTTACTTGGTGTAATTTACCTTTTGAAGTGAAGTTGTGTGGTTGAATGATTTTTGATTACCTAAAGAAATTGCCATATAATTTACATTCGAATATTTTTCATATTTCATTAAACGTACGTCGTGAAAACTCCAAGATGTATTCTATTGGATCCTTGGATTAGATGTATTCTATTGAAATTAACCTTGAAATATCAACAGTCGATTATCCAAAAAAATGGGGTATCCGGAACGGTCCCGCCCCCATTATTTCGGCTTAGCGGGGTTTTAATGCAACGATATTTGTAATGAATTGGTATTCTCTCATGCTAGTGTTTTACTGTTTTTTTCAGTCCAAAAATATAATTTTTGTACTAATAAAATATAAAGCTTATAAATACAATTGGCAATCAACACATGGGAATACAAACTTAAATGGGAAGAGCCTATTCAGAATGGATTTGAGTAATTTGATTATTGTATGTAGCAGTAAGCTCGTAACAAGCAACACTTTCTTATTGATTTTCTTCCTCCTGGTGGGAAACATTTTCAAATTTCCCATGTCACTTACAAAAATATCAAAACTAGATCAAATAAAATCGTCTTCTCACTTGTCACATGACACAACGCCGAACACTAGTCCTTTGCAATCTTTGCAATCTGCCTTGCCATCACCGACGGTGGTGGAACCTAGGGATAAAATCAAGCAAAATAGTGGGAGCCTTGAACTTTAATCACTTGAACATTATTGCGTTGTTATTGCGAAGGAATGAGTAACACTTTTTTGTCGTGATTGACAAACAGCTGATCATAGAATGCAAGCAATTAAACAATGTTAATTTGAATTACAATGATAAGGAAAATATGGTACGCGTACGATAAATATCGTGTTTCCAGCAATCTGCAGATTGAATTGGTGATCACGTGACCTTACAGCTGTTTTTACGAGGTCTCTTCTGGTTAACTATAAAACCTTAAATAAATCGACTGAGCAAACCTTTACGAAGTATGTATGGACCTTGGGTGACATCCCTGGTTGTGGCTAGGAGCCTACAGCTCCTAAATCTGGCCTTGGTTGAAAGAGGGGAAAATGGTGGTTGACCAAGCAGGCTACACGTTTTACACAAGACGAGCTGGCCAGACGCCAAAGATTGACATATCGCATCATCTGAATAGTTGGTGGACAAATATCTTACTACACCCAAACATTTAGGGAATTTAGGGATTTTAATTTTAGTTTGGTTACCTCTTGATGACAACACTACGACGGCGCTGAAGGGCCACCAACCTAAAAGAAAATTTGTTTCTTCGCCTGTGAGAAAAGTCAGAATTCTGAGATTAAACTCAGAATTTAACTAGTAGGCGTTCCCCTCTGAAATTAAAGTCATAATATAACTAGTGGGCGTTTTTCTCTGAGAAAAAAGTCAGAAATTGAAGAAGTGGGCGTTCCCCTCTGAGAAAAACGTCAGAGCCCAGGCGATACTGAACCAGATTTTGTTTTAGTAGTTAGCACTTTCATATTTTAATGATCAAATGTTATAGTTTGGAGGGAGTTAAGGCTATGTTTAAATCAAAATTGAGTGATTATTCAACGAAATGTTCAAATATTACAAATTAAATGCTTTGCGACTCCCAAAAATGTAATTTCAGACCTACACTCACTTTAGGAGATAGTTTTGTTTTTATTGGAATGTGGGAATGCTTTTCGCATACTTCGCTCCCGCAGGAGTAGTGTGAGACTCCTTGTACTGTACAGTAAGTTTTGACTCAGACAAAATATAACGCAAAACAATATAGCAACACCAACTTCCCCTTTTCAAATTTAATTTAATTAACTACAATTTAATAGTCAATCACGACAAAAAAGTGTTACTCATTCCTTCGCAATAACAACGCAATAATGTTCAAGTGATTCAAGTTCAAGGCTCCCACTATTTTTCTTGATTTTATAGACTGTTGATTGAAAAAAGTTAAATTCTGACTTTAATCTCACAGGGGAACGCCCATTTCTTAAATTCTGACTTTTTCAGAGGGGAACGCACTCTTAAATTCTTCATTTTTTTAGAGAGGAACGCCCACTAGTTATATTTGGACTTTTTCTCAGATAGGAACGATCACTTGTTAAATTCTGACTTTAATCTCAGAGGGGAACGTCTACTAGTTAAATTCGGTGACATGTCACAACAGGGTAGATTTGTCACTCGGTATAAAACTTGGCCGGCTCGGTCGAAATATGGCCGTCTTCCGCGTCGCGGGGGAATTCACTGCTGCTTCCTCAAGACTCTTAAATTCCCCTCAGACGCAGGGGAAATTGTGACTGATTTTCCCACTCAAAATCCCTTGCGGTGCGCTATTCTTCAGTTACTACGCTAATGATAATATTCTCTTGATGATTTTCTAGTTATATTATTGTTGACGTGTTTCAGAGCTTACACCCTAAAAAAGGATATCATAAATATCAACTGTGATAATATTAATAAATATAAGTCTGTTGAAGGAATCATTCTTAAGTTCTCTAGAAATATATAATTGAGAACACATTGTTATGCAAATTGAGAATGTAAATAAAATAATTGTTTAAGTTATACCCATCTACAATTTCACAATAACTTTATTACAAGATTTATTTATTGATAGTCAGAAATTTTATAAAAGCAAGATTCTATAATTAATAAACCGATTTTTATGCCTGATTTGTTGATTAAAAGAAATTGAGGTAAAGCTAGATTCTATGAAATTGTACATCGTACAGAAAGCTTAAATTTGGTACATTCATAATCAATTATTTGAGAATGAGAACGTTTATTTCCATTAAGCAAATACATGCAATAGGCATCGTCAATACAACCCAAAAAATACATATCTCATACATATAATACAAAGATATAAGACATATGTGGAAGATCTCCTGGAGGCCGAATATTTCGTGGCAGCCTTTTTTTAGGCCCACTAGGTGTGGTTCACCATGCTATTCTGGGCTATGCTTCTGAATGGATTAAAAGTTCATGTTCAGAGAGAGGACAGTGACCTCTGACGACCACTCCCTGATGCTTAAAAAAGATAGTACTTTTGTTTGCTTGGGGTGATACGCAGGTTCGCTTGTACAATTAAACAGCACAGGTAAAATTAACCTGGACTTAATAATTATAAGGAACACTCATATTCTATGAAATATTAATAAAGCACCAAACCCAACACCTGCTTGGAGCTGGTAGGCCTATGGGCCCTAGCCTAAACTAGTCCAACAAATGTGGCAACTTATAAAACTGTTTTTGTTACATAACTAATGTGATTAAATTGTAATAATATTCTGACTTGAGATACCTATACATCTCTAGTACATGATATTTGAAGCACTCTTGATATAAAAAAAAACTGGTAAACTATAATTAATAAACCTGACAAAAAATTCCTGTATGTACCTACAAAAAACTTGCTGTGCTAGAAAAAATATATAGCTATAAACATAAAATAAACCCTAGGCACAGGGCCCATTTTAGCTTCGCTTGCCACCCCTAGGCCGTATGAAGCTTGCCGCCCCCTCCCCCACCCAAATAATGATAAGGAAAGAAGTAGAAGTACAGTTGTAGTCGCAAAGGGACCGCGACGGCTGGCGGTGGCCGAGAGAGTGTGTTCTAAGCCCGAAATAAGACTCTTAGGGTAGATTTTAAGTCATTTTCACCCTCATCAGGCAGGAATACTCCTCTCGCCAGAGCAATTAGCACCCGGGATTGAACCCAGAAGCTCAGGTAATTTAAAATGCCTCCCAACGAGCAGTCTACGAATTTCTCAACTATAGCTTCACAGTATGATTAAAAATTATAAACTCATCGTCAATATCGTCATCAAGATCGTTTCTGTAGATATCGACAAGATGTGTTGCATTCAATCTTCACATAAAGCTCGATTCACACGAGCGAGAGGGATCGCCACGATAACGCGGCGAGCCCGCTGCGTACTCACAATCCCACAATTCACACACCAATCCAATCTCGGCGAGATCACAGTGAGCGCGGAAATATTACTTAATTATGCAGGTTACGGTTTATAAAAAATACTACCAAATTATATTAAAGTCAAAACAAATCGGAATTGTTTCTAATCAAAATTTAACAACATCTTAGCGAATTTTATAACGTAGATGAGTTTATGGACCATTTGAAAAAAAAAAACAAAAAACAAACAATTATCCAATTAAAACTATAAAAAATTGGGTTTGTTTTATAATCTTAATTTGTTTATACATCTAGGATGTGTTAGGTTGAAACTTGAAAATTATGCGTAGTTATGGTATAATCATTAGCTAATATCAAAATAATGTATGAATTTATTTCATTGATTCACAAGTTTGTGGTCGTTTTATATCAATAAAATGTCTTTATTATTACCTTACGTTAAGGTAAGTAACACGCAGCAATGTGCAGACATTGCTTGAGTTCAGTCAGTTGATTCCTTCAAGTTATAACAAATTCTTCGTTGGAGCTTCTTTTGATTTTTTATCTATAGGCCTATAATAATTTAAAAACGGGGGACAGATCGACCACAATGGATGTAATATTCTTTAAGCTTATACAGTTTCCTACAAATCAATAAAAAACATTAGTTGACATAAATGATAAAACAAAGGCAAAGGTTGACTGAAACAAAATTGTTAATTTGTTTATAATGTAATATTTTAAGTTTACCTTTCATAAATTTTAGAATAATTCAGACTTTCATGGTGTTTTTACAATCTACGTAATAAAGGGTTTCCAGTGAGGGGTTGAATATAAAAATCTGTCTGGTGGAACTCAATATTAAGTTGTACAAAGATACCTTTCATTAATAATATTTTTCAAAATATGTAATCGCAGAATTAGGGGAATTTTTGTTTGTCTGCAGCTCAAAGACTGTGGGGTAAATCGACCAAAGTGATTTTCTTAAAGTTTGGAAAGAATACTACCAACAGTCATTATACAATTCTTAAAAATTAATAAATGTTCATGTTGGTCACTTTTGCTTTTACTTTTACCTACACAACTAATGCCAAATACCCTTCAAATCACATAGCTTGTACCAAATAACCTTATACGTTGTAAACGTACTTTTGATTCAGTGTTTTTGGGTAAAAAGCAATGCACCATTTGTTTCTTTTGTCCGCTACTTATTCCTACTTCGCGCGAGAAATACTCGCCGCGATCTCGCCGATAAACATCGGCCGTGTGAACAAGCGCGGTGACTCCACCGGTGCCACCCTTCATGACTGTCAAAGACGAATAAACAAATTAAATACTATGATCTCCGCACCCTTCTTGCCTTTGGAATATCATATATCAACTATAGTTATTTTTGTTTGACATTAAAGATGATTTACAAAGTTTAAAAAAGTATAACTATCACTGCAAGTATGCTCACAATATTTTAAATCCATGTAGACAAATTTATATTTAAAAAAATGCTCCCAGAAATTTGCCGCCCATCAACATTTTGCCGCCCCTAGGCCGCGGCCTACTTGGCCTATTTAGAAAATGGGCCCTGCCTAGGCACCCTGATAATATTCTTTAAGGAAGAGAGCTCAGTGATGATAATGACAACTAACCTGATCAATTATTTATAACAAGATAAATTACCTTAACAGCTTTGCTGCGTTTGTTATGTTTAAACATGAAAATCTCATATATTTCAATGTTGAGTGATGTCCCGATTTCGGGGCACCCGCAGCGAATGCGTTAATTACATATAATAATATAATACTGTTTTCCAAGGAGGTGGGAATCCGGTTACTGACAAAGTATGGTACTAGAAGCACTACCCACTAAACCCACCCCCCATGCCAGGCTTTGCTCTCCCCGGAATTGTTTGTTACATTACTTCGGGGAGAGTGCCCCGTGCTGCTGATCCAGCTTGCTGAGGTCCGCAGTGCTGGGAGAAAGGAACTACTTCATTTTCTTTGATATCGCTGCTTTTGACAGTCGCCTTTCTTTATTTGTATCCTTTTCCATTGCAAGCCTTAAAATGAAGCATACTCCGGACCCAGCTATATGGTTGGCCCCTTTTCCCCTAGCTGGAGGAACAGAAGCAGAGTGAGAACCTTTGCTGCAGGCATTGTGTTTATTGCCCGCCTCTCCGCATTTGCAGTAGAGAGTGGACTGATCCAGCCCAGGCACTTTAAGCAACGTAGAACGATACGGTCCTCAATCGCACTGCGCCGCTGACAACCAACAACCCACCCGAAGATGGCCGGATGATGATAATAATAATAAATGTGACTGTCATTAAGCTTAACAAGAAGGAATAGATGAGGTCAAAAGGCAAATATGTACAAGTAATATATGCAAGAGTTTCTCTCACTATACATTTTGTAATCACATTGATTCTAAAGATGATGACCTCTTATGACATAATATTCAAAAATTTAACTCACTGAGACTAAAATAATACAATTTAATATGTAATTGGTTGGTACTAATATATTTCTTAAATCATAGAAGTAGTATAAAGTTTGATCAGTCAACCAAATCATGCAACTCTTGTTTGAACAAAACTATTTGACAGATTAATACACTTGGTGAAAATCTATTATAGCCTTTGGATCCAATTACATCATAGCTTCTTAATATTTAGTCAATCATTGAAAAGGTACATTCATGAGTTTCCGGTTTCTAGTATCGTGCGAGTGTATATATTATCTTAAGTTGCATACATTTTGTAGATTGTTCATGGTATGCAGTACACTGTGTATAAGTACAGATTTACACAAGTCATATGACTTTAAGGTATAGATTTTGCTTGAAGTAACACATAATGGCTTACATGGTCCAGTCTCCCAGGTAACACGTAAGTTTACGGCAAGCCTTGCCCTAGAATTGCCAGGAAAAACTTTCCGAATAAAACATTTGAAACGCTTGTGCAATGCATTCTGGGAAAGTGTGCCGTTGGCTGTCCGACCACAGTTTGAGGAATACTTACCGCGGAACATAAGAGACTCCTCGATTCACCGCTTGGAGCGCTAGCGGCGTAATCTGCTGGGTGCGCTCTGATATTCCGGCCGCCATTACAACGCCATTGTTTATTTGTGTTAGCCAAGGAAGAAAAGTGCAGAAGTTCTCCGTTTGTTTGTTCTCTGTTTAACTTATTTGTTAATTTGATTCTTTGTTCAACGGCAAGCGGGAATAATAGCATCATAATATCAGGTAAGGATTGTGTTGTCACGTAAATTATAAGCAACTCTAGTATAATAATGTTAATAACGTCTACCGGTACGTTTTTATTGCATAGCTGTACTCGCTCATAGCTCATATGGTATCAATCTTAACAAAGCAAATCAAATAAGTAGATAATGGGTTTGTATTATATTTCTCTCATGTATTCTGCATGAAAAATAATCGTGTGTGAAGTTGTTTGGCTAAAGAAAGTGGCAAGTTCCAACAGCCTCGGCCTAGGTTGGGTAATAGCAGTCTAAGGTAGGACCTGAATTGAGCTTGTCATCGATAATCAAGATGATGCTTTATTGAATTAATAATAAGTGTACTAGTACAACGTATGTGAATCACTAACTTTGGTGGTTTGTATTCTAGACTATTGTGAATCTACTTTATTAATATCCTTACATAACCCAACTTTGTTTGTTCAGCTAACTTAGGCCTATCAATGTCTCTTATAGGCTAAGTTAACTTTTTATACAACTAGACTGTGTTAAGCCTATATTGGCCTAACCCAGTTGTTTAGTGATACACATAACGTACCTACACATCTTATCGTCCACTCAATCTTAGTCAACTAAGTACCGGTACTTTTAAAATTTATTCCTGGCATTATGAATTAAATGAGGCTAGCCTACAGGTATAATTTGGGGTTGCCATCACACCGGATTTCCCTAGAGATTACCCGGTTTTGAGGGTAAAAATATAAATCCGAGGGTTTTCCAAGAGACATTTAAAATTCCTCTTTTTGAAAATTTTTCCCAACAATTTGTTAAGTAATGCAAATTTTGTGTTCAAATCCCATCTGTGAAAAAATGTAGGTTATTTACGTTTGTAACTCGTCATGCAACGACTGCAAAAGCTAACTTAAATCCTGTCTCTCTGTAACTCTAACCTATATTATTTGTTACTCGGGCTTTATTTCGGTGGGAAATATATTGTTAACTTTTACGTATATTCGCCGTTATCTAATGCTGAAAATCAGTAGGTAAAGCCTATATTGTTTTAGACTATATACGGTACATTTGAGTTTTTATTTTTTTGAATGGCTAATGATTTAAATCAAACAAAAAATAATAATTATGTTTTCCCTCAAAGTGTACTAATCAATAGATTAAATTACTTTATTACTATCGAGTGATCCAAAATGTCGCTGTATTGGATACATAGAAGTTTGGTTATTTGAATATTAAGGTTCATGTAATGATGTGTGTATTGATGTGATGAATGACAAATTTGATTTAAAGCTAACAACAAATTTTTTAATAACCAATGTAATATATACGTTTTAGTTCAAGCCAAAATTGTACTGTGTCAAAATCCTTTGTTTTAGCAGCTTCAATTGTGAAGAAGGTTTAAATTTATTGTTAATACATTTTCTATATATATATGTGTGTACCATAACTTTCATAAACAAAGTCTGATCATGATGAAATTTGGTATAAACCTGTTGTGCAGCATCTATTTTCATGAATGTAAAAACCAGCCAAATCCCACCATTTTAAAAGTGGAGTTTTCTACTTCAACAATTTTTTTTACTTTGTTCATATAATTTTTGTAGCCCAAATGTTAGTTTGCTCCATTTAATTCAACTGAAAAACAAACGATTTGGTATTTTGATCATCTACAACAATGGGTTACTGAAGTGAAAGTGCCAAACACAGTACGTGGTACAATGTTAGTCTTCCAATACCACTGACGGACTGACCTATCACGAAATCTCCATAACTAAAAGGCCTACAGAGATGAAATTTGACATATATAGGTTCCTCTTGGCCCTAGGTTCTTGCTGAGAAACGGTATTACTAAATTCCCCCCGTGTTTCGCCCTGCTCGGTCCCAAAGTTCCCATGTATTCCTTGTAGACATTCACTTTGATTTGAGCTGACAGAATGCAGCATTTGAGAGGATATTTTTGAAAACAACTTGTTTCGACTGTGCTTTGTATTCTATATTTATTAAATAAAAGTAATTTTTCATTAAAGTTGGGCTAGAAGGGAGAAAGTGTGTGTCAGTTTTCTGATACCGTTTATTACCCCTAACTATCTTACCTACATAAATTCTCACCTTAAAACTTAAATCCCTTATGGGCTTCCGTCACCTCACACCTTCCTCCTCTACACTAACCTACGTTACATTTCCTGACTACCTACTCACAATCCTTACCTACTCTACATACACATACCCTCCCTCCAAACATGTTTTAACAGTTAGTGACAATGTTTCTGCTTTTTGCCCTACAGACGCTGTAAGAAGACGTCACAAGGAGGTCATAAATGATGAAAAAGGAGTATGAAAAGTTTGCTGCAACAAGCTACTCCGAGAATTCAAAAAAGGTAAAATTATTAATAATATAATTTTGCCAGTATTGGTGACTGACTAACTTTGCCATAAAAACGATGGACTACAGGGACATGACCATGGAAGCTTTAACAAGCAACTAGTATTTTTTTAGTAACAAATAACCATATAATGATTAGGGCTTGGCAAGATTCAAGATTTCCAGGCTCAAAGTAAACTTTTTGAGGAATTTGTTGGTACCTAAACATTTCTTGCACCCATGGGCAGTAAAAAGTATGCATAAGATTTTAATTTAAACTAGATGATTGCTACTGTCTCGCCCGTTAAACTAAAACATAGGATTAATTAATATGCAATGTTGACCCTATATCCTTATGTTTACAAATTATCCACACTTTACTACTTCTCCATGGATCACATTTTCCGTAGCTGATGTTTTATACCTTTTGGTTTTAAAGTTCTCTAAAAACAAACTTAAAATGTTTGTGTCGGCTGCTAGACTTTTTGAAAGGTAAAACCCAAATTAGTAAAACATGAAAACCCCTAAATTGTAATTTAGTCTGTAACATTATCTGATACACAAAATTATATTACTTTCAAAACTGCCTACACAGATTTCCCACACACAGATCACAGATTGGATTTTATGTCGTCTCAGAATCTTCCTAGGAAAAAACATCAGTTTCTATATCAAAATATTATTTAGGACTAATTTAAAATGATATCATATGATTCACCCTCATAAAGGTTGATGTTTTCAGAAAACAAGTTTAAAGGCGGTTTCTTACAAACGTCTAGGTATACGTCTATATAAACAAATGTATACATTTTAAATCTTACACCTTTATTTTCTAAAAGTTTGAAATCTGAAGCTTGTTAAAGCATTTCATGATTTAAATCTCTTTTGGATTGGATGTGCTCTTAAAACAAGTTGTACGTAAGCAATAATTCAAGAATATTACAGGATTTAAACCTGTAAATTTTGGTAAAACATTACAGACCTAGAATCGGCCTGAAATTTACAAGTAGGCCTACCGCTATTGTCCAAAGTCTCTGGAGAAATTTATATTGTTACATTTAAATATAAATTTAAAAATTAAAATTGTTTTAAATTAGATACACTCGGAACTGAGTTTCACGGTATTTTGTGGAATCCTTTTAACATAGCCTATTACATTTGGTTGCAATTTTGTAACTAAGGTATATCTTTAATTACCGGACGTATCATCATTAATGTATAGTGTATACATTGCTCCCAATACTTATGGGATTTTGATCATTTAACCCCTAAAATGTCCTTGATGGTTTTTAGCGAATTTCCCCTACAGGGTAGAAGCTATTACCGTAGGTCTCATGGTAAGACTTAAGCCCGAGACCATGAAAACTTTTTGTTTTGAGGTCCCCAGATGCCAAAAACACTTCGTTGAAATTTATGTATATGCATGTATATGTATGCATGTGCTTATTGCAATGTAATATTACAATATTACCAAGTTTTTTTAATAAAAAATGGGAATGGTGTATATATATATATATATATATATGTGTGTGTGTGTATATATGTGTCCGTGAATGCGATAACTTGAGTAAAAAAAGTCCGATTTCGATGAAATTTGGCTCAAATGTGTAAAGTGACATTCATGACTTAAGTTCGAAAACCAGAAAAATCGGACCATGGGAAAGGGGGTTTATGGGGTTTCAAAATTTTCCAAAAATCAGTTTTTTGCACTTTTCAACCTAAAATTTCTAAAACACACAATTTTGGTTTTAACCATTTTATAGAGCTTAAAAAACAAATAATATAGTATTTTGAATCATGAACCTAGGTTAAGTGGTTGCCGAGAAAATCAAAACAAAACGTGTTCATAAAATCTCCCATGTTAATCTTATGGGAAAATGGTTTTTAGCTTTTCCTTAATTAATTTTACTTTAAACTTCACATTTGCTTTTACCAATCAGTTTAGCTCTACAAAACAATCATTTTGGTGTTTAAATTGTGATTCTACGTCCAACCGTTGCCGAGATATTCAAAGTGCTAAACACAGTACGTTATCCAATGTTATCCTTATGAAGAATATTTAAAATTTGATATCTCGATTATTTATGAACGTATACTGATGAAACTTGGTATGATGCTTCACCTAGTACTGGAAAATTGATATTTGAAAAAAAAAAATTTTTTGTTGATTATCCTCTTAGCAGCAAACCTGCATACTCATCCCTAACGTTATTCTTATGGAGAATACGTAAAGCTTTATATCTCCCAATCTCCCTTAATTATGAACATAAATCATTAAAACTTGGTATGTAGCTTCACCTGGTTGAGTTATATTGATAATTGCAAAAAAAATTTAATCTTTCTCATTGCAGAAAACCTGCGTTCTCAGCCCTTATGGAGAATAAATAAAATGCTATATATCAGTTATTTATTTAAGTATTTTTATGAAACTTGGTAAGTGGCTTTATGTGGTAGTAAGAAATATATTCATGCATAGGAAATTCGCTGAGTACGCAGGTTTGCTGCGACGGGGGTATTGTAATTTGTTGTATGAACCATGTACCAAAAACTGGATAAGAGCGTGTTAACACAAAGGTCTAATAATTTTTTGCGGTTATTTAAAAATATTGGTTGTACGGTATGCATTAGTGTTTTAATAACATTTTCTGACAATAACACTAGTTGCTTGTTTGTCATAAAACCCCTTTCAGGTTGAAGAAAATTATTTCCAAACTATAAACATTGAATCTATGAATGATTAATTTGATGGTTTCGTAAAACCTTTGGGTTCAAGAATATTATTTTGTTTTCAGGGAAAAAAGACAGGAGGTTGCAGCCATTGGAGCCAGGGAGATTGAAGAAGACGGCTTGGAACAATGAAGTTTTAAATGTATTTTGATCATGATGTAAATAGTTAAATTGAAACAATATAAAACATAATATGTAAAGATTGTTGTTTATTCCTATCTTTGGTACCTATATTATTCCAATAGCCATTTTAACATTGGTTCACCAAGATTCACAAATTAACTTGTTAGTGAAGACTAATAGATCAATGGAGAAAATTAAACGTACATTGTATAGTTATTTTAATTATTATATATTTTCCATTAAATTTTACCCTCGCCTAAAAATATAATTAAAAACATTTTAATTTGGTATAACAAAATTTGGTATAATTGCAGTGGTTTTGGACAGGCACCTTTATATTTAAATGTAGTTTGTAGAATTTGATAAGGATACTAAGGCCAATGTATTTCAGTCTACTAATGAATTAAAAAGGCAAACAATGTTATTAATCTGTTTAATAATGAAAGCTTGTAGTATAAATTAATACCATTTATAGTAACAACAATATTATGCAACTACATTCATAGTGACAACTTTATTTGTTTTCAATGAAGTCTTTGAGAATTTTGTTGAAGTCCAAACCCAGTTATTATTTCACAGGAAGTGAGTGTGATTATGAAACATTATATTAATCATTAGTAATTAAATAAGTGATTTATTTAACAGTTTATAGCAGTTGTTTTGGTTGGTAGGTTTTATTTGTTGGTAAGAGCACAAAGTTGTGTTTGAGGATATTCCAGGTAGGTTCATGCACAGTAATTACAATATTACCAAGTTTTTTTAATAAAAAATGGGAAAATTTTTTATTTTTCCTAAAAGTATACAAACTACTAATTCAGTTATTTCAACTAATATTAGCATATCCATTCAGCGAAGTACAATTTTGTGCACTAGTTGTGTAAAATACTAATTATTATAGTATTCAGGTTTTCATTAAGGTATTACCGGTACACATAAACTTACCAGGAAAGTTTGCCAAAAGCTTACCAGGACAGTTTTCTAAAAGCTTACCAGGATAGTTTTCCACAAACATACCAGAAAGGCTTTCTCAATGTGTTTGTAAGAAAGCTTTCTGAAAGCTTAATTGAAAAGCTTTTGGAAAGTTTTGAAGGAGGGAACTAGAAAGCTTGCCTCAAACTTTTCACAAGTTTGGTTGCTTGCCACGGAAAACTTGTAGAAAGTGTTTAAGTGTGTCATGGCAAGTTTTGGGCAAGCTTGCCTCAAGTTATTTTTTCTACCTGGGCTGTTTACATCAATGATAATTCTGAAACTCTTTTGCAACAATAGAATATTGCTTTCATGACTAATATCACTCCAAAGTAATATGCCATAAGAAATCATGCTTTGAAAGAAAGCAAAGTATGCAGATATAATGTACTTATCTGATGCATAACATTTTAAATTTTTAAGCAAGTAGATAATTACCATCTTCTTCATCTTTTACCCCTATAAAAACTATAGGGGTAAAATAGTTAAAATAAAGCATACCCCGAGTTGCACCTCGCCAACATCTATTGTGTTGTATGTTTTTGTTGTTACATATCAACACTGATAGAATACTTACAACTTATTTACAATTTGTACAACCTCCTGTATTTGTTTTCAGAGAAAGTAAAACTGCCTATCTAGGTGTCAATAAGAGCCTCAATTGCAATTGGGCTACATATCTACAACAGTATCCCACAGGCTTTATAATGTTGTACTAAACATTCTGAACTGACTGTGTGCAATAAGTGTTAAACTCATGTAGTGAAATACAGTAAAATTGCTGCTGCTTCTGATTCACCATTTTTTAATTTATTTAACTAATTTAGGCAAACTTGTAATTTTCCAAGCCCCTTTTGCATTTGTTTTTAGAAGACTCAATACTTGTAAGTAAAATTGTAAGATTGTTTAGCTTTATTAAGAGCTTATTTATATTCCTTCTTATATTTTATATAAACAGCATTGGTTTGGTTAGAATTATTAAGCTCCTTCTTCAAATCCGAGAACAAAAACATAACTTATTTTTTGTTTAGTTTGGCTAACTGGGGAGTATACCCCATTCCTTACCATTCTTGACTATTTTATTAGATTGAAAACTAGCTTTACATTTTAATTGAGGAATGGTAATTGAAAAAATGCTTTTAAATGTAGAAACAAATTCTCAAAGACAAAAATCATTAGCAGAGTTATGTTTAAGTTTGGGAAACAAGTAAAACCACCTATAACTATCAAGCTGTGGTCCAAATATAAACATCTAGTTATTATATATACTGGCACAGTCACAACTATTTTAGCCTTTTGAGATACACAGGTGCGTAAGATACAATTTTCAGTAGCAAGACCTACACAATCATGGCCTGAAAAAGGAAAATTAATAATGTTGTAATACTGAGTTAATCTAAAAGTATTTGTTAATATTGCCAAGGCAGGTCGAGCCTCTTGAAGCTTACTATAACCAAAATTAAACCACCTACATAGATTTTTCAATCCATGTACACTATAGGTTAATCTTCATCCACATCAAAATGTGCATTTAAGTCACAACCCATTATTATGTTATATTTTTTCACCCGTTACCACTGAAAAATTTAAACAATCTTGCTGATTAAAAAAAAAGTAGAGCAGGGTCCCCTTTATGATACCTGTACAACTATATTATTATCAACTATATTATTATCAACTTTATTGTATATCTTTTAATTACCATGAACTATTTTTTCAAAACTGACTATAAATATTTTAGGCTATATTTGTATTTCAAAATCTTGAAATACAAAAATTTGTACAAATCTTGATGCTTGCCCATGCGTTGTTTTTTGATTGATGACAAGAAAGAATCTTGAATCTTGGATCATCAATACATTCCTGTTACTTCAAAATTTAGTTCACTAGATGAAAAATTAATATATAATTTGCTGCTATAACATAAACCAGTGAGTTGTGTACATAGCCTGCAATAACACCACCATGAATATGCTCATCTCTAAAGAAGGTTTTAATAATTTTAAAACCATGCAATTGTGTAAAACCAATTTCATAATTTGTATACCAGTCCCATTTAATACTGACTGTGTTAAACTCAGTGAAATACAGTAAAATTGCTGCTGCTTCTGTTTCACTATTTTTTAATTTGTGTTACTATTTTAGGCAACTTGTAATTTTCCAAGCCCCTTTGCATTTGTTTTTAGAAGACTCAATACTTTAAATGTTGTAAGATTGTTTAGCTTTATTGAGACCTAATTTATATTCACTCTTAAATTTTATATAAACAGCATTGGTTTGGTTAGAATTACCAAAGGATACCAAAGGTGGGGTCGCACCTTGTGAAACAGGTAATCAACAGCAAAATTATTCGCTAATATTTCTTTGCCATTCAGTCATTGAAAACAAACGGGAAATATTTCCCTTTAACCAAGACAGGGAAAATGTAGGGGAAATATTTGCATTGAGGGAAATTTTAAATTTAACAGGGTGCCATAGATGAACTGCCGGGGATTTTGTTTTTTCCAAGTATAGGTTGGTACATTGTTTATTCGGCAGCCTTGTTTCTACTGAGTGACAATCTACCCCAAGACATTCTACCCTGCATATGTCACCGTTAAATTCTGACTTTTTTTCAAAGGCAGACATTTTTTTTCTTTAGGTTGGTGGCCCTTCAGCGCCGTCGTACAACACTAAATTCCCGATTTGTTTTTGTTTCTAACATTCTGTCCTGCCATGCGGCCATGTGATTGTTAGTGTCAAGAAGCCAAGTGTCAGTGTTATTAAAGTAAGGTTATGTGGACCTGGTTTTGAAGTAATTAAATTATTATTTATATTGAATATCTATAATAATATTGACTTTAGTGTTTGGGATTTACTCTTTACAATGCTTAGAAGACAAGCTAGACTGCGCCGTGAGTACTTATATCGGAAGTCCGTCGAAGAAGTCCACAGAAAAATACAAGATAAGAAAGAACGAATCAAAAGGAGTTTAGAAACTGGTACCCCAATTGAAACCGCGTTAAAGAAAGATGCTGTAGATTTAGTACATAAATTAGATTGGGAGGATAAGGGCCCATCATTAGCAGTTGCTCTTGGCACAGAAGAGGGCGGAGGAGGTTCACACGAAGATGATGAGTATCGATGGGCTGGAGTTGAAGATTCAAAAATCATGATAACTACATCTCGGGATCCCTCATCCAGGTTGAAAATGTTTGTTAAAGAATTGCGCTTGATATTTCCTAATTCACAGCGAATGAATCGAGGTAATTATGAAATGAAGCAGCTTATTAATGCATGTCGCGCAAATGACGTGACTGATTTTATAGTTGTTCATGAGCACCGAGGAGTACCAAACTCATTAGTAGTTTGTCACTTACCATATGGACCTACTGCATACTTTACAATTGCAGATGTTACAATGCGCCATGACATTCCTGATATTGGAACAATGTCTGAACAGTATCCTCACCTTATATTTCACAATTTTACAACTAAACTCGGAGTGAGAGTTGCCAAGATTCTAAAGTACTTATTCCCAGTTCCTAAAGAAGATAGCAAACGAGTTATAACATTTGCGAACCATGATGATTATATTTCCTTCAGGCATCACAACTACAAAAAGGTTTGTACTGCCTTTCAAATAATTTACATAGGCAACTTAGCATTGTTGCTCTCAATAAACTAAGACTAAGTTGTGCAGGACTTATCAATGAATTAGAGCGTGCTGTCAGTAGCTGCTTTCTAAACTGAATGATCCACACTGGGAGCAGCTTCAATGACTGTCATTCTAGCTCCGGTAGGGCTCTTCCTCATACACTTGTTTAGTGGGTTTTTAATGCTTGTTCATACATTCCCTATAGCTTGACATTTTGATACCTCTAACACTTCTCATGTCCACGGTGTATCAAACTATTGAAAGTCTACTGTATACCCGCAATACATTAGGCCTATATACAATGTTATGCGTACATGTGTTTATTTGCAGAGGTTAGGTACTATTTTTATTACTTATATTTGAACACTCCAAAACAAAGCTCTTAAAATAATGACAAAACATAATCAAGAATCGGTAAACAATTTCTCTGAATTAAGATTTGATTTCCTTCCCAGTAATTTTTGAATAAAAAATTGAGCGATATTGGGGTTTAATAATATAAAAAGGGGACCAGAAAAAAGGTTGATTTTTGTGTATTAACTTACCCAGCTGAGTAATAACTGAGCCATATCGATTAGACTGCCATAGCGTATCGAACTAAGTAAAAGTTATAATTCATCAAGCAATAGATGGCGCTGTGATTTAAAATTTACCATGGGTAGTGCTCGGTGTGATTTCAAAGTTTTATTTATACTGGCAGCGCTCACATAGGAAATGTCTCTACTTCCAGTGGAGCAGCCTCTTTTTAACTGCTAGTACAGTTTCATTACCTTACAATACATACAAAAATTCTTTCCCTAGAAACAAACTATGGTTCATCTCTTGTTGTGTATAAATCTGTGAAATACTATAAGAATATTGCCTATTGTACAAATTAAGTTGCTTCGATAAGTCCACAAATTTAACATTAAATGTTTGTCCATAAAAAAATACATTATTTTGTTTATGATAGGCCCTATTGCATTTTTTTTAAAGAAATACGAAGTGGTGAAGAAATGTTAAAGAGGAGCGTAAGGAATACAAAGATACAAGGAAGAGCTAGGAAGAACTAGTCTCTTTATGCATATAATGAATCTGTTAACAGACTCATTCTCAGTGGGGTATCATTTTAGCGAATTTCCCCTTTAGGGAAGAAGCTATTACCACAGTCAGCATGGTAAGACCTAGGCCCGGGACCATGAAAACTTTTCGTTTTGAGGTCCCCAGACCCCAAAAACACCATTCGTTCGAAACTGTAGATATATATACAGGGTGTCACAAAAATCCGGAACTGGCTATACATAACCATATTCTACATACAAAAATAAATCGAAAACGTTCAGTAAAATTTTTTCGATTTCAACTTCGTTTGGCCGCTATCCGCCATTTTGTTTTTTTCACTTAAACATTTCTATTTCCGTAATGGATTAATGAATCAAGTAAAAATTTGGTATGGAGCTTTACAGGATAAATGTCTAAATCTACAACAAAAAAATATTTTTTTCCGATGTTCATTTTCAAAATGGCGGCCACTTTAAATTTTTAAAGTCAAATTCCATGAAAACTGGCAACTGAAACAAAATTTTACAAGCTATACAATTTAAAGAACTTTGTAATCCAAATCTAATGACATTTTTACTGTAAAAATCGGTTAATAAATAAAAAAGTTATGGTAATTTTTTTATAATAAATTTCAAAATGGCTGCCATATACAAATTTCAAAGTCAAATTCCTGGAAAACTAGCAACTAAAACAAAATTTTACAAGACATAAAATTTAAAGTACTTGGTCAAATGCACTAGGGAATTTGACTTTGAAAATGTTATATGGCCGCCATTTTGAAATTTATTAGGCCTATAAAAAATTGCCATAACTTTTTTATTTATTAACCGATTTTTACAGTAAAAATGTCATTAGATTTGAATTACAAAGTGCTTTAAATTGTATATCTTGTAAAATTTTGATTCAGTTGCTAGTTTTCATGGAATTTGACTTTAAAAATTTAAAGTGGCCGCCATTTTGAAAATAAACGTCGGAAAAAAATATTTTTTTTGTGGATTTAGACATTTATCCTGTAAAGCTCCATACCAAATTTTTACTTGATACATTAATTCATTACGGAAATAGGAATGTTTAAGTGAAAAAACAAAATGGCGGATAGCGGCTAAACGAAGTTGAAATCGAAAAAAATTTACTAAACATTTTCGATTTATTTTTGTATGTAGAATATGGTTATGTATAGCCAGTTCCGGATTTTTGTGACACCCTGTATATATATATATATATATATATATATATATATATATATATTTATATATATATATTTATATATGTCCGTGAGCACGATAACTTTCGTAAAAATTATCCGATTTTGATGAAATTTGGTATAAACTTGTAAAGCAACATTTATGACTTTTAAGTTCGAAAACCAGCCAGATCGCTTTATCCGAAGGGGTATTTTTGGGGGGTCGACAGCAAAATGGCCGCCATTAGCAGAATAAAAATTCAAAAAATAAATTAATTGCATTTTTTTATTTCTGATGTACTTTTTGAGGTAAAAATCAAATAAGTTAATTAAAATGTTGAAGCAACCAATTAAATTATTTCAGGCCACTTAATATGGATTGGCTCATACACACAACATTACCTGGCAAATATGTGCATACCCGTACTATTTTGTGTTCTTTGGTTAAAACGCTGGAGTGCAGCAAAGTAAACTTAGAAAAAAGTAAAGTGGGTCTATAGAGTAAAGTAAACTTAGTATGACTAAGTCAGTTAATGTGGGAGTTAGCTGTTTTGCCTGTTATTTTCAGTGCGAGACAAACCACTTTGTTAGGTAGGTAACTGTAGAAAAAAAGTATTTGCACTAGGCTAATTTGAGCAAGTTCTATTTGTGTTGATGAGATGTTAGTTTTTAAATTGCTTTTATTTAATCCATATGTTCCTGAGACTTTTTTTGAGAGTTGCATTGTTGTCGTTTTCAGTAAATATTACATAATCAAATAAATACCCCCGTCGCAGCAAACCTGCGTACTCAGTGAATTTCCAAAGCATTTATATGTTTCTCACTACTACATAAAGCCACTTACGAAGTTTGACAAAAATACATTCATAAATAAGTGATTTATAACATTTATTTATTCCCCATAAGAATAACATTAGGAATGAGTACGCAGGTTTGCTGCAACAAGGAAGATAAGAAATGAGTTTTTATGCAATTATCAATATAACTGAACCAAGTGAAGCTACTTACCAAGTTTTATTAATTTATGTTCATAATTAAGGGAGATATAAAACTTACTTACTCTCTATAAGAATAACATTAGGGCTGAGTATGCAGGTTAGCTGCTATGATTTTTTGTGCAAATATCAATATACCAGTACAACGTGAAGCCACATACCAAGTTTCATCAATATAAATTCATAAATAATCGAGATATCAAATTTTATTTATTCTCCATAAGGATAACATTGGACAACGTACTGTATTTATGCACTTTGAATATCTCTGCAACGGTTGGACGTAGAATCACAATTTAAACACCAAAATGATTGTTTTGTGGAGCTGAAGTTATTGGTAAAAGCAAATGTGAAGTTTAAAGTAAAATTAACTGAGGAAAAGCCAAAAACCTTTTTCCCATAAGATTAACATGGGAGATTTTATGAGCATGTTTTTTGGATTTTTTCCACAACCACTTAACCTAGGTTAATAATTCAAAATACAATATTATTTGTTTTTTAAGCTCTATAACATGGTCAAAACCAAAATTAAGTGTTTTAAAAATTTTAAGGTGAAAAATTCAAAAAACTGATTTTTGGAAAATTTAAAACCTCCATAAACCCCCCTTTTCCCATGGTCCGAGTTTTCTGGTTTTCGAACTTAAAGTCATAAATGTCAATTTACACATTTGAGCCAAATTTCATCGAAATCGTACGTTTTTTACTCAAGTTATCGCATTCACAGGCACACACACATATATACATATATATATATACATATATATATATATATATATATACATATATATATACATATATATAAATTTGAACGAATAGTGTTTTTGAAATCTGGGGACCTCAAAACAAAAAGTTATCATGGTCTCGGGCTTAAGTCTTACCATGAGACCTACGGTAATAGCTTCTTCCCTATAGGGGAAATTCGCTAAAACCTACTTTTAATACTTTTCTTTAGGCCTACAAAATTTCTCACAGATTTTCAATAAGTTATAGGGACGGTATGGTATGAGTAGGGAATCCAATCCCGGAATCCCGACCAAATTTAGTATCTTCTCAATGTCAGGTTCCAATCCCGGGATTTTCGGGATTATGAAAATATGTTGAAATAGTGATTTAAACACTAGTGTTTAGTGTTGAATATTATAAACACAATTAATAATTGAAATTCATTAAAAACAGTTAAAGAAATTTAAAAACTGAAATCTATTAAATTTAATTGACACCAGTTTGAATACCTAAATATTTGTTATGATTTTCGTTTAATGATAATCAGTTGTTATATTGCAAGTTGCAAGAGGATTATGTTTTTGTTTTTATTAATAACTACCTGTTACCCGGCAGACGTTGTCATGCCTTTGACTATTACCAACTAAAACCAATATCACCTGTTCAAGTAAACATGTCATTCCATAACAACATATTTCCATAAAGTTTATGGTGGAAAAAAGATAATTTAAACCGTTTTTAAGTATTCAGAAAGTGATCCTGGGCCATACTAACACAAAAATAAATTTCTTAACATTCAAAACTATGTAAACAATAATTTGTTGTAGCTGCTATCTGATGAAATAGATTCCAAATCTGTACAAATTGCCTAGATAGGTTACAATGTTATAACTTGTTAATGTTAAACATGAAAAACCAAAATTGTGTTGTTATTTGTACGCAAATTGATGTTAATCCCGGGATTCTTCAACGTAATCCTGAAATCCCAGGATTGGTTTCCCTAGGTATGAATAAAATGAAGATAAGTTGGTACCATTATTTTACGAGGCACTGTGAAAGATGTATTTTTAACTTGGATTTTAATTTCTCACAAGGGACTTATTTTTACAGATGTTTCTACCGATGAAATATAGCAATGCATTTTTTACTGTCTCAACAGCATCCCTCTATAACCTAAAATGGAGGAAAATAACAAATTTTAAAGTTTTACTTAAATGAATGAAACAACTGTGTTTCACACTTACATGTGGCTCTCATTCAAATAAATAAACTCATACTGTTTAATTTACTTGCGAATCAAATCATTCTTCTCTTTAAAGTATTTACAGGTAATATTTCAAGTTTAAATTTTTTTAGGTACAAGGAAATATTGAACTAACAGAAGTGGGCCCAAGGTTCCAGTTGAAGTTGTATGACCTGAAGCTAGGAACACTGGACAACGCAGACACAGCTGAGTCAGAATGGACACTGAGGCCATACATGAACACATCGTACAAGCGGCGGTTCCTCTCGCCAGACGACGGGTGGAAACAGGATGACATCACTGTCATTTCATAAGTTCAGATTTTGTATTAAAGTTTTTAAACATCACCATTGGAATTTTTATACAATTTCAACATTTTAGGGTATTTTGATTAGAATTGCCACTTCTTTTATAGTTTATGTAGAGTTCAGTTTAGCAGCTAATTGTAAGATAGCTTTCAATGACAAATGTGAATTTGTGCACCAGAAAAAAATTGTGAATAAGTGGGAATTTTTAGAAAACAGGAATTTAGGTTATCCAAGTTGTGGTAGGTAGTAGTATCAAACTAGCCGCAACATTAGCAGTAGTATTACATCATGTGGTTAAGATGATTGCTGGTGATGTCACACAATACGGTTGGAAAAATTGTGGGTGATAATATGTGACACAGTTATGTGTAATTGCTGTCAATTTTACTCAATGTAGTAGTAACTCTTGTGTGTTTTGATAGGTGTATTCCCCAAATAAGTTAACTTCTATTACTATCTTACTCACCAAAGAAAATATACTGAAGGTAAAAATAAAAACCCACTGGCAGTTTTTAGAGAACATGAATCTTAACTTTGAAAATAAAATGGTTTTAAAGATGAATAGCAATTTTTTCCTTAGATGACAAAATAACCTAACAACCAACCAGAGGTGAACATAAGTGAAACTCCGCCAATAAGTGACTGAAGCGGAAGTATTATGTTTGCTAACCAAGGTTGCCTGATTGTAAAGCTTTTCTAGGACCACCAAGTCCCTGGAAAATGTCAGTCTGGGACTCAACCGGATGTGATCCCAGAATACAACCATTGTAGATTAGGCCAATCTATGCAGTTGTTTTTGTCACAGTCAAAATCATCGATCAATGTTTCATGGCATAGGCATTACAGATGAATGTTCCAGTCATAATCATAGATCATTATTTGATGCCTAATTGTGGTTATAAAAAACCAAGAGGTGACACACCCCTGACCTGTGGGGGGAGTGGCACGATTGGTGGTTAATGGTTAAAAATGGGCTGTACCTTTGTTAGATTAAGGGTGCATTAAGGCTACACAGATTAAGGGTGTTCCACAATGTTTTACAAAGGAGTACAGGTGCATAGGAATGCTTAATTTTAGTTTGTCAAATATAAAGCTTTAGCTTAATATAACTTTTTACAATACATAAATGTGAATAACAATATTCAGGGTATAGTAGGTAAAGAAGTCAACAAGTACACAATTGTCATTTATTGTATGATAAAATTACAAGTCGAATAGAATCTATGACGAAGTTAAAACATAAGAGTTGCTTGTATACCTGAAAAAAATAGGGAATATAAAAACCATGAAACAAATTTCTCAGCGATTCTCTAGAGCAAACGGTTAAATGCATACATAAAAAAATACAAACACAAGCCAATACAAACTCTCTTCTCTAGTAATATATTGACATCTTCGTAGTAAACCATAAATAAACTTCAATTAAAGGTACCTATATATATATATATAAAGAAAATGTATTAAAAATAAATTTACACCTACAAAATTAAAGCTGCTAAAAATGATTTAAACAGTAAAATCTTGGCAAAAACTAAATCAGATTACACTGATTATGACAAGATTATTTGTTAGCTATACATCTATTTTGTTATACAAATAATTTTGTCTAAGGAAATAACTAACAGTGTTTTGTCGAAGAGATCTGGTTTGTAGTGTACAAATACCGGTAACATTAGTTATCACCATTTCACATAAAACATGCTGACATCATTTTCTGAGGAGCTTTTATACTCTCTCCCTCCCACTACTCGTATTACCCCTGAAAAATAATGCTGGCCACTACCTGTAGCAGCAAACCTATGTCCCCAGCCCTAATGTGATTCTTATGGAGAAAAATAAAATGTTATAATATCGCTTATTTTTTAATCTATTTTTATAAAACTGTGTAAGTGGCTTTATGTAATAGTGAGTGACATATACACTGCAAATTCGCTGAGTACACAGGTTGCTGTGTCAGGGGTATTTAAAAGTACCCCTGCACCTCTGCACTTGGATTTCCATGCAGTTTAAATTGAAATCCCAATAAAATAATAAAAACCCTATAATTTAGTTGAAAATAATTAAAGCTTCAGGGTCAAGCCTTAAAAATGTTGTATGGCTCATATGAAAATATGACTTGTATTAGGCCTACTTATAGCAATATAAATCAGCTGTTGTCCAAAATCCTGTTTTATTTTTGAGCTTCTATTGTTTTAATACATAATCACTAGTGCAAACTAATAATAAAAAGACCTCATGATTTTAATAACTTTACCTAAAATTATGATCTTTCTTCTGCTCTCGCTTTCATCCTCGTGATGAAAGCTTGGCCCTTACTTTTACGAAAGTTTTCGTATGGATCATTCAAGTTTATTCCTACACCCTTATATTGATCAACTCGATCTCGAATCTGAAAAATAAAATACTTCATTAATTTCATCATCACTTATTATTGTTGGACTGCAATAACATGTAAATACTATTTGAACTATGAGAATCATAATTATATGACAGTTGGTAACTGCAATGAAACATGGGGACAGGGATGTTTCAAATCCCCCAGGTAAATAACGTAAAGTTTCTTTTCTATAATATTTTTAATGTAGGTGTTTTAGAAATTAAATTTTTAAAACCTAAAGTTTCATAACATTCAGTTCAATAACTCGCTCCATTCCAGTCCAAATGTTGAAACTAAATTATCTGAAAGGTTGTGGATTTTGCCTTAAGCATATCGCAGACATCATGAGCAGAATATTGCAGCATATTATTGATGAATTTTTAAATATTTGTTTAAGTATGGTATTCTAGATATAAAGTATATTTATATTTTACCTAGGTCTGTGTTATTTCACCTCAAATCGATGGAATCGGAATCGGGAATCAATTTGTAAGGATCGGATTTGGAATCAAGATAGAAAAAAGTAGAGTCAACTCATACACTAGTTACTAGTACCCAACATACACAAACTCTCATGATCATGAATCTCCTTATACTAATGTCACTTTTTAATAATGAAGCTCTCCCATTTAGTAGATAGGAATATTTAAAGTGGAATAATGTAGCCAGAAATTAGTAATTATTAAACCGGTTTGATTCAGGAAAAGACTAGTCAAATATCATGATTTTGAGGTATAGTAATTTTTAATGTATCAGCTCATTAAAGCTGGAGGTGAGTTAACAGGGTGTTTACCCAATTTTTAAAATAAAATTCCCCCCTTTTCCCGACCATTTTGTTCAAAATTCCCGACTTAGCATTATGTTTACACAGATACTTGTTGCTTTCCCTGTGAGAATCTGAGTCATAGTACTTGATGTCTTGTAAGTTTGCATACGTAAGTGCTGTTTACGTAATTTTATTTAAATTAATATTTTACCTTTGGTTTGCTCTTCAGGAAAGTTTACATGACCTCATTGGAATTGGTAAATACAATTACAGAAAATTTCACCCCAATCAAGTCAACAGTTTTTACACGATTAAATACTCAAACAAGTTTAATAATGCAGATAACTGATAGAACACTTGTTTGCATTACTGGAAATTAATATTTTTAAGAACATACACAAAATTATGGGATAAATGTATTTTTTTAATACCAACACTTCATAAGCATTTGTTTCAAACCATAAGTTATGAAGACAATGGGTAATGTGAATAAAAAATAGCAACTGCTCTCATTTAGTTAGCATTGAGAAAAAACATTTGCCAGGCTTCTTTCACATTACCCAATCATTATTTAAGGTGGATTAATTAATCTCTTAGGTTTTTATAAACATTGGGATTTAATAAATTGAATATCACAAATTTAATGTAATAAAGGTTTATACAGATTTTTCTGTCACAGTAATTACTGTATTTTAATGTAATTTAAGACATATTTTTATGTAAATTAAATAGGTACTTTTGAAAATTGAAAATGAGATGAAATCTACAAAAAGCCAAGGTTATAATAGTTAATGCTAACGATGGCTGATAGGTCAAAGTTTAACTTGTTTTCATTCCCGAACACCAATACACGGGGAGTTTGTACGAACTACACCGAGCAGTATGCTAATTAATTTCGCACTGAGGGTATAAACATGTGAGGAGGGTGAACAAAGCTGGAAGGGTGATTGTTTTGATCGGTTTCTATTTTTAGGCGCCAACATTTGTCCGTCCGTCTCTACTCAGTGCAGGTGGCCCGGAGCAGAGTCAAGATCATCCCTCCCTAGCACGCGACCACGGCTCATTAGCGAGATGACAGACCCTCAGATTATGTTGTACTTACTAACAGACCCTCAGATTATGTTGTACTTACTAAATTGTTTGTATAGTATTTATTCTGATAAAGTCAAAAAGAAAACTAGTTGTGTATCTGGACTAGCATAACCCCCATCACTGTACGCAACAACGAGCAAGCGCGGTCAGACCAACTCGGGTTTAAATTTAGACACTAACAAAAAGGCGGAGCAAGCTGCGTAGTAGCAGGTGCGACAGCTTTCCATAGCAACGCACTGTTTTCCACGGAAACAAAAAAGGTTTGGTTATATAAAAAGGTTATTTTCATGTTTTTATACTTATATATAATACAGTAGAGTCTTGACTGAAGCATCTAATTGGTTTCACTCAAACGGACTTTTGCTTAATAAGGATAAAACTAAAAACTTGTCTTTTCATCTAAAGAAAATCTTAAATTCATCAAACCATAACACAGTCAATACTGCAAAATTTTTAGGAATTCATTTAGATAGTCAACTGTCCTGGAACTCACATGTAGAATATATCAGTTCTAGACTGTCACGTGTGATATATCTCATGAGGCGTCTCATTAATGTTATCCCAGAAAACTATGTAAAAAATGCATATTTTGCTTATTTTGAATTGATTCTGAGATATGGTCTTGTTCTCTGGGGAAACTGCACCAGAATTCAGGACATATTAATACTACAAAAGAAAGTGATGAGAATTATTGCTAAAGCTCATTTCAGAGAAGATTGTAAGCCCATTTTTATTAATTTCCAAATCCAGACTGTAATAAATTTGTATCTGTTTGACCTCACAATTTATATTCTAAAACATCCCGAGTATTTTAAATTTAATAACAGTAAAAATGACCACAATACACGAAACAAGAATAAGGCAGACATTCCCTTTTTCCGCTTGGGTAAATCACAAAACAGTCATGTGGTTTTATCACTAAAGGTATACAACGCTTTAAAGCACCTGATTGACCAGTATACCCAAAATCAGTTTAAAAATAAACTATATAACTGGTTATTGAACAACCCTTTTTACAGCCTAGAAGAATTTTTCAATATCAGAAAGATTTCATTTTAAGGCAATTCATGACATTTCATGCATTCAGAGTCCCCTATTCTTGTTTCTAATACTGATTCATATTTTTGAAATGGTACTTAAATAATTTTTCTTTTACTTGATGTTATTATTAATTAATTTAATCTCATAATATTCATGTATTTCTTTGAAGGTAACTTTTATTTAGCAGTGTATTTTGAAATTGCAATATTTTTAATGTAAGTGTTTGTATCATGGCTTGAATGACGTAGGTAATCCTGATATATGACATTGTCAATGATTTGTAAACAAATTAATATGGCAAATAAAGAATTTGAATTTGAATTTGAATTTTGAATTTGAATTTGAATCTTGATTATCCGACTTAAACCGGCCGCAGCAAGGTCGGATAACACGGAAAATAATAAAACCAATGTACAAATTTTGATTTTTTTTCCAAGCACGCAGAAGTTGATCGTTTGATCGTGAACGGGGACTATAATAAACAAACAGAAAATAAAAAAGTTACATTTTTTTTTTTTTTTTGACGTGCGGAAATTGATTGTTTGATTGTGCACGGGGACGGTCGGATAACACGGAAGGTCGGATAGCCGAAGGTCGGATAATCGAAACTCTGCTGTATATAGGGATGGGTCAGTTGCGTATTTTATCGGTTCGGTTTATAACAAAAAACGGTTGTCGGTTTCGGTTATTTTTTAAAGAACTTACCAAATAACTGTTTCGTCCATAATTTGAATTTAAGTTTCTACCTAGATTCTGAAATTCTGCCTAAAAAAACTTAATTTATTATATACCAGACCTATAAATCCCTATTTCATACTTTGTTTCACTGGTTTACATAAATACTCCTGCAGAGCACTACGCAGGAGAGTTGGTTCAAAAGTCACAAGTAATCAATCAAGGACAAATCAAATGAATTTAAATGAAATATTATGGGCCATTAAAAAATTAATTAATCACCTAGGCTTAAAACCTTGTTTAGCCAAATAATAACAAGTTAGCCTAAGGCAGTAACTTAGTCTAAATAATCTTTAACTTTGTTAAGATGTTAAGGTTTAAGTTTAGCCTACTGTAGGCCTAACCTTAAAAACAAAATAAGTTTATCTGTTTTTGCTGATATGTGAGTTTTGCAGACTTTGGAAACCCAGAATCTAATCGTAAATACAGTTTATAGATTACAGATTAGTTTATAAAAACCAAACCAGAACATTTTAAACAAGGAAGTGATCACAAATAATAATCCTAGACAGACATACAGACCGGCATTTTGTTATGTCTAGGCTCCAGGTAGTTTTTTGCTCACTTTCTAAATAAATTCCTAATTGGCTCTATCATATACAGTTTTAAGTAAATTTATTTTAAATAACGTATACAATTTTAAATTATATGTAGTCATTTTACAATTAATTAGTATTAATTAATTAGATATTTTATGGTTAATTTTTAACCTAATTTACAACTTGTCAATTGAAATTTAATATTGAGTTCACCAGTATCCTACAATAAAATAAACAAAAACAGTTTAATTTAAATTTATAATGGGAAAAGAGCACAATTAAATATAAATTTCTGTACTCAGAGAGAAAGGTGTTTAACCGTGACTGATAATTGCGCTCGGGACCTGTTAAGGTCAAATTTTTGGTCACAACCAAACCCTCCCCACCCCCCTTGCTTCCTTATCTGTTGTCTCCATTCACGTACATCCATAAATAGAACTCCTGTCAATCTTCCTTTCGTGTTAGTTGAGAGTTATTTTGGGACTGGAAAGGAAGTGATTAGTTGTCAGGAGGAGTCTTTATTTCAACCACTTATTTTGTTAAACGTTGTTTAGCTTGTCATTCGATATTTGTTCAACATTATAATGCTTATTTCCAATATGAGCACTTCCTGACAGTGAAAAGCCGAAACCGACATTTTACCATCGGTTCTCGGTTTCGTTTATTTTTTGTGAAAAAACCGACAACCGACTAAGAACTGACACATCTCTAGTATATATCAAATCAAATCAAAATCACTTTATTCATAAAGCACATTGTACAGAATGGTGTCAAATATATATATGAAAAGAGTTATGTAACTAACCTAGAACATGATTTACCTTTCTTAAATCTATTATTTATTACAACTCATTTCCAATTCTAAAGAAAAAATCCATCTGTTTTGTATAACGGTCTATCAACAAGGAATATTTTTATATGTTTTTTAAATAAGTTATAATTAGGTATATTTCTAATACATTCAGGTAAGTTATTAAAAATTGTATTCCATTGTAAGAGGGGTTTTTCCTGAACATTGATAATTTATGCCTATCAAATGCCACTTGATTACCTTTTCTAGTTGGATGGTTATGAAAAGAATTTAACGTTGGTAATTTTCCTAGATTTGACTTTATATGAAGAATTAATTGAAAAATAGACTGTACACAGTCATAATACCTGATTTTTAAAGTGCTCCTTTACTGATTCTTTTGATTTCAATTTCAACATGATACAGAGTGCTTTTTTCTGCAGTATCAATATGCTGTTCAGGTTTTTAACAGTTGTACATCCATATAAAAATAACCCAAAAGAAATATGCGATTCAATCAATGCATGGTAAATTATTTTTAAGGTTTTGAAACTACTAAATTTTGACATTTGTCTTAATGCATACAGCTCTGAAGACACATTTTTACAGACATAATCAACATGATCATCCCATGTAAATCGGCTATCGATGTTCAAACCAAGAAATTTTATTGTTAGTAGATTTCCTATGGAAAGTGAACTATTAGCATGACCCGCACGGTGAAACTTAAGCCCGGGACTACCATCGAAGTTCCCAACGTGACCCCCTGAACACATTTTGGGGGTTCGTTCAAAATTTTGTATATATATACGTGTGTGTGTGTGTGTGTGTGTGTGTGTGTGTGTGTGCACTCTAGCGCTCGATTTTTTGTCCGATTTACTTCAAATTTGGTAGGGACGTACCTTTCTATAATCGGTTGGACAAGTTTGTTAGGAAAAACAATCGGAAAACTCTAAACCCTTTTTTTGGGGATTATTCTTTCAAATTTTGAGTTTTTGGCCCCAAAAAGGCCCCGGATATGAAATTAACGAATGAAAAACGGTGGGAATTAGTGTGGCAAAACTTTTAAGCCCCCTCTCGTCATTCTAGCATATATGTTTACCGAGTTATTAAAGAAAATGTGTATTGACCAAACACAGTACATTGTCTTATGGGGGTTTTACTTTAGAAAAGCCTGTTATTTATTTGTTGGTGTACTTTTATCATCCCCAACAACCTCACGCCTACTTTAAAGCCTGACTGGACCTTCTTCTAACCTTATAATGTGTAAAATTGTATTCCCAGCATTGCAGGTAAATAGAACCAGGAGCATCAGAACAGCCAAAAAATCAATATTTTCAGATTTGAATAAAAATTGAAATAATTGTATGTTTTAACTGATTTTGAGTTTTTATAGTTTTTATGTGGAAATTCACTTCCCTCACGTCAGCGTGATGCGTGCAAACTCTTTTTGACTTCATTTAATAAAAATGTGTCCATGAAAATATTAGTGCTTTAAATTACAGAAGAGAAATTAACATGTTTTGTTCTTCCTGGATTTGGTAATAGATTAATGTCATGTAAATACTGGCTGACACCAGAAAGATGAACAAAAGAAGAATTCTCTACATCAGAATTTGAATCACCAGATATTTTTATGTTTATGTGGTCAGCAGAGACAAATACAGTTGGGATGTTCTATTATTAAGGGGAAACCAGTCAAATATATTAAAAACAATAGGGGCCCCAATATAGATCCCTGAGGGACACCGTACTTCACTATATTGGTTGAAGATGAATGAGTTATTAATTGGTTATAAATATTGACATGGTCAATCACCACAAACTGTCGCCTGCCAACAAGGTACGACTCAAACCAGCTCAAATCTCTCTTTAACACCAATACAATGACGTTTTTGAAGAAGTAAATCGTGAGAGATGCTGTCAAACGCCTTAGTCAGGTCCATAAAAACTCCTACTGCTTTCTGTTATCGATGATAGATCCACAGAAATCAATCGCTGCGTCAGTTACAGATTTTCCCTCTCAAAAACCATATTGTTGCTTATCTAATAAATTATTGTCATTTATAAACTTTGACAGCTGCACATGCATTACTCTCTCAAACATTTTGGAAAAAGAAGATTGTAAAGAAATAGGTCTATAATTGCATATCTCCTTTGGATCATATTTTTTGTAACAAGGTTTAACTTTTAACTCCTTATTTTTATTGTTTAAAACACTCTTAATAGATTGGCCTTTACAAATTCTAACAGTCTTACTTAAGTTTAAAACATCAAATATTTTATTTATGATATCTTGGATTACCCAATTTTCTTCTCTCCGTAATCAAATTTTAATTTTAGGAAAACATATCAAAATCATATTTGAATATATCAAATTTATCAGCAACAGGAGCATTAAAAACATTGCACCAATTTTCATTAGATAACATTTCACAAAATCGAGCTACATTATCTTCCGTGAATTTTCTGCGGTAAGTTAAATCTCTTTTTTGGCTATCGGGACAATAATGCCATTATCATAGATCTCAAGTAATTGAGCATGAGGTTTTGTTTTTCTCCTTGCAATATTAGTAAACACATTATCAATGGCACTTTCTTTTGTTTCTCAAACTCTAGTAGGAAAATTTACTTCAGCGTTTATTTTGTGTGAATTTAGAATATTTGTCAACAAAAGTGCATTTTTCGATTCCTCCAAAAAAACAACATTTACATCACCCACAACCACTATATTTTGAAAACTACTATTTAGCACTTCCAATAATTAATCAAATTTATCCAAAAATATTGCATCGTACTTAGGAGTTCTGTAAACACCAGCCTACACAAATGAAAATTTTTCTGACGTTACTTTCACCATACAACATTCAAATTCTTTTTCATGGACTATATTTGTTATGTCTGTGATTATTAATGGCTCGACCTTTAACAGTGGATTCGCCAAAATTAATACACCACCACCATATGACAATTGACGAGCTTAAAAAGACTTTACTTGCATATTTTTCAAATGTAAACAGTGAATTTCATCCTCACTCATTTTATGCTCTGTTAGTAATAATAGATCAACTGCTATTTCATCCAGTAAAAGTGTTAAAATTTCTAATCTAGAAGGTGAGTGTTAGATATTTTGATGTAAGATACTGATATGATTAGCCTTAAGATTGTTTTTTTTATGTTAAGTTTACATTTTGCTGACTTAGACCTAAAAAACTTTGTTCTTGGTTCTGGGCTTCTACTGCTTCAGGGACAACACTAGACACTGAACTACACCCCATATTGACTTTTTTACCCCCCATATCACACACTTAATCACCATATCATGTACTTACATATTTATGTGTTGTGTGTTTGCACTCTAGCGGGTGAATATTTTGTACGGTCAACTTCACATTTGGTAGGGACATTCCTTTTAATAATCAGTTGGACAAATTCGTTGGGCAAAACAATCGGAAAACTCTAACTCTCTTTTTTGGGATTTAATGTTTCAAATTTTGAGTTTTTGGGCCCAAAATGGGTCATAAAAGCACAGGATTTCAAATTAATGCATATAAAAGAAGGATATTAGTGAGACGAAAGTTTTAAGCCCTTTCTCATTATTCTAGCACACATATCTACCGAGCTATTAAAGAAAATGCATTTTGACCAAACACAGTACAGAGTACAGTCTTAGGGGGGTTTTACATCATTAGAAAAGCCAGTTATTTATATGTTGGTGTATTTTAGCGAATTTCCCCTATAGGGAAGAAGCTATTACCGTAGTCGGCATGGTAAGACCTAGGCCCGGGACCATGATAACTTTTCGTTTTGAGGTCCCCAGACCCCAAAAACACCATTTGTTCGAAACTGTATATATATATGTGTCCGTGAGCACGATAACTCTCGTAAAAATTATCCGATTTTGATAAAATTTGGTATAAACGTGTAAAGAAACATTTATGACTTTAAGTTCGAAAACCAGTCAGATCGCTTTATCCGAAGGGGTATTTTGGGGGGGTTTTGTACCCCAAAAATGGGTTTTTTGAATTTTTTACATATAATTTTTGAAATAGTCAAATTTTAGTTTTTACCATTGGATTCAGCTTAAAAAAACACACAATTTGGTATTTTGATCATTTCTCTACGTCAATTGGTTACCGAGATATTGAAAGTGCTAAACACAGTACGTTGTCTAATGTTATTCTTATGGAGGAAAAGAAAAATTTTACATCTCGCTTATTTATGAACGTATACTGACGAAACTTGGTATACGGCTTCATCTGGTTGTGGACCACTGATATTTGCTCAAAAAAACCATTTTTTGCCAAAGGCTCCCGTAGCAGCAAACCTGCGTACTCAGCCCTATGTTATTCTTATGGAGAATAAATAACGTGTTATCTCCCTTAATTATGAAAATAAATTAATGAAATTTGGTATGTGGCTTTGCCTAAATGAGTTGTATTGATATTTGAATAAAACCCCATTTTTTGTTTTCCTTCCTTCAGCAAACCTGCATACTCAGCTGCCATGTTATTCTTATGGAGAATAATTAAAATGTCATAAATCGTTTATTTATGAATGTATATTGATGAAAATTGGTATGTGGCTTTATGTGGTATTAAGATACGTATATATTCATTGGAAATTCGCTGAGTATGCAGGTTTGCTGCTACGGGGGTATTTATAATTCCCAGTATCCTGACGCCTGATTTCAATCCTGACTGGACCTTCTCCTAACCATTCCCAGCATTGCAGGTAAATAGAACCCGGAGCACCAGAACAGCCAAAAAAATTAATGTTTTCAGATTTTGATAAAAATTGGAATAAATGTAAGTTTTAACACTGATTTTGATATTTACAAGTTTTTCATGTGGAAATTCACTTCTCTCACGTCAGCGTGCTGCATGCGAACTCGTTATTATTTCCAACATAAAAAGAAACCAAGATAGTCAATATGCCTTGAGGCAAAACAGGTTTAACATTTTTTTAACAACAGGTGAATTTGTCGGTTGTTCACTAGGTTTAATTTCTGGTAATTGTTGATCTATTATTGCAAAAAAAAACAACACAACTATTTCTTTGTAGATAGATCTAATTGTCTAAAAGCCTAGTGGAATTTATTTGGCAAAATGGCTAACATATAGAATGAGCAGCACATAATAATCCAGAGTAATAAGATAAAGAAAAGGAAATTACTTGTTTTAATTTCCATTTGCTATATTTGTAGAAGTGAAGTGGCGCCTTATTTTACTCAGTAGATATTCTCGACAACTCACCTCGCCACCAGAGATAGGAGCTTCGATGCCCTGCTCCTTGGCTCCCAGCCCGGCCCCGCCCCAGCCCATCTTGCGCATCATCTGATGGCCTTTGTTGCTCTCGTCCAACTTTTCTGTGGTAGGATTCCTGTACTGCTGACTGTAACGTAACATGGCATTAAACAGATTTCACGGGAAAGAATTTGCTTGTATATTATCAAATTCATATAACTTGTTTAAAATTATACATGCAACTAAAAATTAAAATAAAACAAATAAATGTTCGTTGGAAATGTTTCCCATGAAGATAAAAATATAAATTCATACATACTGACTTAATAAGAAAGGTAATTTTTATTTTAACAACTTTAAAATAAAAGAAATAGAGATAATCTCTCAGGGCAGCGTAGAGGTTAGAGAGCTAGTTCCATAATCTGAAGGTCGTCAGATCAATCTTAAGAAAAGTCTATATTTTTGTGAGTATTCTATATTGAGCTCAGCTGCGAAGTGCCATTGGGCTTTAAATTAATGATACCATCTAAACTCAAATAATAACAAGACGAGGGCTTCGATTATTCCCTTTTAAAATGTTAAAAGAGGCCAATGGCATAAATACACAAACAAAAATTTAAACCCCAGCATATCAAACTTTAACGTAACTAGGCCTACTCGAAACGTAGTATTTTCACTATCTACAAAAATACATAACCCATGAATCATAACAAAATAATCAAGCAGGATTCAATTAAGAACTGTTTGGCCTAACAGTATACAAATACTGTAACAACCTAGTTTTTCCTTCAACATCTAATTGATTCTCTATAACTGACAATTTTCTTCAAAAAAAAATACAGTTTTTAAGTGCAAATACAATATTTTCATAATAAAATACAAACAAGGCAAACATACACAAAAGAAGCGGGAGGTGGCGTGGGGCTGCGTTCCTTGTTTGATGGAGGCGTCCGTGAGCGTGACCTGGACCTCGAGCGTGACCTGTCGCGCCTTCCGCCGGTGCGGGTCCTGCGAGCTTCGCGCCGACTGTTGTTGCTGTTGCGGCGTGATGGACTCCGGGACTCCCGACCTCGTGACTTGGACCTGCTGCGGCTGGAAGAAGAATCATGGAAAATATAGTTTCATGGTATTCTATGGTTGAAAACATAACAGTCTAATCAAATGACTTTGAAGAATGAATAAAATTAAAATAATTCTTTAAAAAAGTATAAAACCTCTAAATGAACTCTGTTACAGTTTTTTCCCTAGTTAAATGCGTTATCATAATTTCATATTTGCAAATTCACATATCCATAATGACAAATTCACTTAAAGAGTTATGTGGATTATTAAGGTAGAATAGTCTTCAATGAGTCTTATAAAATGTCGGAATTGTATTTATTTTTAATTTCTAGTAATACTTTAAAACATTTTCCTCTGATGTATGTAGGCTTCATGTTAAAAAAATGGATGCAGAAAATAGAATTGAAATTTTGGTGCTTTTCGATGCATTCTACACCCTTATGATGTTCAAGACCAACATGGTTTCTGTGGTAATTCATGTACCGGTAGCCAATAATTTTGTTTACTATATATTTTTTACTGCTCTAATAATTATATAACTTTTATGAACAATATTATATTAAAATGTACCAAGAATTTCTATATCTACAGTAAACCAATTATGGTAATGTGTCCATTACATTTTGTACATGTTTCAGTAATAATTCATATAAAAAAGTACATTCATTGTTTTGATTAATATTGAAAGTAACCTCCAGATGCACTGATGGAGTTTCAAAACGATGCGCCCGATGGGGGTAACAACCATGTATACAAAATGATATGAATTAAATAAATTATAAAATTACAAATTTTGAAGATAGGCTATGTGTATTTTAATTACCTCCAGCATATTTAACAGTTGTTATAACTAGGCCTAAGTTGTACCTGCGATATCTCTTCTTGGAGGGGGGCGTGCGACTGCGGGACCTTGGCCTTGTGATGGGCGAAGGTGACCTCGACCTATCCCTGATCCCTGTTGCAACGTCATCTTCTTTCCGCTTCTTCGCTGCGTTCTTTGCTCGGTAATACTCGTACAAGCCTAGCTTCTCCCAGCCATCACTGTAAAACATGCAAGGCATTTCATTTTTAGAACAAGCACATTACACTCAACACACAATCTAACATTACTCCGTCTACAGTTTTTAAGTCTCCAATTGATATATTTTGATGAAATATCCATGCCTTTGCCATATCTTTTTTTTTAGAGATAATTCATTTTAATCAAAACGAATAAATCAACTGATTTAATATTTTCCAATAGTTATTTTGATTCTCCTGAAATTGGACGCAGTTGTTTATTTGACAACTGCGTCCAATTTCAGGAGAATCAAAATAACTATTGGAAAATATTAAATCAGTTGATTTATTCGTTTTGATTAAAATGAATTATCTCTAGAGATGTGCGAGTACAGGTTTTTTAAGTCGAGTCGAGTTCGAGTCGAGTAAATGGCAAAAGATTCAAATCTCGAGTTCGAGTCGAGTATACAAATAAAAAAATAAACATATAGGTCGAGTTGGATTGGATCAAAACAGTGTATATGGTTCCATTTATAAATTTTGTTAATAAAATATAATTTTCTAGTCAATATGACCTGAAAATAACAATTGTAAGTAAAATAAATGGATTTCTTCTTCATTGGAAAAAGGTATATACATTTATCTGAAAATAAATCATACCAAAGTTATTGCATAACATTTCCCATGAGGATCAAATACTTTAAATCTTTTGGTATTAAGGTTGTTATAGCATAATTATATGGTATTAATTAACAGTTTCATTAAAAAATAATCTCAATTTTTTATTTTATTTCCACCTTTTTATTTTTCCTATGTTTTGTATATTATGTTTAGCCCTTTGAGGTCGGTTAAATTAAATCACCCAGACACCCTGAGACGGAATTAATTTTGGCTATTTTGTATAGATTTTACTATTGTTACATTTAATTACCCAAATTAATTTTAAAATGCATTTATGAGGGTTTATTTTTAAGGCACTTTGATTACATACTGTATTTTGATGATATAAAAATAAAAATGTATACCTGTTTTATTTTTTCTTCCATATATTTTTAGTACATATGTACTATATGTGACAGATTACGAGAGTAAAAACCAATTTATATTTATTTGTAAGTCAAATGAACACACAAATCCAGTAAAAAAATTACCTTTTATTATTATTATGCTTGAGAAGACAATTTAAGATTGTGACAATATGAGATAGCACTTACAAAATTATCTGTACTCCTTCTGAGTGTGGTATTTCTCAAAACACTCTCCAACATGCAGCACGGACTCCTTTGGGCACGACTTGCAGTAAGTTGAGGACTCTCTCCTTCCTCCTGGAGTCTTCCTATCACTGCATACCTTGCAGTTCCGTGTCTTCCCTCCTTCTATCTTGTGGATTGCATGGAATTTTCCTTTCAACCTCACCTCATTTGAGTTGTCCAATGATGACGGTCGTCCCAGTTTCCTATTTTGGGTGTTTCGAACCTCGCCTACAAGCTGTCGCACTAAATCTTTGCGAAATACCCTGTGTCTCTTAGGTTTTTCTGTCTCCATACAGTACAGAATGTAAGCATTCACTATTGTAGTTTCAATTAGCCAAAAAAATAACTTTCCCCACCATTTCAGGGACTTTCTGGTAAAACCGTAGCTTGATATGTAGTTGTCAGCAATGTCCACACCCCCCATAAACCTGTTATATTCACAGATCACTTTAGGTTTCATCACTTCCTCTGATATACCAGACTTTATAATTCTAGTGATTTTCTCAGCACTGTTATCATAGGCAGTTGAATACATAGTTACATTGCGCTTATCCCGCCATACTAAAACTAAAGACTCTTCTTTAGGAAGGGCAACTGCCTCATGATGCTCTAGATTTTTTGCGGCATCTTTCTTGACAGCATCAGGGAGGCCAAGTCTGCCTGGCATTATTGTTCCTGTTAGATGCATATTGAGTTTCATTAGCTCTTGCCCTAAGAAATAGCTGGTGTAGAACCTATCCGTAAATACGTGGAAGCCTGTACTGTCGTTATCTTCAATCAGTTTGTGAACCAAATGGAGCACGATTCTAATAGTGAAAGGTAAGTCCGGTCTGACTAAGTTGTTAGTTGTAGTAGATCCAAAATATGGTTCCATTGCACAAATATAACCATTGGTGGAGTCACTTAGAACATAAATACGCAAGCCCCACTTGATTGGATTCAGTTTGTTATAGCACTTGATCAAAACCTTGCCTTTGAAACCAACTGTGCTCTCATCAACAGATATATTTCGTCCTGGGCAATAATAATGCTCACAGAACTTAAGAGTCCAAATAAGAACCGATCCTTCTTATCTTCTCGGCCCTAGTGGTCCTACCTGGCCTCTCATCAGTCGTCGGAGCACACAGATGAAGGGTCCAAAATATTTGAAAGAACCTGTCCCTTGAAAATACATCTTTAAAAAAGGGCTGCTTGTCCAACCAGTCTTCCGAGAAATACTCTCTTATTTCAGATTTTTCATGCATTGCCATGTTGATGATTACACCAAGGAAAGCCTTCATTTCAGTAGGCGTACTTTTCTGAATTTTTTCCCTGGCATACCTATTAGTTTCAGCAGTAATCTCGTCAATAAGTTCTTCTGTGAAAAAAAGTTGCCAGTAATCTAGTTCACTTTTTACTTGTTTCCCCAGAGGCGGTCTAAAATGGGGGTAGTTATTATATACATGTTTTACTGGGGGTACAACATTCTCACCACAGCGCTCCCACCCGATGTTGTAGTTAGGTTTCGGTCTAACTGCCCTCCTCGGCCTACCTCTACCTCTGCCTGTAGGCCAACCTCTATTTCTATCTGCACCTCTGTTACTTGGCCTACCTCGACCTCTACCCCTAACTGTATGTGAAACATCTCTTCCACAATATACTGGCACATTCTCAGGCCCTACATTTTCATCTGTTTCATTTTCATCTTGAGGTACATTTGTGACTTCATTCAAAACATTATGAGTTTCATTAGTAAGCCTAGTTTCATTAAAATCAGGTGAATTGGCAATATTTATCAAAGGTTCATTTGCACTCAAATCCTCGCCTGGGGGCCTAGGCCTATGCTTACTCAAATAAGTTCTGACATTATTTACACAATCTCCTTGTCCTACCTGTAATGGTTCATTTACATCACTAAAGTTTTCAACATCAGCACTAGAAATATCATTTCCTAGGTTTGGTTCATCTTCTATTTCCATACAGTTTTCATAATCGAACAGCAGACGCTCCTCTTCAACATCGTTCTGTTCATCCAATCCAGAATCCTGCTCAATATTTACTTCGTCTCCAATGCTCACTCCACTTACATCACTATCATAATGTTCATCTAATAATTCAAAAATATCGTCATCACTAATTTTATTAGTCATAATTATAACTAAACAAAAGAGTAAACATAACCAAAACACCACAGACAACAATCGGAGCTGGAACTATCAGACGCTTGCAGATGACACAAGATACCGCAAATTGTGAAGTATAGTTCATGGAGTAATAACATTTATTTCAGAGCAAAATAATCCATGGAGTAGATAAAATAAACGTTAAAAGTAATAAGGAATGTATAAGAAGCAAATAGACATAAAATCATTACATTATATTTAGTTTTAGCGCACTTCATACGGGCTAAACGTCACGGCGAGTATAGGTCGTCATTCGAGCGTTCGGGAAAATGGCCTATGCCATTATTTATACTCGCCATTCGACCGCAAAGGGTTAAGCCTAAGCTACATCTTTCTCCGAATGGAGAAAATCAAATTAATTTTAGGCTTATAAGTTAAAATAAACTTTATTTTAATTTTAATATGGCCTATTACATGGTAAAAACATAAGCCTAGTTTCTTACCACACAAAATGTATTTACTAACATATCTTAGCATTAATTTTAACACTAATGGTCCTAATAAGAACAATCAGTTAGTAACAACATGAAGATATGTTTGAAAGTGCCTGGCAAATCAATTGATGAAATTGAAGTCATGTCTTAAATAGAGTTTTATAATATACAAATTATTTAAAAAATCATTAGGTAATAACATTTAAACAAGTCCAAAACAAATCGTTTCTCTTTAAAAACAGCTCAATGCCAAAGGACAGTTGAGCCTAAAATTAATGGATTGACTCAATTTAAATTATTATGAAACAAAAAACAAGCACTAACTTCTTATACTTACCTATTAGATTTCATTACAGATATATTTTTGACATTTTACTTAACAAAATTACAAGAATAGGTTAACCTAAAAGTGGACTATACAGACAGTGTTCATACAACTCAATCTGAAGGTCCTGGTTAGTCCTCCATTTTGGTGTAAAGAGTAACACAAATTTATAAGCCACAACTACTTATTTATTAATAAAACACTAAAATCCACATACACACCTATAAAATGCGTTCACACTCAATTTGAATTTACAGGTGATGCGCGGCCGCGGACAACCCTTGGTAGCCCGGGTAAACGGTGGGAGTAAACTCGCTCGAAACTTTCGAGTTTCAGTAAAACCTCGAGTTTCAGTGCCAAACTCGGCTCGAACTCGAAATTTCGAGTACTCGCACATCTGTAATTATATCTGAACCGACAGTATTATTTAAGGAAGTTTTGTTGTGGGAGTAACTTTCCCCGATCCGCCTTGATTATCAGTTGGCCTTTATTTAATCTCCGTAAAGTGCCAGTTCCATCACAAAAGCCTGGGGTGGTGTAAAAAGATCTGAGCATGTATTGTTGATGTTACTTATCAATTCCTACAAGTTGTATAACTACGACAATCCTAGATCAAAGAAATCACTGTATCGTAACAGACTTGTTATACTAGACATGCTGCTACTAAAGATTGGGCCTTCCATTGGGCGTTTTCACACTAGGCGACACGACACCGGCACGACAACGACACGGTGCCGACACCGACACGACAATCGTTAATGCATTTCACACTTACCGTCACGGTAACGACACGATTGTTAGTCGGTGGAGAACTCATCTCATGTTTTCAGTGGTATATGATGGCTGATTACAACAGGAGGCTGTATTTATTATATCTACGACATAAGAGTGTTTAAATAGTTCAATGCATAAGAGGCGTAGTCGGTATAGACAAGTTTGGATTGACCAAATAATAAAAGTTTGCTATTTGAATGTCTTGTATTATTCCTACATTATTTGATAAACTAAGTCAGTGTCACATCATTGCAAGATTCAACGCCAAGTACCTCCCGCTCCCTCTAATCCCCTTACCTTGCGATGTTGCCGTTGAGTGTATTCCTGCTGTATGTATTAAAATATTTGTTTACGGGATTTACTTCTCAGATGTAAGTAAACAAATTGGCAACATGGGCGTAAAAGCCAAGCTTGCAATGTTATGACACTGACATAGTGACAAACCCAAATACATTTATCATATAAGTTATGACTATTTTTTTCATATGAGTAAAGAAACCTTTGGCTATATGTTGTCAACTTGAGCACTACAAACACAAATTAAACGCGACGACACATCAACGGCACCGGCGGGAGCGATGCTGCCCACGACAAGTCGGTGCTGGCAACGGCACAGCATCGTCGTGTCGGTGTGTGTGTGTGTAAACGGTTCTTTGGTTAGCATTGAATCTTAACCCCCATGACAACGGGACGGCACCGTGTCGTTGTCGTGCCGGTGTCCTGTCGCCCAGTGTGAAAACGCACATCAAGCGCCCAAATCAGAAGAGCAACACCACCAACGTGCTATCAAAGTCCAGCTAATACACTCCGGGTTGATAACGGATTTCTAAACGATGGTGTTAAGTTTGTTCTGAAGAGAATAAGCAATCCCTAATGTTGGAATACTGAGCACAATGTCCTGAGGAGCCCGCATTATGCAAACTCCAGGGAGGAGGGGGCGATGTGAATATTTTAAGGTGTTAAGAAGTATTCAAGTAAAACTGTATGTCAATGTAGTTCACAGAAAGTGAATAAAGTGTACTGAGTGCTAAAATTCCAGTCTGTATGACCACGATTATGTGAAGTTGGCCAATATTATAATTAGTCGGTAAATATATTTGAAGTCCATAATTTAGTAATTATTTTTATATATAGTCATTGATACAAAAATTAATTACAACAATATCTAACATACTTCATGTCATTTTATGACACTGCTGTTGATTTCCAACCACGATTTATAGAGGATATGGAAATGAAGTTAACATTTAACTTTAATCAGTATATTAACTTATTACAACAGTTTTTAGAAAAATGTCAAGGTGAAAAATAAACTAAAATAGCAATGTTAGAACAACCCTAATTAATTACTACGGTTAAGTAGATTACAGACCTGTCCCGGGGATGGTCGTGGCCAGGGGGCGCGTAGAAGGCCTTGACAGCAGCCAGTAACCTCTCACTGGGGGGAGCTGGCGGTGGCAGTCTGATGGACTCAGGGTCTAGTGGTTTGTAGTTGCAGTCTTCTAACTGGGGGAAAAATGAAAAACAAATTACAATTTTAAAAGAAAGTTTCCTGGCCAAGTCATCTAAAATAAAATTAAAAAAATCTTTTTAAAACTTCAAGATTTGTGTTGGCGTCAATACCGATTCATAACTGCAGTTTACAATCAGTTTGATGGAATGAAGTGTCTCCATTGCTGGAATTCGTCCAGAGAGTATAAAGGGTTCTTCACCAACCAGTTACTGAGGGCTGACCAGCTTCTTCCCTGTTGGGCTTCTCACGTCCTCATAAAGCAGATTATGGAGTTTCCTGCCGATGTAAGTTGGCATCTTCTTGTACAATGTACTGTGGTAAAGTGGTAGCGATATCTGGATGCATGTGTGGTGTTATGACAGTAGATGTATGTTCCTTTTTGTTGGAGGTTTCCAATCCACATACATAATTCCTTCATTGATCTCAAGTGCAACAACTGTCATAATATTTAGTTGTGTGAATGCTTCTTTGCAGCTTTCCCTCAAATCGAGGTGTCCTACTGTAGTTCCTCTCCAGGCTCCAAGGCCATATGATAAGTGTGGCTCAAACAGTGGTGGAAGGCAGTCTTTGTGGCACCTTCATCAATTATTCTCTTCAGGTCTTATGCTGGTGTCAAGTTTGCTGGTCTATGTGTTGGTTCCATGATATTTTCCCATCAATAGTAATGCCAATAAATTTGGCATGGTCTTCAACCTCTACGTCAGGTACTGTTTCTATGTCTTCTTATTTGTTGCCTAACATAAATTGTTTGGCTTTGTTAGTGTTTTCCGCTAGATAGATTCGAAGACAAAATTGATATGCCAAATTGAGTGCAATGAATGAATCTACAGTCAGGTCTTTAGGTAAGACATTAGACATGAGTATAAAAAGCATCTCTTACAGAATGAAAGGATGCTTGGCGGCTTGATGATGCTTAAAAAAAGCTATAGAAACCCAAAAAGAGAGTTTGATACTAAACCAAATCAAATTTAATGTTAGAGAGAATGGTTGAAGCTTCATTGTAAAACTGAAAAAATGCATGGCAAGATCTCAAGGATACCATTTGAACTATGTGAACTACTCAAATTTTTAAGAATACATAATCATCTTAAATATTCAGCATTTCCCTTAATGTTTTTCATTATCTGGCATAAATTATACTCTCTAAGTTATAATAAAATGTAAACATGTTTAGAATATAAAATTATTTTATTTAATTACCGCCAGCTGCTTTAGCCACTCCCTGTATTATTGATTTTTTATTTCGTTTTCACCTACGAAATAAAGAATGCAATACCGGTAACTTTAAATATCTGTGGCATTCAACATTCCAAAGCTTCACGCTTAAAGACCACATTTTGTCATGTTTTTGAGATTCTGCTGTACCACAGGAAAGATAATTCTACTGTTTAGCTAGTTTACTCTTATCTAAAACTAAATTTACACTGTTAAATCTGTTTAAAACTTACCTTGATAAGAGGAACCATGAGGCCGGCGGGGAGGTCGTAGTAAGGCAGGGAGGGTAGTAAGTCATCGGGCATGACCTCTGGCTGCATGATGGGGGGCGGTGGGGGCACGTGGAACCCGGGCGGGGGGCGAGACAGGTCCGGCAACTCTATACTTGGCCCCGCTGTACACACAACACTGATCACTGCATTTGAACTTATCCAAAATGATACATTTTAGACAATCAATCACGAAGACTCATTTTGTCAAGCTTATTAAAAGAATTAATTTTTTGTATTTTCGTCATAAAATTTTGACATCCAAACAATTTTTTAATAAGGTAGGGCCTATACATGTTTAATTTTGTTTAAAAACCCTTATGTAACAAATGTGTATTTTAGGTTTTGAAAAAGTCAACTTCGCAATCTGTCCCATGGGCTTTTAATGTTCCAGTGTTTATCATGAGTTATTTAACTATCCTAGTTATTTTATTTAGTTAGTCTCTGGATTATGGTGTAAAATTTTGAAAACATCTGACACCAAACTTAAAAAAACCCCACCAACATATAAAAAACCTTTGTAGCCAAAGAAATGAAAGTTTATTGAACGGTTTACATTAGGGATGTGCGAGTACTGATTTTTTGAATCGAGTCAAGTAGTGCCCATTATTTTAGAGTTTCGAGTATTTTCGAGCGAGTATTTGCCATCAGTTGGTAGTTTCAAATAGTCTAATAAGATTTGGATATCACTCCAGATTCGATAATCTAAACATGGTTTTTAACTAATACATGAGGAGCAATACAAATTTTTGGCAAGTACAATCAAAAATATTTTGGATTATGTATTGACAAACAAAACACAGTTTGTAGGGGTGGGTGAGTAGTGTTGTTTTTAATCGAGTTGAGTCGAGTATTGAACCAAACTACTTGAGTATCAAGTCGAGTAGTTCTTTAAAAAGTAAAAAAAACTCATTTTCATTTTTTTTATTGAAAACAATTTATTTTACATATTAAACTTAAATTACATTGAATTATTATTGTTATTATTTATTTTATTTTAACTTAAATCTTACCATGAATGAATAATGATTTAAATGAAAATAATATATATACATATATATATTGTTTTCAACAACCATAACAAACAAAAGACAAGTATTACAAATATATATCCATACAACAATTTTGGGTTAGTTTATCAAATCCAGAACATTTTTACAAGAAAGTGATTTTTTTACCCTGACCCAAACATCCCCTGTGCCCCTCTCATACTTATCTTAACTCACAGGTATCCATAAATAACCCACCTGTCATTGTCTCCTTTCATGTGAGCTAAAAATAAATGTTAGACTTATTGTTCTTTATTTCAGTAAATTATTTTGTTAAATATTGGTTAGCGGCGTAAACGTGGGTAAACAGCGGGAGTAGCTTTGCATTTTCAACTATTTGGGGTAAACGGCGGGAGTAATCAACTACTCAACTCAAATTTTCGAGTAGTCTCTAATACTCGCTCGGCCTCCGAGTATTAGAAAATACTCGACAGGTACTCGAAATCTCGAGTACTCGCCCACCCCTAACAGTTTTTCATTCGTTTCTGACTGATAAAACACCGTACGGTTGTCATTTGGTCAATATCACTTGACCTTGGACATCGCTTATAATCAATATTAGATGACAATTTATTTATGGCCGATATTAAGTGGCCCAGTCGCCACTTTTTCCGATATTACATTTACTGTCGTCATTTATGGTAGAAATTACGTGGTCCGGTCGTCATTTACACAGGTTTGGTGTTTTTTATGACTAATTCATGTTTCTAGTTGTCATTTTCAGTCGATTTAACGTGATGCGATCACCTTTTGTGGCTGTTACTACAAGATTTGGCCGGTCACAGCGATCGTCCAGAAATCGGCTGGAAATATTCAAACTATTGAGTATTTTTCAAAACTTCAAGTATAGTCCGAGTACAGAAATACTCAGACAAAAAATCAAAGTTTCGAGCACTTGCACACCCCTAGTTTACATTAACTGTGTGATGATAGGTCACTTTCATTACTGTGCAAGATCTTATTTTTCACCACAGTTTATTATTATTAACTAGTAGCCTGTCGCGGCTTCGCTCGCGATCACAACGTAATATTATACTGACATTCCCGTATAAATAATGTGTTACCGTTGCAAAGCCAACATGGCCTGCTGATTATCTGTGTTTACTCTATCCAGCTGATTGCTTAAAACTTATAGTTATTTCCCAATGCTAAGCTTATGGGAAAAAACTCAACTTTAAGGGGCCCCAGGGCCTCACTCACAAATCATTTCTCCATAAAAAAAGTTTCCTGCACAACTTCACGTTAGGCTCTTTCCAAAGACACCAAAAACATGAAAATCGGTTCAGTAGTTTAGGAGGAGTGATTGTCACAAAAAACCTGCTGGCCTGTTACATAAGTATAGATTTCAGTATTAAATAAAGTAAATCAATTAAATTTAAATTCATTATAATTTTGTAAATGATTCTCAAACAGACAAGAAATTAAATAATTCTCAATCAGCTGACTGTCAGCAAGTAACACAACCAACGCAACACCCAGCGACTCACTTTGAGTAACTAATCGCTGGTTTGAGAATCATTTACCAATATTATAATAATTAATTTAAAATTTAACCAATTTACTTAATTTAATACGAAAATAAAAAGACAAAATTGTGATTAAAAATAAGAGTCTGTACAATGTAAAAGTAACATATTGTCAACTGTATGGCATTAACAAATACAAAGTCACTTACGAGGAGGAAATGAAGGCAGGAATCCTGGAGGGGGCTGGGTGAACTGGACACCCAGGTCGGGTGGGCCGGATGGGAACCCGGGTATCCCGTCTATCCCTGACTGGGGTGGGAGCCCGTGGTCTGCAACTATAAAAAGCAAAACAAGAGTATAAACAGAAAAATTCAAACCCAACGAACACATCATGTTAAGAAATTATCACTTAGCCCGAAAAATTGAAAATTTACTATATTTGAATTGTTACCGAGTTTTAAACACTTGAAAGAGTTTCAAAATAGTTATGGGTAATTGTGATCCTAACAATTAATTATAATAGCTGGATCTAACTTATTATATGGGAATCACAGCAACAACATTTTCAGAACCCTGAAATTTGTTATCTTGCATCCAGAATCTTCAACTTAAATATTTCATCTTCCTAAAATGTTGATAGTGAAGATCACAGTTGATTTTATAATCAACTTTTTGCAAATCCGAAAGTAATGTCTGTTAAATATATACATATTTATATTGATAAAACTTTCACGAGAATCTAATCTTATTTGAATACCAATATTAAGAATTTTGAAGGGTTATAGCCAGTTGCATGACATAACTTCTTTATCGTTCTTCTTGGAACGCTAAACCGGTAAAAGGATCATCCATAAATTTAATAACAAGCACAGAGAGAAAATAGATTTAAGATGATTCTTAAACATTTTTTACACTAAATACCAAACAAGTAAATAATAAATAATAAATAATAAATAATCAATTACAAATTTAACATACCACAGCTAATAACCTACTTCTGTCTGTAATAATGATCAGTAGTAAGCTGTTCCACGAGCGGCTCCATCTGGCCATGAATTGAATAAACAAGTTTCTGACTAGAATCGCTGTAATTTATTGTTTGCCTACCTTGGATGTGGTTTGTGGGGGTCAGACCGTGATGTTGCTCAGCACTCATCTGACTGATGGCCTGTTGCTGCAGCTGCAAAAGTTGTTGCTGCGTCTGCTGCTGAGGCAACAGGTGCTGAGGCTGCTGGGATATCAGCTGTTGCTGCAGCAGCTGGTCTGGCTGACTGGCGCTGGTCACACCTGGTAACCATTGGAAACCATTGGTTCACTTGGTTTTTTGAGAGACATTCATTGAGTTGTGTAATGTTATATATTAACCCATTGGATACTTAGTTTTTAATGTCTGCATGGCCCCAGAACTTCAATTAAATTTCAATATTTTGCAGTGTTTTAGTAAATAAACTGTACAAAATTTACTTTTGCTGTTAATTGGGCAAACATAGTGTTTTTCTTGAAGCCGTATACATTTTATTTTTAGTATTTTAATAGAAAACAAAAAATAAATATCATATTTAAAATATTTTGTTATAAAAATAAAAATAAAATTTTTTAATTTTTTGGAAAAAAAGAATAGCTATAGTAAAAATATAAAAAATAAAATAAATGTCTAATCGGTTGTCTAGTAAAGTGAAAAAACTATTTCCTTACATAAAATCTTTTAGTTTTTTACTTTATCTAAAAAAAATTTATGATTTTTTGCAAAACCACTTTTTTCTTGAATAATTTATATTTTTACCCGTTTTCCAAAAATGGACCACAATGCAATATTTTACCTAAAAAAGACATTCATAGATATAAGCTTAAAGTTAAAACAATTACAGCAAAAAATAAAAATTTTTTAAAATTTTTGAAAAAAAACATGGTACAGTAGAGCCCCGCTAATCCGAAATCCGGTAATCCGAAAATCCACTTAATCCGAAACCGAAATCGGGATATATTAAGGAATAAATAAAAACTAGGAAAAACATTAATTAAGTGTATTTCTGAATATTACAGTACGTTTCAAAGTTAGAAAATGTAATTACACATGGAAATTTAGTACCAACCTAACTAAATTGAAAAACACAGTCTTCCAAACCATGCTATGCACAGATCAACTGCCCCAGTCAGAGTGCTGGGGCACACTGACAGCATAAAAGTGCTGCAAGAAAAGTACGCCAATTGTCGTAGCGGGCGTGGCGGCGAGACACGGCACTACGCCAAGTGTCGTAGCCCGCAGTCGATGTGTTAATACTTTTACGGCTACGTGTTTGAATTCGACTCACTTGACCCGTACCATGCATACAAGTAGGTAGAGATCGTCAGATTTCTTTCTTTTGAAAATGCATAGCCAGTGTGAGCTCAGCTGTTGCCGGGGAACATTGAATCTGCCGTACTGCCATGTATCTGAGGGAGTGGGGGAAGCCCTTGTTGCTATAGAACCTGTTTCACTTGTGCTCTGCAGTTTTTATAAGTTTTAAACAGTAAATTATACTTTTTATATGAATTTTTTCATACCAAAATAATCAGTTGGTTTTTCCCAGTGAAAGTTTACAACCAGTTTTTTAATTAAAGTAACCAGTTTCAATAATTTTTGGTTTTTCCTATAAATTTCAGGATTATCTAGTGGTCAGTGATAAGATCAAACCAGAGATAAGCCCAAGGAAACCAGAGTGAGTGATCTGACCTTTGTACAGGCAACTGATAGCCAACTGTGGCCTTACTCTACTGTGTCTCTGACAGATGAACAAGCCTTAATATCAATATTTACACACTAAACCAGAGTTGTAGTTTAGAGACTAAATATTATTAAAGACATTTATTTTTTGTTGACATATATTTGAAAAAATTATTATTTTTTATTTTGTATAAACAGACTTAAAAAGAATTATGTAACTAATTTAAATTATTGAAGTATTACTTGGCTGTTTTATGTGTTAAAGTTTTCCTTTCCTTTTTTGTGAAATATTGTAAAACTTGTAAGTTTTTAATAACAAGGACCTGTTTATTTTTAAATAATCAATTTATGAGTGAATAAACATTGAATTTTGTATATGAAAATTCTTTTTGTGGAAGAGCGTTTTGATTAACATAAGATATATTAATGATTGAACTTTTAATATTTGAAAATTTTAAGTATAAATATGAACTTAAGTGAAAATGTTCCACATTTGCCAAAGGGTTGGACACGAAACGAAGTGCCACGGAAAAATGGACTACATAAAGGCAGAATTGATATTTATATCACATCTCCAAATGGGAAAGTTTTTAGGTCGCAAAAGGAGCTTTCCCGGTATATAGATTTAAAGAAGTTGCCTCTAAAAATCGAAAGGTTTTTTCCCTCTAAGAAACCAAAATACAACTCTGACGGTTCTTATATAGATTCATCAAACTCTACTTCTAGTGACTTGTCTGAAGTAACTTTTCATAATTCTAGCACTGATTCTATATTAGATCCTGACATGAACTTAAGTCAAAATACTTCAATATCGCAAACAATCTGTGACTCTCCTCTGAAAAATAATCTTGCAAATTTTGGGACACAAACTGAGTGCGATACCTCATGCATGGCTATGTGTGGGGAACTTTAGGGCCAAAATTGGATATCTGATGACACCTTGCATAAATATTTTGAAGTAATAAGTGGACAGCTAAAGTATTCTGCAGATTTCCTAATCCTAAATCCACTCATATCTCATGCAATAAAGAATGTAATTGACTTTGAACATTTTCTGACTAATCTTGATATCCCGAAGCAGAAAATACTGATAATCCCTGTAAACGATGCTATTACCCTTGACAAACCTGGAGGCTCCCACTGGAGTGTGCTTTTTTTCATTAGGGAGTCTAACACGTTTTATCATTATGATTCTCTGAAAACATTTAACACTACACATGCTGAAACTGTCATGAAGAAGTTAAACCTATTTATGAATACGCATACTGAGGCTACATTCCTAGAGATTAACGGCCCTATTCAAACTAACGGATATGACTGTGGTATCTACTCTGTACTGGCAATTGAATTTATTCTAAGAGCCTTAAAGAGAGATGATCCTCTTGATGTAAAGCTGATTGAAAAGCTTGTTATTGAGAATAAAAACTTAGTAAGTAAACGGGCAAATATGGCTTACATTCTCAACGCTAGCATCATCTTATCAAATAATGAACTGTCACAGTTAATTTTCAATGACATTGAGACTATTATGGAAAATTCTTTTGATAAGTCAAGTGAAATTAATAAAATTGATCAACTTGAAGAAAATGTGGTATTTTATATCAGCAAAATCACTGAACTTGAAAGTGACCTAGAAGTAAAAATGGCTCAAATTGAACAACTACAAACAGAATTGAATCTTATGAAGTCCAGCTGGTTATGTGAAAAGGAAAAAGGCATTAAGCAAGAAAGCTATATGAAGCAGTTAGAAAGTGAACTTAATAATTTTAAAAACTTTCATGGTAATAGTGAAAAACCTGGAAAAACTCAAGTTATAGACCTAAATCAGAACTATCCTATCACATTATCTCCACAATCAAATAGTAATTTCTCAGCCACTACATCCAAAATATTCCCTATAGTAAATAAATTAAAATCAGGTGGTGTTAAGCATACTCCTGGCATAAATAGTTCAAACAGTAATGCCACTAATGACAATTCTAACTTACAGGGAAATATCCCCATAGAGGGGCCTAAGCTATATGTGTGGTCAGATAGCCAAGGTAGGGATTTAGTGCATTATCTTGAGCAAAATATGGCAATGAAGTTTCAGATTTTTAGTCATGTTCAGCCTGGTGCTCCTATAAAGGCTATTCTGGACTCTGCAACAAAGAACCAATTGTTTATGTCATTTTCTAAAGATGATTTTATAATTTTGTCTGGAGGGACAAATGACGTGGATAAGGTCACTCACCAAAACTATGCCAAAACTATAAGGAAACTGTCTGATTACATTGATAATAATATCAAAAAGTTCAACCACACAAATCTTGTCTTGGCTACCATTCCCTCTAGATACGACTTGCCTGTTCATGACATAAGGAATAAATATATTAATGAAATAAACATGATAATACGAGACATGGTCAGCAACACTGGTTTGCTTCTGTTGGATTTGCATTTACTTGAGAGATCTTGCCACACAAAGCACGGGCTTCATATAAACAGGAGAGGAAAAATAGTTATAGCTAAACAGGTCAACCATCTGATAAATAAATCTTTGTCACCTCAACAAAAAAACAGGATCCCAACCAAGGATAACTCTGTTACGATCAACTCTAACACTGAGCAATCTTGTAAACTAATTAATCCCAGTCACGAAACAGTTTCATCGATAATTTCTCATGATACCAGCCTTGGCGCTCAGCTACTCTGCGAAAACCAAAACGGGATGGTTACGGCTTCAGACTCCTTACTAACACAGCCTGACAGAAATATCTCAAATTTTGAAGACAGCGGCCAAAGATCAATAAAGGTTATAGAAACTGATATGAGAGAGGCGATAAGCAGATACCGGAACAAGGAGGAGATCGCGTTTGCTCACACCATTTCAGCAGATCTTGGAAGTCCAAGAAATATGACGGCTGGGGTGGCAGTTGTGTTTAGAGAAAAATTTGGAAGACCAACCACTAAAGATTGCATCAACCCCTACCTAGCCTACCAGAAATCTGCTGAGGGAGTTAGTGTGTACAGCCTAATGACTAAACTTGAATATTTTAAGAAACCAACGGATTTTGATTATGACATTGCTTTTAATGAATTGACAAAGGATTTTAAAAGAAGGGGATTCAAAAAGTTGGTTTGCTCAGCAATGGGTTGTGTCAGGGATTGGATATCACCCAAACACTTTATTAAAAATCTAACCCATTTTCAAGAAGTTACAGGAGCAGATATTGAAATCATCAGTTATTATCAAAAATCTAGACGATTATTATGGAATGGGATGACTCACCACAACTTTGTAAAACTGTTATGCCAAATAATAGCATGCAGACACTTACAGGATACATCAGTTTTTGGTGCTGAGACATTAACCCAATTGGAAGTAAATGGTGAAACATCCAACTTAACTTCAAGTAAATGTCAATTTTCAACCACTGACTCAGACTCTAACTTCGGGATGTCACAAGAAACTACACTTACACCTCCTCCTTCAATAGACCTATCTCCACCACCATCACAAACAACTCAACATCTCAGTGCTGGTGTTAGTGTTGTTCAAAAGCAGAGTAACCCACGACAGACTGACTGCCAAACACACTCAACCAGTGAGAGTGAGTGTTATGTATTGCCAAGGACTCCCATTTCTGGCAAAAATGATGTTTGTCGTCAACAGCAGAGAACATATGTACATAATGTAAATCGCTTAAGTAGTAATTTTTGTGATAATAATGAAAATATGCCTGCCTCTGCTTTAAACTCCACTGTGACAATGCTTCCTTCAGGGACTTAGATTTTAGAGGTAAAAGTTGTGCGAAGGATAAGCTATTTAAAATACAGTTTAAAAACAATAAAAAAATAAAACTTTTTCATCAAAATATACAGAATTTATCGACAAGAATAGAAAATCTAGAAATTGTATTAGACGAGATTAAACCTGATATCCTTGTGTTAACAGAACACAACATGTCTTCAGATGAGCTTAGTAGGTTCATTTTAAAGGGTTATGTTATAAATTCAAGCTATTCTAGACAAAAAGTAAAAAGTGGGGGGTTCTTATTTTATCTAAATTGGGGTTAAAGTGGAGACAGGTAAATTATTATCAACTAGAACAACTAAAGGAGGATAAATTATTAGAATTTTGTTGTTCCAAGTACATTTGTGACAAAGAAGAATTGCTTTTGGTCGGAATTTATAGATCACCAAGTGGTAATGTCAATGAATTTCTGTATAGGTTGGGCATTATTTGTGATTTTGTATTATCAAGAAATAAAAAAATAATTATAGCAGGAGACTTAAACATAAATGTTTTAGACAATGAAACAAGTAGTAAGGAGTTGAAAAATTTGTTGAGATCTCATGGATTGAAATATTTAGTAGATTTCCCAACACGGGTCACAGCTGATTCCGAAACAGCTATTGATAATATTTTAACAAATATTCCGACCCATGTCTTGAGCGTGTCGGGATTAATAACAGAGCTGTCAGATCATGATGGGCAAGCTTTGGAAATTTGCAATTTTATGAATAACTCCCAAAATAATAAAGCAATTTTTAAAAAAACTAGAAAGTTTTCAGGAGAAAACTTAAGCTTATTTTATAAGTTTTTAGAGAAAGAAAACTGGAATGATGTATTTATGGCTCCTGTGGATAAAAAATATGAAATTTTTAATAATTCTTTAATGTATTACTTTAATTTATGTTTTGAAAAAAAGGAGGTAAAAATTATCAATAATCAAAAATCTTGGATGAGTGCGGAAATAAAAGCTGAAAAACAAAAGATTATTCAGATGAGCCATACTGCAAGAAAAACTCGGGATAAAAGTCTTTTTTCAAAGATAAGAGAAAGTAAGAAGGTTTTAAATAAAAGGATTATTGAAACTAAAAAGCACTTCTTCGACACACAAATTAGCAATTCTAGTAATGTAAATAAAACCACTTGGAACATAATTAATGGTGAGGTATCAAATAAAAGCAAGGCACCAACTGATGATATTAATTTAGAAATAAGTGGTAAAATGATAACTGATCCAAATCATATCGCCAATCTATTTAACGATTATTTCACCGATGTCATAGATACAATGTGCAAAACACAGTCATTGAATAATGAACTAGATTTTAATTGTGCCTCAGAAAATGATTTTTTTAATATTAAAACGTTTAAATGTACTCCTGTAGAGGAAAAAGTAATTCAAAGCATTTTTAATTCACTCAAAAACAAAACGTCAAGTGGGTATGACGAAATTCCAGTTAAGGTATTAAGGCATGTAGGTGACACCTTGTTGAAACCTCTTGCACATTTAGTGAATTCCTCTTTTGTTTCTGGCTTATTTCCAAACCAACTGAAAATTTCAAAAGTAATCCCATTGCATAAAAAGGGTGAGGTTACAGAAATCTCCAATTACCGACCTGTTTCACTTCTACCATGTATATCAAAAATATATGAGAAGGCAATGCACACTAGATTAGTGGAGTTTTTAGAGGAACATAACTTATTTCATAATTAGCAGCACGGGTTTAGAAAAGGTAGGTCTGTAATAACAGCAGCAGTTGATTTCCTTGAATCTATTATAGAATCCATTGATAAGAACGAAAATGTATTAGGAATTTATATGGATCTCTCAAAGGCTTTTGACAGTGTATGTCATTTAACTTTGTTAAAAAAACTGAAAGCACTTGGTATTAAAGGGAGTAGTCTAAAATGGTTTGACTCCTATTTATACGGGCGAAGTCAGTTTGTTGAAATAAAATCAAATAATAATAATTTGTTTAGTACAATAAATTCATTAAAACGTAACATTAAGTGGGGTGTACCTCAAGGTTCAATATTAGGCCCAATTTTATTTCTATGTTATATAAAAGATATGCACCATTTTATTGTACACCCTGAAAAATGTAAATTATGCCTGTATGCTGATGATTCAAATTTAAAAGTGTCTGGGAAAACAGTGGATGACTTGGAAATATCAGCATTCATAGAACTAGAAAATATAAAACAATTTCTTCAACAAAATAACCTTTTTCTAAATACATCAAAAACAAATTTTATGACATTCTCTGCTAAAAATAGAAAAAATTATCCTCAACCTAATTTAGAAATGGATTCAGAGCCAATAGGAAAAATTTCCCAGGCAAAGTTTTTGGGGCTTCATGTAGATGAACATTTAAATTGGAATTTTCATGTTGAAAATTTGTTAAAAAAACTCAGTTCAGGATTATATGCATTGAAACGGATGTCATATTTGTGTAATTTAGATGCACTCAAAAAAATATATTTTGCCCATATTCATTCACATATATGTTATGGTATAGCATTATATGGTGCCACTTCCAAACTTAATTTAAATAAAATTTTAATCGTACAAAAAAGAGCAATAAGAATTATATTACACCTAAAGTTTGATGACTCTGTAAAATTGTATTTTAAAGACCTGAATATTTTAACAGTTTATGGAGCATACATATATGAAACAATATGTCTTGCGAGAGAAGAAAATATAAGAATAGAGCCTTTGGAAACTCATAACTATAACACTAGGTTCAAAAGAGATATTGTAACCTCACGCCATCAACACAAATTAGAATTTTATAAGAAAAAACCAACTTATGCAGGATATTTATTTTTTAGAAAATTGCCTGCAAGCTTAAAGAATGAAAATAATACTAAATTGTTTAAAACCAAATTAAAAAGATTTTTAATAGAGAAGTCATTATATTCAATTGAGGAATACTGTAACTGATTATCTTTTAATGAGACCAACTTAATGTATTTTTGAATTTTGGTTTTGAATTTTCGACTCTGAAAAGTAGTTATAATATTTATGTTTGTATTTGAAATAGATAGGCTAAGTCTTGACGCTATTTATTATTGTACAACTGTGCATGTATATTGTAAAATAAAGATGTTTTGATTTGATTTGATTTGATTTGATTTGATATCTCTTGCAATTTGTTTCCTCAAATCACCACCAGGGTGCAATGGGCGGGGCTTCTACAACCCTGGTTACGCTGATACCTATCGGATTGATTCGCAACTACATACTCAACCGGTTATCTTGCAGAATTTTGCCGCACAGTATAAATTTGGCGATTTGGCCGTTTCTCGTACCGCGATTGGCGTGATTCGGCGTTTCGGCGCTTAGTTTATGTAATTGCACCTTGTATTTTATTGTTATCTTTATTTTAATAATAGTTCGCTTAATCCGAAATATTCGCTAATCCGAAATGGGTCCGGTCCCAATTATTTCGGATTAGCGGGGCTACACTGTATTACATCATCACGGAACCACTCCGTGATAAAGATTTTGGGCCAAAACGGCCATCACGGAACCGTTCCGTGAAAAGTATTCAATGGGTTAATTCACTAAGGAATTTCGTTTTTGGCCCACTATGTCTTTATTTCTCAACCGATTTGGACAATCGTGTATCATTTTACAGTTTTTACACATCAGATGAACAGCAAAATGTAAAACTCAAGAATATCGTTTTAGTTTGAAAAAACTGACATTTAAAAAATGTCTCCATGTTATTTAAATGGGAGAATATTTTTGAAGGAACTCGACCTTAGTTTGAGAAAACCAGATAACATGTGGTGATGGAATTTGTACCAATATGAAGCTTGAACATTACGATACTCCCCAAAATAGTCAGATTGATAATTTTCTCCCTTTGAGTTTGTTAAATGACATAAAGTATAAAGTCCTCAAATTTCCCCATGTTATTCATGGCCATCACCGCCTGCGGGGTCCTCAATTGGGGGTGCCATTTTGAATACTCCCAAACAAATGTAAACATGGTAGATTTTTGCTTAACCCAGGGCTTTCAACAGATGCAGGTACACAGCGCAGGATGCAGGAATGCCGACTGCATCACTGCAACGGCGAAATTTAAAAACAGTACTTACTGTAAAACACGCCTCGTAGTTTTACACATGAATAGGTACAAAGTAATATGTAATATTTAGGAAATAAGTCTTTAAAAGAAGTTCACTCGTTAACATTTGCAAACGCATCCTTTTTGTCAGATTAAGTGTAATGAACTGTAACAAATTTGATTTGACTAACCAAAAACATATATTTTTGAAACTTATAACTAAGAGACACACAACACATGTATGTTGACTCACCGGGAGGCTCAGTGACCGGCAGAGTGGCGGCTGCGCTGGCTGCCAAGACCGCGGCTGCTTGGTTCTGACTCTCCAGTGTCTGCTTCTGCTGTTCCAGGGTCTGAACGCAATTAGTCGCATTATGTTACTTTTATCGGATAGAATACATTGCATACAAAAATTGGAACACTACAAGCAAAGAATCATTCTATTCTTCCCACGAATCTTTAAACAATTGCATATTTTTTTGCATTTAGTCTGAAGTCAGGTTTTAAGAAACCAATTTTATAAAGTATAGCCCAATCTTAATTTAAATATATCTGTCAATATTTAATTCAAAATCAAAATCCCTTTATTGTCGCAAAATTTTTGGGTCTAGCACAGCTAGAAATAACAGATGACATTGCCAATAAAGAAAACTTACGTATCTAAAATCTTACCTATTTATGTACAGTACACAGTTTTGTAAGAGAATTAAAATCAATGCATGTAATACAAATTATAATATAGTAATGTATACATTACGAAAATGAAGTAACTCATAATCTGCCGTTTAAAAAATCTTGTAATAATTATGCTAACTGGACTGGACTTAAGAAAACATCTCAGAAGAATAGGCCTAAGCTAGTCTGAAAAGTGCAGATTCTATGAGAAGGAAAAATAATCTGCTGTACACATAAAGCTTATTTTGCCTAGCATTGGCCCAGAAGAGGCTGAAGGAAATTGGAAAGATGGGTATCCATCAACTGACAGGATATTGTGCAGTCTAAATCTGGTAGACTGAAACTTGTGTGCTACAAAAGATCTTCTCAGATCAATGTGGTTTTGAGTAGATAACCCACTGGTCTAGACTTACGAGCTGGTTCCGTTCCTAACTTGTCATTTTGAAAAGCTATGAATTGGAATAGAAAATGTATGTTTTAAATGGATTAATGGCATATTTTAATTAAAATATTGTTTTATTTCAGTTAAAAGAGCCCAACTGACACATACACATTAAACATAAGTAAAAGGTAGCAAACTCAGTGTTAACCATGTGCAACTCACAAAGAATTAACAAATCCCGTCAACTTCCAAGCAAGCCTGCCACCATTTATTTTACTTGGGCCCTCCCACCAACGTTGCCACTGATCAGTTAACACATTGAGAGTTGCATGACTGGTCAGTTTTGGTTGTGTGCGAGATCGAACCCGTGAACTTCGTATCAATACATCCCAAGGTGTTTCAATGATTTAGACCACACGGCCACCACGATTAGTAGTCCAACGAAGTTAGATAGGTTAATAGCCATTCCGCGCCCCTAGCGGAGAGAACCCGTAGCTGCCCGCAGTCATCAGTTACAAATTTCGCTGCTAGAGTGCAGCACCAATTAGAGCCTGTTGTATGTTATAGTGAAAGAATAAAATTACTAGGCCAATGCCTAATACTAATACTTAAGGACAAAAAAAATACAAATAGTTATATCAGCCCGTACCTGTATCTGCTGCAGCGCGTGTGTGACGAAGGCCTGGTGCTGGCTCTGGTAGCCCTGGAAGGTGGTCTTGGTGGTGGAGGCGACGCTCTGCACCGTGTCGCTGTGTGCGCTGCGCAACTCCGCCTGGTACTGCTGCCACGACTCAACCGGTGTCTTCAGCTTGGCCACGATCTCCGAAGAGCAGTAGTGGTGCTTCGTCTCCCACAGGTTCAGCAGCTAAGTAGTCAGTGACAATAGATGTAAACCCTTCCAAGGTGTTGGATGTATGTATACGCTAACGATAGTATTCATTTGCGAGCGTTAGACGTATATATACGCAACTGAATTTGAAACCTGTAAGCGTATGATGAATATATACGCCAGATATGTAAATTTAATTTATGTATTGTAAGGTTGATTCCTTGTTATTTACAGTTACTTTAAACCATTAGCCTATTTTTTATTTTTTTAGAGAAGCATTTTCATTCAGTGAGTTGGCAACACTGTTCTTGCAACAGCTGTTCTAGACTGACCGGCTGATGCAATCATTTGTTACTGTCTTGCACGCAGACAGTTTGTTTACTTTCAGTCAGTGGTTTACAAGCTGTTGCGTGAAGTACAAGCTACTGATGTTTTTTATGCATTAGACTGTGTTGTGTTATTTTTCAAAATTACATTCAGAGTGAATGATTGACGTATATACAACACGCTATTTATGGCCGTAAAACTTGTAAACAAATTATTTTTACCTTGAAAGTGAAACAAATTTACTCTAACCAATAAATAGAAGCGGAAAAAAATAAATATTTCAAAATTGTTTACCCCAACCAAAAAATATTTAGCATACAGAGTAGGGCTTTGTCCCAGAGTTGCCGCTTGAGAAGGGTTAACCTTTTGGGAGGCCTTCAATTTGGTAATGTTTCAAACTGGTCCTATTTCATATAGGCAACGATTAGTACCAACGTACAGTTAGGCAGACAGATAGTAACAACTGAAAAATTGTCACAACAACTAAATTGATACTTTGATATTTAAAGCAAATATCAAAACAATAACTAAAAGGTGACTACAATAAGACTTGATACAACATTTTATATATGTGTAAAATTTATTTGTAGAGAATACTTAACTGAAAAACTGACAGAAAACATATAAACCTTTACAATGCGATTCAGAAAAAAATACTCTACATTTTTGGTCTGGGAATGTACCTGTGTGGCACATAATAGTTAAACTACATTATTATGAACTAGAGGTAAATTCTATATGTTCGCTATTAGTTTCTAAAGAAAACTTGGGATAAAACATGTCAGATATAAAACTGTTCACTAATCTTAGCACAATAAACATGAAACAAACAAAGGCATGTGTTGCTAATTTGTGTAATGTATGGAGGAAACATTCCATGTGACAGAGAACTTTCATGAGAAAACTGATATGCTACAGTACTCAAGCAGATTATGCAGGGAAACTAAACAACATGAACATGTTCATTATAGTTTATTTTAACTAAGAAAAACCTCAAAAAACATAACTAATTGTAATGGGTAGGTATAACCTTTTTTTTGGAATTAATAATGCAATACTAACGTGACGATTCTAGTCCTAAATATAGTAACTTGTGTTTATGATCTGTGCAATACCAACACAGCTGGTACTAATAGATTTTTAAAATCATAAACATGAACATGAAAACCTCTACATAAAACACATTATGCACAAAATGTCAAAACATATTTTTTTTGTTTTATCATCCTCCGTACATCTTTGTCACTGAACCTATTCAAAGTTGTAAATTAACAAAAACAAAACAAATAAGCATACCTTGTTCAACTTGGCTTTTTGCTCCTCAGTAGCATTCATGGAAGCTGCATTACAGAACATTGGCACCACCACTAACTCCAAAGCTTTTTTGAGGTCTTCTCCACTATTCTTTCTTGCACTAGTACCCAAGAGAATAACATTGAAGTCTTTGTAAGTTTTTGCGACAATGTGAGATCCAAAGCTTTTATTATTTATTAAATTTTCTAATTAGTAAAATCTTGTATTAATAAATTATGGCTTTTAATTTATCCCCCCCCCCCCCCACATACTTATGGAGAGAGTAATTGTTTTTGTCAAAAAGGTGATTTTTGTTTCAATGCCAAAGGCATTTTTGTACAGAGCATTACAAATACTTTTAAGGGAAAGCGGCCCAAACCCCTCAAATAATAGCCCATTATAAACACACCAGGATTGGAATTCGTGACCCGTTAAACCTATACTAAAATTCAGGTCTGAGTGAAGCGGAAACCAGTTGACCGTGCTAATAAGCCTCCCCCTCGGGTCTATTGTGTGAGCTTGGGGTCGGCCGCACAGGTGGCGACCTGGTCAGTGAGTCACACTTCTGCTCTAGTACCATTATGTAAACTTTGTTTATAACAAGAAAATATAAAAATAAATCACATAACATTGTGTATCGCGACTGTCTGTTTATTTTGATACCAAATTTGAAGTAAATCGGTAAATGTTGAGTAATTAAATGTCATAGCTTTTAATGTAATTAAAAACCATTGATAGTGTCATAATTAATATTACGTACATCAAACAAAATATTTGTATTTACGTATTCAGAGGGAATAACTTAAATGAATTTGTATGTACACATCACATTTGTTATATTTACACGTAAAAAAACCCTACTAAAGGTAAAAACATAATTGTAATTATATTAAAGAACAAGATTAGTTAAATAATTATTATAGGTGTATGCAAACTGAAACAGCATTTCATCGAATAAATGGAATATATATATTTAAAGTGATAAACATACTATATTCTAAATAACAAACAAAGAATCATGTTGAAGACACAACCATCCGTTTTATTAAATAAAAAGTGAAATACAATTATTAATTTATTTTCTCACTTAACTTTTAGCCGGATCGGATCGTACATCATTGTAGCAAACAAAGAACAAATACGGTCTATAAAGAGAAATGCACGATAGCGAACGTTTTTGATGTAAACAATCGCAAATTTATACAACATTGCAACTCGATGTCAATTCAAGATTCACGGGATGATGCAGACAATGAGAACGAGACAAAAGTAGTGGATTACTGGTGAATAAGTCGATAATTTACAGTCGATAGTCAATATCCAATTGTATCAACATCTCACGATTCAATGAGCAAGCTCCCATAGAGTAAGTCGTAATTCCAAAGTTACATTATGCAAACAGAAATGTTAGTGTATGAAATTTAAAATTATTGCTGCTACTGATATTCTGTTTCCATTCAATACCTTTAAAACACTGAGTAAAATATTGCTGACTTGCACAAAACGAGTTATATAGCTTTATCTACGGGGAAGTTTCCCGGTATGATCAAAGAGCTTAATCCATCTACAGCTATCATACTCCAAGAAAAGACTTCACTCTTTTACCCCAGGACGAGACCTCTAGATATATTAAGCTGGTTGTGTATTACGACGACGCGAAGCAGCGACGACGAATTCACAAGGGCATCGCTTAGTTATCTATTATTTATTTACACAGGTTTCATCGTTCGGTTATTATTTGATTTTGGTTAAATTAATTTCTTTAAAATGGAACCGAAAAAGAATAGCATTAGATGGAAATTCTAGAATGAACAAAGTCGATTGTGAAGTCGCTGAAGGACTGAAATGCAAACTTTAAGGTTCAAGGTTATGTTGTATGTTTACATTCCGGTGACAAACTAAACAAAGTTTCTACTTTTTAGTGAACAAACATTCAAACTAGTTAGTAAATTTATGAAACAAAGGAAATTGTTTGGTCATTAACTGTTTTGTTTAACTCATACAGAGAAGGCCTACTAAGCCATTGTTTCATTGCCTAAGTCATGCTAGGCCTAAAAGTATGTTGTGATGTCTGCTACTTTGTAAGACATCATGACCAAACAGTAACATGACTAAAACTGTTTGGGGTGTCATCAATTCAGAAGTAGGAAACAATTCAAAACAAAAAAAATGAAGAAATTATTTAAAAAAAAAACACAACCTATTCTGATCCAGTAGAAGTAAGCAATGTATTAAACAAATATTTTATAAATAATGTAGAAGACATGATGAAAAAAAGGCGGTGTCATGTTCTCATTCTCTGAATTGCCACAATGATAGACCGGAGAGCAATAACATTAATGGGGTTTTCCGTCTCTTGCCAACTAGTAAGGAAGAAATAGTAGATACAATTAAATCATTGCATAACAAACACTCATGTGGGTTTGATGAGATACCTGCAACAATTATCAAGGCAGCAAAAATAGAGCTTTCACAAATCTTGTGTCATTTAATCAATTCTTCTTTCATTTCTGGAGTTTTTCCTGACAAGCTCAAAATTTCTAAGGTCATACCCATACATAAAGCAGGAAACACTCAAGAACCTTCAAATTACCACCCAATATCAATTTTGCCTTCAATATCAAAAATTTTTAAAAAAATAGTTCACAAAAGGCTATATAATTATTTAAAGGAACAGTCACTACTAAATAACACTCAGCATGGTTTTAGAAAAGGAAAACCAGTGCTAACAGCAACAACAACTTTTTTAGATTCTATCATTGATTCAATTGATAAAGGGGAAAAACTTGTTGGAATCTTTATAGACTTATCAAAGGCTTTTGATAGTGTTGACCACAGTATACTGTTGCAAAAACTTTTCAATATTGGGGTAAAAGGCTACCTCAAATTTGGTTTAAATCGTACCTAACAGATCGTTATCAGTTTGTAGAAATCACAAAAAATTCAAATTAAGGCAAAGTAATGGGAATCAAATCAAATTACTTGGCAATTAAATACGGAGTACCACAAGGTATAAATACTGGGTCCTTTATTGTTTCTTTGTTACGTGAATGATATTTCTGATTCGCTAAATGATTGCCACAACAACCTGTTGACACTATATGCAGATGAAGCAAACCTAAAAGTGTCAGGAAAGACTGTAAACGAATTGGAGTGTGGGGCTTTTACCGAATTAGCAAACCTAAACTCATATTTTAATTCTAATGTTTTTAAACACGAATAAAACAAAATTTATTACTTTTTAAACTAGACAGAACAGAAATCCAATTGAACCGATTATAAAAATCAATTTTAATACAGTACAAGAGGTTTGTGAGACCAATTTTTTGGGTATGAAAATTGACAATTTTTTAAGTTGGGATGCACATGTAAATTTTATTTTGAGAAAATTAAGTTCAGGTCTTTATGCCTTAAAGCAAATTTCATATTTGTGTAGTTCAGTGGAAACTCGATAACTCGAACCTCAATAAGTCAAATTCCTTGATAACTCGAATTTTTGTCATTCCTCTTGAACTTGCCTACCTAATGCTATGTTAATTTACTTCTATAAGTCGAAGGGTTAACAGGAAACACCTCGATAACTTGAATTTTTGCAGTATTCTTAGCCTGTCGCCGCACCTCTCTAAGTCAAAGTTTTAGCTGTAGAACCTCTGTAACTTGAATATGTACAATTTCCGTACCTCTATAAGTCGAAGTATTAACTAGAGAACCTCTCTATAAGTCGAAGTTGTTCATTCACCAAACCTCCAGTGACTTTGCAGCCGGAAATTTCAACCCTCCCTCCCCACTAAATCTCTTTCCCGGGAACTCCTGGTGTCGGTAAAACAACCGACAAATTTATGTTGATGAGCAACACGCATATCAAACACACTCATCCTCAAGCACAGGTTTCACCTATGTGAGGATTTCATAAATAAGGAACAGTCTCATATTGTTGTAAATAAAAAAAAATTATATATATTTTTTAAATAAAATTGTTTTTATTTGATTCAATTTGTGTTCCGAGTCGTTAGTTAGTGTGAGTTTAGAGGTTCTGGATGTAGTACGTGAAACATAGATTTTAGGTTGTTTTTACAAAGTGTTTGCAGTTTGGAAAAAGGTGTTGTCAAAACTCTACCTCATGAGGATAAGTTCAAGACTATTTGAGGCTATTGACACAGGAAATAAAAACAGTGACATCGAGAAGCAGTTTGGAACACCAGTGAACACTGTCGACAATTTTAAAACAAAAAAGTGTTGTATCATGTTTTGTTCCCTTTTAGTTTTGCAAATTATTTTAATAGCTTACAGTACATTAATGTTCAGCTAAATTAAATTTATGCGTAGTTGGTCAGAACTGACTTCTGTAAGGGGAAGGGATTTGTTTGGGGCAGGTGATAAGAAGTGAGCAAAAAAGTCTAGAAAATAGACAGGAAGTGGTCGAACGGGCAAAACATCATCAAAATATCAAACTGTGAGTCATTATTTGTTTACTTTCCTCCTCTACAATATTTTCACTGAAGGAAGTATTTCGTCCTCTACTACGTTAACCAAAGAAGCTTTACAATATATTTCCGGGCTTATTTCAGACATTTAAAATTGTTCAAATGTATTTTAATTTTAATAATAATTATTATACGGTATGATTATTTTTGATACATTGCTCAAACTTATATAAGGTAAAGTTAAAACAATACACTGTGGGATTGAGGCTGTACTCCATTGAGGAATATTTAAATATGTAAATACTCTGGAAAAATGGAGTGGAATTGGAATTGGTGTATTTACTATGTAGTGTGTTATTTCATTTTAAACAATACTTGTTATAGGACCTACATAATATACTGTACTGACACTATTCAATGTATTTATGCATATAAAAGATGAATAAAGAGATTTTGAATTGAATTGATTCCAGTATTTTAATTAGGCTGTCGGCTGTCATCATATTAAAATGTGTCCTTGTTTTTTCACTTGTCTGACCATATGTATATGTTTGGTTTTTAACTAAATCCAGATAGGCTAAGGAGCAAGGGTGGTTCCAGGACTGATTTTTGGAGGGGGCCATTTTGCTTAGGGTTAATTTCGATCTTAAGAGTCTGCAAGGGTGGTTTATGAGCTCATTGAAAAAATGCAATAATCATTGCTGCAATTGATACTCAAACTTTATTGAGAGCAGAACCCAAAATAACAAGAACCCCATCGACCCACCCCGGGAATTATTTTATATATTTTATGAAGCAAATATAAAACATCATAATACACTATTTAAAAATATAGCATATCATTATTTATATGAATCGAATATAAAATTTTCATGAGGCCTAAGCAGTACGGCAATAAATAAAAACTGAGAAGTTATAATATTATAATTTTCTTAACTGTACACTGGATACTTGAAAGAAAACATATTGTTTAAGAAGCAAGGCTTATTAATATTTATTCCGTGACAATGTTTTACTATGTATTGTAATTTACAACAAAATAGTTAATTTATGGTAAAATATTTTAACCAGGTAAGGTAGGTCTGAAGAAGGGGAATCTTTCCCTTCCTGGTGGGATACGGCCCTTTTTTGGGAAACATTCCGGCTTTGCCCAAGTGAGATGAGAAACTGTAAAACTCTTCTCAGAATGGCCGGCCTAGGATAAAACCCGAGACCTCCCGAATGTGAGGTGCAATAATTGCTACTGTAATTATGTTGTGAAGGTACACACCAACCATTTCGCGCCTACTGTGAGTTTTGAGACTGGCCGTGGCCGACTGGCGGGAGGCGACCCTTTCGTCGCAGGAACAAGGACTAGGCCTGGCCTATGCACATATGCCAGAAATGAACGGCTCTTGTTCCTTTGATTCTGTTCTACAAGTAAAATTAATGACTTGTTCAGTTCAAGTTCTAACTACTCACTCACTTGCTAATCGCTTGCTTGGACGGCAAAGAAAGAGTGGTACAGTACCAAATAAGTAGTAAATACAAATTTTAGTTTGAAGTTTGGAGATATGCATAAATATGGAAAATAACAAGTTTATTTGCCCTATCTGTGAAAAGAGGGCAAGCTGTAGAAGCAATTCAAACAGGCACATGAAAAATGTCGTGGGAGGAAGAGGGTTAAGATGTGTTGAGTCGATGTACGAGCATTCCGAAACCTTGTTTTGTAGTCATGTGAAACCTGGTATGATAATTACTGTGTGTTTTATGCCTTATAATTATATTTTACAAAGGCCAGTACATGTTGCATTGCTTGACAACTAATAAATATTTCTTGCTTATCAACAGAATGAATAGATTACAAAATATCAAAATGTATCTAATGGCATAGCCATATAGATTAATGTTTTGAAAGACATAGGCCTATTTAATGCCAACAAAATTTAAAATAAGCCATAAATAAATATTTTCTATAAGATACAATTTGAGGATAAACAAACTAAATAATACTCTTTTAATAACTTCCTAAATTTTTGAACGCATCTGTGGTGAACCTCTATTAATATGCGTGGGAATGGTACTGTTGAGTTGAGTGTTGGTTGGTGTTGCATTATCTCAAATTCTGCCTGGCGTGACTAGAGTCAGACAATCACTACCGGTATATTGCACACTCCTAGAGAAAATTCCCATCAAAAAAAGCTCGGCTCGAGAAAGCTCGAGAACTTTGAAAAAAGCTCGGCTCGGCTCGAGCCAGAAATCACTATTCGCACTCCCCTACTCTTTTTATCTTCAATTGGTGCTCCTAAACATCCTCACATAAAGAATTAAAATGTTTATAAATATTGTGATGTTGTTGCATGTGGCATGTTATAAATAAAAAATGCATTCCCAACAATCTAATAAAAGCCTATTAGAGGAGTATTTAGTGTATGTAAATGTCAAAATAGGATAATCTTTTTTTTACTTGGGTTATTTTTATAAAATACATAATGATAGTGCAAACAAAATTATTCAAGGAGTGTATAAAGATCACATTAACCATAACTTTAATCACATTACTCTTAACTTTAATTTTATCAACTTGAAAATATGATTCCTGACAAATGGATAAACTAAATTATATTATAATGTTTGTCCTTGCTTGGCAGTTTCTTGTACTATTTTTTTTAACCTAAACTGGCAAATCTTAAAAAAATAAATGCAGCAATTTAATTACACTTTATTTTGTGAAAGTATGAAATTTGTTGGTCTCAAAACCAATCTATATCAGTATTTTACAACTCTGTGAGGAAACAGCGGTATTTTTAAACTGCTAAGATTCTTGAAATAAAACCCTAACTCAATAAATAAAGGAAACCAGTTATATTTTTAGAAAATCACTAAGCTGCATTTACGTTTTTGAGGTAGAGCCTTTCTAGCTTACTCACCAATGATGCAAAATATCATTGACAAGGTAGATGATGTGTAGTTTATGATTAAAAGTTCTCTTGTCTTCCAGAACTCTGAAAAAAATTAGAGTAATTAAATCATTTAAAATAGTATGTGTATAGTATTGTCTATTAAAACACTTCTAGCTACTCATCTCATTAATTACTCAATATTTTTATTATAGGAAAATTTATTGAAATTTCTACGTCCCTCAAGAGTTAGCCAAAAGCCTTGCTTTTGTGTGGGATACTGTAATTAATGAACATGAATTTAATGTTGTAAATAAATTAAACTAAAAGTAAAAGCATCTAATGGCTAACAATTAGTTGAGATTTTAATGAGGAAATTCACTATAGAATCCACTGACTTTTTGGTGTCTGAACTGTTAAGACATTCTGGAGGATAAGCTTTTCGCCGTTCTTGTTGCCGTTGACAAATGAAAAAACATCTGCCCTAAAGGTAACGTTTAACCTACTTGATGTTAAAAATTAGGGGTGTGCGAGTACTCGAAACTTGAGTTTTCGGCCGAGTATTTTAATGATTGAACTTGACTCGAAGTTTTGAAAAATACTCAAAAGTTTGAGCGAGTATTTACTGCCGATTTCCAGACGATCGTTAACGATTGCGACCGTCCAAAACGCGTAGTAACGGCCGCCAAAAGGCGATCGCATCACGTAAAATCGGCCGAAAATGACGATCGGACAGCGTAATTTCGGCCGTAAGTGATGAAGGAAAACATAATATCGGCCAAAAATTACGACTGGATCAGTAATAAAGGCCGAAAATCACATATACTGTCGTCATTTTTGGCTGATATTATGTTTTCCGCCGTCACTTGTGGCCGAAATTACGCGGCCCGATCGTCATTTTCGGGCACTTTTGCCGATATTATGCATACCGTCGTCATTTTCGGCCTTTATACGTGAACCAGTCGTAATTTTTGGTCGATATTATGGGCAAAAAATTATGACTGGATCACGTAATGGAGGCAAAAAATGACGATGGTATCATAATATCGGCCAAAGTGGTGACCGGGCCACTTAATATCGGCCTTAATTAACGATTTCGTCACCTGATATTGATTATAAACGATGTCTGGACGAGGTGATATTGGCCAAATGACAACCGGACCGTGTTTTATCGGCCGGAAACGAATGTCAAACTTTGTTTTGTTTGTCAATACGTAATCCAGTTTGTTTTTACTGGCCAAAACTTTGTATTGCTACTCATGAATTAGTTAGAAACCATGTTTAGATTATCAAATCTAGGGTGGTATCCAAATTACATTACACTATTTTAAACTACCAAGTGATGAAAAATACTCGCTCGAAAATACTCGAAACTCAAAAATAATTGGCACTACTTGACTCGATTACAAAAAATAACTACTCGCACACCCCTATTAAAAATGTTGTCAAAAATCAAAAACACTGACATTTATAAAAATTGTTTAAAGTGTATTCTGTTGTTAATTCAATTACATTTTATTTAGAATAGTACGCGTTATAATAACACTAGATGTAGTCAACTATTTTACAACACTAAAATCATGTGTTGGATATACAGGGTGGCTAGAAAATTTGAAACTGTGATTTTGTTTATACTGCCTCTCTGACCTTAACAGATTATTGCACGAAGATGATTAGTGATAGTCACCTAACCCTGAGAGCTAAAAGTGTAAAACTGGCAATGTAGTCGCTCCTCACATCTAAGACTGTTGCTTCAAACATATTTTAAATATTTTAAGTAGAACAAAAATAAGGGGAGTGGTGGTAATTATTTTTTAGTCACTGTATACGTATGGTGTTGCAAGACGTAGTTTTTTTACCATCTTATTTGACGCAAGTTGTTTCTATACTCAACAGTTTCATAAAATTCTCACCTCAGAGTAGTATTTTTAGTAAATTTCCCCTATAGGTAGGGTGGCCATAAATGTTTTGGCCTAGACCGGGACATCGTAGTACCCGGGGGGGGGGGGGGTCCCCCAGTGAGGTCCGAAAACCTAACCTAGCCTTACTCCATGGAAATGGGTTTGTAAAATCACAACTAAGATAATTTGTCTTAATATTTATTACTCACATAGCTAAAAACGTATAAATCATAACAACACCGTGTTCCTTAATTTAATACCTCCTTATCTAACAAACCATGGCTTGGCTTAGCAACTACTCCCACGTATCATAAAAAACTATTATTAATTATAAGTAACAGATTTATTTTCCTTGATACAGTAGAACTCCGATTATCCGAATTAATTGGGGATCGGGCCGATTCAGATATGCAAAAATTTGGATAATCAGGTATAGCTTGGGAATTAAGCATAAAACATCACCATACATTAAAAAATCAGAATTTTATTGACAAATTTACTATAAATGTAATGAACAGAGAATGAGCGAACTGAGAGAACAGAACAAAAAGTGAATGATTAAAATCTAGGATGAGACACTAAACACAACACGAACTTCATATGAACACAGCTAATCTCGGTGAAAGATCAGTAGCGACTAATGATTGATGATGAGCAGGGCGGGATGGAGTTATGACTCATTGTTCCCCGCGAAAATATTGCGCCAGGAGGTAACAGCGCGGGCTTTTATTTTAGCGCTCAGGTTGACATAGTAACTGAACGGCGCATTATCGCTACACACGCTCCCGCTGTTATTTTCTTGATTTTTATATTTCTATTATTTCACTCAAAATCGATTTGGATAATTGGAGATTCGGATGATTGGGGTTCGGATAGTTGGATTTATACTGTACCAACTTATCCTAACATCCTAACCTAACAAACTATAGTGTAAGGTTTCAATAGAAATATATTATATATTTTTTCGAAACTGATTTTTCCAACTGATGTAATTTCAGGCTAAACGTGGGAGGTGCGTTTAATTTTAATCCTCTGGCCCACTTCCACTTTACACTTATTTTAAGTCTGAGGGTCCTGCCTGTTCGTCGGATTATTTTTCTTGATCATACCTAAAGTATTTTTGGGAAGTACTTATCTTTCTCAATACGTCTTTGTTTTTTAAGAGCATCTCGTAAAACTGGTCACAAGTGTATTTAAAATTCACTCGAACCATCAACTCATTGTCATTACATTAAGTCGTGATTTCTCAGACGACCACCAAATGTTCATGATGGAAAAAACTCTTTCAACGGGAGCACTGGTTCCTGGCAAACACACAGTAAATTCAACAACTTTAAAAAAGAGTATCATATGCAATGTCCTCACTATTTAGCCTTGCAAATACTTGCTTCCATCTCTCTTCAACAGGAGTTTTTACCTTGGTTTTGACCACTCTGTTCCATTCCTTTGTTTTCAAACACAATCTCTTTTACACACTGCCACTGGTCAAAGAGTTTGGTTTCTTCGTCTTCATTTTCAGATATTTCCTTGATCTGTCTGGCATTAAAATTAGATAGGCTGGTCTGGATATCACTCCATGACGGAGCTGTTTGTAGTAAAATCCACTGCAAGTCATGTACGCCTCCGAAGCTCAATTCCCATTTGTCTAAATAGTCAACACAAGTTTTGTAAAACTTTTTCACTGTTGCTGTTAAGTCCTGGACATTTAGTGCCCCTTCTTCCTGTAAGTTTAATATCAGTGTTTTTACATTAGTAGGAATAAATTCCTCTTCCTCTCTAGATTTCATCACACTTTTGAGTGAGTTTATGCGCCAAGCAACTTCAGTAGCGGAGATATTATCCTTCTCTACCTTCATAACGGTGCCTTCAAAAGTTGAAATCTGGGATGTCGCAAACATCAGCCATGGCTTAAAACATGGATTTTCAAAAAGTTGGCTTAGAAAGTGAGGACAATTTTCCTGGGGAAGAAAGTAGGACTTCAGGCCTTCAAATATCTTCAGAATCCATGTAATAGCTGGGCCAAGAGACAGAAAATGGGTGTTTCCATGCTCTAATAACTTTGAATATTCCACTCCGGCGAAATCACAAAATTCTTCAGTTCTGACAGTGTAAATGTGGAAGTATTTATAAACTTTAACTGCGAAGCATTCAATATCAAATGGCAGACAATCTATGGCTGTTTGAATGCAGTTGTGGACTATGTGGGCACCGTACCCTACTCCGATTATTTCTTTCCTTAAAGTATGTTGGAGATGTCGCCACACATTATTTTTCCCTTTTCTAGCGGCCCCACCAAAATTTGTATGAGTGTTGTCAGCACACATAGCTACTAACTTTTATTTAAGGTTTTTGTTTTTTGTTAGTTCCGCAAGCATTTTGCTCTGGGTATCAGATTGTTCGTTAAGAAGCGAAGAAAAGGAAATCATTTTATCGTGGACTCCGGATAGTGGCAAAAAATAATGAACAAGTACAGGAAAACATTTTCTGCTTTTTTGTTTGATGCGTCTATGCTGACGCAAAGACGCATGGAGAAATAGCCCCACAGGAACACAATTCTTTGTCCACTTCATTAATGGATAGTGGAGCCAAGACACTGCACACGACTGCCTCACTTTTGGTCTTTCCGGATGAATATTTTGGCTCATAAATCTTTTTAATGAGTTTGGAAAGACAGTCATTTGACCTAAAACTGTGTCCATGAACAACTGCATGGTAGGCGAACATGCCTTCTTGTGCAGAGATTTTATCGTCGGTGTCCTTTTTTAAGATAAAATATTGCAAATTAGAAGACATGCTGACTGCTTTCTCAGCATCTTTATGTTTTTTTCGTTTTTGTGTGTTGGGTAATATCATTTCTTCCCCCATGAGCGACAGAAAAATGGACACCACAGGTTTTGCATACTACTTTTGATCTGTCGGCAGTAGAAATGTCAGTTTTAATAAACTTAAATTCTCTCTCCAAATCTTCATTGAAAACACATAACCGTTTTTGCTGGTTTGAGATAGACATAATTCACAACACACATACAATACACCAATAAACGACGACACATTTTCCTCGAACAGACGAAATGTACATTAAAACTGAGCGACCGTATTCACCGAATGAGAGAGGGAAAGAAAACACTAAATCCCCTCATCAAATGGTCAGATCGGCGACTCGCACTGCACTGGCGCGGAAGCCCGACACGTCAGGTACAATGGTCAGCAAGAAAAGCTCAACGTTTGTTGTGAAGTACAGTCGATGCAAGCAAACACGCATCATGTAGCATAGAAACGATGAATTTTTGTGCGCTTTTAAAGCTGTTATACAATTTGTTTCAAGCTTTTATGATTTGCAATGAAACTATTGATAAATTATTATCTTCGTTAGTAAAAATATTAATTTTTTAATCTTTGCACGAAACTGGGACATTGTAGGGAGTTTTCGGAATCCGACGGGACGCACTAAAAAGCAGTCTAAACCAGGACTGTCCCGGCCAAACCGGGACGTATGGCCACCCTACCTATAGGGAAGAAGCTATTACTGTAGTCGGCATGGTAAGACCTAGGCCTGGGACCATGACAACTTTTCGTTTTGAGGTCCCTAGATGCCAAAAACACCATTCGTTCAAAACTGTATATATATATATGTGTCCGTGAGCACTGTAACTCTCGTAAAAATGGTCCGATTTTGATGAAATTTGGTACGAACATGTAAAGCAACATTTATGACTTAAGTTCGAAAACCAGCTAGATTGCTCCATCCAAAAGGGTATTTTTTGGGGGGGGGGTTTGTACCACAAAAATGGGTTTTTTGAGTTTTTTATGTATAATATTTTAGTAAATCCAATTTTAGTTTTCACCATTGAATTTAGCTTAAAATAATACACAATTTGGTGTTTTGATCATTGCTCTACGTCAACTGATTCCAGAGATATTGAAAGTGCTAAATACAGTACGTTGACCAATGTTATTCTTATGGAGAATAAGACAAATTTTATATCTCGCTTATTTATGAACGTATACTAAACAAACTTAATATATGGCTTCATCTGTATGTGGTCTATTGTTATTTGCACTAACAAACTTTTTACCGAGATAGTTCCTGTAGCAGCAAACCTGCGTACTCAGCCCCCATGTTATTCTTATGCAGAATAAGTGAAATATTATGCATCCCTTAATTATGAACATAAATTAATACAACTTGGTATGTGGCTTCATCTAGTTAAGTCATATTCATATTTGCATGAAAACCCATATTTTGTGTCCCTCGTTGCAGCAAACCTGCTTACTCAGCTCCCATGCTATTCTTATAGAGAATAATTAAAATGTTATATTATTAAATCAATTATTTGTGAACTTGGTAAGTGGCTTTATGCGGTATAAGACATATATTTGAAATGGGAATTCGCTGAGTACGCAGGTTTGCTGCGACGAGGGTATTTATTAGTATACTATCCCTGTATAAGACTGAACTAGCCTACCTATTTAGCAGGAAACTGAAGTTTTAGGGACCCTGCAAGCTAATGAAGGCGAGTGGGTGGCTTGTTAAAAATTCACAACTGAGTCACATCCTATGAAATTTCAGTTTCATTAACTCCGATATATGAAAATATATATTTTTTAAGTTTGTGTGATATTTTTTTAGGGAACTTAAAATGATAAGACAAACAACTCACTTAGACAACAGATAAGATGCGATAACATTATTAATCTTGTTATTCGTTGCCCTCTGCAGTATCCAAGCTTTTCCTGATGATATGGAGTCCTTAGTGCAGGAATCGATGATGGGTTGCAGGACGGTGTCAAACTCAGCAAAGTTCAGATTACAATCCGCTGCCTCTGCATTCATTATTTCCCTTTGTGCCTTTTGGATCATCTCTTCAATCTGGACTTGCTGTTGCTGCATGAGCACCTAAGGAATAGAACAGGTCATAACAAAAAAATAAAAAGTTGATTAGGGAAACTCGAATTTGGCTCCTGGTAGTGGAGCGGGTCAAAAATAAGTTAGAGATGTAAGGGTCTAAAATAATTGAGTAAAATAAACTTGGTTGTATTATTGTTTCAGTAAAAAAATCTTTATTTGTGACACTATTCTAAACTAGTGGCTTGAACTGTTAGCCCCAACCTGGCTCCAAGTAAGAACACATGTCAGTTTGGAAATTAAGTAGACACTTAAGCACATGTTTTAATGTAAACAAAGCAGATGTTATTAAATCCCAATGCTTTTCTTATGGGGAATGTGTTATATTGCTTATGTTGAATGTGTAGGTTGTGTTATTTCTCGTTTGCTGGTAACATTTTAGATATATTGCTATTTTTCCCGAGTCCCTGGGATCAAGACCATCTCCCATCATTCTGCGATTTGCCAAACTCCCACAATTTTGACTTAAAAATTTTGCTTACAGAATTATATATAAAGATAAGTTGGGATCTTGCTCACTTAATAGTCTAACAATGAACTTAATAACTAATTTGAATCACTCAGCGGCCATACACATATTAAATAGCCATTTTTAACATTCTTTCTAACCCACATCTTTTCTCATTGATATAATACATCATAACATAACACATAATACACCTGAGCATAGCCCTCCTCTTTAGTTACTTACTAACATAATCATAGTAAGTATTCAAAGGTTAAATGTTTAAAAAATCATGTTATGCATAGTTTTGCAAGGATTTAAATAAAATAGTATTTTAATTATTGCTTTTATTAATTCAACGTCGTATTTTCGAGAAACCCAATCGCAAAATGTAAACTATGCCTTTGACGGGTAAGTTTTCAAACTAAATGGCAAGAATTGAAGCTAAGAATGCCACTTCTACAGAGCTAGGTCTTTGGTCATTCAACCAAATAAAGCGTGACAATCCATTCTGACTTTCAGGAATGAGGTCTGACAGAAGAATCCTTGGTGTCTAGTTTTGAACAGGGTAAAAGAGTATGTAAAAGTATTATTACTCGAGGAAACAAAGTGTGTGGATGTTGATGCAATGCTGGTGGCCGAGAATACCCATTTTTTATCAGGTATGTGGATGAATTCTAGCAGCCCCAATAGCCAAAATGACATCGATTTCAACTATAAACAAATTAGACCTAACATCATACACCCAGGAGCTACTCAAGGAGCTGAACTTTTCTCGATAAATTACAAAAGTGCTTCGCAGGATGATCAGACCAACCGAGTGTTGAGCGTTGAGGTTCTGTTCGCTCTCCAATATCTGATCGTGCAGTACCGCCTGCTGTGCAGTCAGCTGTTCCGTGGTGTGCAGAGTGGCGGAGGGTGACGCCTGCACTTGCGCCACCTGTGCCACCGCGGCAGCCTGCACCTGCACCTGGCTCTGCTGCGCCGCCGCTAGCCACTGCACCAGCGACTGACCTGCAAACACAGTTATTTATCCCAGTCTAGAACTATCTTCTCAACCCGTGAATATTGCAGTAACATGCAATTGTCTCTGTAGAGATACAACTCAACTTTGCTTGAAGCTGTTTGTTAAAGAATTTGGTGAGAACTTTTTAAATAATTTCTTGAGTAGCATGAGACGTTTTGTTACAATTAACAGGATAGAATAAACTACGTCTCACAACACTAATACATATATTTGCACTTACAGAACTTTTTAAACAAGATTTATTGGAATGTTCTGCATAAATATTTGGAAAGGGAAAAAGTTTAAAAGAGGTAATTTAATTTCTTCATTACTTCCAAGAGTATCGGTCACATGAACAGGCCATTAACGATCGCTCATTAAATATTTCTTAATATTGGGAATAGTCAAATCGTATGGCTGTTCATTGTAGACAAAAAATTGTGGCAGTAAAAGTCTAAGAGAAATAAAATACATTTTTACTCATCGTAAACATAAAATATAATAGCTACAAGCTGTCTTAAGTCTGAAACTCGCTGAAACTTTAAAATGGAGAATCTTAAGACATTGTTATTCCAACAATTAAAATAGGAATCACATTAGTCACATTATAAAATTCGCTAAACTAAATTTAAATTTCAATGATTACTACAACTTTATTCTATAATTCATAGATGTAATTTTCTCCACCATTATAGGTAAGGTAGCCCTTTCTAAACAGGTCCTAACCTATGATTTTTCCATAGCCCTAAACAGGTCCTAACCTATGATTTTTCCATCTATAATCCAAACAGGTACCTATGTAGAATATATGAATAAACTAAATTTTGGTCAAAATTTGTTTACAAAAAGCAACCTGGTGTTAGATACAGTACCTGCACGACTATTGGGGTCAGTAACAGAAGACAAAGGCACGTTGTTGAGCAGGCTCTTGGCATAGAGGTAATAGTAGGCATTGTGGTTGGGACAAGGTGGGTTGGAGTCCTTGGGGAAAGGATTGGTTGAGGAGTTTATGTCATCCCGTTGATCAGACTTAACTACATCTGAAAATGATTGGGTCAAAATAAGCCAAACTGAGATAGCTGAATTGGAAAAACAAAACAATAACTAGATGGCCACTACAGTAGGGCCTATATAATCAAATTAAAATTCAGGGTTATTTCCGTTTTTCCCCAGCTATTTTTGGCGGATTCACAGGCCATATTTGTATAACATAATCATCACTATTAATGGATCTGCATTCACTCAGCATCTTATGTTAGGTATCTAAGTTCATAAATAGAGCTATAAATTACCTGTAATTTCCTTTACAAGTTTGTAAACATACATCTTTCAACCTTTTTTCTGCTTCTTTCTTTATTTTTGTCTTCACTGTTATTAATTATCTTACCAATACTGATTTTTCGGAGCACCAAACCATCACAAAAATAATCCTGTTATGAAATAATCCCGAAAGTCTGAGTCTCATCCTAATATATTTAGGTAGATTTTTCATAGCTCTACAGTGAAATAAACAGCTTTTTCACATTAACCCACATTCATGTTTTTATTAGGGGTGTGCGAGTATTCGAGCTTCGAGCTTTTTCGAGCCGAATATTACAGTATTCGGCTCGGCTCGAGATTTGCAAAAAAGCTCGAAGTTCGAGCCGAATATTTAAATCGCCGACTAGTGAAAAGAGTCAAAAGTAAATTTGAAGCAAAAACTTTCAATAATCAATGTTAGAATTCTCGTAATTTGCATCGGTCCTTCGTTTTAAAAAAATAACGAAATATAAAAGTACAAATGTTTTAAACTGTCGATCTGATCAACCAATGCAATGGATCTACTTTCTCTACGCTCGAAAACCATATTAAGTGAACATCTACACAATTATTTTTGCAGTACAATCTTGCCGTTGCCCAGTTGAGTTGTGCAATATTTCACAGTTAATAATAATTAATACAACTACCCTACTGCTCCAGAAAAAGTACCCCAGCAAAAAACTAAAATCCATGAAAACACATTTTCTAACTGTTGCAGCGGTACAGCCTTTACTGCAACTTACAACTTCGTACATTAAACAATAATAATTTCCTGGCGTCTGAAATCACATCTGGCAACACTGTTGATTGCAAAACTGTCTTAAGATGTTGAGGGAAGATGGTTGTAATGTAATAATGATTTAGCGCAGGGTTTAAGCTGCGGTCGCATTTGTCGCAAAATGCGACATGCACCACGAAAATGCGACAATATTTGGGCAGGCTGTCGCTTTTTTGCTACAAAGAAAGGTATTTTATAATTTTATTGCAGAAAATCTGGTTTTAACAATACAAATTGTAGGTATTAAAAGTCCGTGATCACGATCCACAACCAAAAAAGATTAGAAGAGTAGTTGAGATGTTGTAGAGGCTTAACGTTGTTGAGTTGGTTGCACTACGTCACTTACCGATCGTCTCTGAGCGATTGTTAGAGGGGACGAGCCTACATTACGTAAACAGTTGCTGTCGATTTCAACTGCGTACCGTGTAAACGGAACGGGCGAGTTACTGATATGATAGTTGTAGTAACGAAGTGACTACGTACACGTCCAATGTACGGGCAAATTCACTTCGCTATCGCTTAGGTTAGGTTACGTTACATTAGATTAGGTTAGGAGGTTTTCTGGCTCTCAATTTGTTTGAAAAATCACAGGAAAATTAACGTACGGTGCATAATTTGGAACAGACGTGAACAGTAGCGGCTCACGTTGGACGTGTACGTAGCCTCTGCCTTGTAGTAACAGACCCCCCTCGTGAGTCAGTTTGGCGCGCACTCCGTAGTAGCCGAGCGAATCGGCGAATGCGAGAATGTCGAGGGCTAGTTCGCCACCGAAGGGATGACGGCGCTCGCCTCGCCATCGCACGGATTCTTGTCGGTTTTTGTGTCCGAGTCAAAGGAGACGAGTACTTAAGTCTCGACTCGCTGCAGAATATGAACGGTTACACGAGCACGAGTCGCAACGATCGGGCGAAAGTGTAGAGGTACCTTAGCAAAAACAGACAACTCGAAATCGGTGATGCGCAAATGCGATCGCGATATGCTTTGAGGTTATGTTTCAGAGTGTGTAATGTTTGGGTTGTGTGAGTTTTAGTTGTTCTGGTGCCATATTAGGCCTATTCTACTAGAATGTTTAGTATATTTCCATTATAGACTTTAATGGTTAAAATGGATAAGTTACCAAGAAAAGTAGACACTGCTGAATTATATATTATTTAAATGTTAACCCTTAAAAACAAATACAAGCAAAAAACAACTTAAGACCAAAAAATAGTATAATGACATGCGATAAAAATGCGAAAAGGAAAATATTTTTGATACAAGTATTTAAGAGCTTGTAGCATTTTTGCTCAAAGAATTTTTTTCCCAGCTGAATCCCTGATTTAGCGTGACCAATGACCGGGGACAAGGTTGTAGGTGATGAACGACAAATCATGACGGCGTTTTGGCGTACAGCCGAAATAGCACTCTCCAAAAATTGTATTGTTAAAAAATCGTCAATTGATGTAAAATCTAAAGTTCTTAGGAAATAAAGCGAATATAAATATAACTGTAATTATACTGTAGTTATTAAAGTTAACAAATATTGTCGCATCGCTGTTGAAATAATTTACAAATCAAAATCACTAATTGCGAGATTCACAAGATCAAAGGATTTTATCAAAATTCTAAATGGTTACGTCACACATGTTATAATATCGGTGGTCATATTATTTACAAGGTTATACTTTATTATACCCTATGTTCGCCAAATCAAGAGCAAGACACAATCAAATTGGCGCAGTGTTTTGTTTCGCTACAGCTGTGCGATTAAAATCATATACTGTTAACGCCACGGGATCATTTGAATCTGTGAATAAACGTCAGTTGAAATAATTTCATTTTTAAATTGTAGGCTATCAAGTTGTTAAATCATTGATGGAAGAAGACTGCATTGACGATCCTCTTCCACCAGGAACTTCTGATTCTGAAACCTTCTGTTTCAGAAGCAGATATAATAGGTTAAGTCTATTAGGTTATAGAGGTTACATACAACGTAAGCCAGGCCTACGATTACTGGATAATTCATTTCTGTGAGTACAACAATAAGATATAATGATAGTTTACAGTGATTATATTTACAATATGGTTAGCTGCTGAGTGTCCTGATTTAACTAACCTCAAATTTACTATTTACTATCAGTTGAATAGATAGGCTTACTATATTTTTGGTAATTCCCTAGAATAGGGCCTGAATGTTTGGTTACATAGAGGGTACATCTTGACATATAGAATGTTTATTATGGCTGTTATAAAAATGGTAATAACTACATTCGGGCTTATCGGTCTACTTTAAAATTTGTAGTTCTCTTCCTTTATGTTATTTTTTGCTAAGTTTCTACTTCAGGCCTTTATTAAAAGAAACTGTTTATTACTAGCAACAATTGGTCTCAATAAATGTTCCTTTTCAGTACTTATTTTGTTATTTTTGCACTGTAGAACTTTATTTAAGCCTATTAAAAGTAGGGCTAGTGAATATAGAAGAAGTGAATGAAAGATGACCAATATTGAAAGTATAAAATTATACATAGCAAAATTCTGCTAGGGTCATAAAATCACTACCGGTATATTGCACACTCCTAGAGAAAATTGCTCGGCATAAAAAAAGCTCGGCTCGAGAAAGCTCGAGAACTTAGAAAAAAAGCTCGGCTCGGCTCGACTCGAGTCAGAAATCACTATTCGCACACCCCTAGTTTTTATGGTTTATGGTTGCGTGGCTACCATGAGTAAGTAACTATTTATAGAAGTTCAGAATATAAATAAGTATTCTGTAGTTTCAGTTTTTGTTTGGAATGATAAACAAACAACTCAAACAATACTCTCTCTGTTTTTTTTAATAATAATAATTCAGGACTATAATAAACTAATTAACTTAAACAAACTAAAAAAAAGGTTTAAATCAGAAGTTTATCATCAAACCAACGAGGTTGGGGCCTGAACATATTTATTATCAAATATAAATTTAGAAACATGTAAAATAAAATCGTAGATAATTATGGTTTTATGAGATTATGAATATTAATTAATAATCAAGCAAGAATTACATTCCAAACTTACCTCCGATATTTAGGGAGGGTTGGCCTTGGTTGTTGAGAATCACGTTCAACCCCTGTGGTCCTGTACCAACATTGGCATTCTGGTTTTTCTGTTTTAAAACTGCAAGACAAATATTGATGACATGAAATTTTAAGGCTAGTAATATTTATAGGAAGGTTTTCATTAGTAATACAGTGAACCTCTGACATCCAATCTCAGAATAATCGGTTCCTCGGGGGTATCCAACAGTCCACCACTCCTACGCGCCACAGAGAAGAGCGCCTCAACTTTAAAGGTAACAAAGATATATTTGTTCTACGGTATAGTATCAATTTTTGCTCATCTGATTATCTGACCTTTTTAATGATCCAACCATGACTTGGCCCCACAGATATGAGGGATTCTACTATACTGAAATATTTGGTAGCGAGTCAAATTGTAAATAATGAATTCAAAGATCACAGTAACACGACTACTTAGTTGTGTTAAAAACATAACAGCATTTTTTAGATCTGACAATAGACGATTAAGCCTAACCTAATAAAGTTAACAACTCTCTCTGTATTTGGCCATTACTGTACATAAAATGAAATAACTAGATTTCTTTTAGTCAAATTGTCTTTCAAATACTTATACTTATTAAATACTCAATAGATATTCATATATCATTTTTGTTTGAAAAACCTTATTCTTTTTATTAAGATATCTGAAAGCGAAGTGGATGCAAAGTAACAAATCCCAAGTTTGTTTTTTGCATTAACAAACTGTTTTGACAGGAATCGTTAGAAAAACCAATCAATGTTACTGTTAATTAATTGGAAACTGTTTCGTAAAGACAGGACCGAGGTTTTTTCTAACTAGACTTCAGCAGAAGTCTCAGGATCTGAAAACTCCATTTTTATGAGTTCGCTGTAAAGATTTGTTAACATGATAACTGCGGGATATTTGATGTAGAACACCGCTCCAAGACACTGTTCTGATATTCCCGAGGCAGTAGCCTACTTCCAAACATTGCTGAGTGATGGTGACTACACTCAAGAAGTGCTGGAACATAGTGGGTCTTTCTAAAACTAGATCCTCAAGATTCTTACTGCAGTCAATGTGTTCGACCTGGTTAGGAGGTTTCCCCATAAAATGATTTCTTTGAAAATTAAGATACATTGTAAATTATTGTCATGAAATAGGCAAAATATTATTATTATAAAAAAAGAAGAGACAAACAAATTCAATGAGTCCTATAAGTTGCAATATTGGCAACAAATAAATAAATATGTTAAACTGTTTCTTTCCAACAACAGTTTAAGCTCATTAAAAGGTTTAATTTAAAAGAGAAAATATCTTAAGATGGAATTCTTACATCAACATATACGACAACGAGAACAACAATTACCGGTACTTTATATGTTTTAACAATCGTTTCAAGCTAAAATAATACAATAGCGACGGGCCTGGGCCACTAATCGGCAGGTTAATAATATTATAATGATACCTATCCTAAATTAGTAAAGAATACAATAACTTAGTGTTCTGAGAGGTCTCTCCTTATAAAAACAGATGTTAATTATATTGTATAGCAACTGAAGATATGCCCAGCTGTTTTTGTGGGTAAACATTGTTTATGTTTAGTTTGGAATAAATTGTGATTGAGTCCATGTCCATGTTATAATTTTTAGTTAATTCTAAAACATGGTGGCAGCTTAGTGGATATTCAACAAACCTAAACTGGTGGATACCTACACCATGGTGGGTGGACATGGGAAGAAAAAAAAATCACGCAAGAGGACATCCAATGACGAATGGGAAGAAGGCAGGCAATCAGAACAAGTAAACGGGACTGGGGCTAGGGTAGAAAATCACTTGAAAATGGCGGCTGAGGTTTGGGATCTCAACAGGAAACCTGCAGAAGAGAACCAGCTGTATGTAATCCTGTTCAAATGGTTAATTTGACACTGCCAACACCCAAAGTATTCTCATATATTCCAGAGGAATGGGGAACTTGAAGAAATAGATTCCAGCAGTACTGGCGAGGTTGCGGTCTGGATGGTACGCCCGATGCTCGTCAGATTGATGTGCTCTTATTCACAATGGGTAGTAGGAGTGAGGACATTATGATTCTTTTTTTGCCAATTCCTACAACATACGAAGGAGCTTTAAAGGCATTTGATGACTATTTTGTTCCCAGATGAAACATTATTTATGAGCGAGCTATGTTTCTTGGACATAAGCAAGGTCTTAAGACATAAGCAAGTAGTGATTCAGCTGAAAAATGTATAACCGACTTACATGGCCTCGCAAAAACCTGTGAATGGGGAGATCTACATGATGATATGGAGCTTCTTGTACTCATAATCGGCATGAATAACGAATCCATAAGTGATAGGCTTCAGCTCGACTCTCAGCTGACTCTGGAAAAGGCAATCACTGCATTGCGCCAAAATGAGCAACTACTGCGTCAAAAACGGGAGCTAAGAGAAACCTAGCTAAGAGAGTGTGTCAGCTGTAGATAAAAATATTGATGTTAGGAAACTAAGTAGGCCCGAGGGAAAATGGAAACCACGCGAAAATGCCAATGGTGGCAAGAAGAGAAAATGCAGTAAATGTGGTTACGACTGGCATGGAATTCTTGCGGAATGCCCCGCTAGGAAAGCTAAATGTGACAAATGCTCGGAGATTGGACATTTTATTCAGTGCTGTCCGTCAAGAAGGAAAATGGTCAAGGAAGTTAAGCAGGAAGGTAGTGAAAACATATTAGTTCCTGAGATTTTTGTAGGCAATGTGGGCAACAGTGACAAAGCCTGAACACAGGAGCTGAAAACAAGTGGTGCCGGTCAAGACTTGGGGTATATGAAATTTAAACTACACACTGCAGCTAACGTTACCATGTTACCCGTTGATACGGTTGGCACCCTCATCAAAACTTTGCCTCTGGAAGCATGCAAATACCCTGTGCAAAAATGACTGAACGTCTCAACATATTAGGTACTCATAAACTGAAGTTGGAACACAACGGGATATACATCCAAGAACTTACATATATCTCTGAGGAAGTAGCTGTTCCACTGCTAAGCAGACGTGCCTGTGAGGATCTAAACCTGATTAAAAGGATTTTTTCAGTAAATTCTGCTAATGACTGGTTCTCTGTATTTCCAAAGTTATTTCGTGGATTGGGAAATATGAAAGGAGACTATCAGATTAAAATGAAGTTGAATGCGGTTTCATTCGCTATCTCAGCACCAAGAGCAGTACCACTTCCCCTGAAAGCCAAAGTGAAAGATGAGTTGGACGACATGCTTCGCAAAGGTGTGATTGTCCCAGTCGAACATGCAACTGATTGGTGTGCACCGATAGTGGTTTGTGTGAAAAAAGGAGGTGGCATCAGGATCCGCGTGTACCTTTCTAAGCTCAACAACAGCATGATACGTAAATTTCATCCTATTCCAAAAATTGAACTCTCGTTAGCTGAGATTGTGGGTGCTAAATATTTCAGCAAGATTGATGCTAACTCTGGCTTTTTGCAGCCAAATCTTGCTAAGGAATCCCAAGACTATATTAGTTTATATATTTGTTCATCACCCCGTTTTGAAGAAAAAATTTTGCAAGTTGCCTTCTGTTTGCACCTGAAGATTTCCAGCGTCTTATGTCGAAAGCACTGGAAGGGTCAAAGAACTGCATAGTTCATATTGTTTTCTGTCTGATATGGGGACGGACGAAAGAAGAACACAATGAGGGCCTTAGGGCTGTTCTAGAAAAGGTTCAAACTGCTGGGATCACCTTAAATAAATAGAAATCTGAGTTCTGTAAAAAAACTGTGACGTTCTTAGGGTTCGTACTATCGAAAGATGGAATTCGGCCTGATCCCAATAAGGTCAAAGCAATAGTGGACTTATTACCCCCAACTAATGTCACTGAAGTCCAAAGATTCATGGGATTGGTAACTTTTTTAGCTAAATTTATCCAGATTTATCCGAGATTCTTGAGCCAATAACAAGTCTGCTGAAGACTGGGAACAATTTTATTTGGGGACCACCTCAAGAAAGAGCTTTTACAGAAATCAAAGGAGTTTTGTCTTCAGAGCCATGTTTGACTATGTACGACCCTAAGATCCTCTCGTGATGCCTCAAAAAAATGTCTAGGAGCCGTGTTGCTTCAGGTTGAGGGCAAGGACAAGAAACCAGTTGCATACGTTTTCACGGACTCTAACATCTGCTAAGCAGAATTACAGTAACATTGAAAGGGAAGCACTATCTTGAGTTTGGGCAAGTGGTTGTCTAAAATGTTTCTCATCAGAAAAAAATACACAATCGATTCTGACCACAAACCACTTCTTTCATTTTTCAAAAAGCAAAATTTGGAAAAGCTCTCACCCAGGTTACAACGCTTTCGAAAGCGTATAATGAGGTACGACTATCACATGATCTGGTCCCCTGGGAAGGACCTGTTGATAGCAGGTCCTATCAAGAAATCCAATCCAAGGTAATGATGACGGGGAATTGACAGATCAAGTGGAGGGTTTTGTCCATGAAATCAGCCAGGTCAGAATTAATACAACCGATGAAAATGTGACAAAAGTACTAATTTCACAAATAAGAGACCCAATTTGCGCACAGCTAAAATTATTCATCTTGGGTGATTGTCCGAGAAAATCGGATCTACCTACTAACATTCAAGAATATTTCAGTGTAAAGGATGAATTGAGTTGTATCGATGGCGTGTTGCTTCGCGGGACTCGTATGGTCATAACTCAGGAGCTATGACCTGAGATGCTAGAGAGTCTCCACAGTGGACACATGGGAATCACAACCAGGAAACGAGCTTTGGGGACTATGAGGTGGCCAGGAATATTAGGAGAGATTGAGAGGAAAGTAAAATCATGTCCAGTGTGCATCCAAAACTCGACCAATCACAGTGAACCTTTAATACCTAGCAAACTTCCAGAATATCCTTGGAAAAATGTGTCCATGGATTTGTGTGCAGAAAGATGGAGAAGTTAAAGTGAATTTAGATTGTGGAAGCGTGTAATTATTTTAAGTTAATATAAGTTTTAGAGGATAGTTTGGCAGGAATTAAGTTAAATAAATAGTCAAATAAAACATTTTATAGTTGTATTTTTACATTTCCAACAAATAACAAAGTAACCAATTGTAAAGTTAAAGTTAGTTTTAAATAAGCCAACAATTGTGATTCATTCTTAAGTAATGTTTATCAAGGAATATTATTCTTGATGATGAAAATAACAAACATCTGTTTTTCATATCATATGTAAACTTAAACCATGTCCAAATGTTAAATTTCAGCTTACAAGTTTCACACTTGGCTTAGCCACACTCCCACAGGACTTAAAATTACTCGATTTGCGAACAGAACTGATTCTAGTTCTGGTTGTTCACTTCTAGTGGGTAGAGTAAACTTATTGGGCGGACTATCCTTTTGTTGCTGCTGAGGATTACAGTGACACTTCTTATCTTCTTGTCTCTGCTAGTATGGAGTTCCAAAATCTTTCCTATCTTCCATCTTCCTTGGGGTCATTCATCGTGAATCAGTACAACTTCACCAATCTTTGGTATGACTTTTGAAGTACACTTTTTCTGTTTTATTTCATTTGTTCTTCTTTCACGTAGACTTATTAAGTAAGCCATAGCCATATTTTCCAAAATGAATCCAGCAACTTTCCTCCTTTTTTCCAAAGTTCCCGAATATCCTTTCTTGTAGGATTTTGTACTTCAAAGGTATTTACATTTGTTTTATTCTCTTCACTGCCATTTATAACACCATTTTCCTGTGGAAGTTTACAAAATGACCTGGGGTTATGACGTCATCTGTGATGCTAAGCTCATTGGAAGAAGTGTAAACAAGAGGTCTTGAATTTATAACTGATTCCGTCTCAATGAGAACAGTTTCCAATTGCATGTAGTTATGTTTCAGTGGTCCTATAGTTTTCCTCAAACATCTCTTGACTAATGAAATTAATCTTTCATAGAATCCCCCCATCCAAGGAGCAAATTCAAGAATAAAACTAAATTCACTCCCATGTTGACTAACATAAGATTTGACACCTGCGTCTTTGAAGTTGTTCTGCCAGGCCTTTACCAACAATGAAGTGGCGAGTTTAAAATGTGTTGCGATGTCCAAATATATTTCTTTAGGGTTGCCTCTTCTGCTGACAAACCGTTTTAAAGCAAGTAGGAATTCATTTGAAGTCATATCATTTACTAGTTCTACATGTATTGCTCTAACAGTTAAACAAGTAAAAATGCATCCATAAACTTGTTGTGTTTCCTCAAAGTTGTCATTTGAATTTACATATAAAGGGCCAAAATAATCAAGTCCAGATTATGAAAAAGGGAGCTGGATGGTTACACGTTCTGATGGAAAAGGGGGCATAGGAGGTAACTTGTACGGGACACCTTCCCATCGTTTACATATTAAACATTTCCTTATGGTTTTTGAAACTTGAGATCTTCCTTGAATAATCCAACATTCTTTCCTTATTTCAGCCAAAGTGTGTTGGACTCCAACGTGAAATAACTCATTATGATAATTTTCAATCACAAGAGTTGTAAATTCCTCGTTCTTGGGCAAAAGTTTTGGAAATAATGCTGTTACGGGAGTTCAGCATTCAACAGTCTCCCTGAACATTTGAGCAGTTCATCATTGTCAAGGAATAGTTTAAAGTGTTTCTGAAGGGAATCGTCTCAGTTGATCTCAATATTATGTATTGTCTGGAAAAAATGTTTCCTTTGAACGTATTTCTCCCATTTTAAGTTTTACTGCTTTAAGCTCCTCAGCAGTTACATTAGTAGATGTTGAGGTTCATAGTTGCTTCTTACATTTTAAAATAAATCTTTCGCAGTATGATGTCACTCTTAATAATCTCATGAGGTTAGAAAATATTTTTATGTCAATTCCAAAGGGAGGTTCCACGCTTATATCCCCAGAATTTGTAGTAAGTGTTGATAGTTCCTTTTGTATGTCTTCTTCATATGTTTCTTTTGAATGATTGCAGTTCCAGTTTGGCCATTCATCATCAAGCAGTTTAAACCACTGAGAACCTGACCACCATAAATCACAATCTTGCAATTCATTAACACTCATGCCGCGAGTTGCCAAATCTGATGGATTTTCCTCCGAAGGAACATACTAACTTTAACTTTATTTCGGAAATCATTCTTTCAATGAATTTTGGTAATATTTTTGTAGTATTAAGCCAGTGTAAAACACATTGAGTCAGTCTAAATAAGTTTCCTTGTTACAGACAGTTCCAGATTTTTCTCCACAAATTGTAATGCACGCGAACCAATCAAAACTCCTACTAACTCCAAACGAGGCATAGAGATGTTTTTCTTTGTTACAGGAGCCAAGTGGCTCTTGGAAAACATAGTTTTGATTTTGAAATGCCTTCATGAATTAAGCGAATGTAAACAGTAGTTGCATAGCAAGCATTTGAGGCATCAGTAAAGCAAAGTAATTCTACAGTTGTTGATGCCATACCAATATATCTTGGGAAAGCCATTTTTGAAATTTCAAAAATATCCTTTTTTATTTTTTCCCACTCTGTACCTTTTTCTTTAGGTAGTTGTTCATCCCACATCAAAGTTTTCTTCCCACAGTTTCTGAAAATTTTCGCCTTTAAGACTGCAGGATTAAAAAGACCAGAAGGGTCAAAAACTGATGACACAAGTTTTAAAACCGATCTCTTTGTACACACAGTTTCTTGGTCTTTTACCGGTTTTATTGATAATTTGTCATGAACAATATCCCATCTTAAACCTAATACATTTACATTAGATTGATCTTCTTTTGTAAGCTTATTCTGTGGAATTTTTACCATGAGAGCTTGAGAATTTGAGCACCAATCTTGGAGTTTCATACCTGCTTGTAAGAATAGGTCTGTGACAAAGTTGAACAGATATAAAGCTTTCTGTTTGTTTTTTACCCCAGTTACCATGTTATCAACGTTAAACGAGGTGTTTAGTTGTTTAGTCTCATCTGGTAGATTACTTTGGGACATGTGGTACTTTATAGTAGCACTTAACAAAAATGGGCTTGAAATTACTCCAAAGGGCACCCTACAAAATCTGAATTCCTCAATATTATTTTGATCAACTTGCAAAGACGTATCTTTTAATCACAAAAGTCTAGTAACATTCCTATCATGTTCATTCAAGTTTAGTTGAAGGAATGCCTTTTCAATATCTGCTATGACACCAATAGAGTTAAGTTGAAATCGTAATAGCAACCCACATAAGTCCTCAAGAATTACTGGGCCACGGTAAAGGCAATCGTTCAAACTATTTGCAGACTTTTTGGATTTAGCAGAAGCATCATATACAATTCTTACTTTGGTAGTAGTTTTTGATTCGTTGATGATGGGGTGATTGGGAATATGAGTGACCGCTGAGTCGTCATTAAGAGAGACTTTTTCATTAACACCAATAAAAGCCTGATCTTTAATGATGTTGTTGTACTTTTGAAGTACATGTAGTTGGCTTTCAAAACAATGTAAAAGTGATTTAAGCTGCCCAACGGACAAACCACAGTTATTGGGTAAGTTGGGAGGGTACTCTTTCCAAGGCCAACTGACAGAATACCTACCATTTTCTAGTTTGATCGTCTCATTAAATTTATATAAAGCAACGTCGTCATCATTTTTAAAAGGACAGTCACGAATCCCTAAGCTCTCCAGACTCCACAAGTCCTTAACATTTACTTCTTCTATTAGTTGTGAATCAGGTGTTTCAAAGTGATTTTTCAATCCAAAGAGGTTTGTAGGTTGAATTGTAGTGAGAAAAGAAGTAGAATATACATTTTCTGTATAATTTTTAGACTTTTCTCTGCCACTTACAATCCAACCTATTTTAGATCCTACAAGATATAAACCAGTGTGTACTTCAATCTTTTCGTTTGTGACTATATCGAAGTAGTAGTCGTTACCTATTAAGAGTTCAATTTCAGATCTTCGTTTTGACTCTCTGCAAAGATTAAAGATGGAAAAAGCGACTTTATAGATGTTATGTCAACTGTGGAGCTAGCGCTTAGTTTTCCGGTAATTTGCGGTACAACATTACAATTAATACTGAGTACAGTTACGTCAATAAGTTTAAGCCCGGTAGTAACAGTCTTGAGTTTCAATTATCTTGGCTTCTTGATTACCAAAGGTAAAAACTGATAAAATTTGTGTATTTGTACACTGAAGTTTAAGTTTAGAAGCAAGACTTTTTGAGATATAAGATCTCTGACTCCCGGTATCAAATAAAATTCGAGCAGGCTCTGTAAAGCCGTTTTTTGTAATATGAACCTTTGCAGTCTGTAAAATTACAGTTTCATTTACAAGAGAAGTTTCATTAGAAAAGTTGGAATTTACGGCAGACGTTTCACTACACCTAGTACTCTGAGAGAATTGTTTAGAACAGAGACTTCTATGATGACTGTTTCTCTGTTTACAGTACACACATGGTTTGTTTATTTTACAATCCTTTAAATTGTGTCCACCTTTCAAACAAATGAAACACAAACCCTTTACCTTACCTTTTCTTTCATCAACAGTTTTGTACTTCTGGCACTGGTCGCTCCAATGGTTCCCCTTGCAGAATATGCAGACTGGTGTGGCTAAGCCATGAGTGTGAAACTTGTAAACTGAAATTTAACATTTGGACATGGTTTAAGTTTACATATGATATGAAAAACAGATGTTTGTTATTATCATCAAGAATAATATTCTCTGATAAACAGTACTTAAGAATGAATCACAATTGTTGGCTTATTTAAAACTAACTTTAACTTTACAATTGGTTACTTTGTTATTTGTTGGAAATGTAAAAATACAACTATAAAATGTTTTATTTGACTATTTATTTAACTTAATTCCTGTCAAACTATCCTCTAAAACTTATATTAACTTAAAATAATTACACGCTTCCACAATATAAATTCAGTTTAACTTCTCTATCTTTCTGCACATGGTAGCAGAGCAAAGGAGATCCATCTGGACTAAACTTGGCTCTTTTAACTGAAAAATAAAATATAACTACAAAATGAATACTAGGTGGGAAAATCACTTTAAATATTCACTAAACAGACCAAAGATTATTTGATAATAACAATCATTTTAAAGTGCATATGCTAGAAAAACATGATACATGCAAAGTTTGTAAAAAGGTTGTTAACTGTAATAAGAAACGCCACTACATAAGCTGTGACAAACGACCTTACTAGTTGTATATTTTTAACGGTGAATCTGTGGAAGTATTAGACACTCTTCGATCTTGTCCCCTACCTATCAAATGGATTCTTATTAGGAGGGTAAATTGATGAAACCAACCAACTATTGGAAGAAGATGAGGTCTCCGAACTACAACTTAAAACCAAGATGAAGACTTTGGCTGGCTTTGTGAAGAGAATAGAAGGCTTTATGAACGACTGGAGTAAGAACCAAATTCTGATGAGGAAACTGCAGGAAAAGAAGGAGGCAACAAAGAGAACAATTTCATTGTTACGATGATGGGCTTCGATGAGGTGATGGCTAAACTAGAGGTGAGATTAGACAGTCTGACGATTACCAAGTCAAAAACTAATGAAGAAACAGACAATATCACCACATCCACATCTTCTCTCCCAAATCAGTCAATAAGGCTTCCAAAATTAGTAATGCCCACTTTTAATGGAGATATATTGCAGTGGCAAGAGTTTTGGGACTCTTTTGAGTCTTCAATTCATAATAATTCGTCACTTAGTAATATTGACAAATTTAATTACTTAATTTCTCTATTGGGGGGGGGGGGTGAAGCTAAATGTTGTACAGCAAGACTTCCTCTCACAGCGCTAAATTATTTCATAGCTATCAATCTTTTGAAAGAAAGGTTTGCCAATAAACAGATCTTAATTAATTCACACTACAGTGAATTCATACTCCAAACCATAGTGGTCAAGTTTCATCAGAAGTCCGTCCTTCTTCTCCGACTTTCAACCAACGAGCTGTTCAAGGTCCTACCACTCGTTATGGAAGGGGCATAATGAGGCTGGAGCGATGGAAAGCCTCATGAAGGTGTGGACATCTTGAAGGGGGATGTTCTGAGAGATCTCTCCTTATAAAAACAGATGTTAATTATGTTGTATAGCAACTGAGGATTTGCCCAGCTGGTTTTGTGGGTAAACATTGTTTATGTTTAGTTTGGAATAAATTGTGATTGAGTCCATGTCCATAATAAATAATTTTTAATTAATTCTAAAACACTTAGTATAAATTTAAATTAGGGCCTAGCTAAAGATTATTATAATAAAAAAAAAAACACTTACTAGCTTGCTCGGTAGTCACTTTGTACTGGTAGTAGTTAAAAAACTCTCCACCAAATAGGAAGCTAAATTTGGCATTTCCCTTTTGTTTATTTTTTGTCATCTGTTCAAACTCTGGGCCATTTCTAGCGACAAACTTAGCCAATTTGTCTATGATATTCTTCAGCTCAATGTCTGTAACAAATGTTGGTATTAAATATATGACAATCACAAATTGAAAAAATGTTCATATTAAAGGATGGTCACAGGATTAATTTAGCCCACTTACTCACCCTTCCTCTTATCTTTCATACTTTTGCATGAAGGAGTTGATTGGGTAAAAAAATAGTTGTGGGAGGGCATTAGGAAGAATCGCACATGACAAAGAACACCTAAAAAGTCGCAATTCACAGCAGGACAAATATTAATTTAGGTTTGTGCTCAGAGGGAGTTGGAGATATTCAGTATTAGGGATACAAGACAAGTAGACCTAGGCCTATTTTTTTCTGACGTTAACTTAAAGGAGAGCCAGAAGGTGAGGTTGGATGTTTCAAGATTTTAAATGTTTATGGATTGAAATATAACTTATAAAGATACAAAGGCTCCGGGAACTGTAATAAATTCAAGCTTTAGGCCTATTCCCACAAGCAGGAGAGTTGACAGTTGAGGGCGTGGCTTATAGGGCTATCAACTAAGACCAGCCAAGGTAGGTAGTAGACGTACTGCATCACCAGCTGGACAGCACAGCACTCAAAGTGTCATATTTTGCCACGGCAAAATAGCAACGGTGACTGTGTGGAGTTCCATTATTGGCTAGAGAGCCCAACTGTCATCTTTCCTGCTCCCGGTAATAAACAGAATCCCTTATAGCTAGCATTAGTTTTATGGCACTGCAAGAAGTCTCTCAGCAGTGCGAGCACTAACTTCTTATAAACAAAAAATACTTATGATATACGAAGCCATGGGACACTAGATCCTCATAGACAATTTCTCTATAAAAATTACAAATTTCTTTAAATAAATATACTGTCATGCATTGAAAGAAAGAAAAGTGACTTAAGCACTATCCTATAACAAATATACTCAAGAACACAAATTTGGCGAATGTGGTTTGTGGCATTAACACGTCTTACGCAGCCTACATTAATTAACGTAGTGCGGCAGAAGCGCTCACGGCGTAAAAGCAGTAGTGTTCGCACTCCCAATACATTAGCTCAGACTGAGCTCAGCACCTGCCGGGGAACGTTATATCGCTTTGCCGCCTGTTGTGCCAGTGCACGTATACAATTTTGTGTGTTTCGTTTTTCGGTCCGGTTTTTCTTTACAGGATAAGACAGTGGTAACTTTATAGTATTTTTGTAGTGTTTGTAATTGTGTTTTTTGTGCAATGGCGGCGGGAGGGAGTGTATATAGATTAATAATTTATTTTTGGTATATTATTGGAACAAATAGTAAGTGTTGTCGCTAGAAACAATTGTGATACTAAACGGACTATTGGATCCAGCGCTGAGTCATGTCAACCAGCACCGCCAGCGAACTATGTTATTTAACGTACCGGAAATGACGTCACTAAAACTGACCAAATGGATGCCTGATTATCTTCTGATGACATTTTGGATACATTTACGTCATTTACTTGGTGAGTAGGTAATAAATAATTATATGTTAGCCACTAGTGCCCTCAAATGTGTACATTTTTAGCACTTAACGTGTTAACAAGACTATTAATGCAAAATAGTTCATTTTAGCGAATTTCCCCTATAGGGATTCCCTATAGGGAATCAGTGAATTTCCCCTATGGGGAAGAAGCTATTACCCTAGTCGGCATGGTAAGACCTAGGCCCGGGACCATGATAACTTTTCGTTTTGAGGTCCCCAGACCCCAAAAACACCATAATATAATAATGTAACATAATAATTTTTGAAATAATCAAATTTTAATTTTCGCCATTGGATTCAGCTTAAAAAAAACACACAATTTGGTATTTTGATCATTCTTCTACGTCAATCGGTTACCGAGATATTGAAAGTGCTAAACACAGTACGCTGTCTAATGCTATTCTTTTCTTATGAAGAATAAGAAAATAATTATATCTCGCTTCTTTATGAACGTATATTGACGAAACTCGGTATACGGCTTTATCTGGTTTTGGTCTATTGATATTTGCTCAAAAAACAATTTTTTGGTAAAGGTACCCGAAGCAGCAAACCTGCGTACTCAGCCGCATGTTATTCTTATGGAGAAAAATTAAAATGCTGTCACCCTTAATTATGAACATAAATTAATAAAACCTTGTATATGACTTCACCTAGTTGAGCTATATTGATATCAATATAGCTCAACTAGGTGAAGTCATATACAAGGTTTTATTAATTTATGTTCATAATTAAGGGTGAATATGACTTCACCTAGTTGAGCTATGATATCAATATAGCTCAACTAGGTGAAGTCATATACAAGGTTTTATTAATTTATGTTCATAATTAAGGGTGACATAGAATTTTAATTTTTCTCCATAGGAATAACATGGGGCTGAGTACGCAGGTTTGCTGCTACGGGTACCTTTACCAAAAAATTGTTTTTTGAGCAAATATCAATAGACCAAAACCAGATAAAGCCTAAACAAATGCCTAAACACCCATTTTTTTCGTTCCTTGTTGCAGCAAACCTGCATACTCATCCCCCAAGTTATACTTATGGAGATTAATCAAAATGGGATACATCGCTTATTTAAGAGTATATTGATGAAACTAGGTATGTGGCTTCACCTAGTTGAGTTATATTGCTAGATATATTGAGATATATAGTTGAGATATATTGAATAATAGTTTTACATAGAAACCAATTGTTTCCTTGTTTCAGCAAACCTATGTACTCATCCCCAATGTTATTCTATGGGGAATAATTAAAATTGTATATATCGCTTATTTGTAAATATATTTTTATGATACTTGGTATGCGGCTTTGTGTGGTATTAAGACATATATACATTGGAAATTCACTGAGTACGCAGGTTTGCTGCGGCGGGGTATTATAAATCATTACCTATCCAACAACCATTTGTTTTAGCGAATTTACCCTATAGGGAAGAAGCTATTACCGTAGTCGGCATGGTAAGACCTAGGCCCGGTACCATGATAACTTTTCGTTTTGAGGTCCCCAGACCCCAAAAACACCATTCGTTTGAAACTGTATATACATAAAAATATATATATATATATATATACAGGGTGTCACAAAAATGCGTAGCGCGCTATGCAGAACCGGATTCTACATACAAAAACAAGTCGAAAATGTACAGTAACATTTTTGCGATTTCGGATTAGTTTATTCGTAATCCGCCATTTTGTATTTTTTTTAAAATAATTAATAGTTCATAAACCCTTGGAGATATTTTTTTGATACTTGGTATAAACTTTAAGTTTCTGGCTTTTAACATTTTCCAAAAACAATTTTTATTTAACTTATCAAATTTCAAAATGGCGGCCATTTAAATATTTCAAAGTCAAATTCCATGAAAAATAGCAACTAAAACAAAATTTTACAGGACATAAAATTTAAAGCACTTTGTAATCCAAATCTAATGACAATTTTACTGTAAAAATCGGTTAATAAATAAAAAAGTTATGCTAATTTTTTTATAATAAATTTCAAAATGGCGGCCATATACAAATTTCAAAGTCAAATTCCTGGAAAACTAGCAACTAAAACAAAATTTTACAAGACATAAAATTTAAAGGACTTGGTCAAATGCACTAAGGAATTTGACTTTGAAAATTTTAAGTCAACCTGAAATTGGGGAGGACTCTCGGCGGCTGGCCGGGCCTGCGCGTCGCGTTGGGCTACGGCCGGTCGTGTGGTGACTCTCAGTAAAATCAGGTGGGCTGTCAACTCTCTTAGTCCCTTTAAGGCGCTGGGTCCGGATGATGTTAGGCCGGTGTGTCTTCAACAGGGTCTTGAAACACTACTCCCAGTTCTCTGTGGTTTGTTCAGAGCAAGTCTGGCTCTAGCACACATTCCCTCTTCATGGTGTTCCTCGAGGATTGTTTTTATTCCTAAGCCTGGTAAGGATAGGTATACTGATCCTAAGTCCTTCCGACCCATCTTCCTGACGTCTTTCCTTTTGAAGACTCTCGAGAAATTAGTGTTAAGGTACGCTTGGGACACGGCCTTGCGGACATTGCCTATTCATTGCAACCAGCATGCCTACATTCAAGGTAGGTCATGTGACTCTGCCTTGCATCACCTTGTGGGCAGGATAGAGAAGGCCATAGGCTGCAAGGAGGTGACAGTGGGTGCTTTTCTTGACATCCAGGGGGCCTTTGACAACACTGCAACAGAGGCAGTTTTGCGTGCCATTAGGGCGCGGGGCCTGGGTGAGGTGATCTGTAGGTGGATCGAGACTCTTCTTCGAGGTAGGAGGGCTAAGCTTTCGCTTCACGGTGAGACGGTCGAGGTTGGGACGACCAGAGGCTGTCCTCAGGGAGGAGTTTTGTCCCCCCTGTTGTGGAATTTGGTTGTGGATGATCTCATCCGGAATCTCAATGACAGCGGCGTTTTTGCCCAAGGGTACGCTGATGACATCGCTATCCTGGTGATAGGTAAGTTCAACAACACAGTCACAGACCTCATGAAGTCTGCATTGAGGGCGGTGGGCCGTTGGTGTGGAGAGGTTGGCCTCTCCATCAACCCTTCAAAGGTTGTTGTGGTTCCATTCACGAGGAGAAGGAACATTGCCGGGAACGGGCTGTTCAGGTTGCAGGGGTCCACCATTGTTCCTCAGGACCAGGTGAAGTATCTAGGAGTCATTTTGGACAGGACACTTCAATGGGGGCTGCAGTTGCAAAGGGTCATTGAACGAGGCAAGTGGTCCCTATTTGCTTGCAGGCGGATGATAGGTTCGACCTGGGGGCTCAAGCCCAGACTAATGCATTGGCTTTATGTTGCAGTAGTGAGACCGGCGATGACGTTTGGATCCATCGTTTGGTGGACGAAGCTGGAAGCTGGCGTGGCGATGCAGAGGCTTGCGGGCGTTCAAAGGCTCGCAGGCCTACTCGTCACTGGAGCTCTCAGTAGCTGTCCGGGAGCCACTTTGGAGTGTCTCCTTGATCTTTTGCCCATAGACATTCATATCAAGATGGTGGCTAGAATGGGTGCGTACCATCTCCAGTGTGAGAATCTCTGGATGTTGCCGGGCGAACCACTTGGCCACACAAAGATCACTCAGGTGGTTCAGAGTGAGGTCTTGGACATGCCCTCTGATCATCTTCCCACAACTTTTTCTTTCGGCAGGTCGTTCCGGGTGTGTATTCCTAGTAGGGGCGACTGGAGCGAAGGTGTTTGTCCGCTCCCTCCTGGGGACCCGAGTGTGGTTCACGGATGGTTCCAAGTCTAGGAGCGGGTCGGGTGCTGGCATCCACGGGGTGCAGGATGGTGTTAGTCTTGGGGTGCCGATGGGTTCTTTTCCCACTGTGTTCCAGACAGAGATTACCGCCATCATGGAGTGTGCGGGGAAGATTCTGAGGAGGGGACAAGAGGGCCTCTCTATCAGCATCTTTTCTGACAGCCAGGCTGCTCTGAGGGCGCTGGACTCTTGTGAGTTCAGGTCTAGGGTTGTGTGGGACTGCTACAAAACAGTGTCTTGTGCTGGTAGACGTAACATGGTTACTCTTTGTTGGGTGCCTGGTCACTCTGGGATCGTGGGTAATGAGGTCGCGGACAGGCTGGCTAACGCGGCTGCCTCCCTGGTTCCCATGGGTCCCCCCCCTTTTTGTGGGATATCTCGTTCTTGTGCTTCGCAGGTGATCGGTGCTTGGGCTCGGGAACGTCATAGAAGGAGATGGGTAAAGCTCCCTCTTCATAGGGTCAGCAAGCTCAAGCTCCGGGGACCATCCCAGCAGGTCACAAGAAATCTCCTGGGTCTCAGTAGGCTGGACATTAGGCGGATCACAGGTATGATTACGGGCCATGGTCACCTAAGGAAACACCTCTCTCGGATGGGCGTCTTCAATGGTGACCCTGCATGCAGGAAATGTGGGCAGTACGAGGAGACTGCAGACCATCTGCTCTTCGATTGCGATGAGCTTAGGGAGGTAAGGGCTTCAACTCTGGGATCTATGGTCAGGGGTGGATACCTGCCTCCTGAGGAGCTCGTCGACAGGATGATGCAGTTCATCAGGCTCTTGAACCTGGAGGAGTACTGTGATTCTCATTTCTTCTTTTCGGGGGTGCGCAATAAGCCCAGTGTGGCTGATGTGCCTTGGGACCTAAGTCCGCCCCTTTTGATGATGATGATGACCCTTAATTATGAACATAAATTAATAAAACCTTGTATATGACTTCACATAGTTGAGCTATATTGATATTTGCCTAAACACCCATTTTTTTCGTTCCTTGTTGCAGCAAACCTGCATACTCATCCCCCAAGTTATTCTTATGGACATTAATCAAAATGGGATACATCGCTTATTTATAAGAGTATATTGATGAAACTAGTAAGTAATGCCACAGCCAATATGACACAAGAAAAAAAGATTATATCCAACATTCAATACTTCGAACAGCAATATGTGAAAAAACTATTTACTACGCAATTGGCAAATTATTAAACAAATTAAAGGAAAATCATAAAATTTCAATTAATTCAAGCAGAGACATCAAAAAAGTAAAACTATATTATTTAGAAAATCCTTTATATGAACTCGATCATAAATTCAACAAAATATAGAAGACAAAGACAACAAACTGATATCTATCATTCCTGTTTTTCAAATTTTGCACACATTTTTGTATTGTTATATCCCATAAATTATTATTATTATTATTATATGTCATAGAAAAAGAAATTTATACATGAATTACATTGAACAATATGGGAAAATTACTAAACCACTATTTGCATGTGACCAGTTTTGTATCACAAAATAAAACCTCTAATAGTATATAAACATAATTAAACCTTATTTCATTTGAAGGTTATAAAGTTATAAAGATAACGAGTTTGCACGCAGCACGCTGACGTGAGGAAAGTGAATTTCCACGTAACAACTTTTAAAACTCAAAATCAGTGTATAAACATACATTTAGTCCAATTGTTATTGAAACTGAAAACACTGATTTTTGGCTGTTCTGATACTCCTGGTTTAATTTACTTGCAGAGCTGGGAATACAATTTCGCGCTTTATAAGGTTATGAGAAGATCCAGACAGGCTTGAAAGTAGGCGTGAGGTTGCTGGGGATGATAAAAGTACTCTAACAAGGGAATAACAGGCTTTTCTAGTGTAAAACCCCCATAAGACAACGTACTGTGTTTAGTCGATAGACATTTTCTTTAATAACTCGGTAAATATTTATGCTAGAATGACGAGAGAGGGTTTAACACTTTTGCCTCTCTAATTCCTATCTTTTTACATGCATTCATTTTACATACGGGGCTTTTTGGGCCCAAAAACTCAAAATCTGAAAGATTAATCCCAAAAAAAGGGGTTTAGAGTTTTCTGATTGTTTTGCCCAACGAACTTGTCCAACTGATTACAGAAAGGAACATCCCTACCAAATTTGAAGTAAATCGGAGAAAAAGTGTGACCGCTAGAGTGCAAACACCACACACATATATATATGTATATATATATATATATATATATATACACATATATATATATAAAATTTTGAACGACCCCCCAAAACGTGTTCAGGGGGTCACGTTAGGAACTTCTATGGTGGTTTCGGGCTTAAGTTTCACCGTGCGGGTTATGCTAATAGTTCACTTTCCAAAGGAAATTCACTAATAATATAAGAATGAATAGTCCTAAAGTTGTTTTTCAAAACATTACTATGTATGAAATTAGAAAATTTTGTTTATCAAAATGTTTGTTATTCAAAGTGAGATCATTTTTTTATAACACCTAATGCTTTCAAAATATGATTCAGAGGTAGTTATTTCCCTACAAAAAATATATAGTTATAAAAATATATAAAATAAAATTGTTATCATGTTTTTGAGACAAGTTTTATTTGTGAGACAGCTGTTACAGGCCTAGGCCTATGATCACACTGCATAATTTATCACTTTTAGTAAATTTTACGCATAAATAATGTGATAAATACTACTATTCAGACACACATTACGCTTTACTACACATATTTCACAGAAATACTGTGAATTTTCAGCGACAACATGGATTATAAATTCACTTACAATGAATAAACAAACCTATCTTAGAGCTGTTGGGGCCAAACAATAAGGCTAGGTTCACACGCATTGACTTTACGCCGTGTCGTGGACGGCGCGGCACCGTGCATTCCTGAACCGCGTTGTTGACCACACGACTTGCGCCGTGGACAACATGACTTGCACCGTTCGTCGGATGACTTTACTGCCACATTGTTCATTCTGTTAAGATGGATAATCAAACAAAGATGCTCCATTTATACTTGTTACATTGTCAAAGCAAAAGAAGGCATAATAGGCTTAAGTGGGTAGGCTGATACACCCTTTAAACGTGCATAGGCCAATAACAGGTGCATGCGTTCCCCTTTTCAATATGGCGGATTTTCAAAATGATTGGCCTAATTTCCACATTACTTATGAGATTGAACACAAAAGTAAATTCTTAACGCTAATATTACATCACATAATAACTAGCGTAAACAAGAAATACCGTAAGAATAAACAAGGGCTGTGATGGTTTAACAGATAGTCCTCATTGTGGTTTTTCAAAATGATATGCCTAATTTCCAAAATTAATATCCGAAAAATTGGATGTAGCTGAAACACTAGATTCATCAGGTAATTCTAAGTAACTATCGACTCGTGCAGAATTCCGTACTGCGAACCAAATCTTGTCAGCTGATCAGATATTCTTTTGTTTACATTTTCGCTCCTGTCAAAACAAACTATTACCTTTATTTTTCTTTCATTTTATTCAAATTTCAGAGAAGAGGAACATTTTTAGACCGTGGGTCTATTTTTCCTCATTAGCCGACACGATAAGCTTTAATACCCCCGTCGCAGCAAACCTGCGTACTCAGCGAATTTCCTATGCATGAATATATTTCTTACTACCACATAAAGCCACTTACCAAGTTTCATAAAAATACATAAATAAATAAGTGATATACAGCATTTTATTTATTCTCCATAAGAATAACATTAGGGCTGAGAACGCAGGTTTGCAAGGAAGATAAAAATGTGTTTTTTTTGCAATTATCAATATAACTCAACCAGGTGAAGCTATATACCAAGTTTTAATACTTTATGTTCATAATTAAGGTAGATATAAAGCTTTACGTATTCCCCATAAGAATAACATTAGAGATGAGTATGCAGGTTTGCTGCTAAGAGGATAATCAACAAAAAATCAATTTTTTGTGCAAATATCAATATACCAGTACTGCGTGACCCCACGTGCCAAGTTTCACCAATATACATTCATAAATAATCAAGATATCAAATTTTAAATATTCTCCATAAGGATAACATTGGGCAACGTACTGTGTTTAGCAGTTTGAATATCTCGGCAACGGTTGGACATAGAATCACAATTTAAACACCAAAATGTTTGTTTTGTAGAGCTAAACTGATTGGGAAAAGCAAATGTGAAGTTTACAGTAAAATTAATTTAGGAAAAGCTAAAAACAGTTTTCCCATTAGATTAACATGGGAGATTTTATGAACACATTTTTTGGATTTTCTCCGCAACCACTTAACCTAGGTTGATAATTCAAAATACTATATTATTTGTTTTTTAAGCTCTATAAAATGGTCAAATCCAAAATTGTGTGTTCAACAAATTTCAGGGTGAAAAGTGCAAAAAACTGATTTTTGGAAAAGTTTTGAAACCCCATAAACCCCTTTTCCCAAGGTTCGATTTTTCTGGTTTTTGAACTTAAGTCATGAATGTCATTTTACACATTTGAGCCAAATTTTATCGAAATAGGACGTTTTTTACTCAAGTTATCGCATTCACGGACACATATAGCCTATGTAAATTTGAACGAATAGTGTTTTTGGCATCTGGGGACCTCAAATCTCGGGCTTAAGTCTTACCATGAGTCCTAGGGTAATAGCTTCTTCCCTATAGGGGAAATTCGCTAAAATGAGGTATATCATGGAATTTGATAAAGGAATAAGGAAGATCTCGTGGACTGACAGAAAAACAGGCTAGAGAAATAATATATAGATAAACTGTTTATTTTTCTTATAAAAATCTAAAGGTGAAATTGTAATTGGAGTGCTTAGAGGCAGCAACAATAATATTAGGGGGAAATAGTCCCCCAAATAAAATAAGTCCCCAAATAATAAAAGGAGAATTATATTTTTTTGCTGTTTATCAGAATACTTATAACTTCCCAATCAATGATTTCGCCATTTCAATTTAACTTAACGAACAGTTCACATAACACTCAAAAACAATACAAAACTTCTCAAATCCAGGAAGACACTGAAATAAATAACTTCTGCGCATGCGCTAGACCGAGTCGGGACGGCCCCGCGTCGACCTGTGTGAACGCGTCCATAAGCGACTATGGTGTTCAACAGGTCGTATACGGCACGACGTCGCTTGAAGAAGGTCGTAATGTCCACGGCTGCCGTTTTGCGCCGTGGTCGATACGTGTGAACAGATACATTTACAACAATGCTATTGAATAAACATGATGTCGTGCCATTCACGGCGCACGGCATAAAGTCGATGCGTGTGAACCTAGCCTAATAGGTATCTTATGTCATGCAAGTTTTTCCCACTGGTGAGTCAGGCTGCCAATCTTATAGAAAATATTCAGTAATCTTCTTCAAATTGATATAAGAACATACATGTAATATGAATTTACACTAAGTATAATATGTGTTTTGCATATCATCTCAGAGAGATGATGTAGCCAGTTGTTGAAGACGTTAAATATGACGATTTTATAATTTTGCCACAAGTCTGTCTGAATATATCATGGCATTATACTGAATACCACCAGAATGGGAATTTCTCCATATTTCCAGTGGTGCCGCTCGTTTTTGGCTAGAAACAAAATCGACCTCGCTATGAATTTTGGAAACTTACTGTGTTCAGCAATTTCTCAACACATCTAAGCCTACAAGGCATAATCGACTCAGCACGAAATTTTCATTAAAATGTAACTCTTGATTACATTGATCGGCTGCAGTTTAGTTTACGGCCCACATTCATTCGATTGAAATTTGTTATTAAAAATATCAATATATCGATTAGATGGCAATTGAAAATATCAATATTAAGAAGTAGGTATCGGTTATTATCAGCTGTTTTTATATCACATACATTATAGGCCTAAACACAAGTTATATTAATAACCTAAATAACAATATAACAAAAGATAAAAGAATATTTAATAAAATCAAACTAGGCTAAATTAAACAAAACAGAGCTGAATAAATAAACCAAACGATTTAAAGAGAACAAAATTAAAAATAGAACATTTTAACTTGTTTAAACTTCTCCAGGATACAACTTTTTGACTGCTAAAAAAAAAATAGGAGAGGATCTTCAGTAGACAACTGAACATCTCGTGGATATAGGTACTCGGCAAAGTGTTAAGCTAAATATTCTGCCTTTATACCATTTCCTAATGATTTCTTGAGACTCCGCCATAATGACTCAATTGTTTGAGTGTTGGCTGACGGCTGAAGTAACGGGATCTACGAAGTTTGTACTTTGGTTTAGTGTGAAATGGTCGTAACTATGAGTCAAACTAAAATAGGATTTCCAGAGATCAGTTACTATTCTTGTTCTCGGTTTTACATATTTTAAAATCAATGATATTAGTGTGTTTGTGTCTCTTTTATTGCCAGGACACGATTCTAACTGATAACGGCCGCCTCGTCTTTCTCGTTTGTTAGTATCAATACCATAATTTATTTTGATCATTCCCAATATCCACACCCCGTCAACAATTCTCCCTCTAATATACTTCCTCTTTCCTATCTTACATTCGTCGATTTCAACCACCACACCTTCACCACCTAATAACTCTTGCTCATCGTATGCTTGATCTATCCAACAAAAACAAACCTCCCTGCAAAATTATAACCAATCTGCAATTGTAGCCCTGTACTTGTTTGAATGATTTGTGTGGTTGTTTTTCAAATGAGGAAATCATAGTTTGTGACATTGATTTTTTAGGCCTACTAAAAAAATACATGACCGTCAAAATGTTAATTAATCCGAAGTGTGCGCCTGCAAAAATAGTGTTTGTTAAGGCATTTTTGGAGACATTGTGATGGTTGGACCTCTTCTTGCATCTGAAAACGACTTGATTCTCTCAGATACAGATACAGATACAGATCTTTATTGTATAAACATTTTACAATGTGTACAATATAAAAGGTAAACGTGTTGTTATAAAAGTGGAGAACAAAATGTAAAAAAGTTCGCAATCATCCACTTGGCAATTGGTTATTGGTATGAGGTTCTTTTGTTTAAAGTTGGTGGAAATCATCATCAACGTAATAGACGGGGTTTTCAAGCAAAATTTTTTTAAATTTATTTAAATCTTTTCTTGATTCCATTGCTAAGTTGTATTTTTTTTTTATGTGATTAATCAATTTTCCAGATGTATATGTAATTGATCTTTCGTACAAAGTTGTTCTATGAATATGATGTAATATTAAAGAATTTTGTCTTGTATCATATTTGTTTACTTGTTGAGATTCAGTAAATTGGCTTTTATTTTTTTAAGAACAATTTTGCTAAATCAAATATATACAGGCCGAATACAGTTAATATTTTTGAATCTTTAAAATAGTTGTGACATGATTCCGTCTGTGGTATACACCTTTAATGCGTACTTTAATCTCGTCTTCACACACTAGACATCTTGGAGTGGGGGAATTAATCCTTTCTTGCATCCATTTGAAGCAAGTTTCAGTAAGTTTATTTAATAAAACATTTCGACAAATTTCACAGTATGTACCTACCTAGTTCATTTTGCAATAAGCTAGGCCTACTTACTTAACGGTACTTTGGTATTATACGGATGCCACCCTTATACAGCGCGCTGCGGCAGTTATGTTAGGATGGGTTATCATAAAAATGATTGTAAGACTTTCCTTGTTTTGTTACGAATCGAATGATACCTGATGAGCCATACTTCAGGCCGCCAAACCCCCTCCAAATAGGCCAAGGTCAGGTCGTTGACCGGAGCGCGCGCATCACCTGTCACCGCCTGTATCTGGGTCAGTGTCATGAGTGATTTATTGCCGTCACTACGTTACATTTGTTTTCATAATGAGTGACGTTCTTCTGGTGTGGGATTTACCTCGAAATGAAGAGGAAACCGTACGTATTATTATGATAACCCATCCTAACATAACTGCCGCAGCGCGCTGTATATTTTGCTGAGTACATGTGGCGATCGGGTGTGGCTGCTAGCGGCGGCGACGCATTCAACACGATCCTAGCGGACATCGCTGTCTTTTGGGAGGCACAACACAAAGACCACTCATCAGAATGATGTAAAATTTGTACAGTAAGTCAATAAAAGTACGTTTTTTCGAATTATGTAGTTATCCTTTGTATCCGGTAAAAATTAACCTCCAAAAATAGTGGCATCCGTATAATACCAAAGTACCTACTTAACTTTTGCCAAAAAAACACTAATGTACACAATAACAATAAATGGTACTTTGGTATTATACGGATGCCACTATTTTTGGAGGTTAAATTTTTACCGGATACAACGGATAACTACATAATTCGAAAAAACGTACTTTTATTGACTTACAGTACAAATTTTACATCATTCTGATGAGCGGTCTTTGTGTTGTGCCTCCCAAAAGGCAGCGATGTCCGCTAGGATCGTGTTGAATGCGTCGCCGCCGCTAGCAGCCAGACCCGATCGCCACAGGTACTCCGCCAAATATAAAACACGCTGCGGCAGTTATGTTAGGATGGGTTATCATAAAAATACGTACGGTTTCCTCTTCATTTCGAGGTAAATCCCACACCAAAAGAACGTCACTCATTATGAAAACAAATGTAACATAGTGCACGGCAATAAATCACTCATGACACTGACCCAGATACAGGTGGAGACAGGTGATGCGTGCGCTCCGGTCAACGACCTGACCTTGGCCTATTTGGAGGGGTTTTGGTGGCCGGAAGTATGACTCATCAGGTATCATTCGATTCGTAACAAAACAAGGAAAGTCCTACAATCATTTTTATGATAACCCATCTTAACATAACTGCCGCAGCGCGCTGCATAAGGGTGGCATCCGTATAATACCAAAGTACCCAATAAATAATAACAATGTAATTGATAATCGATTTAACAATCAAATGAAATAATCTAATCGATATATCGATATTTTTAATAAAAAATTTCAATAAAATGAATGTGGGCCGTAAACTAAACTGCAGCCCATTGATCTAATGCTGATAAGTTATTAAGGTTCATTTATGTAATAATATGAAAGTTCAGAATGATATCTTTCGATTGGTATAACAACTACCCCATTCAAGGCACTTTTTCAATGCTTTTTGCACAGTTGAAAAAAGAATGATTCATACCGTCTTCGGGAGACGAATGCCAGTACCTACAGAAAACACTTTGCATTCATCTCTCTGAGACGAATGCCCGGTGGAGGGTTGAAAACACCAAGTTAGGACTATTCATGAGGAAATTTATGTGTACCTACTGGGTGCATTAATTTAACCTTTCACAGTACCTAGCCTATGTGTGCAAGTTTAACATTTTTAATATAATATGGAACTTTTGGAGAAAAACTATCCACAAGTTAGGTAGGTATCCTAATTCCTAAGTTAGGTAGGTGATGGTCAAATGGATGCAAGAAAAAGGTTTAATTCCCCCACTCCAAGATGTCTAGTGTGTGAAGACGAGATTAAAGTACGCATTAAAGGTGAGAGAATCAAGTCGTTTTCAGATGCAAGAAGAGGTCCAACCAACACAATGTCTCCAAAAATGCCTTAACAAACACTATTTTTGCAAGAGCACACTTCGGATTAATTAACATTTTGACGGTCATGTATTTTTTTAGCCTAGCCTACATGGATAAATTCTCAAAATTCTGATACTTCCCAGCCTATATATCTTGGAGACAGCGGTGTTTCTCAAATAAATATGGGCATCCTGAACCAAGAACACATGGGTACAACTCCAGGGAGAAAAGTAGGTTTGCAGTGGCCCCTAACCTCAACATTTTCAAAAAACAACCTGAATATGTAGGGGAAAAATCATGTAAAAACTACCCCCTGAGATAAACAATATGAATAATCTCAACAAATTCAAATCAAAAGTATTTGCTTGGCAAAGCTCTGTATAAGGTGGAGGATATATTAGATTAGAAATAAATAACCAAGGGCTGAAATTATGCAGCAGAATTTTTCATTGCATAGTGGGCCTATCTGACGCATCCCATGCTCACATCGAGTGAACGGGAATGCAGTCTATAAAAATGTGCTTGATTTTTCCGACAAGTCTCAAATATCTTCCTATCACACCTACTTGTTACTAAAAACCCCAGGTAACCTACCTAATTGCAACCAAGTTGGAAAGAAAAGATTAATAAAGGAGTTGATTTGGGGCGTAGTTGGTTCAGTTTTAGACACTTTATTTAAGGCCTAGTACATTTTTAAACAATTATTCTAAATCAACCTGTAGACCTAGAAAGAAAGGATTATTAAAGGAGATGACTCCAGGCCTACTTGCTTCGGTTTTAAATACTAAAAGTAACCTAAGACCTAGTAAATTGTAAAACAATTGATTATTCTAAATCAGCCTGAAGTAACTTAGGCCTAAAAAAAGCTTACCCTGCGGGGGTTTGGGGATGTCCATCTTGATAAATAACTTGGGACGGTTAACCTTTTAATTTAAATGGAAAACAAACTAAAACAATTTTTCGTTTATTGCATTATTTCTGATATTTAAAAAATATAAAATCATAATGTATAAAACAAAATTTACAGTAAGAGGTAAAACAACATTATATACCCAAGACACCGCTAATGCTGAGCATTGGTCTAATGTCTAATAAACCTAAAACCGAAACAAACTGTAAACATTAGCGGAAGAACTAACGCGATAAACATACACAGAAACCGAACCATAGAGTAGACAGGGAAAGGGAAATTACTCATGGAAATCGTAAAGCGTCATATGCATTAAATGTTTGGCCGTTGATTATGCATTCAGACACTTGAACCGTGACAAAGTCCCGCCGCGCGATGTCAAGACACGACTCATTCATTGCACATTTCATATATTAGTGTTTGTTTGTAGTGTGTTGTCTATGCTCGGTTCTGACACCTCGCCGGAAGAGTGAAACCACGTTTCATATGTCTTCGGCATCCAGTTTATTTCGCTCGCAATGTGGTGTTGTGGTGTGGTTGTGGTTGTGGTGTTGTGTGTTATGGGCCGCGTCTGTCATTCTGCAAACCTCGTCAAGGCAATCTTCCTTGTTAATTTTTGTAAAAGTTCTGTGTTCGTGTCAATTAATTGTTTATTTTGTGTGATGATGGAGAGCTAAATGAGCCTTAAAGGTCAAATCGGGTTCCGGAGCGGAGCGACCTTCGTCATCGTGGGTTTGGTGGAGAGGACATCCATGGGGTTTTCCCCCCATGCCTGCCTAATTTGATCTGGTCCCCTCTCTAGCCTGCCACTTCGCACTCCGATGGTCGCCATCTTCCCCTGACCCGCCCAGTACCACTACTGAGCCACAGTCTACTATACACAGTCCCGCAGGTTACTCGTGTGTCGAGATGTCCGCGCGAGCGACCCTAGCGCTCCAAGCGGCTCGCAAGCTCAAGCGCTATTTTACCCTATTGCCTTCAATGGCAACAAAGAGTTCTTCTGGTTTTAATTTAATAAAAATGTTTATTAATTAATATTGCCATATTAATGTAACTTGTTTGCCGTCCTATTATAAGATGATGAAGATTTTAAAGTATTATAAGTTCGCATATTATCGCATAAGTTGGTAATACAAAAGATACTAAATTTAGACGCTGGGAATAGTTTTAATGAATTACGACATTCTGACATTCTGTCTTTCATTTGTTAAAAATCATTGTACAATGTGCATGTTAACACCCTAAATGTTTAAATGTAAGATATTATTGCATTTTTTTTAACGCAAAGGTTCATTTGTAAATTTTAAGGTGTAACAAATTTGAGTTTCAAAACAAGTTTAATAAGACACAAATTCATATCCTGACAACAGGAAAGAAAATTAAAAATTCAACGTTTGCAAATTAGTAATCAAGATGTGACGTCGACGCAAAACAATTGTATGTACAATATTATGTACAATTTGTTATACTTTCATCATTAATACTGTAATTTTCTTCTACCAAAGACGATTTGCATGGTTAACATTTATGCACTTCAAAGAACTTTTTAGAATCTTAAGAATTAGCAACTTAAAAATCGAATGGATAACTCTGCTTTTTCTGTCTCAGACGTTGTCCAACGTTGTGTCTTGTAAAATCTCTTATTAGGGAAAATACGAATTTATTTCAGATACAAGATACACATTTTTCAAATTAAACTTTGCATTCAAACGAGTTCGCACGCAGCACGCTGACGTGAGGGAAGTGAATTTCCACATAACAACTTGTAAAACTAAAAATAAGTGTAAAAACGTACATTTGTCCAATTTTTATTGAAATCTGAAAACATTGATTTTTTGGCTGTTCTGATACTCCTGGTTTCATTTACTTGCAAAGCTGGGAATACAATTTTGTGCATTATAAGGTTAGGAGAAGGTCCAAACAGGCTTGAAAGTAGGCATGAGTTTGCTGGGGATGATAAAAGTACTCTAACAAAGGAATAACAGGCTTTTCTAGTGTAAAACCCCCATAAGACAACGTACTGTGTTAGTCGATACACATTTTCTTTAATAACTCGGTAAATATTTATGCTAGAATGACGAGAGAGGGCTTAAAACTTTCGCCTAACTAATTCCCATCATCCTACATGCATTGGTTTTATATCTGAGGCTTTTATGACCCTTTTTGGGCCCAAAAAATCGAAATTTGAAAGATTAATCCCCCAAAAAAATGGTTTAGAGTTTTCCGATTGTTTTGCCCAACGAACTTGCCCAACTTGATTACAGAAAGGAACGTCCCTACCAAATTTGAAGTAAATCGGACAAAACATGCGACCGCTAGAGTGCAAACACATATATATACATATATAAAAAAAATTTTGAACGACCCCCAAAACGTGTTCAGGGGGTCACGTTAGGAACTTCTATGGTGGTCACGGGCTTAAGTTTCACCGTGCGGGTTATGCTAATAGTTCACTTTCCAAAGGAAATTTACTAAATAAATAATATATCTTACAATTAAACATCTAAGGTCAAACTGTAAATTGCACAACGATTTATAACAAATAATTATTGTTAACAGATTGTTGTAAGATGCATTAAACTATTCCCTGCGTCTAAATTTAGTCTATTTATTATTATTAACTGATGAAATACTTTTATAATATCATAAGAGGACGACGAATAATGTTACATTAACGCAGCAATATTATTTAACAAACATTTTTATTAAATTAAACAAGATGAAGAACGGTTTGTTGCCATAACAGCCAATAGAGTGAACTAGCGCTTAAGCTTGCGAGCCGCTAGGGGCGCTCGCATCGCTCGCCGCGGCCAGGCGGACAACTTTCGCAACTGAGCTGCGCGACTGTGTATAGTAGACTGTGACTGAGCTCTATATGTTATATCTGGAGTCACCACTCTATGTTAGGAAAGCGTGTCGCTGTGTTTTTGGTTGTTATGTTGGCCAATGTGTTTTACTGATGCATTGTGAGAGTTTTTGACAGTTTGGTGGTATAGTCATTTTATTCCCCATTTAAATCAATGTTAATTTAGTGATTTTTCAAAACCATTATCATTTTTATGAAGTACATTACAAGTTGAAACCTGTTGTTAAACTGAACTTTGAATCTTGCGAAATGTTTTAAATAAAAAGTAACCAATCATCTTGAAGCTATAAGTGATTTAGGTAACATGAAAATAGTCTTGTTTGTAGGTTTAGGGTACGCGCGGTAATTGGTGAATGAAATTGAGAAACGGGCACTTTTGGGTGGTTAATTTAATTATTTATTTTACTTACATATCAACATAATAACATTAATAAATAATGGATGATTTCAATATTATAATTCAAATCCAATGTCAATGTTAACTTGTTAACTATTGACAGTAAACACTACAGTTGACAACCGGTCGACGAATTTTAATTTTGACAGCGTCTATAACCAATGAATTTTGATTGGTCCAGCTAACGCCAAGGTTTTTTTTAACATACATACTTTATTTACAATCTGTTTAGTTACAAAACAATAAGCAAATGTGATAAATTTACAAAGGCATGAGTTAGTATTTGTCCAGCAACAAATCTAACAAAATAAATATATATTTAAACTGTCTTGAACCGTAATGTCAAATCCAGGACACTATGGCGTTTTAGTCTGTAGATGTGGTCACTGTTGTCTAGAAGGTTCACTGCAAGGTGATTAGGATGACTGTCTAATTTTGAAAGATATTTTACAGTGAAGCGTTCTATTTCTTCCACTACAAAAGGTATACAAGTGTCTTTATGAAGAGTGAGGTTGCTGACGTACCAAGGGGCTTGAAGTACTGCTCGTATCACTTTAGATTGAAATCGCTGAATGATGTTTATGTTAGAGATGCTGGTAGTTCCCAACAGTTGTATACCATAAGTCCAAATTGGTTTTAGAATCACTTTGTAGAGTAAAATTTTGTTTTCATTTGACAGTTTTGAGTTTTTGTGAAGAAGCCAGGATAATTTTCTGTACTGTAAATTTAGATTCAATCGTTTATTCCAAATGTGAGATTTCCATGTTAGTCTTCTGTCTAAGTGCATTCCTAGATATTTTACTTCGGTTACTTGAGGGAGAACAACATTGTTTAAATAAACAGGAGGGCAATTATCGGTTTTCAGGGTAAATGTTATTTGAGCTGATTTACCTTCATTGACATTTATCCGCCATCTCTTCAGCCAGTCTGATATACAGTTTAAGCTTCTTTGAAGGATTGTTGTGGCAGTCCCTGCATTATAATGGGAGACTAGTATGGCTGTATCATCTGCAAAAGTAGCAGTATTCGTTCCATCGCTTATTAGGAGATCTGCAGTGTATAGCACATACAGGACAGGACCTAGCACACTACCTTGAGGTACTCCTGATTCAACTGCGTGGAAACCTGATAGGACGTCTTTAAGTTTTATTTGAAAAAATCTTTTGCTTAAGTACGTCCGAAGAATATTGTAAAGTGTATGTGGAAGCATTTTCTTAATCTTATACAATAAGCCTTTGTGCCACACCTTGTCAAATGCTTGACTTACATCCAAGAACGCAGCTGTGCAGTATTGCTTCTTCTCCAAGTCTTGTTTAATCAAATTAGCAACTCGGTGGACTTGCTCAACTGTAGAGTGGGTCTCCGAAACCCAAATTGGTGATTAGGAATTAAGTCTCTTTCGTAAATTATTGGCAGTAATCGTTTTAAGAGAACTTTTTCAAAGACCTTTGATATTACAGGAAGGAGACTTATTGGCCTATAAGACGAGACTTGGTGAGAAGGTTTCCCAGGCTTTTGTATCACAACAATTTGGGAAATTTTCCATTGGGTCGGGAAGTATCCTAATCTTAAAATGGCATTGAAAATAAAAGTTAACACGCTTTACCAGGAAGTTCTTTAAGCACCTTACCAGTTATTAAATCGTAGCCGGGAGATTTTCTCGGGTTTAGTTCGTTCTTAATTATTGATTTTATTTCATTTGTGGTAACAGGCTGAATTGGCAGGTCCATTTGAGTTGGGGCTTCAAGTAACTCATCAATTTCGTGACTGATATCAATGCCAGTGTCATTTGGCTGAAAAACTTTTTCAAAATGCCTAGAAAAAACTTCACTTTTTTATTTTGTACTTTTTGCCCGTGAGCCGTCTGTCTTCAAAATAGGAGGGATCGGGGGTTTCGGCTGTTTGAAATGTTTAGTAGCTTTCCACAATGAGTAGTTGGTCGCTTCTGTTGGAGATAGATTTTCTGTAAAATCTCTAAACCAATCATTTTTGAGTTGTTTCAACATAGCGGTGAGTTGCCGTGATGCTCTATTGAGGTTGGTTTTGTCTACTGGATTTCTAGAGTTTTGCCAAATTCTTCTTAAGCGTCTCTTTTCGGCTACTTTTCTTTTGATGAAGAGTGGATACATTATTCTATGATGTTCACTACAATTTGTGGGTTTTGGTGTACCCAAGTCCAGGCTGATTGTTGTACTGACTGAGTGAAGGTTCCAACGGAAATATCTATTTCATCTGGAGTTTTTAGAGGAATTTTTAGATTAATTTGTTCTGAAAGATTGTCACGGAAGTAATTCCAATCGGTAAATTTATTACACAAATTAGGAGGGTTATCTGTAATAATTAAGGGCGTTCCTACACTTAGAATTACTGGTGAATGGTCAGATGATAGGTCAAGATTTGATTCAATTTGGAGGTAGTTATTTGAGATTCCTTTTGTTACAAAAAAGTCCAACAGATCCGGAAGTTTATTTGGATCCGTTGGCCAGTATGTAGGCTCCCCAGTGGATATGTGACTAAGGTTGTTATCGGCAATAGTTCTCCTAAGTTGCATACCACGTGGATTAGTTATTCTTGATCCCCACATTGGATGTTTAGCATTATAGTCCCCACCAGATAAAAATCTCTGTCCAAGAGTGGTGAAAAAATTATGAAATTGGGGATGAGTTATGTTGTGCCTAGGTGGGCAGTAGACTGATGACAATGTCAAAGGACCTTGCCAGTCTTCTATAGTCACACTTGTAGCTTGTAAGTAATCTAATTGGAATTTGGGGTGCTCAAAATGTTTTATATACGTTTTAATCAATACCGCAGTACCACCATGAGCAGTGTTATCAGGATGGTTGGTGAAATATGTCGTAAAATCAGGTAATTTAAAATAACTTAGATTAGTGAAATGGGTTTCTGAAATTAAGGCTATGTCCAATTTGTTGTGAAAAATGAATAGCTTTATATCTTGGCAATGTTTGGCCAAGCCGTTGGCGTTACAGAGTCCTACTCTATAGAAATAGTCCATTTTAGTTTGCTGATAACGGTGGACAATAGGTTCATAAGTGTCCCTATCTGTTGTGCCTGTTGTAACATAAGTTTTTCAAATTTGTCAAAAAAGTTATTGATTACCTGAGTGAGGTTGTTATTATCAGCAGGTTTAGGATGTTTGTTTTCCGAGGAGGTGACCTGGGCATAAGTTTGAGTATGTCCAACGCTTGGGCTGTCGAGGTAGACTGCAGTTGAAGTTGGTCTTGGTTCGTTGGTTTTAGTTGCTTCTTCTGTTTCTTGTACTGTTGCGTTGTTCTTTCGTCTCAAAGGCGGGAAAGACTTTTGTTTAATTTCTTTGTACGCCGTACAACCCTTGTAGTTTGCAGGGTGATTGCCCCCACATAAAGCGCACTTGGGGGGCTCTTCCTTTGGTTTTTTACAAACGAGTGAGTCGTGGTTATTGCCACATTTGACACATCGGTGTGGGTGCCAGCAGTAGGAATTTGTATGGCCGTAGCTTTGACATCGTTTACACTGTACCACTTCATTCCTTTTGTACGGTGGTTCGAACACTATTTTGGCATTCAGGAGGTACTGGACGTTGAAGACCTCCTTATTGTTTGGGCTGGGTTCCAGGTCAATAAAAAACATCGATATAGGGGATTTGTTTTAAAATTTCTAGCGTTTGTTACGTTCCTTACTTTGAACCCATAACTTTCAATAACTTCCTTTATTTCACTAATGTCAGTTGAATAGTGCATATTTTTTAAAACAACTCTATAGGACTTTTCCTGTTTTATTTGAAATGTGTGAAAGTTTACTTTCAAATCAGTGAGTTGTTTCACAAGCTTCCTATAGGCTTCTATTGTCAGAGGACACAATTTAATACTGTTCTGATTTGAACATTTGTAAGTGTAATCGTTCTTGGCTATAACAGACTCTATTGAGCTGACCATAGTTTTTTACATCTGTAATGTTAGGTACAAAGATTGGCGGAGGTTTTGAACCTTTGGCTTGGATGATATGTGGTGCTTGGTTATAATCGCCCATTTCGTCGCTGTTATCTAGTGCTTCAAAGCTGTTGTGAAGCGATACGCTTGTTGGTTTGGATTTTTTGAGCAGCGGAGCATTTGGCGTACTTGACCCTCGTTTGTTTTGTACTGTTTTCCATGAACCACCTTTGTCTTCAATGGTACATATTTTTCTTCCTCATTGCTATCACGAGAAGAGTTCATATTAGTAGGTTCACGTGTGTCCGGTATCGTGTAAATGTCATGTGGATTAGTATTTAACGTGATGTTATCTTTAGATACACTCATCCGAACGTAGTCATGGTCACTGTGTATAAAGGAAGGCTTAAAGTTTGTCGAACTCGATTGAAAAGATGAAGTCATAATGATAACTTGTCGTAAACTTACAAAGCAAAACGCAAACAAAAAAAGGTAAACAAAACTGCCTTAAATTGGCTGGGCAGTTATTGTGAAGATAAAAGTTTTTAAAACACAAACTATTATTTATTGAATCACATATTAAATTTTAGATGTAAACACACTAATTGAAATATTAATCAGTTTAGAAAATTATTTTAAAACGGATTTTAGCACAGAAGATAACTAAGCTAGTTGTTTACACTTACACCACATAAACAGACTCCAAGGTGACAACATAACAAAGTAAAAGCTGAACTTGACAACACGCTTTTGGGAAATATGTAGTCAAAGAGCAGTGACTCCAGATATGTCATAGAGCTCAGTGAGAACCACCTGCCACAAGTTGTGAAATTTATTGTTGTTACTTATTTATTTATTAGTGCTTGTGAACTCCAGGGACTTGTTAGGTTTGTAAATTTTGAATTTCCCTTTTAGCGAATTTCCCCTATAGGGAAGAAACTATTACCGTAGGTCACATGGTAAGACTTCAGCCCGAGACCATGATAACTTTTTGTTTTGTGGTCCCCAGATGCCAAAAACACCATTCATTCAAATGTGCGTGAGTGTGTGTGTGTGTGTGTGTGTGTGTGTGTGTGTGTGTGTGTGTGTGTGTGTGTGTGTGTGTGTGTGTGTGTGTGTCAGTAAGCACGATAACTCTTACAAAAACTCCGATCTTAATGAAATTTGGTACAAATGTGTAAACTACCATTTATTTGAACGAGTTCGAAAACCAGCCGAATGGCACCATCCAAAGGGGGTTTTGGGGGGTTTTACCCCAATAATGTTTTTTTAGCGAATTTACCCTATAGGGAAGAAGCTATTACCGTAGGTCTCATAGTGAGACTTAAGCCTGAGACCATGATAACTTTTTGTTTTGAGGTCCCCAGGAGCCAAAAACACTATTCATTCAAATTTATATATATGTATATATATATATATATATCTGTGTGTGTGTGTGTGTGTGTGTGTGTGTGTGTGTGTGTGTGTGTGTGTGTGTCCGTGAACGCGATAACTTGAGTAAAAAAACGTCCGATTTCGATGAAATTTGGCTCACATGTATAAAGTGACATATATGACTTTAAGTCCGAAAACCAGAAAAATCGGACCATGGGAAGGGGGGTTTATGAGGGTTTTAAATTTTCCAAAAATCAGTTTTTTGCATTTTTCACCCTAAAATTTTTAAAACACTTAGTTTTGGTTTTGACCATGTTATAGAGCTTAAAAAAAACAAATACTATAGTATTTTGAATTATTAACCTAGGTTAAGTGGTTGCGGAAAAAATCCAAAAAACCTGCTCATAAAATCTCCCATGTTAATCTTATGGGAAAAAGGTTTTTGGCTTTTCCTCAGTTAATTTTACTTTAATCTTAACATTTGCTTTTACCAATCAATTCAGCTCCACAAAACAATCATTTTGGTGTTTAAATTGTGATTCTACGTCCAATCGTTGCAGAGATATTCAAAGTGCTAAACACAGTACGTTGTCCAATGTTATCCTTATGGAGAATAAATAAAATTTGATATCTCGATTATTTATGAATGTATATTGATGAAACTTGGTATGTGGCTTCATGTTGTACTGGTATATTGATATTTGCACAAAAAATAAATTTGTTGTTGATTATCCTCGTAGCAGCTAACCTGCATACTCAGCCCTAATGTTATTCTTATGGAGAATATGTAAAGTTTGATATCTCCCTTAATTATGAACATAAATTAATAAAACTTGGTAATGTAGCTTCACCTGGTTCAGTTATATTGATAATTGCATAAAAACTCATTTCTTATCTTCCTCGTTGCAGCAAACCTGCGTACTCAGTCCTAATGTTATTCTTATGGAGAATTTGTATTCTATACTTACTGTTTGGAAATCTTAGAATTTTAAATTCAATTAGATTCAATTAATATTATCTCGATATTCTTACCTCACCAACTCTTAAATTCAGAAAGTAGGTGAGAAAGTAGGCTGAGAAATAAGTCCGGAAGAGATTGAGGGCGAAGATATGGAGGACAAGATTCAATTATACTGTAATGTCAACCTGTTAACGAAATATTTTTTAGTTCTTAATATATTTGAATACCCTTTTTTTAATTAGTAAAATCATGCCGTAATGAAATACAAGAAATACGTAGTTATACCAAATAATATTGGAATTACTTTATTAGATGGGAAATAACAAAATCTTATGGGTTATTAACAAAATCTTACTGAGAGCGTATAATGTCTAAGATGTGATCTTGGTTTGGGCCTAAAGGAAACAAGTTTATTTTGTTACTGTTACTCGACACCGAGGACATTCTATCTAAGGATTTTGTTATGATAAACAAACCCTTTTTATCAGTAAAAACGCTAGCAATACACACTTATTTCTCTCTCTAGGGGCTCTAGCATTATAAATTTACAGACTATGCGATCATTTGTGAGTTTTTTTACATTCATCAGGTTGCAACATGAGTCATTGCATTTAAAAAATTTTATTGTATTAACACTAAAAAAATGTTATTGTATTAATAAATGATGATTATCAGTTATTAGTAATTTTATTAGTTACATTTGTTTCACTACAAGCTAAGTTACTGTTTAGATTACTGTTCCAGTTGCATTGCTATTGTTCTCATGCGTATAATATTTCCATTGCATTTAGTCTTATTTAAATGGTTACTAACGTTCAATTGCTTTTTGTTACATACCAATTTGCATTTGTATTTAATCCAGTCTGAGTCACTGGATCAAAATCACCAGTCTGGGTCACTGGATCAAAATCACCAGTCTGGGTCACTGGATCAAAATCACCAGTCTGGGTCACTGGATCAAAATCACCAGTCTGGGTCACTGGATCAAAATCACCAGTCTGGGTCACTGGATCAAAATCACCAGTCTGGGTCACTGGATCAAAATCACCAGTCTGGGTCACTGGATCAAAATCACCAGTCTGGGTCACTGGATCAAAATCACCAGTCTGGGTCACTGGATCAAAATCACCAGTCTGGGTCACTGGATCAAAATCACCAGTCTAGGTCACTGGATCAAAATCACCAGTCTGGGTCACTGGATCAAAATCACCAGTCTGGGTCACTGGTTTCGTTCAATCGTTCTTTAAATGTTCATGTTATTGCTTCTGTTTTCCATAATCATACTTTATAGCAATTAGGCCTATTATAATACTTATTATATCACTGAAGCCATGTTATAAAACGGCAGGTTTTGATTATTTGTAAAAATGGTGTCATCCATTGAATCAAATAATGAAACACAAATAGACTTTGAGATTCATCCATACTCTTCAAAAATAGAAGACCTTCATGCAAACTCATAGATTTGGGTGATATTCTTGGTATATTTATCATCTGTTTTTAAAATCTACTCAAAATAACACAACATGATGTATGCACTAAAATTTATGTGGAAAATTTATTTAAAGGGGTGGTCTTTGTTACTGAAATGCAGCGGCCGTAGCTTAGTGGTAGAGCTCTGGGTTTCAACGGGGCCTACTCCACCCAGAGGGCCCGGATTCAACTCCCGGCTCATGATAAAAAGCTTGGCCGGCCGTTCCCGTGGTTCGGAAGTCAAGTTTAAGCAGTTGGTATGCACAGTAACAATAACAAAAGAAGTGCAAGAATCTTAAGGCGAGGAGAAACCCCGCTTAATTGGCGGCCCCCCTCCACTAAAAGCTTTACAACTATTTTATTTTCTGAAAAAAGAATACGCATTCTTCGGTCTGGAAAAGCAGCATTTACACCAAGGTTGCCAAAAAATAATGTTAATAAAAGTTGTTAGCAAACTTTCAAGTTATAATAATTTGTTGCCCACATTTGGTTGTCCATTAAAAACTGTGTTGTCAACAACTGATAACAGTAACAAATTACAGATTTCATTGATAACATGTTGTTGGAAACTCCGATTTAAACTTAACTTTAAAAGTGGCTGTATAATTTAGGATGGATCGAAATGTTATAAAATAAGCTACACGATGACCTGAAAATATCGAACCTGAAATGTACCTGTTATAACCAAATTTATAGCTAACCTACTTCTTAATTTCCTAAGAATGCTCTGTGTGGTCAGCCACGATTCTATTCCATGACCAATTTTGACGATTGAGGTGTCAAATTAACTATATGGTGACCGCAATTTCTCCTTTATTCATCACATTTGATTTATTTATTATCACATGATATATTATTTATTTATTTAATTTATTATTATTATTTATTTATACATTTATTTGATTTATTATTATTATTTCAGAGTATAACGAAGCTGACCACGCACACATCTGGAGTCATTAGCTTATTATTGCTTGGACAGTGAATGAGCTTTTACATTAACATTGCTAGGTGTGCCGTCTTCTAAATTATTATTACTTTTTTATAATTTTGTGTGCGCGCTTTTGGCCTGTTTTCTTGTTTTTTAGCGAATTTCCCCTATAGGGAAGAAGCTATTACCGCAGTCGGCATGGTAAGACCTAGGCCCGGGACCATGATAACTTTTCGTTTTGAGGTTCCCAGACCCCAAAAACACCATTCGTTTGAAACTGTATATATATATATATTATATATATATATATATATATATATATATATGTGTGTGTGTGTCTGTGAGCACGATAACTCTCGTAAAAAATATCCGATTTTGATGAAATTTGGTATTAACGTGTAAAGCAACATTTATGACTTTGAGTTCGAAAACCAGCCAGATCGCTCTATCCGAAGGGGTATTTTGGGGGGGTTTTGTACCCCAAAAATGGGTTTTTCGAATTTTTCACATACAATTTTGGAAATAGTCCAATTTTAGTTTTTTCCATTGGATTCAGCTTAAAAAACACACAATTTGGTATTTCGATCATTTCTCTACGTCAATTGGTTACAGAGATATTGAAAGTGCTAAACACAGTACGTTGTCTAATGTTATTCTTATGGAGGAAAAGAAAAATTTTATATCTTGCTTATTTATGAACGTATACTGACGAAACTTGGTATAAGGCTTCATCTGGTTGTGGACCATTGATATTTGCTCAAAAAAAATTTTTTGCCAAAGGCTCCCGTAGCAGCAAACCTGCGTACTCAGCCCCATGTTATTCTCATGGAGAATAAGTAACGTGTTATCTCCCTTAATTATGAAAATAAATTAATGAAATTTGGTATGTGGCTTTACCTACATGAGTTATATTAATATTTCTATAAAACCCCATTTTTTGTGTTCCTTGCTTCAGCAAACCTGCATACTCAGCCGCCATGTTATTCTTATGGAGAATAATTAAATGTCATAAATCGTTTATTTATGAATGTATATTGATGAAACTTGGTATGTGGCTTTACGTGGTATTAATATACATATATACATATATATGCATTGGAAATTCGCTGAGTACGCAGGTTTGCTGCTACGGGGGTATTTTTCTTTGCGTGCGTTTGTGCATGGATTTTGCTTGATGTGTGTTTTTTATTTTTTGCTTGCTTAGTGCATATGGCTGGCTCTTTTCTATGAGTCAAGAGGACTGCCAGAATATTTGTATTTAGTTTGAAGACTTAGCCTATTGCTTAATGTAGCTGAAAGGTCAAATAAAATAACTTGAATCACATAAACATATCCATATACAAAACCCTCCGTTTCCAAGGTAACTAGTTCTACACTTCTCTTTGACCATATATTTTGTGTACAATACTGACTATTGTTTGGCTTGACCTTTTCAACCCAAATAAACACTATATCAATTGAGCTCGTTGATATAAGATTTACATTGAAAACCCCCACAGACAGAGCCTTACAGACGAATGTAAATTATAAGGAAATTCGTATTCTCTACACCTCGACCTCTGTAATTGACATATCAATCATAATAATCGGAGGAGTACTGGTACTACCTTAGATCTTGTTTTTCGAAAGCCTAATTATTAATATACATTAATATATATTAATATGTATTAATATATAGGATATATGATTTACCTGTACTACTTTAAGAAAATATGATTTAAATTTAAATAAATCTATTTGTTTGCAAAATTATTGGTAGGCCTACAATATAATAAGATTTTACATTTTGTGGTACAGTGGTCGTCAGATGGATGTCTACTTAATCCTTTGACCTGTATAAAGTAGCGGAAAGACATTTTTTGCTTGACATATCCATTAACATAATTCCATACCTAAGTGAAACTGTTTAAGAAGCGATTTCCATGCTGGCGCCCAGTTTAAGCAGTTCGCCGTTTAACAGTCGACTTGTTGTACTGTAGTGTTGTTTGTAACAACACCTAAACATGTCATTTTACTTATCGTAGACCTAAATAAAAGATTATAAAATCGTACAACATTAAACAACTTTTTTCTAAGAGTTCTACGAATATAATAAATCTTAATTTCTGTTTATTATTCATCATGAACAAACTATGGTAATGATTAAGTTGAGATGTAATACAAATACTCACCTTCGGCTCACCGGGAGCTCCGCCCCCAGGCCCCTTGGTGATTCTCTTGAAATGTTGTACGGTAAAAAGTAGTGGTACCAAAGTTATTCAAATTGTTTAAGATTCATGACACGTGGTTAAACTATATAAACGACCAAAATATCACGAAAATTGAAAAAAAATATATTCTTAGGTTTTATTTTAACTAATGACAATTAATTTGTGGCGACCCAGCTGCACATTTTAATTCAGGTAAATCATATATCCTATATATTAATACATACATATTAATATATATTAATAATTAGGCTTTCGAAAAACAAGATCTAAGGTAGTACCAGTACTCCTCCGATTATTATGATTGATATGTCAATTACAGAGGTCGAGGTGTAGAGAATACGAATTTCCTTATAATTTACATTCGTCTGTAAGGCTCTGTCTGTGGGGGTTTTCAATGTAAATCTTATATCAACGAGCTCAATTGATATAGTGCTTATCTGGGTTGAAAAGGTCAAGCCAAACAACAGTCAGTATTGTACACAAAATATATGGTCAAAGAGAAGTGTAGAACTAGTTACCTTGGAAACGGAGGGTTTTGTATATGGATATTTTGTATATGGTTTTGTGATTCAAGTTATTTTATTTGACCTTTCAGCTACATTAAGCAATAGGCTAAGTCTTCAAACTAAATACAAATATTCTGGCAGTCCTCTTGACTCACAGAAAAGCCAGTACATATGCACTAAGCAAGCAACAAATAAAAACACACATCACGCAAAATCCATGCACAAACGCACGCAAAGAAAAAAAAAACAAGAAAACAGGCCAAAAGTACGCACACAAAATTATAAAAAAGTAATATTAGAAATAATAAATCTATTTGAATGGCAACTCATTTTCAATACCGAAGCAAGCTCTATATAAACATAGGCAAGTGAGCGTAGCTAAAGGCCTTTTCACACCGGCGTACTGGACGTCCTGGACGTTTGGTACGTTTTTGTCAAAATAAATCGCTGTCCATGCTATCAAATGAGACAGTTCACACCGCGCGTCCAGGACGTTGCGGACGTCCTGGACGTCCGCGACGGTTTTCTGAGGATCGCTCGGCGAGTGATTTTCCACAAACGTCCAGCCCGTCCACGGCCTAGCGCATGCGCAATGAACACTTCAGAACCACACGTGCTCCGCTCCCGCTCATTTTTGCATAACCCCGTGTCATCTGCAATGTGTTTGTTGTTGCTGGTGTTCTGTGCGTTTGTACCATGGAAGCGTTGTTGGAGGAAGTTCGTGGTCATCCTGTAATCTGGGACACAACCCTAGAAATATACAGGGACCAGGTTATGAAGAACGCAGCATGGGAGGAGATTGCTGCAAATCTTCAGAAAGATAGGTTGTCATTTACTGTCATGTAATTACATTAGAGCAACGATTATATATGTATAATGTTATTTTATGGAAGTCATCATATTATAATTAATTAATAGCGAGTCTCTCTTTGCTAGTAATTGCCTCTCTATAGTTAGTGTCGGTTTTTCTGATATCAACATCATGCTATCAAGAGATGGTATTCTCCAAAACTCTTTCTTTTTTTTATGGGATGTATCCATTTACTTCTTTTCGTTAACGAATATAGTAGTACTAACTCTTCATCACTATCACTACTCGATTCGTTCATTCACGGAACAGAAAAACCGGTCTCACACCAAGGAACTGGCGGAAAAGACATGTTTGCACGGGTAACAACTACACTGAGTAAGAGGTGGCACTTGACTGATCACCTGTCCTCATGAGCGAACAAGTGGACGTTTGGTACGTTGCTGGGCGGTGTGAAAGGGGCGCGTACCGGACGTCCTGGACGTCCCAAACGTCCAGGACGTCCAGTACGCCGGTGTGAAAAGGCCTTAACGAGCTCATCCTGGAGGCGAGTGAGTGAAGCGAACGAGCTCATCTTGAAAAAGAACGAGAATCTTTGACATAAAACAAATTCAGTGACATTAGGACAGAATAATGTCTGTATGATCAGCTAGTAGTACTCAACCCGAACGCTGACCCGAACTCCCGAACGCCCAAGGATCATCTTCCCAAGGATCATCTTTCCTCCATAAATTTAACAAGGCAACTTTTAAAGCCAGCGAGGCGGAGCTCTAAGGTCGGGGTTAAAAAAATAACAACAATTTTTTGTACGATTGAAAATTTTCTAAAATTACTAAAAAAGGCGTAAATAATAACATAGAAAATTTTCCTGTGCGGTGGAGGTCTATGGTTGAGTAGGCCGGCGTATCAAACGTGGGGACATCTTTCAGGAGATGCTGATTTACCAAAATAAATCCAACGAATCATACGTTAAAATTAAACGTTGGGAGTGATAGTAAAGGCAGAGCCCTGAGGGAAGAACAAAGAGATATCCATAATATTTTGGTACCCAACAACGTAGTATATAGGTCTGGAGCAGTTTTGAGGAGCCGCTTTCGAAATCTTTGGATTTTTTATTTGGTGGTTTATATTAGGTTTCTAATAAAATATACCACCTGATTTTTTAGAAAAATTTGGGTTCAGAAATTACAGGGCTTAAGAGATCTCAAACTTCAGTTTTTTTACCTTTCTTAGTACCATAAACTTTAAATATTTTTAGCAGGTTTCAACAGTTTTATCTCATTGCCATAAAAAGCTCTAAAAGATGAAAAAAATTAGTACTCCAATCCACACACGGTTAAATTAGTATTTCGTTAGTAGGCTATTCGGCTAATGGTTGTGGAGAATATTTCAATTTCCATTCAGCAGTAAACTATATTGTCCGATGTTATTCTTATAAGAAATAAAAAAAACATATCTCTTGTATACTGATTAATTTTATTAAAACTTGGTGTGTTAGCATTGACCAATAGAAAATATTTTTCCTAGGACAACCTTAAAACTGGTCTATACCAGTTTGGATGCTGACATTGGGTACAGCAAATGAAATTGTCATTACATATGAAGTTTTTTGGATGTCCATTACGACAAACTTCCCTTTCACCTTTGGTCCCTCCACTTGCAGCGGCTCGGGGCGGAAACTCAGGGGTTGGTCCCCAACCTGAGAATGTATGGTCCCTGGCTGTTGTACATGGATACCCCATCCGTTGAGTTGGCCAGTTGGAGGGCAGAGCGGGTCCACATTGAGCCTGATCACAGCTGTCACAAGGCACGGGAGTTGGTACTCTGAAAGGCCAATTTGGCTGCCTGTCCCATCCCACCCTTTCCTTTCCTGCTATAGCCTAACCTTCTGGTAACCTGCGCAAAATTCCCGCTTGTGGAAAACGTGCCTATAGCAGCTATGCTGGGGTTTCCTAATCCAGCAACAATGAATAGAGAATATGCGGAATACGTTTCCATCTAACCTTGGAGGGTGAGGTGGAGCAATTAACCTCTTAAAACCACTGTGTGTACCTAGCAAATTAGATTAAACTGATTGCGTTTATTTGGTCACAGGTCCTAGCTATGGCCATCAGGCCTGTTCACGCTTTTTTATGACTCGGCCAATGACTAATATATTTTTGGCACCGGATGGTTTTTGACGAGTTTTAAATATTAACCTGAGGGAAAAGTTGCCAATTATTATTAGACCTATTAATTTCCAGCTCCAAAATCAGGGGGTTAAACATACAGAAATATACTTTTTTTAAACTAATTTAATGTAAAAAAAGGTATTCAATGATTTATTTATATAACAGTATCTTATAAAATTCATACCTTAAATTTAAAAATGTTTAGATCATTAATATATGTTAGTTTGAATTTAAATACACAAGCTACTGAAATCGCAGCACGAGAGGTTTAAAAGCAAAATACAACATCTACATTAATGACAATTTTTCAGGAGGGCAATCTGTCTACAACGTAATTAGTTGAACAATGTAGACGGTTGGGATTACGGAGTTTTGACATCTTGATTGTTTATGAAAACCAATATTAACCACAGAAAATGCAAACAAATATAAACTGTAACCAGACTATTTTACTGACCGGTAGATTACAACACTTTAATCCTATGTCATTAGGTGACAGTGAGGCTTATTTGCTACATTACATGTAATAAAGATAGTTTACACGTATGACCGTTTAGTAAGTCTGCCATCAAGTTATTTGTTCACAATGTAAAGAAACTACTATAGGTCTACAACACGCTTGATTATCAATCACAGTCAGTCGTATTACACAGTTATACTGTCCCAGTAATTCAAAAATTCCAAAACCTGTATTAATTTATCATCACTAGTCCAAACACTTAGCTTTTACATCGAAGTTTTCCAGTAAACAATAAACTGATAAATAAATCTAAATAGATACAAGCATTGTTTTAAACACGACAAAACACTATTAATTTACATAACACTCACATTTTAAACTATTTCGAAATAAAAAAAATTGATGGAACAAAACATAACCAAATCCATAGTTGAAATATGTTTACATTTGAGTGATTTATAAACAAATATGCAGTGTTTCCACCCTACGGTAAAAATATGCCACGCACTGATACAAAAAATCCCACTTTATCCCAGACTCTTCCTTATAGTATCCCTCGTCATATCCCACACTTTCCCACTGATTTGTTAAACATTGCAACACAATTAATGTTAAATATTATATGATTATTGAATAATGTATTATTACAATATTTATACCGTTAGATATAGCTTATTTAGATCTACTAATTACCTATAGGTATTTTACATTTTAGTACCTCAAAGGATTTTGAGCAATGCGACATAGGTTAAATGATACGGTGAATTAACTAAATTAAATAATTTATTTACGTGAGAGGTACTAATATTTTTAATCGTAGTACTAAAGAGTACGAAGTAGGTACTAAATAATGGCAAATAGTTTGCTTGTTAATTCCAACATGGCTCGGCCAGCGACATTGACATGATTCAGTGTTCGTTCTGTGACGTTTATAAAATCATAATAGGTGCGGACAGCGAGGTTAAAAAATGGGAAACCCCGCAACTGCCAGTACGGCGAGAAAATCCACTAGAAGTGCTACTGCTAAGGAGCTCTGGTCGTAAGTTGTAAGCAAACTAGCAGACGTAGTGCCGATTTCAAAAAAATCCCACTTTATCCCACAATCCCATTTTATCCCACAAGCAGTCAAAATATCCCATATAGGGGATAAAAATCCCTCAAGTGAAACACAGATAAATCCCAGCTGACATTTTAAAGACAACCATAGTCAATAGCTTACTACGAAAACCAATTCAACTACTGAATATCAAACATTAAAATTAGTTTTAATAATTATTAATAATCCAAAATAAAATACAAATGCTGTGTTAAAACATCCCTTTGGTATCCCAAATGACTCCTTCAAAATTTCATTAAGAAATGTTTTACAGTTATTTAGTATTTCGATAACACACCCACCCACACACACACAAACACACCCACCCACACACACACACACACCACACACGGCCACTGAAACTTCTTCATCAATACAGTGATTCACTTCGTTCATCAAATTATATATAATTGTATAATTGTATATTTTGATTGTCTATGAGTGTGTATTGATAACAATTTGTATGTGGCTTTTTATGTGATCTGTTGAGATTCAGACAACACATTTTTGCTTTCCATATTTCTACAGCAAACTTGCGTACTTAGCCCAAATGTTATTATTATGGAAAATTAATAAAATTATAAATATCGCTTATTTATAAATGTATTTTTATGAAACTTGGTAAGTGGCTTTATGCGGTAGTGTAATACCGCAGTACAGTAATAAATGCACTGGAAATTCGCTGACTACGCAGGTTTGCTGCGATGCGACGGGAATATTTTGTATACGAGAGACTGCAAATTAAGTCCACGCTAATCTCTGGAAGAATATATAGTAATAATATAAGTCACATTGAAATTGATTTACGTATAACATGTCATAAGGGTTCATAAAGAATTGATGCTCGCTTTGCAAAACTGTACACGTGCAGAGACGTTCTCTTCAAACAGACAGCTGTCACTCAGCCGATTGCATCATACAACCCCCCCATTTGGACACCTGCCTTCTGCGTCGAACAGTAACTGGCATCGGTTTTAACAAATATTACAAATTGTTGAGTGGAAAATATAGTTTTTATAACATTATTTTTAGTAATGCCACTTAACGTTTTACGCAACGTAAATTAATTAATTTTAAATTGAAATTGCAAACATTTGTTCATGTAAAAAATACAACTGTTTATGGGGAAAAATACGGTTGAAAATGATTAAACAACGTTTTGACCAATTTTTAACGTATTTTAATGTGTAATATGTTACATACTAACTATTTAGATGTTTCCCTAGATAAAATCTTCGTAAAAACGAAAATAAACACCCGGGATTATAAGACAGTTTATATTCTTTACTCTGTGACAAACCTAATTTACTTCCCCATTTGATGGAATTTTTATATGTAATCGCGAGATCAACTAAAATATTATTTTTTTACATAAGGAGTCCTAAGACCAGTGAGCCTTTTGCCAGTGGAAATTTCAATATTTCAAAATTAACCAAGCAAGTACCAGAGGGTTTGTTAACTGACTTTAGGTACCATTAGTGAATTTATCCTGCAGGAGTGTCGATAACTCTCGGTTGTTTTTACGTAGAATTCGCCATCGTAAAGCAATAATAAATTAACTATTTTACATTTGAAACAAGTATTTCTCTAACAAACCTTTGTTAAAACCCAACGGTTTTTATGGTTTTATGAACCTCCATTGGTTTCTATAGTAAAACCAATGGAGGTTCTAAATCCATGTATTCAAATCTCCATTATTTGCATAGGGACAGATCATGTCCATAAATCTGTGGGTATCATGAAATGTCTGCATTTTCACATTAAAACCGGTTAAAAACATTCCCTTCTTCTTTAAATACTTTGTTTACATTCAAACATGTGTTCATTAAAAATCCATAGTTACTGTTAATGCTGGTATACACGTGAGAGTTTGTTATACTCTTCGACTATCGGACACTGTCGGAGAGCTGACTCGGCACCGTTTACACGAAGCATTTTACTATATAGCGCAAACTCTCTGATAATAAACAACTCTCACGTGCATACCAGCCTTTATGAATATTAGTTTTATTGTGAAATTTAACATCAATAATTTCACACACTATAAAAATACCATTAATTGAAAGATGGTAAGGAACGTTTAAAGGAGTTGCTTCAAAGCATCACTTTTTGGATGAAATTAATTACAGTACTTCTGTAATTTAAAAAAAACGTAAGCAGATAAGAATACGTTTTTAGTTTTGTAATAAGTGTTGATTACCTAAATATTTTGTTACAGTTGACATTATAATCTGTTATAATGGATGGTCGATAATGACCATCGTAATTTGCAAGTGGACGAGGTAGTGACGGCCACAATAACAATGTGCGGGCTGGGCATGGAAGGACATTCATTACCACATAACCGATGGAAGGGCTCATTGCACAAAGCACGTCGTCGTGTCGCTTAGCAACCACTGTATTACCTACAGGCTATGTATTGACTGTTCAAAACCTGTTCCCAATAATAAATAAATCCCTTGATTTCTCCGCCACGTAATATGTACATGAGTATTCCAGTTTAATAATTTAAACTTATGGGTATTTTTTAACGTTTACATTTAATAATTACTTTGGGAGGTTTGGACCGTTTTCCTCTTTACGTTAAATGTAAAATGCCACTGGCGTAGTCAAGCAAGCAAATAGTCCTCCCCCTCTACCCTACATGGCGACAGTGTTTTAGAGACCCATCTCGCTATTTGCCAATATGAGATGGAACCCGTACAAACTTACATCGAAATATCCGGGCTGAATTTTATATCATACTTCCTGAACCCCTGAACGTGATGTAAAAGTATTATTAATTTGGTACTCTAAGTGGTATTGTAAAATATAGTAAAGATAGGTATTCAAATTGTTATATAATAGTCGTCATAGACGTTACTTTAGTTTTGCCAGTATTTTTTTTAAATTTCTTTAGTAAATTTAATTTGTTTATATACTCTTTAAATTTATCGGTCTATATTGACGGATCAATTTAAAACTATCATCATTATAATCTTTGCAGATCTAAATAGTTGAATTGTAGTTGCAATATATTAACATCTGAATCTTTACTAATACTAACAAGCTATTAGGCTGACTTCTGTTTGAAGTCACTCAAAATGATTTAATTTTTATTTACTGGTTATTTTAGCACTGTCCTGTTTATAATACCGTGCCTGCCACATAACATCAATTCATAAAACTGAAGTAAAATAGTAGACAAATCAAGTGTTTTCTAAAATACTGCGGTATTCTAAAATATGGTAGTGAATTCCGATAAAACTAAATTTATTAACTTTGACCTCAGGAAATTCTACTTTGACGATGTCGGTCGCTTCCTGACCCAGCTGTTTCAGTGATGAGTCACCTACTAGCGTTATCACTGCACTGTTTAACTTTTTTATGGGACACACAATTTTAAATCGTTTTTAGCAGAATTAAAAAGTTCAGGAACAAATAAGAAAATTGATACCAGACACGACACTATTACGTTTGCAAAAGCCATTTGTATTGCCATATGTTTATTAAATATTTAATTTCTACTTAACTTTGTTAGGAAATTGAATAAAAACAGCAATGTTGCTAAGCATGTATTTAATTTGTTTGCAAACACTGATACTTTTTAACTTGAACAATTTGTTTTATTCTAGCTCTCATAGCAACACCTCTCAAACACTGAATGTGTTCATCTGACAAAATATGGTTACTGGTAGCGTAATAGCTTACTGTTCTTTAGTTAGATTTGTGTGCATGTGTATTATATTCATTATAACAGGTTTATGAAACAGTGGCCGCAGCAAATAATGTTTCACCAAGAACCCTGTGTAGGATAAAGTTACCTTTGAAACATGCAATGGCAAATGAAAAAAATGCAAGCAATGTCGACCTCAACATCGAAGATAATAAACACCGAAATCACGGAACCGTTACTACAGAACAATGAAGCAGACGTGTGAAACGAATAATGTACCTAAACTTAGTACTCCAAGATGCAAAAAAATGTTAATCTGTCGTAGCAGAGCTTGACAATACTGCCATTCGTAATCAAACGTAAAGCAAATTTATCGAATGGTTGCATACGGACTTAAGCAAAGGTTTTGAAAAACATTGGATTTAATTGGAAGAAACTAATAATAGAAAAATCATAATGCAGAAGCTATCAGTAGCTATAGGTACCAGCAACCAACTTTTGTCAGATGCACATTCAAACTTTTAGTGTTTGATAGGTGTTGCTATGAGAGCTATCAATACAAGGTGTTGCTATGAGAGAATACTTAATACAATACTAGAAGTTTTACAATAGTATTTAGTTTGTACCTTAAATAAATGAATCATCGTTTTTTGTTAATTTTAAAATGTCTATGACCAATGTCGAAAGGTATAGTTTTATGTTTTAGAATTATTAGTAATTAGTATTAGTATTAGTAATTATTAGTGTAGTATTACTCTAATTTGTATAAACATTAAAATATGTGTAGTTTTTGTGAATTTTTAAACGGCAGTGGCAGTGCAGTGTATCCCGGAGCAGAGCAAGTTTCTGGCTAATAACATCGCGCGTTTCTGTTTCACGTTCACCGTGCGGTACAAATCATGGAAGATGGCCGTGTTACTACCTCGAATGAAGTGTTCTAACTGAGCTGAGTACATTGTTGGTGTTGTTATGCGAGTTGCGGGTTGTGTGAACTGTCCATCGCCGCGATCCGCGTGAAGGCGCTTAGGTGAACGTTTTCAGGGCGGCTAGTACAAATTTAACTGCCATTTGAAATACATGGGCACTCTATACTGGACGGTGAACGTGGGACAGAGTATATGAGTGGTTAGTTTTTGTGAAAGTCGGAAGTAGAGTAGGAGCACTGGATTATTAGAAATAGCGATATTATTAGTTGCTTTAGTCGAACATTTTGCACTAATTTACCGTTTTTTTTTTTTAAATGGAAAGAAATAGGACTTCGAACTTACACATATATAAATTTGAATAACAAATTACATAGATACAGTATGATAAAGAGTACCAATAGAAAAAGTTAATAGACATATCTAACTGAAAACTACAGTAAACACACACTACAAACGGAAAAAACTAAATTACAGTGTACAAACTCCACACTACAGTGCATAAAACGGAAGATTTTTTAATATCAAATATTGATCTATGAATATCAAAATTTATATTTTACATTTACACCTTGTAATGCATCAGATTAAGTCTTTACCAACAAAGTTGATATACTGATCCCCTACACTGATGCCTCACTCTAGAAAGAATGCACACGTTTATTTTCTCAGCTTTGAGTTCATTGAAGCAGTGCAGAAGAAGTTTATCTCATATACGAAAATGAATCGCAACTGGAATACTTGTTTGCCATCATTGCATCAAACCACCGAGAACCTCAAGTTCTCCAAGTAGCCATAAAGTTCACATGTAAGTTACTCATGGCCACCGTATTGGCAGGAGAAATAATTTGGTTTGGAGTGCCTGGTTATATTTCCTGTTCCAGTCGATATTCGTGTCCTTCATAAATTAGAGCATGTGACCTAGTGATAAGGAGTGTTGTTTTTCCAGCCGATTTAGTGAAAGGTTTGACGTACTTGTTGGTTATATAAGCTTTTGAAGTGAGACAAACAAAGTGATGTATATACAAATTAATTAGTTCTTTGACCGATATGATTTATTGTAAGATATATATAAATTAAGTCTCCGGAAATTTTATTTAAGGATATTGAAAAAGAATATTCAGTTCACTATTGCTACATTAAGAAGCTGACACACACTCGTGCATATTGCAAGGCGAATAAGTTAGTTGAGTGTGGAATATGTAGTATGCAATGAGTGAGATTTAGTGTTTTGCCTTTTTATGAACAAGATCGACTGCTTCTTTGGTCAGGATCATTAATTGTAGCCCAATGATCAAAAGTAGCTGGATTCAGTTTCGAACGATCACAAACACAAGTAACTTGTTAGAGCAGCGATGGATAATGTAGTGCGATAAATTTCTTAAAGTATGATACAGGTTTTAATGATTTCCTTATTCTATTTCTGTGATTCAAAAGCTAGCAATTACTACTTAGTGCACTAACGAAGGAAGGAAGGGGCGGGGGCTGGAGCTAATGCCCACAGCCATTACGTGTCTGGTTTTGGCTTTAATGACTTTCCACCATTTGTTACTGGTCTTTCACTTTATCATTTGAAAAAATAAAATAACCCCGTAGCAGCAAACCTGCATACTCAGCGAATTTCCAATGCATATTAATTGATCTTAATACCATACAAAGCCACATACCAAGTTTCATCAATATACATTCATAAATAAATGCTTTATGAAATTTTAATTATTCTCCATAAGAATAACATGGCTGATGAGTATGCAGGTTTGCTGAAATAAGGAACGCTAAAAATGGGTTTTTATACAAATATCAATATAACTCAACTAGGTAAAGCCACATACCAAGTTCTATTAATTTATGTTCATAATTAAAGGAGATAACACGTTACTTATTCTCCATAAGAATAACATGGGGCTGAGTATGCAGATTTGCTGTTACGGGAACTATCGGCCAAAAAATGGGTTTTTGTGCAAATATCAATAGACCACAGTGAAATGAAGCAATATACCAAGTTTCGTCAGGATAAGTTGATAAATAAGCGAGATATCGAATTTTTTTTATCCTCCATAAGAATAACATTGGACAACGTACTGTGTTTAGCACTTTCAATATCTCAGTAACCAATTGACGTAGAGCAATGATTAAAACACCAAATTGTGCGTCTTTTTAAGCTAATTCCAATGGAAAAAAATAAAATTGTTCTTTTTCAAAAAGTATATGTAAAAAACTCAAAAAACCCATTTTTGGGGTACAAAACCCCTCCCAAAATACCCCTTTCGATAGGTCGATCTGTCTGGTTTTCCAACTTAAAGTCATAAATGCTGCTTTACACGTTTGTACAAGATTTCATCAAAATCGGACATTTTTTACGAGAGTTATCGCACCCACGGACACACACACACACATATATATATATATATATATATATATATATATATATATATATAAAATTTGAATCTGGAGAGAACATTTCTACTATATATATATATATATATATATATATATATATATATATATATATATACAGTTTCGAACGAATGGTGTTTTTGGGGTCTGGGGACCTCAAAACGAAAAGTTATCATGGTCCCAGGCCTAGGTCGTACCATGCCGACTACGGTAATAGCTTCTTCCCTATAGGGGAAATTCGCTAAAAATAGATGGGGCTTTATTCCATGTTCATCAGTTTACTTGTATAAGCTACTAAAAAAATATTCAAAATTTTTCCATTTGATACACGAATTACGTTTGAATTCTCGTAATAAAAAGAAACAAAACCAATAAGTTATATATGTTTGATCACATAAAATTCGTCTGTGTTTTAGGGTGGAGGATAAATCGTCAGATTGTTTTAATAAAATATATAACGCAGGAAACAAAAATGGAGACTATGGCACATCCATTTCTGACTCAGGAGTTGAAATTTTCTCAATCAGACATAATTGAAACCATTTTCAGATTACAGATTTTGTTGCAGCCATAAAGAAGTATATTTTAAAAGCTACGTGATAAATCACAAAACGATATAGATGAGTATACTGACACTTTTAGCAGACTGCGTTGCTAAACTGACTGGTCTTCCCCCGAGCAAAGCTCGGCCCCCCCAGGTACTATAGGTTAAGAATGAAAGATGAATTTAATCTAAAAAAGACAAGGGTTCAAAACATTTAGTAAACGATGCCAAGCGCTGCATGACGATTTTCAGACCATTAACATCAGATACTCAACGATCTTTGAAACCACGCCAAGTCTTCGTGTTCAGTGAGCACCCTGTTGAAGCTACACTTTCAATACTGAGGTAAAATATAATCTAATTATTACCTCATACATGTCAAATTGAAAACGTTTGGTCCAAAACGTTATATTAGTACGCATAACATAAACTAGAAGAAAAACACGATTACCTATACTGTTTTCGCGTTTATATTTTGTTATACAATTGCTGATATAATCAATTATTGATTCATCTTCAAACATGGTTTTTATTACTAACACCCGTTAAGTAGTCTATAACCCATAGCAGATAGCTAAAGATAGGTTAAAAAACATAAATTTTGCCCATTCGAACAGGTAACCCGTCTTAATCTTACCGAGAGTTAAGATAAACGGAACGGTTGTTGTCGTGCTATTTGAACCCTTATCATTTGCCCTTAATCTTACGATTGAAATATACGACTCTAAACAAACGACAAGCAATTATTTTTTAAATGTCGTGTTGTTCAAGTTTTTATCCGGTTGCTTTTATTTACTACCGGCTCAAAATAAACAATACAGACAAACAATCTACAAAATAGACAAAATAATCTAAATTCCTGCGGAAAAAGTAAAATAATTCAGTTACAAGCTGTCTTCAAACGATTTTCTGAAGAAAATGGATAAATGTTTAAACATACTTCCCAAATGTATCTGTGTTTTACAAGTTATGACAGAGTAAAGCTCCATTAGACAACTTGAAATATTGTCATACAAGTTACTAGTGTTTGTCATAATCGGGAAATTTTTGAAATATGAATACCAAACTTTCTTATTAATAAAGCTCTCTATTTGTATTAAACCCAGCGTGCCCGTCTCTAGCTAAAAGGGCGTATTTTATATCTAATATGACAACACTTATTAGCAAAATTTAATTTCTGAAATAATTAATTAAATTAAAACTGTCCGACTGGTGAATAGACCTCGGGATTCCAATATCTCTTCTTCTCTGAAAAACTTATTATTTTGTTTGCAACACTTGTTGGTTCATCTCAAGATTCCAATGCAAGCTCACTACTCAGGTGGAGGATGTTATCAATTGGCATTAGGTACAAACAATAGAAATCAAAAGGTTTGAGGTAAAAGTTAAGATTAGTTCTTTTAACATTTTTCCTTTTGACTTTTTTAAAATATACAAACCAATAAACTAGGTTTTATGTTAAGTAAAAAGATACGTCCTCGTCAATAAAATGATAATTTTTACACTGGTAGTTTGGATATATTAGAGGCGTTTTATGACATAAGCTTAGGGATTACCTGATAAAATGGTGTTGTTGATCCCACGGTCATGTTGAAACAACGAAGACATTTTGAAATTCTGCTTAAAATGTTTGAGACAATTCAGCCATACTAATGCGAAGATTTTTAGCAAATTTCCCCTATAGGGAAGAAGCTGTTACCGTAGGTGGCATGGGAAGACCTAGGCCCGGGACCTTGATAACTTTTAGTTTTGAGGCCCCCAGATTCCAAAAACACCATTTGTTCAAATTCATATATATATATATATATATATATATATATATATATATATATATATATATATGTATAAACGGGTAAGGCAGCATTTATTTTCATGGGTTCGAAAACCAGTCAGATCGTATCACTAGAAGGGGGGTTTACGGGGAGGTTTGTACCCCAAAAATGGGTTTTTTGAACATATAATTTGTTATACATATAATTCTTTTTAAAGCTAAAATTGAGTTTAAACTATTGGATCCAGCTTAAAAACAAACAATTTGGTATTTTGATCATCGCTTTACGTCAATTGGTTACCGAGATATTGAAAGTGCTAAACACAGTACGTTGTCCAATGTTAATCTTATGGAGAATAAGTAAAATTTTATATCTTGCTTATTAATAAAACTTGGTATATGGCTTCATATGGTTGAGGTTTACTGATATTTGCATAATAAACCCATTTTTTGTGGTCCCTACGGCAGCAAACCTACGTACTCAGCAGCTATAATGTTATTCTTAAGGAGAATAATAAACATGTGATATCTTGCTTGTTTATGATCATAATTTGGTAAAACTTGCTGCATCTAGTGGTGATCCATTGGTATTTGCATAAAAATCCGATTTTTGTCGTCCTTGATGCAGCAAACCTGCATACTCGGACCTAATATTTGTCTTATGGAGAATAAATACAAAGTCATATATCTAGCTTATTTATGAATGTGGTTTGATGAAAGTTTGTAAGTGGCTTCAAGACTTAGTGAAGTCCCATTTGAAATTCGCTGAGTATGCAGGTTTGCTGCAACGGGGTATTTATATTTTTAAATCACCCTCTGGAGGCAAAACGACTGGTAGAGCTGTCATGTGAATAATTTATACATTATTAGTAAACAAACCTTCGACTATATTTATTTGTACTATGTATAAACTACATATTCATTACAAGGTAGCTTAACTGGGAGAAGGTATGAATGAGTTCTCCTATAAAGTATATTCTTGGTTATTATCTCACAGTGAGTACGTCATTTGTGACGTAATTGTTCAGTCACATACATGAGAGAGTTACATTGTCTGTGTCATGTTAAATATTTGCCAATTGACCTACTAAGCAATTTAGCTGCTCAAACACTGTGACGGACACGAAGAGTGGCATGAGTCATCATTGCTGGCTGGGTATCATCTTTCACTATGTACACTCCATTAATTTGATGGGCAATGTGGGAAAACTAAGAATGACAGGGTGTGTCATAACTAAGGTAAATGATTAGATACGGTATCTTTCCAGCTGAATTAATACATTTTAAAAGCAAATGTTTGTTTAGTCAGTGCCTTTCCGCACCAGATTCTAATGCAGGAACGAGAAATACATTTGAAAAAATTCCACGAAATGTCAATCGGTATTTACTTTATGCTCTTCAAGAGAGCTAAAATTGCTAAAATATTGTTTTTTTGACGGTGTGAAAGATATGTGATATTTTTAAATACTAACGATATCTTTCACACTATTTATGACCTAAGTAACTGTAAATATTCTTTAATAAACAAACAATTAGTACGATATAAATATAAATTGTTTTAAATTAAATTTCGATTAAACCGCTTCTGTATCTAGTTTCTTAAATTAGTATTGTTTTTGCAAATATACACAGTAATGCGATATTAAGGTTTATTATCTCTGTAGCATTCTGTCGTTGACTGACAGGATTAAGATTCCTACGGGTCTATTATTTTAAAGCCAACAAATCCAGACATCTTTATTAGAGTAAAAACAAAACAAAAACAATTTATTAGTTAAATTTACTCAATGTTCATTGCAGAGAAAGTGAACTGATTAACAAAGTGCTTTTTGACCGCTTTTCTTATGGAGACAAACTTAAAATTCGTTTATCTTTTATCATTTTCCACATATACAAATAAATTTGGCATGTCCATGTAGAGCAGCTGTACCTTCTATTAGAAGAGACTAGTCATCAGTAATATTCCGTTCAAACTAATAGAATAAGTATTATGAGACTTTGTACATTTACATCATGACAGCACGAGCGTGTCAAATAAAAGCTAAGCTTCACAAAAGCGACTTACGAGGCTTGGTTCGACGCCAGACGTCGCTGTGAGTGGAAGGCGGGCGACATTGTATTGACACGCAATATAGAGCAAAGGAATAAAGACATATCAGAGCACTATATTGAACCTAAGGTAAAACATATGAAGTTGAATTCCTTCACTGATACAAAGTATTTGATATATCACATTGGGGATGTATTAAATAATGTTGATATACGGTCCCCTTTACAATGCCTGTCAAATTATGTAGTAGCATCATTATAAGGCAGAGGAATGATAACACCTGACATCTTTAACAAGAGATAGTTTATTAGAGAAAAGCTAAATAGAGAACAGGGGTTTACAATTACATAGTCACGGGGGAGGGCAATAGCATATTGCCAACCACGCAAATATAAATTTTCAAACTAATATTAATATAATATGTCACCTTCCCTGTCAAAGAAAATAAAACCATCGATACAATGACATAGTAAAATAAATGTCCCTACTTTTTCCCAAGGCAATGTGAGGACTGTATGAAGCATTAAGGGCTGCTTTTTAGCACATCTAGCATATGTTATACAAACCTCTCATTTTGACACTAAGGCCTCAATTTTACTATTGATATTGCGCCAAAATAACACATCTGAAGCCTTGAGCTGAGTTTTAGTTACACCACTATGACATTAATGTAATCTAGACAACATTTCATTTCTTAGTACCTTAGGCAGTACAATATCAGTGCCCTTAAACAGAATACCATGTTTAGCAAAGGTCAATTCACTTTTTACATTCCAATAGGGCCTTATTTCCATTGGTAAAAAATGTTTATGGTTACGCCATACTTCCTTAACATACCTTTTCACAAGTTGAATCCCATTGTCCTGCTTTGACAGTCAACGATTTTATTTAATTGAGTGTCAGAAATATCTATACTACTTAAAATTAAATTTACCTGAGCTTCCAGCTCTTCATTCTCAATACATACTCTTTATTCTGTGATTTGTCACATGCCCTAGATAACGTAACAGCAATGTACAGTTCTTTGCCTATTTTGTAGACAAGATCAAAAGTGTACTTTTGCAGTTTGATTAAAATTCGCTGAAGGCGTGGAGAGCACGACTCAATATTTTTCTTTACAATTGAGATCGGAGGGAGATGGTCGCTTTCGACAGTGAATTTAGCACCAAACAAATATTGGTTGTTGACAACCGTACACTACAGCCAATAATTCTTTTTCAATTTGTGTGTATGCCTGTTGAGTCTGACTGAGGTATTTGGTCGCATACGGAACTGGATGCCCGTCCTGCAGAATTACCGCCCCAAGGCCATATTTTACGGCATCAACGGATAATACTACAGGCTTGCGGACGTCAAAGAACTGTAGCTCTGGCTTTTTTAGACAAAACTTCTTTAACCTTATTAAAATCACTTTTATGTTCATGTGACTAAATGAAATCAACATCTCTCTTAAGTAAAGACCTGGGAGGTGCAGTTAGGTTGGACACTGAGACAAACTTACTGACATAATTTACTAATCCTAGATACCTTTCTAGTGCTTTCCTGTCACTGGGTGGTGGCATATGAACAATGGATTTTACCTTGTTATCATCAACAGACACTCCAAACTCATTAATCTTATGACCTATATAAAGCTCACTAAGACCTACCTTACTTTTATTTACATTAAGTTTCACGTTTTCTAGTCTAAGTTTGTCCAAAACAGCTCTCAGTCTTCGGTCGTGTTCAGCTTTATCCTTACCCCAGATTATAATGTCATCCACGTACACTGCGACACCATCAATGTTTTCCGATATTTGAGTCATCCTTTGGCTGAAAACTTCACTTGAAGAGCAGACCCGCAGGGAAGGCGCGGCCACTTATAGCGACCAAATGGTGTGTTGAACGTACACAGATCGCTACTCTTTTCCGACAGCTTAGTGTGAAGAAATGCATTTTTAATGTCCAAAGTAGAAAATAGTTTAGCCCCAGCCTATTTACAAGCTATGTCGTCAAAACATAGTATTTGATAATGTTGCCGCATGACTGCTCTATTAAGCATAAGTCTTTAGGGTCCATGCAAAGACGTATATCACCGTTTGATTTTTGAACGATCACTAAGGAATTAACCCAGTCTGTTGGATGAATAACTTTAGTGATCAACTTTTTCAAGCTCATCCAGTTTATTTTTTAATTTTGGTTTAATAAACAAAGGCACATTCCTTGGGGCATGTATCTTGGGTTGAGCATAAATTTTTAATTTAATTTCAAACTCACCACTAAGGCAGCCGATACCAAAAGTCAAATCAGAATTCTCTGAGATAATATTTTTTTGGTTGGATTGAGGTAGGCCTAGTCCTGGTTCCGAAGCTGTGGTGCAAGGGTTCAGTTCACAAGCGTTAACTCGTTGAATCAGATTTAGGCCAGCACAAGACTTAAGACCTAAGATACAAGGTGTATTAGCATTTATTACATAAAAGTCTAGAATGTACCTCTTGTTTTTGTAGTAGCCTACCAGCTCAATTTACCAATGACATTAAGTGTTTCACCTGTGTATGAAGTTAACCTATTACTAGGGGGTAAAAGGTTATTTTTGTCAACACCCAACTGACACATCACATTATAGTTGATCACATTTACCTGGGCTCCAGTGTCGAGCTTAAAAGAGACATTATAGTATTGTTTATGAGCAAATTCACAGACCAGTCATTGTTATTGTTTGATTGATTGACTTGACCTAGACACAAATCTTCAATAGCACTAAACTTTCTGTTTGATTTACACTGAGTGGAGAAATATTTCCACCTTTTACATTGAGAACACTTTTTGCCATAGACCTGACATTTATACTTGGGTGGTTGTAACCGCATTGATTACAAATGAAACTACTCCCTGCACTGGAGTTTGAGGTTAGGCGCTTATTATTTACAGATTTATCCGGAGTTCGAGGTGCAGAACGTGGGTGTGAATAATTATTACCACTTCCGCTTCAATGTGCTTCGTGGTCTCTTTTATATGAACCTTTTTGATTCATTTTATGACTATCAATTATTTTACATAAAGAGTTTTCAGTATTTGCAACGGAACACAAACTTTCCAGTTGAAGCTTTGTCCTTTCAGCTGCCCTACATATTTCTAGAACCTTAGAAAGATCCAGCTCTTCCACTCTTAGCAAACGATCTTTAATTGACCTATCTCTAATTTCTAAGATTAATTTATCTTTGATGAGACTGTTCATTAAGTCTTTGAATTCACATGTAGCACTTAGGTCACGCAAATCCGTAACATACTGTTCGATTGACTCATCTAACCTTTGTTCAAGTGTGAAAAATGAATGTCTTTCATAAGTTATATTTAGTTCAGGAAGAAAGTATTCATCAAATTTCTTAACCACCGTTTCATAATCTGCCTTATTTTCTGTGTCACTGTATACAAAATTATTGACAATTTTCAAGGCACAACCTCCAATCAGGTTTAACAGCAAAGCTATTTTATACTCACTGTCCTCAGCTGATGCTTTACTTGCAAATATATAGTTTCGGAATTTTTGTTTAAAAAACTTCCAGTTTTCCCCCATATTTCCTACCCAGGAAATTTCCGGTGGAGGTTTGATCGTGTGTGACTGCAACATTGTCGCAACCTGCTTTGTTATAGGCCTAGTTTCATCAGGTTCATTATCCTCGCCTCCAGCCATTTGAAATAAATTGAGGATTCTTACTGGTTATGTTCACTGATAAAACATACATTTGATACTTTCGCTATACCGACTGCGCCATGTCAAATTATTTAGTATCATCAATATAAGGCAGAGGAATAATAACGCCTGACATCTTTAACAAGAGACAGTTTATTAGAGAGAAGCTAAACAGAGAACAGGGGGAGGAATTACACAGTCACAATTACATAGTCACGGGGGAGGGCAATAACATGTTGCAAACCACGCAAATATAAATTTACCAAAACTAATATTAATTTAATATGACAATGCCTGATGCTGGGGAAAAATTCTTTTTTTTATAAATCGTCAGTTTTTAAAACTTCTTTAAAGTGCTTTACTTCATAGAGATATTGTTATTTGCTTTAGAACGCCTTTAGATAGAGAGGTAAAAATAACATTTGGTACAAATCTTCTCACGGTGTTTCGCACAATGATATTTAAGGGACGATTTTCAAAGTATAGGGAAACTGAGTTCTACCAAGGGCAGGGGTAAGAATAGAGTCAGGTTACAAGGAAGTATGTTGTGGTCATGGGAATAAAGTATATGGTGTAAACTGTATATACGCATAATACTCACTCCCAACATGGAAAAGAAAATCCAAGTCCCGCATAACTGGATAGAAAAAATGGAAAACTAAATCTGCATTATTGGGAGTTTAAATTTGTATAAATTTACCAAGGTGAGACATTTATAGTTTAGTATGTATGTTGCTTAAGGTTGCAGGTCTGACTTTTCAACTGAGGTTGGAGGCAAAGTTCAATAAAACAGATCCTATGTTGAGGTTACCGTGTAATGTAAATAGACAACAACTCCGAGACTAGAGCCTTCTAGATAATAAGTATGTTGTCAGCTTCTTGTTTATTTCCTACAACAATCTTGCTTTATTTTAAACAGTGGTTATAAATTATTTTTTTATTTTGCCAAACCTAATAGAGGTAATAGTAAACTACGTTTAGTGCTCTTAATATTACAATACTACTTTTAAACCGTATTAGAAACAGTACAAGAAATAAAATCCTTCATTACCAGATTCAAGTTATACAATAATCAATTTATTTTAGTACATAAAGTAAGTTTAGAATTTCGGGCTTGCTGAGTCTGTACATACACTATTTGTATTTGTATTAAATATCTCTGATCAATTGGGACTGCTGATACTAATAATGTTAAAATTTTATAACAAAATACCCTTTTTTATGTAGATTTGTATTTTATTTCTTAAATCATAAAAAATGGAACCTACATAACAACTTTGTTCCGTTTTAAAATATTAATAAATTATCATTATTATTATTTTATTTACAAATTTAACTCTGTAATATTATCTGATCAAAATCTCTAAACAGGAAGAGATTTAATACAATAAATAATATTCCGTACACGTACAAAGATACTAAATTTGTTTTCAAATCTTTCGGCGCGTGCGAATGTTACTTGGTACAAATATCAAATAATATAAAATTTTTAATGTACAAAATAAACCTGAATTTAATAGAATATATGTCTACTTTATTGTTATTATTTGATTTGAGTGTATGGAGAGTATGGACGATGACATTTGAGAGTTTACGTGACTCTATGAGTATTTATCCTGTAAATAAAAAACACATATAGTATCACTCTCCAAATATATATTACAATTCAACTAAACTTGGTTTTCAGTCTCCAACATTTCAGAGAAATTTTTATTACTCTAGTATATCAGTTTTAATTTACTTATAACTATCATCATCATCATCATCTTCTTCATCTTCATCATCATCATCATCATCATCATCATCATTTTGTTTTAATCCAAAGTGTGAATGATCTTTGATTGCAAGTTGAGTATTTTTTCAATATTAAAAACTATTATGTTTTAATGATTTAGTTAAACACAATGAATTCATATTACAGATTACAAATATTTCTTTCGGTTGGTTTACAACAAAAATATTATTTAACTAAATATTGTTATATTTTGTGACTATAAGGAACGATAGTGCCGGAACACGATGGACAGTCATTAGAGCCCAAACAAGGCACGAAATAACCGCTAGCATTAGAAATTCATCTACCTTTGACATGTGTGGTAACGAATAATTAACTAAAAACCATAAATTGGTAATAGAAACAGTGAAACTTAGGAATAAAATAATACTAGCCATAGTAAACAAATTGCTAATACCTTTTTAAAGCCACTGACACTGAGCCGGATCACAAATATCACAATTTAACCCTTTAAACGCACTGGGGCTGAGCCTCAATAGATCATTGTTCGGCAATCCTTCCGGTTTACCCTTATTTTATTGTGTACACTCAGTGAATACAATTACAATAAAATTGACCTATATTCTTTTACCGGTACTGTTAAGGTTGTTGTAAGATTTTTATTTTACAGAAACTACTCGTATCTTCACGAAGACACTTGACGTTGTCTTCAATATAAAACTGGTTTTGATAAGGACCCAAAACTTAACCGAAAGAAACACTTTTTTATGAGTTACTTAACCTTAAAACTGCAATGGTGATAGCCCTTAACTCATTCTATAATGTAATGAAAGAGCGTACTCGTGGTATTTATGTAAAATACCTCCGTCGCAGCAAACCTGCGTGCTCAGCGAATTTCCAATGCAAAATATATGTCTTAATACCACAAAAAACCGCATAGGTACCACGTTTCATAAAAATATATTCACACATAAGTGATACATCATATTTGAATTATTCTCCATAAGAATAACATTGGGGATGAGTACGCAGATTTGCTGCAACAAGGAAGAACAAATATGGGGTTTCATATAAATCCCCATCAATATTACTCAACTATACGAAGCCACATACCAAGTTTCATCAATATAAATTCATAAGTAAGCGATATATACAATTTTGATTATTTTCCATAAGAATAACATGGGGGATAAGTACGCAGGTTTGCTGCAACAAGGAACACAAAAAATGAGGTTTTATGCAAGTATCAATATAACTCAACTAGGTGAACCAAAATATCAAGTTTTATTAATTTATGTTCATAATTAAGGGATACATTACATTTGACTTATTCTCCATAAGAATAACATGGGGGCTGAGGACGCAGGTTTGCTGCTACGGGAATTGTGGGTAAAAATTGCGTTTCTAGTGCAAATAACAATAGACCACAACCAGATGAAGCCGTATACCAAGTTTTAGCGAATTTCTCCGATAGGGAAGAAGCTATTACCGTAGTCGGCATGGTAAGACCTAGGCCCGGGACCATGATAACTTTTCGTTTTGAGGTCCCCAGACCCCAAAAACACCTTTCGTTCGAAACTGTATATATATATATATATATATATATATATATATATGTGTGTGTGTGTGTGTGTGTGTGTGTGTGTGTGTGTGTGTGTGTGTGTGTGTGTGTCCGTTAGCACGATAACTCTCGTAAAAATACTCTGATTTTAATGACATTTGGTATAAACATTGATGACTAAGTTCGAAAACCAGCCAGATCGCTCCATCCGAAGGGGTATTCTGGGGGGGGGTTTGTACTCCGAAAATGGGTTTTTTGAATTTGTTATATATAATTTTTGAAGTAGTCAAATATTAGTTTTTACCATTGGATTCAGCTTAAAAAACACACAGTTTGGTATTTTGATCATTCCTCTACGTCAATCGGTTACCGAGATATTGAAAGTGCTAAACACAGTACGTTGTCTAATGTTATTCTTATGGAGGAAAAGAAAAATTTTATATCTCGCTTATTTATGAACGTATAATGACGAAACTTGGTATAAAGCTTCAGCTGGTTGTGGTTTATTGATATTTGCTCAAAAAACATTTTTTTTGCCAAAGCCTCCCGTATCAGCAAACCTGCATACTCAGCCCCATGCTATTCTCATGGACAATAATTAAATGCCATGTCTCCCTTAATTATGAACATAAATTAATCAAAACTGGTATACGACTTCACCTAACTGAGTTATATTGCTATTGGCAACCCATTTGTTGGGTTCCTTGTTGCAGCAAACCTGCGTACTCAGCCCCAATGTTATTCTTATGTAGAATAATTACAATTGTACATACTGCTTATTTGTGTATATATTTGTATGAAACTTAAGTAAGTGGCTTTATGTAGTATCAAGACATTTATATTTCCATTGGAAATTCGCTGAGTATGCAGGTTTGCTGCGACGGGGGTATTGTTAGTATACGTTCATAAAAAAGTTAGCTATAATTTTTTTCTTTTTCTCCATAAGAATAGACAAAGTACTGTGTTTAGTACTTTCAATATCTCTGTAACAAATTGACGTAGAGAAATGATAAAAACACCAAATTGTGTGTTTTTTAATGCTGAATCCAATGGTGAAAACTAAAATTTGACCTTTTAAAATATTACATATAAAAACTTCAAAAAACCCATTTTTGGGGTACAAAACGCCCCCAAAATACCACTTCGGATGGGTCGCTCTGTCTGGTTTTTGAACTTAAAGTCATAAATTACAAAGACCAAGAAGTGTGGTCTTCTTCACACGTTTATAACAAATTTTATAAAAATCGGACCATTTGTACCAGAGTTATTGCAAATTGAAATTTCCAACCATAATGTTGAATGGAACATTATATTTAAATTGTTTTAAATATAATCGTTTTATATGTATCTTTATATATTACTTCTCAAGGGTGTTTTTAGTCGGCAGGCCCTCAATATTTAATCAAAACCAACAATTGAGTCGGAATCTTGAAGATTAGCTTCACCGCTAAGTGCGAAAATTAAACAGACAATTCAAATCCATAAAAAGATAACTTAATGGGTGATTCTGACTTATTTACCTATAAAGATACTGGTGGCACCATCTGAAAGCGTCATGTTCAACTAACCCAAAACAAGTTTTTCAATTCCCATGATGGACATGGGCAATTATAGAACATATTTTTTAATAATACACATTCCCAAGTTCATTTCTTTATCGTTCGTTCCCGTTGGGGTTGGTTGTAAATAAGTAGAGTATGTAAACAAAGAGTTAATTTATAACTGTTGTTGTAAAAACTTGAATCGTTTGCATTATAAATCACGCAAAGTTAACTGCGAATTAAATATCAAGATAAGTCAATATCACGCAAGCGTGTCGAGTCGATCATATCTACTTCGTTGAAGACATTGCACAGAAAATTAATGCACGAACGGATTAAACACCGGTACTGTAGTACGTAATCGGGCCACAAGTACAACGGCCTCATTTTAGCTGTTATTCCCGCAATGCAGCAATTTAATTGTATTAATATCTCAAACATCATCATGGGTTTTCTCATTTTTAACATCTTTCCCTCCCGGGAAACTTAATGTTACTGCTGGACATCGGAAAGACTCTTAAAGGCTAAAATGAAAATTTTATACATGCTTAACAAGCAAAATACGTTATTAATACACTCATATATTTTGAGTGTGGAGGAAAGTAATAGACCGGGGAATCACATCACCTAATGTACGCATACATTGTAGTTGAAAGAAAATTATATTTAATTATTATAATATCCTTGGATTGTATAGTAGTTGGATATTTTGTAACTTTTTGTTTTGCTTCATGTCACCCTAATTGCATGATAAGTGTATTCAAATGTGGTAATAGTTAAACAAATAAAAAGTATCAGGAAACAAACACTACCGTTCTCCCTTTTAGGTAAATTGTAATCAATAAATCGCTTTGTATTAATTTACTAAATATAGAATATAAAGTACGGTTACATATATTTAAAATCGTCTAGTCGTATTTTTATTATCCATCCAAATTAGCTGTCTAAAATATTTATTTTAGCAAGATTAAACGGTTTAGGATACAACTAAATAATAATTGAGCGGAAATTTTGACTTTATGAGGTTTTTATCTATTAAATCAACATGGACATATAGTTCACTCAGCTGTTATCTATTCTCTGTACAATTGTTGATACTTTTATTACTAACAAGGCTTTTATTAAATCTTTACATTAATCTTTTGACAGAAATAAGTCTAGTAAAAAAAAACACCCGTGCGTGCAAAAGGTTATGTAGTTCTAATTTTGTAGTATGATGTTTGGACCTATACCACAAGTAAGACACCAAGTTTGCAGCTTCGAAAGTCCTGTGCTACTTTAGCAATAGCCAAAAAAAGTCAAATTTTAGCATTTTTTAAGTTATAGCGAATTTCCCTTATAGGGAAGAAGCTATTACCGTAGGTGGGTGGCATGGTGAGACTTAAGCCCGAGACCATGATAACCTTTTGTTTTGAGGTCCCTAGATGCCAAAAACAATATTCGTTCAAATTTATATATATGTGTGTGTGTGTGTGTGTGTCCGTTACCGCGATAACTTTTGAAAGAAGCACCCGATTTTGATGAAATTTGGCTCAAATGTGGAGAGTAACATTTATGACTTTAAGTTCGAAAACCAGATCGATCGGTTTATGGGAAGGGGGTTTTATGGGGGTTTAAAATTTTCCAAAAATCTGTTTTTTGAACTTTTTACCCTAAAATTTTAAAAACATTAGTTTTTGTTTTTAGCCATTTTATAGAGCTGAAAAAAACAAACAATTTAGTATTTTGAATCATTAAGCTAGGTTTAGTGGTTGTGGAGAAAAGTAAAAAAATGTGTCCATAAAATATCCCATGTTAATCTTACGGTTAATAATACGGTTTTTAGATTTTCCTCAGATAATTTCCCTAAAAACTCCACATTTCTTTCTACCAATCAGTTTAGCTCTACAAAACAATCATTTTGGCGTTTTAATTGTTGTTTTACGTCCAACCGTTGCAGTGATATTCAGAGTGCTAAACACAGTACGTTGTACAATGTTATCCTTATGGAGAATAAATAAAATGTTATATTTCGATTATTTATGTATTTATATAGATGAAACTTGGTATGTGGCTTCATCTAGTTGTGGTATATTGATATTAGCACAAAAAAGTTTTTGTTTATTTTCCCGGTAGCAGCAAACCTGCATACTCGGCCCCCATGTTATTCATATGGAGAATAAGTAAAGTTTTATATCTCCCTTAGTTGTGAACCTAAATTAATAAAACTTGGTATGTAGCTTTACCTGGTGGGGTTATATTGATAATTGCAAAAAAAACACATTTCTTATCTTCCTTGTTGCAGCAAACCTGCGTACTCAATTATAATGTTATTCTTATGGATAGTAAATAAAATGCGATATATCACTTATTAATTAATGTATTTTTATGAAACTTGGTAAGTGGCTCTAGGTAGTATTGATACCCATATATACGCATTGGAAATTCGCTGAGTACGCAGGTTTGCTGCGACGGGGGTATTTGCTAAATATCTCCGAAAGTATGCCTCTGACAGAATACGTTGTCCAGTCCTTTATAAAACTGGATACAGTAAGAATTGCTAAAGTTTGAGATGATAACGACTTCAGTACGTCCATTATATACTAAAATACAATACTTTAATAAACTCAACCCTCATTAATTATTCACCATAAGAAAAACATTGGGCTGAGTACGTAGGTTTGCTGCAACCAGGAATAAAAAAATGGGTTTTTATGCAAATATCAATAAACTCAACAAAGTGAAGCCACATAGCAGGTTTTATACATTTTTCTTCATAATTAAGGGAGACATTACATTGTAAATATTATCCAAAAGAATATCCTAGGGATTGATTGCCCAGGTTTGCTGCAACGAAAACCATCGGCAAAAAATCGGTGTTTTGAGCAAAAAACTATAAACTACAACCAGATGAAGCCATATCCCGATTTTCGTTAGTATAAGTCCATAAATAAGCGAGGTATACAGTTATTCTTTTTTAGCGAATTTCCTCCATAGGGAAGAAGCTGCTACCGTAGTCGGCATGGTAAGACCTAGGCCCGGGACCATGATAACTTATTGTTTCGAGGTCTCCAGACCCCAAAAACACCATTCGTTCAAAACTGTATATATATATATATATATATAAATACATATATATATACATATATATATATACATAAATATATATAATATGTGTGTTATTGTTAGTAAAAAGGGCTACTAATATAGTTATTATTTTAAACACAGTAGCCTGTTTTAAATTATTTGATTTTAAGACCGACATGTTTTGGACCTAAGGCCATAGTCTTGATCATAAACAAAACCTTACCTCACAATTAATATAAAGAAATCTGAATGTAAACAATAAATTGCTGATAATATTATCGTATGACTTTTCACAAATTTTCTTTAGTATGTTTCTCAACTATTGCGGCTTTTGGGTTTTAATTTCAATATTTTTTCATATATTGGGTTTTGTTTATGAATTTGCATGGTGTTAATAATATTTTGGGAATATTTTTTGTAGCTGAAGTAAATGTTGAATTCTTCTTTAATGTCAAGTTTGTCTCCTTTTGACCCATATTATATTATTTGCAAATCTCTTCTATGCTTTTAAATTTTTGATTTTGCTTTACGATGTGCTCTGCAACATTTGACTTCATGCTGTTTTTTTTGTTTTGATTTAAATGCTTGCACATGTTCTTTATATCTGCAGTTGAACGTCCAGCCGATATTTTTGGCACTCTGCACAATTGATCTTATAGATACCTGATCTATTGTAGTAGTTTTTACTTTTATTGTTTTCTTTAGTAAGTTTGTTGTTGATAATTTTCATAGAATTTTTTTGGTTCTGTAGCTTATTCTGAATTTTCAATGTCGAAAAGTTTTTCTTATTGATCCATTGAATTTAGCGCTGAATGGCAAACATATATATATCCTTTTATTGTATTTTCTGTTTGCGTCGTGTTTTTATTCTTCTTTCTTTCTTTCTTTTTGGTCATATTTTCGGTTATTTTTGGGTCGTATCCATTTTTGAAAGCTAAGTATTTAATAACATTTTTTTCTTTTATAAAAATTGAATTTTTCATGGGGATGTTAATCAAACAGTTGAGCATAGAATGGAAGGTTGGCATTTTTTGTTCCTTTGGATGGTTTGAATCAATTGGAATTATACAGTCACTAGTACATGGTTTTCTGAAAATTTCAAAAATATGTTTTTCATCTTCATTTGATATTAAAACATCTAAAAAGTTTATTTTTGGACTTCTTGGAAAAACTTAAAATCATATTCCGATGCTGGTTAGTCCGATGTAATATTTTTGGCACTTAAAGTATTGTATCTTAGTAAATAATAGACGTACTGAAGTCGTTATGGTCTCAAACTTCAGCACATTTTATCCAGTTTAAGAAAAGATTGTACAATATATTCTGTCAGAGGCATACTTTCGGACATAATTAGCAAAAACTGAAAAAAGTGAACAATTTGACTCTTTTTTTACTACTACGCCAGTAGCACAGGTCTTTCGAAGCTGCAAACTTGGTGTCTTACTTGTGGTATAGGTCCTAACAACATACTAAAAAATTAGAAATAAATTAGAACTACATGACCTTTTGCATGCAAGGATCCTTTTAATTTCTCCCCCTATACATAATATGTGGAGAAGTATTGTTTTCGGCAAAATTGTTGAATTTGAGTTATTAGTGGAAATTCCTTAAAAACGGCTCTAACGATTTTGATTAAACGTTTGTGGTTTGTAGAGCTTTAGGTTTCCAACAAAATGACAACACCCGCATTTCTGGAAAAATTTGGGTTCAGAAATTACAGGATTTAAAACATCCAACATTCTGTTTTTTTTTTATTTTTCACAAAAAATAATAAATGTAAAAAAATATTTCTATTCGCCAATAAAAAGAGCTCAAAAACTAAACAGTTTAGTATTTTTAATACTACAATTGCTGGTTGTGGAGGAAATTTGAATTTGAATTTTGCGGTAAACGCAGTACGTTGTCCAATGTCATTCTTATGAGGATTACAAAAAATACTATTTGTCTCTTATTTACTGATGAATTTCGTTCAAACCTGATATGCTTGTCAAGTTAGCATTGACCAACTGAGGAAATTCAAAGTATGTTGCCCCTTAACCCTGAGGGGGGGGAATAGGGGGCATTTCCCCTCTTAAAACCACGTGAGTAGCAATGGATTCTGTAGTGCCTCCAAAAAGGGATTTGGGTGGATGTTTTTGAAAACAACTTGTTTACAAGAATTTCTGTACATTCGACACATGCTTTGTATTCTATATTTAGTAAATAAAAAGTAATTTATTCATTAACGTTGGGCTAAAAGGGAGAAAGTATGTGTCAGTTTCCTGATAATGTTTATTTAATATCTAACTTTACTGGACTAAATATTTAATTATACCGTTTAGAGTTTTCCTTAAGATTTGAAATAGTAGGATGTGATTGTTATTGAATTTTTAAGATTATTATTTGTTTTAAAAACTTTAAATAGTAATGGTATGGCGAATAACATTCAAGTACATTTTTTCTTGTAGTTTATTAATTATATACAAAAAGAATAACCTCTAGAGTTGCGTAGGTGCGAACATATGCTTAAGTAATCTATATGTGACATGAAATTTGAAAACAAGTTCTGAATTAGGTAATACAAAGATATCATTTTATAAAAAACCCGTCACATAAACTTTTCTTCCAAACTAATTATTTAATGTAGGCATTTCATAAAAGTTTTAAAGGAATATAATGAAAACTTTCAACATTTTCAATATTTTAAGATTTTTTAATTACAGGGCAAGAATATACATTAGTATATATGTTTTGCATAACAATTATGGGCATCAAAGCAATTGTCCAGATATTAGATAGTAGAGACTTAACAAATGGTAACAGTTCGTAACCAGGAATATTTCATCAGACCTAGTAGTTAGTAGCTATGGACATAATTTCGATATTATAGTAGTGTGTAGTGGAGCATGGTTGTTTCACTAACTACATTATTATTATTATTATTACTATGGTAAGTGACTAAATACAATGCACAATGAGAGCATCTACAGCTGACATAAACACGACACAACTTTACCTAATCTTTCATACTGGTGAAGCTGATAAACAGAAGAGTTAATATTTTCACATCAATAGTGCAGATGGGTTTACAAGATAAAATATTGACTGTAAAATATAATGACACTGATGAATACAGAATTATACATCATCAATAACAACATTTCAACTAACAAATTGTAAATAGGCTCTTAGTAGTTTGTATAGAAAATCGGTGAGATGGAACTGGTGTTTGAAAAAATGAAGGCATTTATTGGCTACCCCTGTCAAAATTAAGGGGCCACTAAAAGGTTTCATGAATGCCATGTTATTGAGTCTACTTCAAAGCTGGGTGTCAGGAAAGGTGTCATACCGAACAGTAACATAAAGCGAGGGTAGAGGATTATAATGACTTCAAAGAGCTTCACCATGTGTCATATCAGTTGCAAAGTGTTAATAAAACATGCGTCAGACTTATCAGAGTCAAGTTCCAACTTCAGGTTTTATGGTGCTTGTGTTTTAAAATGATATGCGTAAAATATTCCATGCTGTGTACTTATTATTAAATATTGTAGTGACATTATTTTTACAGCGTTTATATAATTCGTTCTTTTATTGAGTGTAAACCAGTATTCGTGGATAAAAAATGGGATTACCACCATACACTTTGGACTGGTATGTGCTCTACTAATATTATTTGATTTTCAATGTAGTGAACGTCAGAACTTGACATTACACGATACAGAGTCTGGTTCTTCTGATTCAGTGTTTTTGTCACTAATGTTAACCAACTGATATTTAATTTTCGCTTTTCTTTAATCCAGATGCCACATGTCCCATTATCAAGAATCTATGTTATTAAAAGAATTTCTTGATTTTTGTTCGGCGATTTTAGACGCCTAAAACTATTATTTTGTATACATGTTTGGTATAAATGAAAAGCTCTTACACTCTAGATGTGCCTTTTTGTGCCTTTTGGGAGTTTGAAAAACCTACACTTTCAGAGCTTTGCCCTACAGGCTTTCAAAGTTTCAATGTTAATCTTTTGAAGTTATATTTGATTTAGTTAGTCAGCTGATTATATTGTAAATAAACTTTTAAAACGTCTGACAATATGCCTGCTCGATCTCCCGTGCAGAGATCGGGACATCTACTAGTAATTAAGTAATTAAATTTATAATTATAAGGCAATTCCAACAACCTACTTACAATGAAATCCAATAATATATAGCTCATTGTTAGTTGTTCTAAACTATTGATTGAGAACTAGTTTTAGTTATGCATGTCAGAAAAAAGGAGCATCTAATAATATGCATACATAATACAAAATAAACCTATTAATATTTCTTAAAATGAAATTCAATCCATCCTTTATTTAATTTATCTACGAACAAAATATAACATGAAATACATCGAAGAACAATTTTTCAGTGAAAAACCTTCAATAACACACGGGTCTGAGCGTTTAAAATAATACTAAGCATCCTGTATTTATCTGTAATATTATAAAGAAGAGGTGGTTTCTGTCTGTCTGTCTGTCTGTTCAGAATAAAGTAATCATACTTCCATTGACAGCTTAAAGAGCAGAAGCAATAACAGCTGTTTCAAGCTAACTAAAATGGAAATTGCATTGACTAAAGAACGGGTAGAGAAAACCCCTGTGCGAAGAACGGGTACGTTAGCTAGCTATTAATCTATAATATTAATGAACAAATATTAATGTGGCTTCATCTGGTTGTGGCCTATTCTTATTTGCACAAAAAACAATTTTTACCGATACTTCCAGTACCCCCCGATTTTTATGTTTGCCCCACCCCAAATTTTATATTTTGCTCCCCCCCTTCGATTTAATATTCGATGAATACAGAATTATACACCATCAATAACAACATTTCAACTAACAAATTGTAAATAGGCTCTTAGTAGTGTGTATAGAATATCGGTGAGATGGAACTGGTGTTTGAAAAAATGAAGGCATTTATTGGCTACCCCTGTCAAAATTAAGGGGCCACTAAAAGGTTTCATGAACGCCATGTTATTGAGTCTACTTCAAAGCTGGGTGTCAGGAAAGGTGTCATACCGAACAGTAACATAAAGCGAGGGTAGAGGATTATAATGACTTCAAAGAGCTTCACCATGTGTATATCAGTTGTAAAGTGTTAATAAAACATGCGTCAGACTTATCCCCCGATTTTTATTTTTGCCCCCCCGATTTTATATTTTTGCCCCACCCCAAATTTTATATTTTGCTCCCCCCCTTCGATTTAATATTTTTATTTTATGTCCCCCCTTGATTTTATATCTTGCGCCCCCCATGATTTTATATTTATGGCCCCCTCCCCCCTCACCGATATTTATTTTTATTTTTTTACTTGAGTTCTTTTATTTCCAAAAGCGAAACCAAAGTGTTACGTGTACCGATTTGTAGTCGAAAACCACACGCCGTTTACTTCCCGACAGAGTTCCTCGACTTAGCAACAGGACCCAAACTATCTGCCAGTATGTTTCGTTAATTTGATTTAATTGTACATTAAACGTGTAAAATGTAATTTTAAAATAATGTGGATTGTGATTTGATTTCGTTAATCTACCATTTATATACAACCCGTACGAAGGACGGGTACATAGCTAGTATATAAATAAAAGCCAATGCTCAAAAATGTATTTTTTAATTTATTACCTATTGTTGAGAAGTATAAGAATTCAGTTTGTAATCACATTTGATAACTTGACTCTGTAATACTCGGTGAAGCGCAGTGAAACAAAATTAGACAAACAGAAACAAAGTTTAAAACAATTTGACAAGTACCTACGATTCATGGAATACGTACAGTGTGCACGTAGGATACTCATTTTAAAGAAAGAATGGTATTGAAATACCTGACTTCTACTAGTAAAATAACGTGTTGTACATATGAACCCATAATTTAATTGTGGCAGATGAGAATTGAACTTGGGGATATCACAGATAAAATTTTGCTTACCGACTCGTTGCCAGGTTACGGGGTTTGTAAGGATTACGGTAATTAATACCAGCAACCCCATGTGTTGGCGGAACAATCTGATTGGATATCAAATTAAAAGAGCTCACAGTAATAAATAAGATAAATATTTTCATGACTTTATTTAATAATTTTTAAGTAAATCATCGTAAGACAATATTATTTTCGGTTGGGATGATTTTCATCGAATGAAGCGTACCCAGTAAAACAGAATATAACAAATAAAACAGAATATTTTTAGTTAACAAGTATTCAAACAATGTATTAGTTTCGATTATTATGTACAGGGTGTCTCGCGTAAGGTGTCTCAAACAGACTGCAGGTAAACCAATTGATTGAAATTATTTCCCACTATACAAACCCAAGGAATAACGTAAACATATTTTTAGCTTGTTAAAAATACAGGGTGTTCCAAAACCGGAGGGTCACTAGTTCGAATCTCGGAATTTTCAAATATAAACATATGTCAAGTTAAACACCATTTTAAAGCTCTACACTAGACAAACATTTTTGGCAAAAATAGAACTCACTTATCTTAATCCGTTTCAAAGTGGCGGCCATTTTATCAAAAAATGTTTACATTTACGGAATACCCTGTATCTGCTAAACCATAAGACATATATTCGTTCTGATTCAAAATTTGTACTCCTTTCAAAACCAGCCTCGATTACCTTGATGAGCTACATGACAGTACTTAAAACAAAATACAAAAATTACCCTTTAGCGAATTTCCCCTATGGGGAAGAAGCTATTACCGTAGATCTCATGGTAAGACTTAAGCCCGAGACCACGATAACTTTTTGTTTTGAGGTCCCTAGATGCCAAAAACACAATTCGTTCAACAACAAAAATATATACATACATTTACACCCGGACATATACATTTATTTGATGCTTAAATATTGATGTATTTAAGTTTTAATATAGGTTTTATATTAAAAAAAAATATATATATATATGTATATATATATATATATATATATATATATATCCGTAAGCACGATAACTCTCGTAAAAAAGGTTCGAACTTATTGAAATTTGGTACAAATGTGTAAAGTACAATTTATTTTAACGAGTTCGAAAACCAGACGAATCGCACCATCGGAAGGCGGGTTTTGGGGAGTTTTGTACCTCAAAATATTTTTCGGATTTTCACATGTAGTGTTAATGTATAGAAAACTTCAATTTATACCACAATTTGGCACCACAAACAATTTGGAATTTTGATCATTGCTCTACGTCAATTGGTTACTGAGATATTGAAAGTGCTAAACACACTACGTTGACTAATGCTATTCTTATGGAGGAAAAGAAAAATTGTATATCTTGCTTATTTATGAACATAAACAGACGAAACTTGGTATATGGATTCATCTGATTGTGGTTTATTGTTATTTGCACGAAAAAAAAACAATTTTTCCCATATGGTTCCGGTAGCAGCAAACCTAGGTACTCGGTCCCCAAGTTATTCTTATGGAAAATAATTAAAACTAACGTAACACCCGTTGAAAAATCAACGGATATTGTTATGATTTCGACCTTATTGTTCCGTAAAAGAAGTGCAATTTACCTGGTTACAGAACAGTCTTTAAATGACCTTTAATGGTTAAGGTACCATATGTAATTGAAACTACCACTTTACTTACACTATATACACGTTCGACTAGTATTTAAAGGGGAAAAAAACTCCGAGCAGCGAAAGACTACCGAAGGTTACTTGTAATTTCAAACAGGCAGGAAATAACTGTATTCTTCTACAACAATGTCACCAGTTATAGGGTCAAATTGGTAAATTACAAATCCAAAAGAGTTGTCACCGCAACCTCTTGGTTCTTTAGGAAAAACTTCAAAAAATATAATGAAGGGTCTTAATGTATTGCTAAACCCATGGTTGATTAATCCCCTTGTTATTGATCTAATCAGCTGACTAATTCTACAAAAAAAATAAAACCATTTGTTTACTTAATATTTATTTCTTTGCAACCACTGAGATCTAACTAAATACTGAATGCAACACGGCAAAACTTCAGAATTATTTACTGTAGATTGGCGGGTCGTTGGCTGTCAGGCTGGTCCTCCAGTGATAATTACTTCTATTACTGTTTCAGTTGTAAGATTATTGAATCTAATTTAATTTATAACACTAAACGAACTAAAGCTCAAAATAATTTATTTTATTCGTTATTTCTGTGTATTTATTATTCCTATACAATATAAAAAAATACTGACGAAAAATTAACGTAACTTTATGTTATGTTTAAATAATGATTTATTATTTTGAGTTTGGCGACTCGTACGTACGATTTGACCAACATGTTCATTATCCTCACCAGAAATTGGCGGTCGGCACACAGTTTCCTTGATAGGTGTTATGTCCAATAATTATTTAGAGCTCGTTGTTTGCGACCGTTCTAAAACGATGATAATACTACACCTATGCTACTGTTTAATCAAATCATTAAATTATTAGTTTTTTTTACTCAGTCATAGAATAAATATGACTCTTTGTCCTATTGTTTTTGCTGGTTAATAGACATGTTAAAACTCACATAAACATTAAATAGTAATTTAACATATCGCCAATTATTGATCATTAAAAAAAAGTAAAAAAACGTGTTTCTCAATTGCTTGAGGTTAAATAGACTACAGTTATTTAGTTTTCAATATTAAAACTACATTTATGTCGACATTTATTTGAAATTGTTTTAAACAGCAGTTTCAATCGTAAACTGATATAAATAATCTACTGTTTACTTATATCAACCAACTGATTGAAGCCGTTGTTCTAAATACGCTTCAATATTACTCAATCATCAAAACATATACCGTATACATTTGAAATTATAATATACTGACCATTAAAAAAACTGAAAACCATATGGTTGATATAAATTACTGCTAAGAAATTTTAATTACACAAATCAGCAGTTTCCTTTAAACTGAAAATAATATATTCGTAAATATAGATAGATGTATTTATTTATTACAACCAACTAATGAACGTGGCATTAACAAATATCTGTTTCTTGTTGTACTAAATGGCAACATTTCGAACTTTAATATTTTACCCTACGGGGCTTTAGATAATGACATTTTAAATATATTCCTGCACCCCTACGACCTAAAAACTATTTATGTTTTAGATATTGTAATTGGGGCACTTCTGGTTACTGAGAAATTTTGATCCGGACATCGGTTAAGAAATACTGCCGATTATATAATAAGATGTTCTATTTCGCTCAATTATGAATTTATGCGACTTGGTATGTGACTTCACTTAGATGAGTTCTATTGATATTTGTATAAAACCCCATTATTTTGTGTTCCTTGTTGTGGCAAATCTACGTACTCATTCCCAATGTTATTTTTATGGAGAATAATTAATATTTTAAATATCGCTTATTTATAAATATATTTCTTATGAATCCTGGTAAGTGGCTTAATGTGTTATCAAGACATATATATTCAATGGAAACTCCAAAAAGTCAAACAGTAACGTATGTCAACAAATATATCATCTTAAGGTCTTTAGTCCAGTCAATAAAAGGGTTGTAGAGGACATGGAGGGGGGAGTTTTTTTGTGCAGGAATGTGTTGGGGGTAGTTAGAAGATACAAATTTTAAAAGTCCCCGCCCCTAGTCTAGCTGATTCAGTGGGGAGAGAGGGGAAAATACCCCCTTTTTTAGTTTTTTACTTCTGCGCTGAAAACCGTGCATCCCCTACGGGAAAAACTCTTCTTGTGCAAAATAAAGAAAATAGAATTTTCTACAAAAATGCTTATATTTATTATTTCTGTACATGCCTTAGTTTCAAGATATTTTCAAATAAATATAAAAGAGCTTTATTCTATGGAAATACCCATAGTTATCACGGTTTTACTCATACATATTGTAATTTCTCAGCTATGGGTCAAGTGATCTATATAATCTTTATACCATCCTTTTTGGATTAAAATTTCACATTTTTTAAATGCAAAGATTAAATACTCAATAGTTTGCCGTTTTCAAGATATTAAGCTTTAAATTAATAAAATGACCGCCATTATGAAACGGTTAAAGATAGGAACGCTAAATGTAATACCTAATATGCCCTAAACTAGTATAATACTCATGCCATGTTTCAAGTCCGTAACTCAAGTGGATTTTAATATATGTTGCATTGACTTAAAATCACATATAGACAGGCAGACGGAAAACGAAGCTATTTACAAAAACGTTTACGTAGTTTTTTGCTCCTTTTGATAAGTTCTACAAAATCCAATGTTTGTGTCACACTCTCGTGGGACACTATTAAATTATTCGACTAAAAACCCGAGAAAAAGTCAATTTATACAAGATATTTTATATTTATTTGAAAATATCTTGGAAACTAAGACATATACAGAAAAAATGAATCTAATCATTTTTGTAGAAAATCTTATTTTATTTATTTTGTATAAGAACAGTTTCCCTCGTACGATGTACGATTTTCAGTGCAGAAGTAAAAAACTAAGAAAGGGGGTATTTCCCCCCTCTCCCCAATAAAGCAGCTAGGCTAGGGGCGGGGACTTTTAGTATTTTTATCTTCTAACTACCCCCAAAACATTCCTGCATAGAAACCCCCCCCTCCATGTCCTCTACGCCCCCCTTTTGAGCATTCATTGACTGGACTACTTGGAAATTCTAGCGACTTTCTACTTTACACCAACCTTGTATCTCTTTTTGTTTTTTAGTAATCAACGAACATCATAATTTCCCCTTATAAAGTGCATGTTAGTTGTGCGTAATACTTACAAGTACTCTGCTGTCTCTTTTATAAATGGGTAATTTATAAATTTCATGCATTTTATATGGGAAATGATGATGTTCGTTGATTACTAAAAAACAAGAGATACGATGTTGGTGTAAATTAGAAAGTTGCTAGGATTTCCAAGTCCTGTAAGATGATATACTTTTTGACATACGTTACTATTACTATTTTATTGTTGGAGTTTTGGGTCCCATAATTATATTCAAAAGAAGTACTTTTTGTATTTTTGTATTTTGTTTTAAATACTGTCATGTAGCATATCAGGGTAACGCTGGTTTTAAAACTAGTATGAATTTTGAATCAGAACGAAGATATGTCTTATGGTTTAACAGATACAGGACATTCAGTAAAAGTCAATATTTTAAAATTTATTATAAAATGGCCGCCATTTTGAAACGGATTAAGATCCGTTCTGTTTTTGCCAAAATGTTAGTCTGGTGTAGAGCTTTAAAATGGTGTATAAATTGACATATGTTTATATTTGAAAATTCCGAGATTCGAACTAGTCACTCTCCGTTTTTTGAACACCATGTATTTTTAACAAACTAAAAATATTTTTACATTATTCCTTGGATTCAATTTAGTTAATTTTATTTCATCCTTCTAGGTCAATTGGCTCACCTGCAATCTGTTTGAGACACTTTACGTGAGACATTATGTATATTATCCCTAAAATTAGTTAAACTTACTATTGAACACCTCTACGTCAATAAGTTTAAGTTGATTGACTTAGCACGTGCCAGGCTGAATCAATTGAATTGAAAAATGGGCTGGGTAGCGTAGTGGTTATCATGCTCGCCTCGTAATCCGAGGTTCGCCACGATCCTGATAAAAATCTCAAAATTTTGAGAAGGATCGAAACTGGACCTAGCTGCCATTTGTCATAGGGTTTTTAATTAATCTAAGGTCGATTTTAGATAGGAGCAAGACCAGGGTTTTGACCGTTCCCTATTAAAACGTTAAAAAATGCCACTGGCGTAGATGTGTATATATATAAAGTACTCCTCGATTATCTGAATACTGACGATGATAATATGGCAATTGTCGTGGGTAATTTAAGCATATCAAGTGTTTAAAATTCCGTGAATTTGTTAAGTGTATTTATCATGCATCAGCAATTAAAAATAAAGAAAGTGTGTGTGAGTGCATAAGTGATGAGTTCGTGGTACCGTGGTAAATTTACTGGTTGTGGTTATATGTTTTAAACTTTAATGTTAACAAAACAGTGTAACAGGCCCTTTTTGATAAGACTTCTAATTAAAATTTGTGTAAACTTTATCGCTAATTAGCATCCTATTTCACTAACATCTATTATACTAATTCCCTAAGGAATTTCTTGTGTACAGCAAAACTCTTTTATTTATGAACCGATTTTGATGATTGAGGAGTCAAATCAAAGGGATTTATCTGTAGAAGTCATGGAATAACTTTTGTCTCCCTCAGTTCAATGTGATTCACCCCATTGGACTTTAAAGTTTCCATGTTATTCTTATGACCAATATGTTTAATAGATTAGGGAACAGGTAAAGTTGCAGCAACAATTTGAATCAGCTGTTCATTCCTGAATTCTTTTTGCGAATCATGGGTAATCAGCTAGTTAAGTATTATTTTGGCTTTGGTATGAACGTGTATATGATGAATAAAGTCACTGCTCTATTTTAAACTACAATTAGTTTATTACGTTAATGTATATTTTATAGTACGTTACGAATTACAAAATGTAGTTACAACAAATTGATAAAAAATGAAAACGATTTGAGATAAATTAAAATCTCAAAAGTGTTTCTATAGCTCGTTTGGAAATTATATAGTATTTAATTTTAATATTATTTTAAATTGTAGGTCAACCATTCTCTCTTTGTTTTAAAATAAATCCCATCTCGAATTTAATAATATCGTGTAAGATGGGGTGTGATATCCAATGTATCCTATATATTTATTATAGTTAGTTACTAACTAGAAACCTTTAGCAAATACAACAGTTATTTTAAATACAAACTCCCTACTCTAATATCACGCTTGACACACTAGCGCCATATTTGTTCACGTCTACCTAATATAAGAGAGTGCTGGTCGACTAAGTTAAACTTGAAAGATTATTCTTCCGTAGTCTTGCCAGTGATAACATTGACTTTCTCTCTAAAAGGATCAGTTAATTAACAGGGACCGACTTAAAGTGATGAATGTACAGGTTTTACCACCGCAATATATTCTGATATTGGTGTGTGTTTTATATTTTAATGTGTGAAAATTAAATTTCATGCATGAACTCTTTACTACAGACACCTTAAACAATACACACAACGTATGTGACTAACGTTGGTGAACTATGAGTTAAATGGATTCATTAAGTTCATAATCAATTGCCTATATGTGACTAATATGTCTACATACATAGTTACTTTCGGTCGCATACCCCATTCCATTTATAATATTTTCAACGGAATAAATAAACATAATAATCAATAACAAATATTTTAAACTAGTTTGCGGCCCGTTCTTTGCGCGGGAATTCTGTTGTGAAACATCACCAGCCAACTAAATGGAAATAAAACAGTGGTCAACTTTTTGGTACAAGATATAATAATTTATTACCTAAAAAATAACATTGAAAACTATAGGGTATAGTCTTACTGATTACGATGAGACTAAAAAGCCTAAACATTAAAGACAAAATAAAAAAGTGCTATCGAATTCAATAATGCGGTTTCCTATCGGTGGTTTCTGCTGTCTCCGATGCGGCAAAATCAGCTGAAGATGCCGATGTGACTTCTGCGACCATCGTGTCAGTGAGTGCAGTTCGACGGAGGACGGCGCAGCGCCAGCGAAGTCAACGACTCCACTGGAAGGTTGTACACATCAATAGACATATTTCTAATACTGCTTTAGCTTCTTTGATGCTTAAATAGTTGAAATAACTGTAAATATCAAGATAATAAGCGATGTACAAACGAAACTATAATTTTATTTAAGGATATTATATAAATGCTGTGTTTAATATAATAAAGAAAATTAAAATACTTTCAAAGGACAACAAAGCAATACGACTCAAAGCAGGGTTGTCGCAGTAGGATGCGGTGCCCTCCCCTCCCCCCTCAGCACCGCAACGCTAGCGCAGGCGGCCAGTACGCGTGACGTCACCGAGACAGACAGTCACACCGCGTCAGTGCTGCCATCCCCCTTGTGGCCGCTACTGCAACTACCTGTTGATTGACGGTAATAGTTATAACTACTTGTTGACAGCGGTGTGTATGCTAACCAGACCCAACTATCGCTATCCTTCCAACTTTGGATTAAAAAGCTGTTTGTGTGAGTAAACGTTTTTAAAGGTTAGTCTAATTTTCTAATTGATAAATTATTGTGTAAGCCACGAACCTATTCGCAGAGTCATAGAAGTATGCAGTAGTTATTATTATAAACAAATAACACGGTAATTAATTGTACACTCACTTTCTTAATAGTAGCAGCCTTAGGTCATAATAATTCAATATTGTTCCTTAACTTAATTTAAGCTACTAACTTAAAATAATGATGAAACTAAGAAGTCTCGCTGAGTCATTTTACCGACAGAAATATTTATTACTTGATTAAATGTTATCCATCCCAAATCTTTTACATTTCAGAATTTCCTTAAGTGGTCTCCTTTGTTAATTTTAAAACGGATTCATTGGCATAAAGAAACAAAACCTCTGTTCAAGGACACCAAATCACTGATATTTAAACCAGCTGTTTTATTTATTGAAATTATTGTTACATATACAACTCATAACAGTGTGAACCAGCTGTTTTATTTATTGAAATTATTGTTACATATACAACTCATAACAGTGTGAAAGTTTGGTTAAATAAAAAAAATGTCTAGCATTATTTAATTAGTACGTTTTGTAGGCATTACTTACATCCGAGGCTTGTTGTTGTGTTTGTTGCCATATATGAGACCAACTCAAATTACTATACTTTTTTAAACAGATATTTACTCAATTAGTTTAAAGAGAATGATTTTGAGCTACATTTGGAGTTTCCCTAAAAATTGTTTTAAGGAAAATATACGTACATATCGTTAATTTCTTTACGGGTGAAAATATTAATAACAATTTTATACTAGTTGATCATGGATAAGCATTTGAGTTGTAACAATTAACACATTTGAAAAAACAAACATAATTGTAATTTTTTCATTATTTTATTTATATCAATGACATATTTTTTGTTTTACATTAACATATTACACATCGTGCATAATTATATTTAGGGAAAAGCTATGGAGAAATTGGATTGATAACAAAGTATAACTGAGACAAATTGTACATAACAAAATAATAATTAAGCTCTTCCGTAGAGAAACTAAACATGAAGCCATGACATAGAAATAAAATATGTACCATAGACAAATAATATTGAATAGTTACATACGTACCGGTATTTAAATATTTTATCTTAAACCAACAACTGGAAACGGCAATAAAGTTGAGTAAACCATGTCTGAGAAGTGCACAGTCAATATTATCACAATTCGTATTATGGGTACCTTTTCAGTCTCGTTCTATATTATTGATAGGTTTTTATTAAGGAAACAGTTTAACAAAATTACAAATTTTTTATCCTCACACAACAAAATTGATTATCACGGTAATTGTTATCACTTCAAGCAATATATATCAGACTGTTTCTTATGATAGCAGATTATGACGTATACTATTCCTCCCCAAAGTACGTTTGTCCAGTAAAAATTAAAATATCTCGTTCCCTTCAACAAATGAAAAGTTCACATAAACGTTTTCACGTAATTTACATGTAACATAGCCACCGAAAACAATTAGTATTAATTGTTAATTATCATGAGCCGTCGATAAAAGGGTCCTTGGGGTGTCGAAGTCGAATCTTCCTGAAAACGTCCTATTTATGTTCTTTCTGGTTTTCATACATTTCAGTATAGTTAGATTTAGTTAAAAAAAAGAAATGTGATGACCAGTAAATTGTGAAATAAAAACGTAAAAGTTCTCAAACTATTTTAATAATTTATTTGCGTGTTGGAAATTTATCAAACCTTTGATAGAATGGGCAATTAAAAGAGTATACACAATTATCATCTAAATAATCTTACCATTGTATATCTACTAATACATAGCATAGTTACTTAATTAAGTAGTATAACCGTGGTGCAATAGCTTAATAGAATCATGTGCAAGATCTGCAGCTATATAAAGCTTCTGTTGACGGCACAATCTTTATTTGCCAAGATTTATAAGCGGTCATCGTATGTTTACAAATACAATCCTCTCTTATGTATACTAAGTTTTCACGCTTGTCTTGGATTACAAATAATCCTGCTCGCAGATAACACTGATGGTACTGTTAAACGTAATTATATAACTGAAAGATTTAAATTACTTTAGAAGGGTTAATTTGGCAACTAATGATATGTACTTGATCACTTCTTTTATCGAATTTAAGATTAGCGTTGTAATTATATGAAACCATGTCTTTATTTGATATTAATTAAATGTTTCTAGGTTGGGAGGTAAAATAGCCTAAGTGTCCACAGTCATTTTCGTAAGGTAAAGCCCTAAATGAGTGAGAGGATGAGAGGAATATCATCATTTTACCAACCTAATGCTACCAAGAGATCCCTTCAATATGACATGATTTCAAATATCACAAGGATGAGCTTTTTAAGAAGGTAGATCAACTGATAAGGGTAGAGAGGGATAATTGTGGGATGTGTATGGGCATGTTCTCAGTCAAGATAAACCCAGACGGGAATATTGAGCAACGTTTGGACTTGAACGTTTGGACTTGGTTTACTGTATCTTCCTCCAAGGTCCCTCACTGTTCTTGTAGCACCCTTATACCCACCATTGCGTCCAGCCTTACCTATTTTAGTTCACTTTCAGACACTTGAAAATCCGCTTGCAATCACAACAGCAACCATCTGCATTCCGTAGCATGTAGATAACTTCAAATATACCTCTGAAAAAAATAGTCTGAATGATTAAGGTAAAATTGTTTATTTGTTATAGGTAAGTTGCCAATGGAAAATAGTTGTTTAATCCATGAGATTAATTTTTCATTATGTAACATTAATTTTCTCACGTATTCTAAAAGGGAAAGTAAAATGTGGAGGATTAAATGTGTAAATTATCACATTATATATAATTTTAAAATAAGTATGAAGATGTTCAAATTTACAAAACAGAAAACACATGATTTACATATTTGAATTACAAAGTTTTACTTTAAATCCAAGGGATTAAGGGATTCTGTAATATATCTTCAACCATTTTAAAAGACACTTGGTACTGTAAAGACAGTTTTTTTAAGCTCTACTTAGCTTTTTTATTGCTATTTAAAGACTGGAGATTCTATCCAAACTATTATTGTAACTCAGTTTTATTGTGCCAGTAATGTTGTGTTAAGAAATTAAAATTAAAATTCCTCTTACCTTAATAAAGCGCAGGTAAACATTGAGTCGCAGTGAATTCCACAGGTAGTTAAGTACTATCAGATTTTAGAATAAAGTTAAACTCAGCGTTTACAAAGCTATTCAGCCTCGATATGTTTTAAAGTTTAAGATATTTTTATTCAGGAAAATACCCTAATAAAAATAAACATAAAAAAGTTGAATAAAGTATTTTTAAACGTATTAAATAACACATTATTGACAAAATCTTTGTTCAAATGAATATTCTGTAATTTAAGCTATAAAACCTCCGATAAATTGATTTTCTGCAAGTACAGTTTTAAAATTGTTTTCCAATGTTCAATATGCTATACTGTACTAGGATTGTAGACTGCGTTAAAAAGTCTTTCCTTTGCGTTCCTCGTCTAAATATATTCCCTGCCCAGTGTAAAAACTACCTATGTTTTTATTATGAACAGAGTTTATATATTTGTTTATAAAACAAATCAAAAATACTATAAAACCCTTCATATAACAGGTTTTATAATCATTTAAACACCTTTGCATAATCATGATAAAGTAATGTTAAAAGTACGTCAAATCTCATTACTTCTCAATATAATACACTTTTCACTTATCGTATGACTTAAGCATTTTAGATTCTCTATTAAAGGGATAGTTCATTAGGTCTGTATTTTCGGAGATCGCTCAAAACTCAAATATGAATTGAGCATCGGCTTAGGCCGTGTGATACCTGAACTAGTTAGCCCAACGCTGGCAACGTCCATCAGTGTAAGCGGATGAGCGGGAGTTTAGAGTTCTTGTAGGGCTGTAAAAAATATAAAAGCTATTAAAACAATATAACATTATTATCAGGATACCCCCTTAATATTTTAGTTTTACTCTGCCAATAAACAAAATATTCAATTGTTATTAGAGGTTCCTATGTTCATTAAACTACAAAACTACTCTTACAACAGTTCAAATGGTAAAGCTGCAATAAATATAATGTGAACCAATATTTTCTGATTTAATGGTGGTACTTAAAATGCTAAACAATAGTTACAACGCATTTGTTAGGTTGGTATTACCACAGACTAAGGAATTTATCTGTGGTATTACATACGCGTACAGTGATGGTGATCAAAACTTAACGCAGTAGTTATCCCTACCAGATGAAATGCTATGCGTTGTGTTGTTTCCACTCCACATGAACTTGAGGTAGAATCGCTTAAAATGTTCAGTTTGACTGTAGTAATTGCAACCAAACAACAATGTCAGCAAGGTGATCACAATCGTTGTTTGGGGATAAACAGCTGTGTTTAGACTCGTATACAGAACAGCCAAGACATGCGTGGGCGGCGCGGCGCGGCGCGGCGTCCTGTTCAACGAGCCTAAATCTATCTGGAGCCTATCTATCTGGAGGCTAATGCCGCTGACCGCCATTTAAAAAAGAATTGTATTAATTTTTTATGATTAATTAGTTTTTATTTTTTGTCGAGGCTATTCTGACCATCTGGCAACTCAAGTCATCCTCTTTTCACACATGTGAGTATTTATTACTCTTTGGCCAGAAGTTTTGTTTACAAAAATATCCTCCAGTAAGGCTTCACTTTTTAATACGATACGAGACCTCTATATACATATTTACCTCGTTGGTTCTGTTCAGTCTGTTTTCGTGTGTTGCTGTGACGACATTAACAGTTTGACCATTGCCAAAGCTGCCGTAATAGCTGTCAAATCAATATTATTTTAGTTTTATGTCCTGTAAATTCAAGTAGTTAAGTCTAATCTTTTAATACCCTATTCACTTAACCTTTGAGTTTGTAAATAAGTAGGATGTTACCATGTCCTCCCGATCCGCAGCTTTACTTATTCTTAAACATAAACTTGTGTTTTTGTTTTATTTTTCAAGATAATGACACTTTTACATAATTGATGACGGAACGAAGTGAAGGAATCTATGCATTAGCAGAGACAATGATTCGTTGTCCGTCAGTGTGTTCGTAATGCAATATTGTGAAAACGGCTGCACGAATCGTTTTCAGATTTTACAAAAATGTTTTTCAGTACATTTCACGATTCCCGTTCAAAAATGGAATACATTCGTTAAATCTTTTTTTATCGATTAATACTTAAAAGTTGGTTTAAATTTCATCAGATAAAGCATTGGATAACTGCTTGTAAAGTACGAGATGATAATACAATATTGTTTCGTAATTACAAGAAACTACAAAAAAATGGTCCCATATATATGATTTATGATTAAATAAATAAAGTAATGTCCGTTTAACATGAGTTTATTTAATTTATCAAAGGTTATTGAAATTTTTGAATTTAAAAACTAATACCAGTTTTTATAAATAAAGATAACGTTCTCCTATAGTGTGAATAATGTGAGTAAGTTAATAGTTTATCCGCTAGGTTGCAGCAGCAATTTATATTTACTTATATTTATATTTACTTCAGCCAGCTGTGTTCTTTTGTCAGTTTATGATATTTAAATACCCCCGTTGTAGCAAACCTATCAGCTAATTGTCCAAATATACCTCACTGCATAGGCAACTTACTGAGTTATTTTTTGTTGAAGAATTTGCACCTGTAATATAATATAATTTAATTTAATTAAGAACGATTTATCCTATGACCTAAAATTAACCAAAAGAAAAGTAGATATTTTCCTACAGAATCCCCAGGACTATTTATTTAACATTTTGTGATCCAATTTCGGTTAGAACTTACGAACTAGCTACTTTTATCTACCATTTCAGAGTTCGGTCATCCCATTACGCGAATATTTGAGCGTACTCCTAGTATTTTATCCGGGGAGTCAGACATTATAACGCTTAAACATTAAGCGTAGTTAAGTCATTTAGTCGTAGAAAATGGGCGTGTGTTAACGAATACCTAGGATCTCATAGCTTAAATTAATTTAAAAGGAAGCGATAATATCATTTTTTTAATACTTACTTTAATTGGTTTACTTGATGATATATATATATATATATATATATATATATATATATATATTGGCAAACCAGAGGGTGGATTTAAAGTAATAACAAATTCAATTTGGTCTTACATTCTAGCAATAAAAAGTCACTGATTTAAAATCTCTCTGATTTTAAAGTCTGTTTTAAAATCCCAAATTCCTCTCGTAATTGCAACTCTGATCACCGTCGCTAAGAGACTGGTGGGGAAAATTGCCACTGGCTTGATTGCTTCAGATGCTTAACTTTTTTAATTTAGGATCATTACGTCGTTACTTCTTTCTAACAAGAGCTGCTTAGAATGCAAACATTTTCACTTGTTTATCAAGAAACAACGAGACAGTGAAACAATGTTTGAAAACGAGCTCCTTTTGTTAAACTTTTGTATTGCTTAATTTAATTGACAGATGCTAACAGAAAAGAGTTCGAGACATATTTTGGTCTGTGATTACTCAGTAATGTTTTTTAATTTAAGTTAATTTTGTTTTTAACACTTATTAAATTTGCACAGTTACCTAACTGTAAATATTGACAGTTTCTTTAATTATTATAACGTAATAAACATATTGAAAATATAAACAATAACTATGTTGCGAAACAGAATTATTGCTGGTAAAATAAATATTATTATATTTTGAGATATATTTTGTGGTAGTATTCTCACATTTAGACATGCATAACATGTATTCTAAAAGGAAAGAAATAACTGTGGCATTTTTGTAGAGTTTTAATAATGCAATGAACAAATATTTAATATCAGAAGTAATCTTCGATTTACTTAAATATCACATTGGTTTGCGATAACAATCATATGTGATTCTAAAGGGACTATACTATTTTAATACCACTGCAATGAACTTAGAACAAAAGGCCTTACCTCACTAGGAAAAATATAAGAAAGATCGTTCAGTACAATCAATATTTATCCCTTCGTTAAAAAATAAAATTTGTCATATTTGTATCTGGCCCTGTAAAACATGCTTATTGTTTGTTATACTTTAGAGGAAAATATTAACTATTTACTTTTAACTTCCACCATAACAGACTTAAACCATGTTGGTGATGTTTAATTAATTGTAGAATTTAACTACCATTAAATAATATATATAAGACAAACTATGTTAAATATACTTGAATGAAGAAAAACAACATTTCGAGGATAAATTAATATTTTAGAAAAATAGACACGGCGAGAAGAACATTGTAGGGCTATTATATTAAGGGACTAGAAGTATCACACGCCAAATTGGAGAGTTCCTATCTAGTATAGGTGCACAACTAAAAGGGTTGAAGATGGTGGATTGTCTCACTTTCAATCCATCGTTAGGAGATTTTGTTTCCTATTGATTCACTTTCAATCATTGATGTACTTTCAAATTATAATTGGGAATGGTTTCCTTGCCTTGGTTTAAACTAAGAGATAATTAACTCCTCTCCATCTTCAACATTTGAAACATTTGTAGAATCGGCATTTTTAAAAGGCCAATATATCTTTTTAATAACTCTATAAAGTTATTTCGCAAAGTTGTTAGTGAATTTCCTATGGAAAGTGAACTATTAGCATGACCCGCACGGTGAAACTTAAGCCCGGGACCACCATAGAAGTTCCTAACGTGACCCCCTGAACACGTTTTGGGGGGTCGTTCAAAATTTTATATATATATATATATATATATATATATATGTGTTTGCACTCTAGCGGTCGCAATTTTTGTCCGATTTACTTCAAATTTGGTAGGGACGTTCCTTTCTGTAATCAGTTGGACAAGTTTGTTGGGCAAAACAATCGGAAAACTCTAAACCCCTTTTTTGGGGGATTAATCTTTCAAATTTCGAGTTTTTGGGCCCAAAAATGGTCATAAAAGCCCCAGATGTAAAATTAATGCATGTAAAAAGATGGGAATTAGAGAGGCGAAAGTTTTAAGCCCTCTATCGTCATTCTAGCATAAATATTTACCGAGTTATTAAAGAAAATGTGTATTGACTAAACACAGTACGTTGTCTTATGGGGGTTTTACACGAGAAAAGCCTGTTATTCCTTTGTTAGAGTACTTTTATCATCCCCAGCAACCTCACACCTACTTTCAAGCCTGTCTGGACCTTCTCCTAACCTTATATTGGGCAAAATTGTATTCCCAGCTTTGCTAGTAAATGAAACCAGGAGTATCAGAACAGCCAAAAAATCAATGTTTTCAGATTTCAATAAAAATTGGACAAATGTATGTTTTTACACTGATTTTGAGTTTTAAAAGTTTTTATTTGGAAATTCACTTCCCTCACGTCAGCGTGCTGCGTGCGAACTCGTTTTAAATTCAAGCAAAAACATTCAGTGAAATCTTATTATTGTTTTATTTAAATATTATCGTCAAACTGTATAGATTTACAAATCCGTAAGAATATTTTTATATTTTTATCTTTTTATATTTATTCTCTGCGTCCGAAGAAGTTATAATTTTAAATAATAAATATTTGTCAATAATTTATCATTTCTAATCATAAACGTGATCAACATCTAGAACAACATAATTACAATGAGGTAATAAATTTACCTAATTGAGATTATTGTATAAAACTTGCTGGATGTCTCACCTCCTTGGCTGTGCGATTAAAATATGACTTGCACGAATTGGTAATTACTACATACATAAATAAATACATTTTGTATTCAACTCATGCATTATGATGGCCGCATGAATAATGTTCAACAATCAGTGGTTTCAGCTGATGTAGCATTGGAAGACTATTTTTATTGTAAGTAATTGGATTCCAAAAAAGTGTCCAAGTGAATAAGAACATTGTAATGTTATAAATTGAACCCCGTAGCAGAAAACCTGCGTACTCAGCGAATTTCCGATGCATATATGTATCTTAATACCACATAAAGCCACATACCAAGTTTCATCAATATACATTCATAAATAAACGACTTATGACGTTTTAATTATTCTCCATAAGAATAACATTTCGGCTGAGTACGCAGGTTAGCTGAAGCAAGGAACAACAAAAATGGGGTTTGATACAAATATCAATACCAACTCAAATACTCAAATGTCAACTCAAGTAGGTTTATATCAACTCAAAGCCACATACCAAATTGTATTAATTATTATGTTCATAATTAAGGAACATAACACGTTACTTATTCCCCATAAGAATAACATGGGGATGAGTACGCAGGTTTGCTGCTACGGGAACTATCGGCAAAAAATGTTTTTTAGTACAAATATCAATAGACCACAACGATATGAAGCAATATACAAAGTTTCTTCAGGACAAGTTGATAAATAAGGGAGACATACAATTTTTCTTATTCTCTATAAGAATAACATTGGAAAACGTATTTTGTTTAGCACTTTCAATATCTCTGTAACCATTCGATGTAGAGCAATGACAAAAACACCAGATTGTGCATCTTTTTAAGTTCATTCCAATGGGAAAAACTAAAATTTGACTTTTTCAAAAAATATATGTAAAAAACTCAAAAATTCCATTTTTGGGGTACAAAACCCCCCCCAAAATACCCTTTCGGATAAGTCGATCTGTCTGGTTTTCGAACTTAAACTCATAAATGCTGCTTTACACATTTATACCAAATTTCGTCAAAATCGGACTTTTTTACGAGAGTTATCGTGCTCACGGACACACACACACACACACACACACACACACACACACACACACACACATATATATATATATATATATATATATATATATATAAAAATACATACACAGTTTTGAACGAATGGTGTTTTTGGCATCTGGGGACCTCAAAAACAAAAATTATCATGGTCCCGGGGGTTGTAGTCTTACCATGCCGACTACGGTAATAGCTTCTTCCCTAAAGGGCAATTTCGCTAAAAGCAAAAATATGTATGAACAAAGTATTAACTAAGTAATATCGAGCCTTGTTTTGGAAGCTGTGCTAATTAAATTACTGTATGTTAAAACTAACTTAACTATTTTTAAAAGAGCAAGCACGATTTTAAAATTTCATCCAAAACGAACACAACATTATTTTACTATTTTCAATACAGTTATTTTCAATACTGAATATTAGAGTTCAGGTTTTTGGTAGTACAGCCGGTTGGTAAAGTCAGGAACCAATCAATGTTATTAAATCCATTTAACATTTGGTAAAAGTAGTAAGAAAGCGTATTCAAAATATGCTATGGCTAATCGTAATAAAAAACTAATATAAATCAATACTGAATACTTACCCACAAAATGTATGTTTTCGTATTGATAAATCAGCAAACCATTTGATGGATGTAATTGAAAACTGCGGCATAATATCTACAGATTCATATACAACCCACGTTACATTAATCTTCTTCATTCCAGAGAATTCCATATTATCTAGATAGTATTTTATCAAAATGTCTCCTAAGATACTGCGCAAAATAAGTTAAAAACGTTTATCCGAATAAAAAATATAAGGAAAAAGTTAAGGAAGGCATAAGTCCAAGCTCTTACATAAGGTTTGATAGAATATTTAGCCTACATATTCAGGCCAAAATGTGGTTTGAATTGCACCGTCGCGTCGTTGACGCTGTGCCTGACGTAGGTTATTTATTGTATAATGCAGTCTGGGGTTTAGAGACCTGAAAAATAACGTACATATATATTTACTGCGAGCGTATATCTCTTTAGAAAATATTCCCTAATAGAAAAACCTTCCTATCAGAATACCGCATTTGCCCATGGAAAATACCCTTTCAATATTTTTATAAAATGTGTTATGTCACTAAAATGTGTTATGTCGTGTGTTAGCAATACCACACGACTTATTGGTGGATCTGGCATACTTATCTTTATTAAAATTAGATAAAACCGTTCATTTTTTGTTAGTGTGTAAACTGAATGTTTACAAATGTTTAAATTATAAATATAAACTATTGGTTTTTATTTTATTTTTTTAAAAAATATGATGTAATGAATGATGTAATGTATGCCAGATCCATCAAGACGTTATCTTTATGAAATGGAAAACCTAGAGAGAAAATATACATACATATGATGTCTGAAAAATGTTAACCCTATAAATAACTAAAGTGCAATGTAGATCATGTCCTAGTTTCATTTTGATTACCATCCGGATCACTTATCGAATTATATCAAGAGGTTAATTACCTTTAAACTGTCAAGTGATCCATGTCACCCAAATACCATTCTCGAGCTAAAAAGGCGCCTTTTTAGCTTGAGAAAAGCCCCCTAGTCGGGTCGAAACCGGTCGCCCAAATACAGTGAAGTGGATCACTTGACAGTTTTAAGGTAATTAACTTCTTGATATAATGTCCTAATACTGCTAAAAAACAAATTTTTGGAATGTATAATAACAAATTAAAAAATAATAATCAGTTAAATTTGCTGACACGTAAAACGGTATGTGCACCGAATATTGACTTGTATAAATAAATAAATAATACAATAAGAGAACTAAAATATTTAAGTAGTTTTTTGCAACCATTGTGATAAACAGTACGTTGGACAGACGTAGAATTATCTAAGAATCAGAACGACAGGACATCGATTCAACCTTTTTTATAAAGGTAAGAACAAAAATATAAGCCCAACATACTGAAGTTCACATCAAAGAAAAAATTTAAGAGTGCCATTCATTGTTAGGGGTTATAAAAATAGACGTGAACGAAAGTAAAGACTAAAACGGATACCAACTAATAATATCTGAACAGGCCCATAAAATTGTAAAAAAATAATTACATTGGAGCTTTATCCAAGGTAAATTGGTATACAGAAAAAATACACCTAAAAATATTTCTTCCAGGACCTGTTGACAGCCGACTGGCTTTATTTACATTTACAGTTTAGTGTTATTTATATATTTTGTATTATTATGTGTTAGTTTTAATTTTCTTTCTTAAAATATTTTCTTCCTGAAGAAGGGGGTATAAACTCCTCCAAAATAAAGAAGGAAAAGTAAACATTTTTTTATAAATACACACTATTAAAAGTATATACATGTATTTCCAGTAGTTGTCCTAATGCGAACTAAAAATAATTCATGTGGAATGAAACACACTGACATGATATGATGAGACATATGATGACAAGAAGACATGTTCTTCGATTGAAAGGGATTTTTGACAGTGAATGTTTTTATGTCAGCTGAAACAACGACAAGGGATCTCATGACAACAGCACTGATGTTATATCATGGCCGAGGGTTTAAATATAGAATTTCATGTCTTTTAGTTTAAACCCATATACTATAAATAATTTTAAAATCACAAATAAAAGCTGAGACTCAGGGCCAGAGGAATTTATAGGGATTAAATCTGATAAAGGTTCATTCTCTTCTCGACAAAACACACCGACGAGAGTCGGATTTTTAATAACATTTTAAATTTAGACTTAATTTTAGATTTGAGATTTCCTTTTTATAATTAGAGGTTTAAAGATAATTTTAATAACGCATGTGAGGCAAGGATTACCAATTTATTAAAACTATATAAGAAGCTAACAACAAATACACAGGCAAAAGAAAAGGATAATACATTTTATTTTATACAAACCCAGTCTAAATGTCCCAATCTATTAATCTGAAGCAACATCTCTGACGGATTTGATTAAATATTTCTAATCATTATAAAATAAACAAAATGAAAAATTAAAGGATAAGAATAATACATGAGAATCATATTTTAAAGTTAAAAGATATTGATACGCTTCAGGTTGAAAGCTTGGATTAAATAATACACCCATAACAACGCAAAATTACTTGATATTTGAACCATGATAGTCAATAATTAAAAGGTTATTATTACGCAAACTACTGAATCACGATCCAAAGTATTACAGATGTAGAGGAAAGATTAATCTGGGTTCTTCGTGATCGGAGAATCCATTACAAAATGCAAGATGCAAGACAGAGGATTCGTTTCTCTATCCGCATCACAATTACCCACTAATGTTACCTGGGTGTGGTTTTCCTTGTGGATCGCACTATCAGCGGTTACAGTTGATTCTCATTGCATTAAACAAATCCGAATTTTGATCCACTAATTATTTTATACACAAAGGTTAAAAGGCTTTACTAAAGCCTTGGAGGGCGGTTTTCAGCGAATTTCCCCTATAGGGAATAAGCTATTACCGTAGTCGGCATGGTAAGACCTAGGCCCGGGATCATGATAACTTTTCGTTTTGAGGTCCCCAGATTCCAAGAGTATCATTCTTTCAAAACTGTATACATATATATATATATATATATATATATATATATATATACATTTGTGTCCGTGGGTGCGATAACTCTCGTAAAAATGATCCGATTTTGATGAAATTTGATACAAACATGTAAAGCATCATTTATGACTTGAGTTCGAAAACCAGCCAGATCGCTCTAACCAAAGAGGTATTTTGGGGGGGTTTTGTACCCCAAAAATGGGTTTTTTGAGTTGTTTACATATAATATATTAGTAAATCCAATTTTATTTTTCACCATTAAATTCAGCTTAAAAACAATTTGGTGTTTTGATCATTGCTCTACGTCAATTGGTTACCGAGATATTGAAAGTGCTAAACACGGTACTTTGTCCAATGTTATTCTTATAGAGAATAAGAAAAATTGTATATCTCACTTATTTCTCAACTTATCCCGATAAAACTTGGTATATTGCTTCATATCGTTGTGGTTTATTGATATTTGCACTAAAAACATTTTTTTGCCTACAGTTCCCGTAGCAGAAAACCTGTGTACTCAGCCCCCATGTTATTATTAAGGTGAATAAGTAACGTGTTATCTCCCTTAATTATGAACATAAATTAATACAATTTGGTATGTGGCTTTACCTTCTTGAGTTATATTGATATTTGAATAAAACCCCATTTTTCGTGTTCCTTCCTTCAGCAAACCTGCATACTCAGCCGCCATGTTATTATTATGGGGAATAATTAAAATGTCATATATCGTTTATTTATGAATATATATTAATGAAACTTTGTAATTGGTTTTATGTGGTATTAAGATACATATATATGCATTGGAAATTCGCTGAGTACGCAGGGTTGCTTCTATGGGGGTATTTTAAACTTATATTCTCCAATTGTAGTGAAAATTTGGATTAGATTATATTTTCTTTGTAAATTATTTATTTTTCAACTATATTAATATTACTTGTATAGCGCCACGTTAAGTGGTAAATTGTCTAATAAAACTACGGTTTTCCTTTTAATGCTGAACATGGCTGTTATATTAATTCATGATCAATGTTAACTCCGTGCTCAGGAGGTGCCTGGAGGTGTATGCACCCAGTTGTTGACATCCCAGGGACTATTATGCGTGAGTACAATAGGATATCGTGTACTAGCATATACTTTGTAATCCCTGCATAACGTAATGTATTCTCAAATACAATTGTTCATTGCTGGAATACCACTTACGTATATTAATGAGCGATTATTTCGCACTACTAAAAACATAAGATTTTTCATTACGATATACAGGGCGAGGTTGTAATGAATTTAAACAAGTTGAATATTGCCAGGAAGGTAGGAGAGATAATATTATGTTGGGTTGAACCACCCTCTTCATAATAAGGAGTCTAAATTATGAACACACTAATTTGTAAGCGGTTTGGTTTAGTTAGTTTATAGTTAATAGTGGTTTAATAACTAAACCCAACTAATCACGGGTTAAAAATAATGCCTTAAAATCAATTAACATGTAACGGGGGGGAAGTTGTCTAAAGTAAAATAAATATTATTACGGCGTGATGTGTGGCTGACGCGTCAGCTTAGAACCTGTAGCTAAGTGAACGGGAAAAAATGTGAACAATTATCAATAACTATACAACAGTTAAAGTTAATAAAAAACTAATTCTCTTGTTATAACAAAAGAGAATAGGCTTGATAATAGTATGTCAATTCCACCAGTCTTGTTAAAATGCCTTTTATTTATATCGAGAATACTTAACGGTACTGTATCTAGTCATGATGTGTTTCGCGCTTCTCTGCTTCTGCTTCTCTCTTAAGACCACTGTTTAAAGTTCGTGCCCCGTACCTCGTAAACAGATTATACGAATCATTTATATACGTTTCATAAAGAAGAACCGAAATTTATAGAGTTTTCAGTGGTCATAATTTAAAACCACAAATAAACATTCAATAACATTCCCAATATTGTGATATATGAAAATTCTACTTCTATAATTACTAGTAATTTATTTTGTTTTCCGAACTTTTATGTATGATAAACATTTGTTTGAATAATAATTGGATCAAATAAAATCCATCGAAATAATCTGATAAACGTTAAAATGTTAAAAGCTGATTTTGATGAAGAACCAAAACATAATTTTTTTTATTTTATAAATTTTGAAACTGTATATAACTACAAGGAAATTATTTATATGTTATATAATAGGTTATTGTTAGAAAAAAAATCCATATATGGTATCTGGGGTTTCCAATCAATTTAAACATATTTCAAAAAGTTAATTTCAAAATTAAGTTTTTAACATGTACAGTACAATTAAACACCCGTCCTATTTTCTTTTATTTCACCGAAAGTAGGATATTTAGCTTAGTGGGATTATTATATTTCTAAATATTATTTCAATTAATCCCGAAAGGCAGTGTTTTATGGAGGATGAATACAGATGTTTGAATCGCATGAATCCAGAATTAGTGCCAACATGAATAATGTAGAAGAAAGCAAGCTTACGGTAAATTAAATTCTTAGCCTTTCTCTGGTCCCGTTCGTTGCATTAGTATTAGATAAAAATAAATATTCATTGTGATCTTCAAATAAAATAAAATAGATGAAATAATGCAACATAAGAAACATTAATAATTATTGAAGTTGTGTACTCACCTAATTTAGCATACCAACACCCTACACACAGTTACAAACTGTATGACAGATACTGAATATATACTGTATAATTAATCACTAACTGGCTGGCTGTTAGCTTAGCCTTTCTAAAAAAAGGCACATGATTTTTTAGGAAAAGTAAAAGTAAGTTAGGTGCTGGCGTTGAGTGATGGTTCATTAAATTAATGAACGATATATTAATTTAATTAATATATCCAACCATGGATGGCTGGAAATTTACCGTATAATATTGTAACACATGGTGTTATTTACATGATTTTATGTCCTACCAATTTCATGTGCACAGAACAAAAATAATCGAACTATATAAAACAAAGTCGAGCTAGCATGTCAGTTAGTTACACCAAACAGCTGTTTATTTAACATACTTATACTTAAGGAAAATATGCGCATTATGGAAATGAAAAATATACTTGAATGGCAACTCAACATTATTTTGTATATGGTGACGTTTCTCTATATAAAAATAGGCGAGTGAGCGAACGAGGTCATCTTGAAAATGAACGAGCATTTTTTACCAAAAAAAGTCAATGACATTAGGGCAGGGCAACGTCTGTCGGGCCAGCAAGTAAATTATAAATGTTAAAGTTACAAGTGTACAAACATTGTATAAATAAATGAAATATTAAGTGTTGTTATCATGGCTGGAGAATTTTAATGGTACAGCAAAAAATCATAATTTGTATTAAATTGAACTGAAAACTGTTTGTCAAACAAGATGCACAATTGGTCCTTTTGAATGGAAAGTTTGTTACACTAACTTTTAAAACCTTCGCCATTATTTATTCCTTCAAATATTAGTTTTTCCTGTTGGAGTTTTGCATGGGTTCTAAATGCACAAACAAATATTTCGATTTGCATTTTAGGCATTATGTATAATATGTTACATTTATTAATGTTCAAAGTGCTGAACACAAACGTCAGTATCATAAGAAAATATCATCAAGAATATCGTCATCCTCATTTTTCATCAGGACTATTATAATTTAAACATAAATACTTACAAATTATTACAGCTCACGATTGAACGATGTAACTGTTAACCTTTATTTTATGAATATAATTTATATTTTATATGACTGATATAAAATATCTCTAATGTTTTAACGTAAAATAGTACTATATATATGATTATCCGGTTAGAATCACCGTTAATCCCAATGCTATGTTGATTTATCCCTCCTCTACCCCTTACCCTTTTGATGTGCAACATTCCCTCAATCCTCTACAACTGTCATAACGATATAGCCTGAAGAGTGTATGTAGTTTATATTATCACCTTGTAGCAGCCCTTGTGCAAGGTTAGGGATTTATCCTTAAATAAATACAACCTGATTATGAGTTCTTGGAATTTACAATAAATGTGTTACTATGAGTCGTAGTTTGTCTTAATATTTATTGACCTTATAACATGAAGACAGAACTCTAATTATTTTTTGTGTGATTTAGCTTCTGCGTAGGTGTAGCTATTTTAATGCAGCCCTTGTAACGAATACAAATAATTTATTAGGATTCACTAAACCAATTAAACATACCTTAATAACACATAACAAAGCTGTTTCCAAGTTCTGTTAGATTCAAATAGTTCAGCCATTTCACACTGCATTGGAACTACGGTCTATCATTCTTAAGTATGATATGTTCGAATTGAATTTTGCTGTAAAATTAAAAAAAACACCGTTTTAAGGCACCGAGAGTAGTTACTTTTGGTGTTCCTCAGATAGCACAGCATTTATATAAAGAAAACTATAAATATTAATAACACTGCTCAGGAGCACTGATAACGATAGTTTCTAAAGCAGCTCTTATTAGTCAATAAAAGTTGGATTAAAAGTATCCGATTTTTACACAATCAAATAAAGTGAACAAAACAAACGAAACAAGATATAACTAATTACCAAAGGGAGTGTCATTATAAACTCCTCATTATTTTACTCCTTATCGATAGATATTTTCGAATTACATAATACAACAGCATTGCTGTGTAATGGAACGGCGGTCCTCATCAAGAAAATGCAGCCTTTGTAATGACTGCCAGCGACGACTTTTGTGTCTTAAAGGTTGATTTGATCTTTTGTTTCCGTCATTCATGGTCAAAATTGACTTTGAACTGATGTTGATTTTTTCAAGATTTCATCTTGATGATCAAATAGAATCCTATGAATTAATGTAATAGTTGAATCGTAATGATAATAAATTGTTTTATTTGCTCAATTTAGTAACGGAAATAATTTACAACTGGGGAAAACTCTTTAAATGACTGACATTGTTATAATGCGAGAGTGGAAGAATATATGATTGTTTTTATAGTGCTAAATAATTTCAATATAACTGTCTTATACCTAACATAAAGTATACCCACTCTCTGTCAAGAAAAGGTTTCACATTGTTTATCAATACTTGTTTAGTGTTAATGGTAGTGTATGTATGTAACGACTATTTTTGTTACGAACTAAAAAATTAACTTAGGCCTCGACATATCAACTAAAGAACCTGGGGGCTGAACTTTGCTCGGGGGAAGGCCAGTAAGTTTGTTTAGATGACTTGGAGTAATATTTCTCCACTTCTCCCAACTGATAATCAGATTTTTATAACTCACTAGCTGTGTACCCGTCCTTCATACGGGTTGTATATAAATGGTAGGTTAACTAAAAAAATTAACAAACCACATCATTTTACAATATTAAAATTACATTTTACACTTTTAAAGTAGAATTAAATTAAAGTTAACGAAATATACTATGGCAGATAGTGCGGGTACTGTTGCCAAGTCGAGGAACTCTGTCGGGTAGTGAACGGTGTGGTTTTTGCGACTCCAAATCGGTAATGGTAACACTTTGGATTTGCTTTTAGAAATAATAGAACTCAAGTACAAACAAATATTAATCCTGTTTAATTTAACACCTTAAATACTTTGATACATTTAATCTTTACATTCCAATAAATTAATAGTAATGTAACGAAACATTAAGCTTTAAAAACATCGACAAACCACTTTTAAAATCACCATTTTTGCCAGGTCCTGTTTTCATTATAATTGTAAATAAACAATTTAAACTTGGAAAATCATATGTTTTAAAAACATATGACTACTTGATTTTATTTAAATAAATGTAAATCAATATATATGAAACTGTTCTAACAGTGGTCATGGATAAATGAACGGTGTTAAATATTGTACATGTTCGTTCCTCCCTTTGGAGTAGACCTACATTTGCGTTGATCTCCGTTGCTTGTTCACCGGTGGACGTGAGGATGGCACTATCACAGAGCCAGGCACTTTCCAGACTAAACTGTTAATGGACCTTGGTGTAACAAACTGTCAATCAGTAAATCCTGTGATTCATCGATTGTGCCGAGTGAAGGATAGATGTTTCTGAGACTTTATTTGTTTTTCAATGTCCCAATCTCAACTTTTAAAAGGGTTGAGAAAACTGCTCAACCCCTTAATCTTTTCCAAAATACATTTTCATAGTTACTGTTAAGTTCAGACGCTCAGTGGTCGGCTACATAAAATATATTTTTAGAGAGGCGTAGACTCGTCCACTCATGACACTTACGACATTGGGTCTGTGTAAAATCTCCAGAGAACAACACCGTGACTCCCCATGATGTTGTTTCTTATTCCCTTTAAGGCATCAAATTTCAACTCTCCTGGTTGAGAAGTTGGTGTGTTATGTCTAACACGCTTATATTAAAGGCCAGTGGGCCAGAGTCCTTGAGTATATTTGTATCTGGAGTAGGTAAATGTCTGCACTGAGCTATCAGCTATACATTCCTACAGAATTTCAGATCCATCAGTCCAAGAGTATGTGCAAGATTGTTAAAATATTGTATTTTGAAATTCCGGGGGGCGAAGCCCTTAAACAGAAGCCCTTAAACGTTTTCGTAACAGGAATAGGCTTGCGTTTTGTTCTGATGAATTAGTTCTGTTCCTACCGAAATTTAACATACAAAGGTCCAATAAATACTAATACTCATAAAATTGCCATAAAAGTAAATTAGCGAAGAGATGACCTATAGGACTTTTTTAAACGTATTCTTATTGTGAATCTGCAGCATAAGGGGAACCTCGATCCAAAATTTTATCTTCAATAGACATTTTCGTTTCTTAAATAAAGTGATCACTATGTCAGTGAGTGCATGAGCCTGACAAATATAGATTTAGATCATGTATCCACTCTTTATACTTATGTTATTTATTACTAATCTTCACTCAACGTTTTAAAAAATAACTACAACACCTGTTTATAGAATAACTATGTCATCATCTGGTTCAATATAAATAAATGCTTTGTCCATAAGAATAGCATAGGATCTTTAAAACCCTATGGGACAGTGTCCTAAGGTAATTTAAACAATCCAATTAGCCTAAAACCTTCTAACGCACATATAGAACAAAAAAAGTTGCTTAAAAAAGGTAACCCGTTTTCCTGTGAAAAGCGAACAAAACATGACCAAAACCGCACAAAATCTCGTTTTTGGGTGGCCGCCATTATTTTGTTAAAAGGCGTATGCCAGTTTAAAATGCCCTAAAACCTTCTCACGCATATATAGAACAAAGAAACAAAGTTTCATTAATGCCAGTGCACCCGTTTTCCCGTGAAAAGCGAACAAAAACCCGTCCTTGAGCGTTACCGGCAGATAGACAGACAGACATAAATTTAGATAAGACTTGTTTTGGTTTCTCTAGGGTGTAAAACGTGAAAATATGCAAAAATTCCATAATTCCAAGCAATGTACAGACAAAAATCTAATTTTATTTTTATAGATTAATTATATGATGTATTGAAATAAATAAATATATATATATATATATATATATATATATATATATATATATATATATATATTTGACTTACCCGTTCTTCGCACAGAGGTTTTCTCTACCCTTTCTTTAGTCAATGCAATCTGCATTTTAGTTAGCTTGAAACAGCTGATCTTGATTCTGCTCCTGCTCTTTTGCTCTTTAAAGCTGTCAAATGTAAGTATCCACAGCTGTTCGCATTACAGTTTCTGAATGTTTACTTTCTTCTGAAATGTAAACATTGAAACTTAGGACGTTCATGGGGCGTAGCCCGAGGGGATTTTAAGGAAGTGAATAGGCCTATGTGTTGCATTGGTTCAAGATCTACCTATGTGTAAAGTTTCAGCCCAGTCGGTTCAGTAGTTTTTGTGTTCACCTGGAACATCAGACAGACAGATAGACAGAAACCACCTCTTCTTTATAATATTATATATATATATATATATATACAGGGTGAATCTCGTAAGTTGTCCAGTATTGATTTCAGACAAACCGTTGGTCCTACGATGATGAAATAAAATTATTTCCCACTAAACAAACCCCAAGGAATAACGTAAAAATATTTTTAACGATTTTTAAATACAGGGTGTACCAGAAACTGAGGGTCACTAGTCCGAATCTACGAAATATCAAATACAAACGTATATCATGTTATACATCAAATTAAAGCTCTTTTCAATCCAAACCATTTGGCGGAATCGGATTTTGATTATTATTGATTCATTTCAAAATGGCGGCTGTTTTTGTGAAAAAATTAGTATTTTTTTGAATACCCTGTATTTTTCTTAAAAATGCGGATATCTTGATTCTGATTCAAATATCGCATTTCTTATGAGCTAAGCTTTATTTTGATATGCAACACTTCAATATTATCTCAAAAACAAAAAGTTTCAAAAATATCAGTTTTTGAAAATATGTACATAGCCAAAACTCAAAAATTTCAAATAGCACCATATGTCAAATAGCATATCATTTTAAAGGTATTGCAATTCTAAGAAACTTTCAAATTTAAACCTTATGCGTATCTATTTTGGTTTTCGAGTTATCAACAAAAAACATGTTTTCCCACATTAAAACACATGTTATTTGTTAAACATGGTGGTAAAGGCTGGACCATAGTTCTAGGCGTCTGGCTGACGCATGCGCATTAATTTGCTGTGTTAATTCCCCATCTGTCAAAACTTGGGCTAACATATGATTAAATGCAAATTCGTTATTACGCATGCGTCAGCCAGACACCTAGAACTATGGTCTGGCCTTTAATAGTCCCATGCATAGAGTAAATCTTATTTTATAAAAACTACAATAATAAAGAACTTGTCTTAAAAAAATATTCTTTATGTTACATTTGTTACAAAACCACTATAAACAAACTTTTTGTGTATAAAATATTTCAAAAGTTACCATTATTTTTAGGTGCTACTGGATAAACTATTTACAGATGCTCAAAATGCCTTCCCCCTACTTCTAAAACCATTTCAAGTCTTTTAGGAAGGTTGTTTACAGCACGACGTACTTCTTCTTCATTTATTTGCCTACACGCCAACCGTATCCTTTCTTTCATCTCATCTCGAGTGGTAGGAGCTGTTCCATACACCATGTCTTTCAGTCTCCCCCAGAGGTAAAAGTCCATGACCGTTAAATCAGGGGACCTAGCCGGCCAAGGGATGGGACCTCCTCTCGCAATCCAATTATCACCAAACATCGCTGTTAGAGTTTGACGAACGTCAATAGCGTAATGCGCTGGACAACCGTCTTGCATGAACCACATTTCTCTTTGTACGTTGATGGGAATGGGCCTTAACAGCTCGAGAAATTCTTCATTTAAGAATGCATTGTACATTACACCATTTAGATTCGTTTCGAAGAAATGAGGACCAATTATTTGCCCATTAAACACCGCACACCACACATTGAGGGTCCACTGTCTTTGATTGTTCACTTCCCGTAGCCAATGTGGATTCTCCCTGCTCCAATACCGCATATTGTGTCTATTAACGTCACCGTTGTTTTTGAAGGTCGCTTCATCGCTCCACATGACGTTTTGAGCAAAGTTAGGATCATTAGAAATTTCATTTTGAGCCCAAATAGCAAAATTAATGCGGTGTAGATAATCATCTGCTTCCAATTCTTGATGCAGCGAAATGTGGTATGGATGGAAATCATTAGCCTTAAGGATCCTACAGACTGACATCTGGCTAATACCGGATTCTCTAGAGAGAACTTTAGTAGACACATGAGGATTAAGTTCTACTGCAGCTAAAATATCCGGTGCTCTTGTCTGTCTTACTGGCATAGCTTTTAGTCTTTTTTTGGATGGCTGAACTTTTCCAGTCGTTCTTACTCGTTGAGCTAAACGTACAAAATCTTTACGGCACTGGCGTTGCAAATCAGGAAACCGCTCTGCATACAGTCTTTCGGCAGCACTAAAGTTCTGAAAACACTCACCTAAAACCATCAACATTTTAAAAGCTTCTTCGTTACTGTATACCATAATTAACAACCAACTAGTTAACACAATAAGAACAACTAATTACTGTTTGAAATAAAATAAAACTAATAACCGCTCAGACATGCATTGTGTTAACTTAAGATGGAAACATCTAATAAATGTAAACAACTCAACAATACTAAATAACAGCTGATAAATAACAGCTGACTATTACCACCATGTTTAACAAATAACATGCGTTTTAATGTGGAAAACATGTTTTTTGTTGATAACTCGAAAACCAAAATAGATACGCATAAGGTTTAAATTTGAAAGTTTCTTAGAATTGCAATACCTTTAAAATGATATGCTATTTGACATATGGTGCTATTTGAAATTTTTGAGTTTTGGCTATGTACATATTTTCAAAAACTGATATTTTTGAAACTTTTTGTTTTTGAGATAATATTGAAGTGTTGCATATCAAAATAAAGCTTAGCTCATAAGGAATGCGATATTTGAATCAGAATCAAGATATCTGTATTTTTAAGAAAAATACAGGGTATTCAAAAAAATACTAATTTTTTCACAAAAACAGCCGCCATTTTGAAATGAATCAATAATAATCAAAATCCGATTCCGCCAAATGGTTTGGATTGAAAAGAGCTTTAATTTGATGTATATCATGATATACGTTTGTATTTGATATTTCGTAGATTCGGACTAGTGACCCTCAGTTTCTGGTACACCCTGTATTTAAAAATCGTTAAAAATATTTTTACGTTATTTCTTGGGGTTGGTTTAGTGGTAAATAATTTTATTTCATCATCGTAGGACCAACGGTTTGTCTGAAATCAATACTGGACAACTTACGAGATTCACCCTGTATATATTTGACTTACCCGTTCTTCGCACAGGGGTTTTCTCTACCCTTTCTTTAGTCAATGCAATCTGCATTTTAGTTAGCTTGAAACAGCTGATCTTGATTCTGCTCCTGCTCTTTTGCTCTTTAAAGCTGTCAAATGTAAGTATCCACAGCTGTTCGCATTACAGTTTCTGAATGTTTACTTTCTTCTGAAATGTAAACATTGAAACTTAGGACGTTCATGGGGCGTAGCCCGAGGGGATTTTAAGGAAGTGATTAGGCCTATGTGTTGCATTGGTTCAAGATCTACCTATGTGTAAAGTTTCAGCCCAGTCGGTTCACGGTTCAGTAGTTTTTGTGTTCACCTGGAACATCAGACAGACAGACAGACAGACAGACAGACAGACAGAAACCACCTCTTCTTTATAATATTATATATAGATAGATAGATAGATATATATATATATATATATATATATATATATATATATATAAAAAAGATAAGTTTCTGGATTGGAATTTTCTAGAATGAAAATGTTGAGAATGGAACTTTCTAAGATTGAATATTGAGGGCCTTTCGCTAGAATACAATTTTAGAGAACAAATTTTCTGAAATGGATCTTTAGAGAACAGATGTTTAGGATGTAATTTCTTGAAATTATCCTATATTTAGATTCTAGAACATTCTGACGATTTATTTTTAAATATTTTTGTGATTGACCTTCTCTTGCAACCTCAAATCACTGAAAATTTCAATTTCCCGTTGCAGACAAAGATAACTAATTGAGACTTCCGTTTGTTAGACAAAGATAGTTGCGCGCGATCTCGGGTGCTATTCATTTTTCTCCAAGCCCAACCCTTGCAGTTAAAAAATAAAACCTTCTTCATAGATGGGGAATGTAGGGCTACCCTACCATATAACTTTCACGGGGATGTGGTAGTTGGTTTTGGAGTTTTTCCAGAACATACCCACAAACCACACTTACATTTATAATATATATTGATTTGCCTCTTTTTCGTATTTTTAGGGTCACTCTAGTTGTTATTTATAGCTCAATATCCCTTTGATTTATTTTAATACTCTATATATGTAATCTTCACTCAAATGTTTAAATCTCTGCTCTCAGGAAACCACATATTAATAATCATAAGCAGCATGAGTATTACTTTTACAGTTCCCTGGTTGGTTATGAACAGCTGTTACAATTCTTTTGTTTTGATTTGAAACTCCATAAGCCCAATGTTATTTTTTTTACTTTTAAATTTCGTTTTTCAACACTTTTTAATTTTTACTGAAGATGAGACCTGTCCAGAATATATTTTTATACCAGAACTTAGTTATTTCCAAAATTTGAAGGAAATACTCGGAGCCGTTTTCGAGATAATTGTGCAACCAACCAACGAATCAAGCAAACATTGCTCATATGAGTATAGGATATATTTCAACATTACAACTTATACAAACACTAAAGACTGGCAAAAAACGCTAGTTAATAGTAAAAATATATTTCGGTTCCATATTTAGTTTTACAAAAACTTTCTTTGATTAGCCTTTAAATTACTCTTTTAGCGAATTTCCCCTATAGGGAAGAAGCTATTACCGTAGTCGGCATGGTAAGACCTAGGCCCGGGACCATGATAACTTTTTGTTTTGAGGTCCCCAGACCCCAAAAACACCATTCGTTCGAAACTGTAGATATATATATATATATATATATATATATATATATATATATATCTGTGTGTGTGTGTATGTGTGTCCGTGAGCACGATAACTCTAGTAAAAATCATCCGATTTTGATTAAATTTGGTATAAACGTGTAAACATTTATGACTTTAAGTTCGAAAACCAGCCAGATCGCTCTATCCGAAGGGGTATTTTAGGGGGGTTTTGTACCCCAAAAATGGGTTTTTGAATTTGTTACATATAATTTTTGAAATTGTCAAATTTTAGTTTTTACCGTTGTATTCAACTTAAAAAACACACAATTAGGTATTTTGATAATTCCTCTACGTCAATTGGTTACCGAGATATTGAAAGAGCTAAACACAGTACGATTCCTAATGTTATTCTTATGGAGGAAAATACAAATTTTATAACTTGCTTATTTATGAACGTACACTGATGAAACATGGTATGCGGCTTCATCTAGTTGTGGTGCATTGTTATTTGCTCAAAACAATTTTTTCCAAAGGCTCTTGTAGCAGCAAACCTGCGTACTCAGCCCCGTGTTATTGTTATGAATAATAATTAAATGCTATGTCTCCCTTAATTATGAACATAAATGAATACAAACTGGTATACGACTTATCCTAGTTGAGTTTTATTGATATTAGCATAAAAATCTATTTTTTGTGTTCCTTGATGCAGCAAACCTGCGTACTCATCCCCAATGTTATTCTTATGGGGAGTAATTAAAATTGTATATATTGCTTATTTGTGAATATATTTTTATGAAACTTGGTAAGTGACTTTATGTAGTATTAAGACATTTATATCTCCATTGGAAATTCACTGAGTATGCAGGTTTGCTGCGACAGGGGTATTTTCTGCTCATTGTATTTTTATCTTTTGAGTAAATCCATTATGTAAAAATGAAAATTTAGTAACAAGTTAACTAAATAATTCCCTTTTAAACACAATACATTAACAGTATCTAATGCGATAAAGAAAAGTAAAACGCGTTCAAAGGCTAACAACATGAGACAAAGCAGGGTGGTCGCGGTAGGATGCGGTGCCCTCCCCTCCCCCCTCAGCACCGCGACGCTAGCGCAGGCGGTGCGACGCCACCAGTATGCGTGACGTCACCGAGACAGACAGTCACACCGCGACAGTGCTGCCGTCACCGCTTGTGGCCGCCACTGTAACTACCTGTTGATTGGCGGTTACAACTACTACTACCTGTTGACAGTGGTGGGAATGCTACTCTGCTATCGCTCGCGACTTGGATTATAAACTGATCGTGAGTATTTTTTTTTTCTAAAAACGTGTCATTTTACTTGTCGTTAATTGATAAAAGAAAAACATATTTTAATGAATTATTATATACAGTTTGTTCGTAAAATAATAAACTCATTATATAACACCACACTACCAAATTATCAGTAACAATGTACGAAGACTTCAGCATTATTTATTAAAGTGGTTATTTTTTAATCTGAGTACAGTGTACAAAATATAAAATTGTACCCGTTTACTTTTACAGTTTAGCTTATAGTGACAATGTATGACTTGATGATAATGTATGAGGTTTTCTATTATTTTTTTTCTTGGGCATTCCTCCTGCACAAAATCTTATTCTGATAAAGCGTTTTGTTTTAAAACAGTATTAAAACTCATTGGTAATAGTAAGTTATTTATATAGTCAGTAGAATGAAAGGGGAACATTCAGCATTTATTTTGTAACATAAAAGCAATATTTCCATATAAGAAATAATTCCCTCAGGGAAATCTGAATACTAATCTGAGAGGTTGATGCAGAACTACAAAGAAAATGAATTTTCCCAAATATGTCACACTTCAGCTTCATTACGCGTTTGCGGACATTTACATTCTTTATTTTATCTAAAAATGGCAGTTATTGTTAAATTAATAAATGTTTGTGGTACGCATTAAGTACACTAAATGTCATAAATTATTTTAGCCTGACATTGCAATATGTAAGTTTTTTTATGATATCGTTCTATTTCTAAATAATTAGTTTAATTCCATTTCGCATCATTCAGATTTATTGTTACCTGTGTTATGAATGCATTTGGATGTTTCTGCATTCAGACAACAAATTTATGTTATTTATCATGCGGCAGTAAATTATACACATTCAAAATAACCCTAAAATGTTGTAGTAATTTTCAATATGAAGCAGTTAAAAAACGTTATAATGCGTCGAATAATGGTATCACGTTAACGATACTTTGGTATTATTCTTCCATATACAAAACAACAATAATATAATTAGGTGTAAAGATTTGAATCACTGGTGAGTGAGTATTAGTAAGAATAATTAATGTACATAAGTAATAGGAGTTGATCTTACAAAATGCCTTACGCTTTGGAAATAGTTTTAATATCTGTATAATAATAAGTTGCTATAATCTGAAGTAGAAATATGTTCTTTTGTTATTCAACACCAAATATCTTAAAACCAATACATTTGAGAAAAAACTGATATGTCCTAGAAGTTGTACTTTTTTCCACCAGAATATCTGGGTAAATAATATGAATAATAAATACACATCGCTGACAATTTGCGTTTATAATAAATAGAAACAAATTTTCTTGTTTTTTTCACAAAAAGCATAATTTTATTTTTATTTTATAAACATAGCAATTTATCTGTCGTTCTTAATCAGATCGCTGTTAATCTCGGGGCAGAAAGCTACACATTTTTGAGAAATTAATACAATTTAAATGCCCCCGTCGCAGCAAACCTGCATACTCAGCGAATTTCCAATAAATATATAACATAACACATTAAAATACTTAACAGGATTCATAAGAAATATATTTACAAACAAGTGATATTTAAAATATTAATTATTCTCCATAAGAATAATATTGGGGATGAGTTCGCAGGTTTGCTGCAACAAGGAACACAAAATAATGGGTTTGTATGCAAAGATCAATAGAACTCATCTTAGTGAAGTCACATACCAAGTTACATCAACATACATTCATAAATTAGCAATATACATATATACAAATTTGAATGAATGGTGTTTTTGGCATCAGGTGACCACAAAATGAAAAGTTATCATGGTCTTGGGCTTAGCCTTACCATGAGACCTACGGTAATAGCTTCTTCACTATAGGGGAGTTCGCTAAAAATTGGACGGTTAGAAAAGCTAAATGTCAGCTATTTTGAAAGAGTGAAAGTTAGAAACGTCATATTCAATACCGAAATTGCATATATTTGGATAACGTTTCCGAAATAAAAAAAAACATATCTTTCTCGTTTCTGAAGATATATATTGTATTTAGTGCCACGTATAATAAGGCTAAACGGAGCTGACAAGATTTTACTACATATTTTATGTCCACTTTAGGAGTAGAATCTAAAAATGTATAGCTACGTATACGTGCTTTACAAGCACACCTTTATGAGTACTTCTTACGTGACACTCTATATATTTGCATTCGGTAGTGCACATAATGAACGCTCTTCGTTGATGAACATATTTTTATAGTTAAAATAATCTAATAAGAAACCATTTTATCCAAAAGATAAACATGACAATTTTGAAGGCCAATTGAGTGAAGCATTTACATTCCAAATCCTCCATGACATTGGGGCATAAATTATACGGGTGATGGTCCCAGTACCTTTAAAACTTGTCTATATCAGTTTTGAGGCTGACATTGGGTATAACAAATGAAGTTGTCTTAACATATGGTAAGTCTTTTGGCTGTCCATTATGACAAACTTCCCTTTCACCTTTGGTCCCTCCACTTGGAGCGGCTGGGGACGGAAACTCCGGGTTTGGTCCCCAATCTGAGAATGTATGGTCCCTGGCTGTTGTACATGGATACCTGTCAGTTGAGTTGGCCAGTTCGAGGGCAGAGCGGGTCCGCCTGTTTGAGCCTGATCACAGCTGTCACAGGAGCACGGGAGTTGGCCCCTGAAAGGTCAATTTGGCTACCATCCCATCCCACCCTTTCCTTTCTTGCTATATCCTATCCTTCCGGTAATCTGCGCAATAATCCCGCTTGGGGAGACGTGCCTAGCAGCTGTGCGGGTTTCCTAATCCAGCAACAATGAGTCGGATGATGAAGACAATGGACTGACTGAACTTTCGGTTTCGTAATTTTCTTATATGTAAGTGTATTTAGTTCTCAGGGAAATATTCTGAAACACATATCCACACCTAATCTGTTATTCCACAAATTGACGAAAAATGGGCAGTAAATTTAATTTCAATACACTTAAAATGACAAAATATAACATCTGAATCAGCAGGATATACCTCAACTGATTTTAGGTTGTAAGTGATAGTGATATAGTGGTATCACTGTACTTAGTGATACAGTGAAACAGAGATTTAGTGATTCCTCTTCCTCTGTAGGGTTGCGTGTCAATACAGGTTTCAGGGAGGGTGTGTGGGGGCGGATCTTAGCTGATTATAGGTTAGTTAGTCAGCCACCGGCTTTATCGATGTGTCATAAAAGGTGAAATCATTTTCTACTCTACCAATCATTACTAAGAAAGGTTTTATCATATAAATACAAAATAAGTTCTAAAGAAAGCCAGTCCGACTGTCTTGTCCAGCTTACTCACTTAACAGTTTGTACAAATTATAAGTTTATGACAAGACTATAATTATTGTTCACTGTACTTCAAAATTCCCTCATCAATCTTAATGGATTACTTAAACATTATTTATGATTCTCTCGTTGCGTTCGCTCATCAGTTAATGGCCAGAGTTAATTAGTCTTGCCACTGATTGGAAGATATAAACCTGTCTTATTCTCAGGTCTTATGATCAGGCAAACCATTTCTCGCGGGATTTAAACTAAACACTTGTACGGACATTAAACATTATAACAAAGCAATTGATTATAATAATGCTATTAATATGAAAAATACAATACTCTTAACCTAGTGCGTTATACATTCAGTTCCTTAAGTAACGTCGTATTTAGAGATATATAGATTGTCTAAATTAGTAATTAGTATGTTTAAATTCGAAGACGAATATAGTTCTATAAATTTGATGGACTATTTTGAGAATAAACAGTGATGTCAGACTTTCTAATCAATAAATAGTAGTACGATATGCACCTACCAATTATTCGGTTGCGATATATCGGTCTTTGACATTCGTTATTACTTTTATAGAATCGAATAAACAAATAAAATAACACAGCTGTTAAAATCAATGTGATGGTTTTAATTTTGCATTGTTTTCTTCCAGAGCTCAATGTGAATGTTTTGATTTGAAAATGAGATACAAATATGACAATTTCGTTATTGTAATTAATATTTTATGAGAGTGCAATACGTATGTTAACTTAACATACAATCTTGTTAATATACAATACGTTTTGTTTGCCAATGCTATAATATTTATTTGTGTTTCCTAAATAAAATGTTTATTCTGAACTTAGTACATTATTAACGTTGAAAGAATCGATATTTTTATAGTAATTGATAGTTGAACTTCGATATTCCATTATTGAAAATAATATAGTAATATATCGTAACCAAATAGTTGGTGGATATATATATATCGTACTGTATCCAATAGTACTAATTACATGGATAGAATCATTTAAATTTATAGCCTGTAGTGCTTCGTCTGATTGTGCACACATATACATACAATCGTAAAGGCTACGATTCAGGTGGCTTAACAGCCACCTCGCTCGTCACGGCACCCGGCGCTGTGAACTTTAATAAAATCAATAAATGGTCTCGCAGTCCCATCAAAACTGCCCAACTTTGAACTGTACGTAAAAAGGAAGAGGGTAAATTATTATCGTAAATTATTATTAGTGAATTTCCTTTGGAAAGTGAACTATCAGCATAACCCGCACGGTGAAACTTAAGCCCGCGACCACCATAGATGTTCCTAACGTGACCCCCTGAACACGTTTTGGGGGGTCGTTCAAAATTGTATATATATATATATGTATATATATACATATGATTGCACTCTGGCGGTCGCATTTTTTGTCCGATTTACTTAAAATTTGATAGGGACGTTCCTTTCTTTAATCAGTTGGACAAGTTCGTTGGGGAAAACAATCGGAAAACTCGAAACCCCTTTTTTGGAGAATTAATCTTTCAAATTTCGAGTTTTTGAACCCAAAAAGGGTCAGAAAAGCCCCGTATGTAAAATTAATGCATGTAAAAAGATTGGAATTAGTAAGGCAAAAGTTTTCAGCCCTTTCTCGTCATTCTAGCACACATATTTACCGATTTATTAAAGAAAATGTGGTTCGACTAAATACAGTACGCTGTCTTATGGGGGTTTTACACTACAAAAGCCTGTTATTCCTTTGTTGGGGTACTTTTATCATCCCTAGCAACCTCTCGCCTACTTTCAAGCCTGTCTGGCTCTCCTCCTAAAATATAATGCGCAAAATTGTATTCCCAGCTTTGCAGGTAAATGAAACCAGGAGCATCAGAACAGCCAATAAATCACTGTTTTCATATTTTAATAAAAATTGGAATAAATGTATGTTTTTACACTGATTTTGAGTTTTAAAAGTTGTTATGTGGAAATTCTCTTCCCTCACGTCAGCGTGCTGCGTGCGAACTCCTTATTATTTGTATTACTGTTTTAAGGGGTGATATTAAAGAATTGTGTACCTGTGAAACTATTATATACACACTGCTATGTAATGATTAATGAAATAGTTTGACAGCAGCACATTTGAAATTAAATTATAATAATATTATGCTTGTTTAAGATAGTGATAAAACTGTATTATAACGTAGTTTAATATATTCTTTCTTGCCGTTTAAGAAATCCGTTTTTGCAGTATTTCTTAAAGCAGTTTTTAGTCGAGGAAAAGTAGCCTGTGTTAGGTAATATGAACTACTAAGCCGCACATATTGAAATATTTATGCCGTTTGTAGCTGATTTGTATAAGTCTACGCTTATAAGAATATTTTAGAATAATATATTAGTTACTTTTTAACTTTGATCAACAATAAATAAGAGGTACAAACTAATACACTTTTTGTGTGATAACGTAATAAGTACCTATTTATTTTTTAATCTTTTAATTTAGTATAATCTTTTCAGCATAAGACTGGTCCGCTTTATTTCATTTATCGGTCGATTTCCGTATAACTTTCTTCAGTATGATGCCTTTTCTTGAATTGTGTTTAGTAATTTCATGACATTAAGGTTCCAAGCAGTAAAGTGAAGTGATAAATGCGAGTTGAAAAAAGTATGTTGATGTATTAGTTGTACGTGAAAACTGCGATAATACTATAACAAATAAATAATTACACAATCGAAACTCAGAGTTATAAGATAATAGATGAGCTAAGCCATCTGTGCCATCAAGAGAATCTGTTCCAAGATTCGACACTGTACGGACCGTCTGCACTTACGCCTTATCACAGTCTTTGTTTTGTTATTTACAAATGTCCTTCAGTTTATTATAAATCTTTTTTATAGATTATTAAGAGTTTGACGTTATGAGTACATTCTACCTTTGTATTTCCGAAAGTAGGACAGGAGGCACCACCTTTTTGACACAATTAAGAAATGACACTTTGTCAATTTATGTACAATGAGTGCGTCGAAGATTTACAATTCGGTAAGCTTTCTTTATACTAGTTGCAAAAGCGTAAAAACTGCATTAAAACCTTTTTATATTAATATTAAGATTCTGTTCTTTTTACGTTAAATTGTAATATTAAATATAAAGTTAAAGGGATCTGATAAATAAGATATAATGTTATTTTATATATTGCATTGTAAAATTATAAATATGACTATTTAAAGTAATAGAGATTATTAATTTTTAATAATTGTATTTTGTCTATTGCACTTATACTTATATTGGTTGTGTGCCAATTCTCCTCCTCCTAAAAAAATAGCCCGTTTCACCGCCCCGTTGAAACCGAAAACTGATGATTTAACCAGTTATCAGCCATAGTTATACAACCGATTACATAAACTGATGATTTAACCAGTTATCTGTTATCAGCCATAGTTATACAACCGATTACATAAACTGATGATTTAACCAGTTATCTGTTATCAGCCATAGTTATACAACCGATTACATAAACTGATGATTTAACCAGTTATCTGTTATCAGCCATAGTTATACAACCGATTACATAAACTGATGATTTAACCAGTTATCTGTTATCAGCCATAGTTATACAACCGATTACATAAACTGATGATTTAACCAGTTATCTGTTATCAGCCATAGTTATACAACCGATTACATATACTGAAGCTAAAGGTTATATTTAATAAAACCTGAATAAATTAAAACTTTATTTTGTTGAGTGTTTAACTCTACAAAGTCATGTTTAGTTATTCGTACTCGGTATATTTTAAAACATTAATATTGCAAAGGCATCTTGAATGTTTTATTTAAATTTATAGTGTATCTCTGTGTCCTAAATAGGAAAAAATAATACCAAACTAATTATAACTAATAGTTTTGGCTTGAATTATTTTACAATACATTTTTGGTGAGTAATTAGCATTTATTTGAATAAATCATATTTGCATAGGTTGAATAATAGTTATAGTTATTTTGATATTTTTATGTTTTTGAATCATACATTATTTAGGAACACAGTTTTGTAATAATATAACTTTCTGATAAGATAAATTTAAGGTTCTTAAGGTATTTAAGGTTCAGCCGCAAAAGTTAGGAAGAAATAATAAGATCTTTATAAAATAACCTTGAATTTTTTGACAAGTTCTAAATATCTGCTTTAAAGTACAACCTTAATTAATTTAATGCAATTTAATTATTGAACATAATTATATATGCTAAATTACAAAGTAATGCAATATGTTATATCGTTCTTTGGCGTAATATAATTAGATATGAACTTACTTTTGATGAATATCTAAAAATATAGGTTATTTTCTAAGTTTGTGAGAATTAACAAGTTTATTATTACCTTGAAATTGTATCCGTATTCTTGTAAATCATAAGCTAAAACTGTAATTAATTTTGATTTCGATCTCATGTTATTTAGTATTGTTGTATTTCTACAATAGAAATCGTTAAATAATTGTTTTTTATATATAAATGCTATCTTTTATTTATAGTTAATAGCAATTTTTAGACTTTTTGCTGATTCTGATTTCAAATCCGTGCTTAATTCAAGATGAATGAATTATGCACATGAAAGATGTATGAATGTGAATGAGTGATAAATATATAGCATAGTAGAGAGAAACTAGGAAAGAGACCCCGTAATCGGCGCTTTTTTCCCATGTTATTCTTATGGGGAGCCGTTTTTGCACCGACACCAGCTCCCGCCTATAGAGCTCCCCCCCGCTGGCCTATATTAAATATACCCCTGTCTATATTAAATATATTGTCCCCATCCCCATCCCTCCTCTATATTTTTAAAAATTAATTTTCAAATTCAGGCTAAAAAACTATCTTTGGTGTTTACTGTCCGATTTGTCTGCAATTTGGATATGTTATTGTCCTAGGCAAGTGTTTTAATAAATTTCACATTTCCCAAATTCACTATTACGGTTGAATTGCCAACTATTTACTGACTTTTGCACCCTAATTTCCGTTTTGACTCTTGCCATATTTTGACCCTAAAATTCATTTTAATACATCCTTTGCAGAAATCCACGAGTTCTGGCTACTTGGGAACCCGAGCCATTTGACATATAATAAATCACCCTTCCTCCTAATTACCTTCTCTACCAAATACATGTCTTTATATTTAGTCTTTAACAATTCTTCTGTATAAAATCCTCCTTTGATTATATTGCCATTCTCATCTTTCAAAATATAAGTCACAGGCTTTGTTTTCTTAACTTCTGCTATTGTAAAAAGCTCTCCCGTCCAGTTAGGGGTATATCCTTTACTAAATACATGTTTATATTTAGATATCCTTACACTATCCCCCACCTTATATTTTGGCTTTTTAACTTGTACTTTAGATGCTAACCTTTCGTGTACGTCTTTAGAGTTCTTAGCACTTACTTGGTTAGGTTTCATCCCTATGGATCTATGTACTTTATTATTATATATCCTTATTAACTTTGGAAGTAAATCCAACCACTTGTAACTCCCTTGTGCACTAAACTCTCTATACAACCAATTCTTTAAAGTTCTCTGGAACCTTTCCACAATAGCCGCCTTAGTTGTAGAGTAAGTGTGGTAGTGATTAATATTTAGAATTTTCATTAGTTTGGTAAAATGTTCATTAAAAAATTCTTTTCCGTTATCAGATTGAATATTTTTAACTCCCTTTGGGAGAATAGTTTTTATAGCTTCTGTGACTACTAATCCAGTTTTATTCTTTAGTGGAGCAGCATAAGCTTTTTTAGAAAATGTGTCTATTAAAGTTAAAATATATTTATTCCCAGAATTCTCTCTAGCATAATTCCGCATATCTATTAAATCTATTTGAACAGTTTCGTTTATACCCAACACCTTAAAAGACCTTCTAACAAAGTTCTTTCTCGCGGGCTTATGCAATTCGTAAGCAATTTTTTCCATTTTTTATTCTTTATTTTTAATGTTAACGTATCTGCCAGTCTCTGTCGTTTCAAAAACACCTCCATTGCTACCAACTAACATACCATCACTCATTCTTTGATATACATAGTTTTTTGGCAAATATGCCCCTCCATCTAAAGTCTTAAATCCGCTTAAAGATGTAGGGTCTGCAACCAACAATTTAGGATTGTACATCATCAAATCGATTTCATTATTGTCTTGCATAAATTTATTAGTTTTATTGTTAAACCTTAATGCGTGTGATTTTAAACAAATATCAAATTTAATATTGTCTTGTCTAAAAGTTTTAATATTATCGTCATACCTCAAAACCTGCGACATTAAACAAACATCACTCCTATCTTTGCCTTCAGGTATATTCTTTATTAATTTGTCCTCTGCATCCCACACATCGCCATCTAATGTTAATACATTATAATATTTATCCCCCTGTTTTATTATGCTTTTCTCACCTTTTGTTAATATTTGCTTAACAACAGCCACATCATTTGGCAATGTCCCAGGTAAAATGTTTGTTAATTGCTTATTTTTACCATCAAATTTAAGACCGTCTAAAGTCACAGTCTGATGTTTTGTAACACAATCGTTCTCATCAACAGCGGGTTTAACACGAACTAGCCTTTTATTATTAAAATCCCAAAAGTTTAGATCCATTTTTGGTACTTGAGAGACGTTTACAACATCATCGCTTTCTTTACCAGCCAACAAATTACTTATTTTTTGCTTTTTGGCATTCCAAACATTTCCCTCCGATTCCAAAAATTCATAATTATTTTTGTCTTGTACAAAGACACCATCTTTTCTTATTAAAGTTTGCTCTAATGTGGGTACATCGGTTGCGCTTTCACCTCGTTTAACATTAGTAATTTTGCGTTTATTAGCGTTCCAATTATTATTCTTGGATTCTAAAAACTTATATTTAGTATTACCTTGTACAAAAGCATCACCTTTCCTGGTTAACGTCTGCCCCAAAGTCGATACATCATCAGCAAACTCCCCACCTTTAACACTACTAATTTTATAATTTAAAGCATTCCAACAATCATCTTTTAGATTTAAAGTAGTTTCTTTAAAACTTCTAGCTTCTGGTTTACTATATGGGTTATATACGCGATAAAATTTATCTATCATATTTTTATTTAATAAACAATTCCACTTTCCCTCAATTCTTCTATGATAGAATCTATCTCATTATCCACTCCAGAATTTCCCGCCAATCGGCTTAACCAAAGCAGTCTTAACCTATCTACAAGCTCATTAGGATCGTCCCAATAAACATAATCTATTTTATTACCAGTTACCTGCCTTAAACCTTCACCAACAGTCTTAAACAGGGGTTTAATTATATTAAGATATTTAGTGTGTTTATTACTTGACATCGCCGCACCTGTTTTATAACCCTTTAAATGTGCATTTGTAGCTTCCAAAATCTCTTTATAATTTTGCAAATCAGCCCGACTATAGTTTACGGGTTCTTTTAAAGTTAACAATTCCCACAATCCCTTTGTCCCTTTATAAATTGTTTCTCCAACCGTAACATCATCATTGGCAATTTGAACTTCCTGATTCCCAATAAAAAATTTATTTCCTTCTCGCCTAATACCATATGTGGTGTCTGTCATACTACTTCTACTAAGGTAATTTCCTAAATAGTCTGATGCTAAAAGACCAAAATCTAATTTGTGCGGTGTTATCTGTGTTATTCTTGGTATTCTAGACGGGGTCTTTTCTAAAATCATTGGGAGAACTGGCCTCTCTGTTTTTGTGGCTAAATTTTTTAATTCTTGCAAAGGCTCTATTAACGGTTGGAATGTTTGGAACCTCTCTTCAGCCTCTAGAAATTTACCACGTTTTAACGCCCTATATTTTTCTCTTATTTGTTTTGCAGACTCTACCAATTCTTGTTGAATATTTGTTTTCATTTTATTTACATTTTATTTATCTCATTTGTCAATGGATTATACTCAAACACCTTATCGTGTATTATTAGGCAATATGCAGATGTGTTTGAAGGGACGTTTTCTGCAGTTTCAATTTCTAATTTAATATCTACAACCCCCTCTTTGATTGATTCATTCTGCCTAGAACAATCTATTATAATTAGAGGATATTTATTTATAAAGTCAGCTCTGTTAAACATAGGATCGGGGACGGTGTTGTAGTAACTCTCCCTAAACCTCACAAACATCTCATAAGCTTTAGAGGCATCTCCATTTTCAAAGTCGAGATTTAAATCACTATAAGGATAATATTCAGAGTTTAAAAACACTTTGAGATTTTTCAATTTACAGTGATCAAATTCATCAGTTCTTTTTCGTGCACTGTTGTCCCTACCTGTTTGGAAACCAAATATAACATACCTGGGCTTCTCCAAACTCGATGACGTCTTAACTGACCATGTGTGTCTCTTGGTTTCGGGGTATGATGGGAGTTCGTGTAGCTCCAAACTTCTAAATGCAATTTGCAAATTTTTATTTTGCAATAACATCTTTTGTAATTGAAGCTTCTCCCCATCAGATGGTACCACGTGCGGCATCACCCACTGAATCGATTTAAGTGTAATTTTAGGAATAGGATCGACACCAGTTGGAGCATTAGATGTTGTTAATATACAATTTAAGTCGTTTTTGGATCTTTTCAACACCAATTCTTGTTTAACATTTACTAAAACCTTATTAAAATCCTCAAACACACCCATTAACAGCTCTAACGGGACACAAGTACTAAACTTGCCGCTTTTATGGAACTCCTTTAAATTTTCATCAGAATCAAATGCTGCATTTGACAATTTAGTTGTTTTATTGTAAGAGCACAATATTTTCATAAGACTGGAAATTCCCGGATTTCTTACAATATCTATTTCTTTACCAGCAACTTCGTATCTAATTTCGTCAAATAAGAATGCAAATGCATTATTTATAAAATGTCCTTTATCATGATTCTCTATTTCTCCTTTAATATACAAATAACTCCTACATGGGAGTGTTAGTAAATCTTGATTATTTATGCATATTCGAATTTCATCGGAATTATTTATTGCTAAAGTGTTGTGTGGAACATAGGAGTGATTTGTAATTTTAACCAGGCTATCATCGTATTGGAATTTTCCTGCAACATCTAGAAAATCTTCCATTTTTATTAATAGAAAATTTTAACTTCAACCCAATTGATCGCAGAAACCTGGCATTTTGCACACTCAGCCCGTTCTTGTAAATTCTCATATCTTTTTTATATGACAAGTAATTGTAGTTTCTTCTTTATTAAAGTCAATTGGCTTGTCGTGTTGATCTGCAAATGTAATGCTAACAACATCTAAACTTCTCTTATTTACAGGGAAGTATATAATATTTCTGGGGACCTCAATAATTTTGTAGCCCGGAGGGGCTTCTGGGTAAAAACTGTGTATGGTGTGTGATTTGTCACCATTTAAATAAGACCCATTCGCAATATTACATTTTACTCTAATCACATTTACATTATTTATGTTGATTTTATTTACGGATTTAAACGCAATATCTGGAGTAGAAAATCCTTTAAATCCCAATAATTCAGACCCTAAACACGGTTTTGTAAAATCAAACACATGGCCAGAATGTAATGTGGCTTTCATAGTTTTATTATCGGCTATAAGTACAAAATCTGGGAGTTGCTTTTGAATTTCCTTCGCAAGCTCAAACACCTCGTATGTACCTTCAGCAATTTCAATTACATTTGGAGCTTTGTGATCGTAATAATACACATCCTCACCCTCGTCTATAGTTAATTTTGTGTCTTTAAGTTTATTTAATTTTGGAACTAGGCCTTTGTAAAATATAAGTTTGACTTTTGTATTAATTAATGCTACTTTATTTTGTATAATAACTTCAACTTTACCATCCAATGCCCGGTTTAATTCGTCAATTGTAACCTCCCCTTTTGGGGTTGTAATTTTGTGCATTTTGTAATATGTCAAAGTATTTAGAGGTTTTTTAACATTAAATATAGAATTATAACTTTGAAAATCTACCAGTCCAATTACATAATCACCATTTAATTCTATAGGAGGAAAGAACACCGACTTTAACTCTGGCTCTGTACCTGTGAATGTTATAGTAAATGAATCCATTTTTATAAACTAAAATTTTTCAGAAATGATAAACATAAAATTCCACAAATGGAACTGTTTAAATCTTGTATTTGATCAGTTGTATAGTAGATTTTAGATGGTACAAAATATTCAATTACCTCTTTTGGAGGCTGTATTCCGAATGGGTCAAAATATATTACAACATCTTTATTTTTACGATATGCTGTCCAATGTGTGCCCCTGTCACTGTCTAAATTAATAATTCCACATTCTCTTACTTTTGGTCTCAGTTTTCTTAGCTCGTTTTTTAGGTACACCCCTCGAAAGTGAGGCACGTCTCTTGCTGCCTCTAACAGCTGAAAGTTGTCCATCTTTTTTATTAAATTTTAATCCCATTCCCATTTTTGCCTTAGCCTTCATCAAATTTGTCACTGCATAAGCTGCTGCTTTTTCGGCCAGACTGGCGTCCTTTGCCGAAACCCTAGTCCAAGCCTGGTCCGCTAATCTCATATCTGCCTTGTTCCGGGCGGCTGTATCAGGATTATTCATGTAGAATATGTCGTGCTCTTTACAATAAGAGTCTAGCTTATTTTTTGGAGGTACATTTTTGGCTAAATTTTCACGTATATTAGTTGCTGGACCACAATATGAATACGACGGGATGTGGAGTGGGAAAGGAAGGTTGTTTATAAGGGTATTTAACAAGCCACGGCCTCTATATGGCTTTAAGAATAATCCCTTACCTTGGACCGTTTTACACTTTCTCTTTGGCATTTTTATTATATAAAAAATGTCATTTAACACATAAAGAAAATACACCATTATATAAAAAATGTCATTTATTCAACAAAAGAACAAATTTAAAATTGCACATAAAGAAAATACACCAAAGAAGTTGGGTCTATTTCCTAATAATATTCGCTGTCTTATAATAGGGCCCAGTGGTTCGGGGAAGACTGTTGTAATTTATAACTTAATTGTAAAAAAACAAGGATTAAAGTTTACAAATTTATATATAATATCCAAATCTTTAGAACAAGAAAAATATAAAAAAATAATTGAAATATTCCGTCTGTGTGATGAAGTTAAATTACACACATATTCAAACTGTGAAATCACACCAAATGATGTAGAATCACACTCAATGGTTGTATTTGACGACATAAATAGTCCAAATATCACACAATTTTTCTCAATGGGCAGACACAAAAATATTAGCAGTTTTTACTTGTGTCAATCTTACAGTAAAGTAAACAAACATTTACGTGACAATGTTAATTTCCTAATATTATTTAAACAAGACGATTTAAATTTAAAACATGTGTATAACAATCATGTGGGAAATGATTTTTCATTTAACCAATTTAGAAATCTCTGCCATCAGTGCTGGGATAGGACTAAATATGGCTTTATTGTAATAGACAAGGAAAGGCCAAAGAATAATGGCAAATACAGATTTATGTTTGACCAATTTTATAGTGACCAAGGGCAAGGGTGTTGATGCCATCCACAATAAACCTCTTGTCGTCATCAAAAGAGAGTACCTTTTTGTTCATCGTTAATGTTTGCAGACGGTGGTTTGTGGATTTAATTCTTGTAACATTCTCGTAGTAATCTTCTCCGGTTGCAAGACAGTGTAAGTAGTGTTGGTGTCTTAAGAGATGTTTAACTGTAGCGCCGTCAGCTCCTTTTGCCTTCTTAACCTCTAGCTCATTTTGCTTTTCTTTTTCGTATAACCACTGTAGAGGAATGAAAGAGTATAATTTTGGCCTTAAACCACAATATTCATACATAATTTGACCATTTAATTCATCTTTAAACTTGCCCGTAACTTTTTTGTTTTTATCAGAGTATAAGAAATGGTCTTTACTGTATGCAGAGGTGTCAAAACGGTCCAAGTCACTTTGTATTTCCTTGTAAAAGTCCTCTGTTACTATAGAATACATCAGAGAATCCGTGTCTGTCATTAAGAACTTTTTATTCTTAAATTTTGACATATAATTATAGTGGAAATCATACATGATTACTTTGCTGATATCCAAAATGGTCATTCCTAAATATATTGGTTTATCAAACTTTACAATTAATTTATTTAAATGCACAGCATGCAAGTTGTTATCGAACTTTTTGCTGCAGTCAAATCTTGGCTTTGTAACATACTTTGTTAACATAGACTCATCTACAAGATGTATATCACGAAACTTGCGTTGGTTCATAATTGTTCGACCAAAGAGACTGTTATTTAACAGTTTGTAAAAGTCTTTTTCAAAATCATGTTCAGCTTTTTGTCGCTTTTCAATATTAAAATTAATATAGGGTGCGAGCCATTTTGATTGTCTGAATTTTAAGATTCTGTGGTATTTTGTAACTACCAAACCCAGTTCTTCGTATTTTTTTAGTGCTTTATAATGTAGAATATATTTGGTTTTGTCATTTAAGTTTGGTATTAATTTTCCATTCATTTTTTCTGGTGCGAGCGGGTAGTCGTTGTGCAAATCGTGTAAACTTTTATCGTATTTTAAATCAACTTCCAAAATAAATCCAAAGTTTTCATTTTTGTTGGCTTTATAATCTTTCTCGTTTGTCCATCTAAAGCCATCAACGGGCAACGACTCGCACATTGCTGTAGAGTATAGCGAGTTGCAGTCTAAGTATACAAGATAGGTGCTTTCTTGATTTGGGTCATAATGTTCGCCCATGTACTTATTGTTGGCTTTAGCATAGCGCGTGGAAATCATGCTTACACCGCCTCTAATGGCGTGTTCTATAAACAAATGCATGTCAATGTCACTAAATAACTGTAATTTTATGCCAGTCATTCTAAGGCACGCCTCCCATGATAGCCCAGGCAATGAGTACGTGTGGACGGGGTCGAGTTTATAATCCTTTAAACTCAAGTCCCTAAATGTCTCAAACACATCAGCCAATAACAACACATCTGTTTTAAGATATAAATCGTGATATTCTTTTAAATTCTTTATATTAAAATGATTCCATACGTTTTTAGCATGTTCATATTGCGCAGGAGATATACATTCTTTAGTTAGGCTGCTGTAAAATGCCTCTATGGGTGGTAGGGTCTCTAAAAACTTTTCTGGTCCTGTCATGTATTCGTATGGAAATTCGCCCTTGCGTTGTAGTAGTGGATTGTCTATAAATCTAAATGTATTTAAATTGGAAGCTAATTTGCTTAAGGGAAGAGACAGAAAGTTGTAGGAATCCAAAAATACCAAATCATCAACAGAGAACGATATATATTTTTCCATGTCCTTGGCTATGCAATTCAATTTGCGATTGAGTTTTCCCAAGTGTTGCATTATTAAATGACCATCATAGTTTTTAAGGTTGTGGAAGAATATTGGAATTTTCTTGGTTACTTTATAGTTTAAATTGCAAGCGTTGTGGGAGGGTCCTCGGAATTTGCCTGTTAGATGGCAATGGTCGCGCACTTTATCACCCAGTAACAGCTGTTGGCATATGTGGCAGCGTGTAGAGTTTTTGAAGGATGCCTCTTGCTTTGGAGTCATTACAAGGGGAACATATACTTCCATCTGACTTTTAATAAAGTCATAAGTTTTAAATAACTTTTCGAAAAATACATCCATCACATTTTCACCGCTGTACAACTCTTCGTAAATAATTTTAGAGTCTCTCACCACAACATAAGCAAATCCAGAAGGCGTGTGTTTGCCACCGTTTATAAAACATTCGAAATCTGCATAAATCACAAAGGGAGCTTTAAGTTGATATTTGTAATTCGTAAATTGTAGTGTATCTTTTTCAGACATTTGTACTCTTTGGGCATCAAAGGTTTTACAATATGTTGTGTGACGTTCCAATATATCTTTGGTGCCAAAATGTTGCAAACAGAACTTGCAAAAATATTTCTTACTATTGTATTTTGTAGACCGCAACATTAACTTGTCAAAATCACGAATTAAACAGTAATGTGATTTCCGAGCTTCTTGTAGAAGAAGCAAGTTGACGTGAGTATTGCTATTTAGTTTAGTTATTCTCAGTGGATATATTGTTTTTCCTTCAATTCCATATACGTTAACACTTATGTTGTTTTGTTTTTCAAATTTATCAATGTCGGATATTTTTACTGGATATTTTATGTTTGTCATATTCAACTGGCCCTCATAGGGTTCGTAGTAAAATACTCGATTTGCATGTTTACTATTCCTTGGTCTTAGGCTTGCTAAAACACTCCAGGTGAAACATTTATTATCGGTGTTTTTAATATTTAAAACAGCGTGTTTTGATTTTATATTTTCTGGCGTGGGAATGTATGATTTGGGAGTTAGGGGCTTATATTTGTAAACATGCAGCTGCCAGTATTTAGTGCGGTCATATATCCATCCACTGCCTTGAGCTTGATTCTTGTGCATGGAGGTATCGATTTTTAAAAGTGAATTTTCAATTTGAGTCTTTAGCTGTGCTTTCTCAATTGATAAATTAGTTAAACTTCGAAAATCAGCAATACATTCTTTGTCAATAATTAAATCACCATTATTGTCCACTGAGTGTTTGATGAATTTTACTCTCCTAATAAGAATCCATTTGATGGGTAGAGGACAAGATTGGAGAGTGTCTAATACTTCCGCTGATTCACCGTTAAAACTATACAACTTGTAAGGTTGTTTGTCACATCGTAGGTAGTGTCGTTTCTTGTTCCGAGTGACGACTCTCTTACACACATCACAAGTATTATGTTTTTCTAGCATGTGAATTTTAAAATTTGTATTATCAAATATTTGATGACATATTTTACAAACATTAGGAATAATTTTGTGAATGTTACGATAGTGTCTGATTAAATTGCTTTTTTTGGAGCAAGACGTGGAGCACTGTGCACAGGTCAACATTTTTTGTTGGAATGAGGGTGGTGATTTAGGAGCTTCTATATATATCCTTGGTTGAAAATTTTAAAATTTTATCTTTTTTAAATAATAAAAACATATTTTTTAACTCTAAAATAAGACATTTTTGCAGTTTAATTACTGCAAAAATTAAAAAAATTTCCAATTTGGTGGTGCAATATTATTTTTTACATACACATTTTAGGTATTAATACACGTTTGGAAATGGTGAATTGGAGATTTACAAATATTAGGCTATTTCAATTATGGATTAACAGTTGTCCCTAAAGACATCACACCGTTGCTAACACTCACAGAGTCCTAGGAGCCGGTGGCGTGGAGGTGCGGTGAGCCGGTGATGTCATGTGGGTGGTGACAAGTGTGGTGACGTCCGGTGGTCGCGGTCACTGGGGTGTGGTGGCGTCCGGTGGTCGAGGTCACTGGTGTAGAACAGCGGTGTTGGTGGCTCCTTATATACACCTCGATTTACAATTTGGAAATTACCTCACATTGAGAGGATTTCCAGGAAATTACTGGTAAGTGGAAAGTCTGGTCAAAGTGTCACGCAACAATCCATTAGTGTGTTAATGTGTCGCAAGCGCACTTTCGCTCTCGGGAGAGTGTCGATGAATGGTGTTGCGCGTGAAAGCGGCGGATGTGCGTGTGGCGGATGTTTTAATCAGTTGACAGTTCGACCGTAATAGTTGGGATTAAAACACCAAGTTTTGGCGGCAGTTGGGATTAAAACACCAGAGTTTTTAAAAAGAGGAGGGACAATATATTTATGGCAGGGGTATATTTAATATAGGCCAGCGGGCGGGAGCTCTATAGGCGGGAGCTGGTGTCGGTGCAAAAACGGCTCCCCATAAGAATAACATGGGGAAAAAGCGCCGATTGTGGGGCCTCTTTCCTGTTTCTCCACTACTTAGCATGAGTAGGATGCCGAATGTAGTTTTGTTACAGAGGCCTACCTATTGTTTCTTTTAATCATTAAAATAGTCCAATGACCAATCGAAATCCAGGTAGACCTACCCAGGACCAGCGAGAATAGCTAGTCTTAGACCTACTTACTACAGTTGAAAATGGAATCCGAGCCAAAACCACCGCTCCAAGTTTACGCCCCGTTTGTTGTATTGGTGGCTGAAAGGACCTTTATTACCTTAGACTAACGATTCATTTTGATCTCATGCTTTTCTATTCATTTCACCTTTTTGGCAGTTTTTAACACGATTTTCAACCAAGATATCCTTTACGAGGTTTTTTCTGGTTTGTAATGAATTCTTGAAAGGTTTGTAAAAACAGTATATTTTACTTTGTTAATGGTGATATAAAGTCAACGACACTAAAAGCGTTCAACTGCAATCAAAACAACGTCTAAACAGCACGAGCGAGTGAACCAAATCAACCGACATGAAAGTTCAATCGTTGTCCAATCTATAACGTACTTCACGTTGCTTTCGCTTCTTTCTTTCAAGTGCACGAAAAAAGGATCCTCCTGCTATTATTTGTTTTATTCTGCTTATTTATCTTATTTATGTTTGTATTATTTTTAGTTCCTCTAATTGCGTTATCTATTTGAATTTATATACATTTAATAAATGTCTAACAATCGGCAAGGAATAATATATTATTATAATAAAATAATACTTAAAATTTAAAGCCTATGTCCTCAATATTCGTTTTAAATTTAATATAAATTAAAATAGTGAATATTTGTTCTAAAAGCTTGTAATAAATTTATAGAACAAGAATAGAAGAATAATCTGTTAATGAGGAACGTTGTCGCTGGATTGCCTCACGACTTGCCATATATTTCACTAATCTAACGCCAATAGCATGTTTTAACGTTGTCATAGGGAATGGTCCATTAACATTCCGTGGATCGATCGTATTATTTAAGACGTGATAGTGACGAAATAACACTCACATCAGACAATCGTTTCATCTGGTTGTTGCAGGATAGTACTTTGACCGGGTAGCGTTGACATCGACCTGTTGTCCGAGTTGCAGATATTTATGTTCAGGTCCACATTTGGGCCAAGGTGTGCGATATACTTGTTTGCGAACATTAGTCGAAAAGCTTTTTATGTCAGAGGAAAACATCAGAAGCCAATGGCAGTCAATAAAAATACTATATATAAATATTGTAATGCAGAAAAGTGGCGATCGAATCTCGCAAATAAAATTTATGAAAACAAACATTCAAGTGAAGTAAAATATTACAATAAAACCTGTTCTGCCTGAAGTCTTACCGGATTTCAAATATCTGAAATATTTGATTGGAATTAATATATTTCAACTTTGGTAATGTTCATTTTTGGAGTTTAATTGATTCGCGTTACTAGATCATTTGTGTATGGCATTTTGTCAAGTTCAGTTGAAGTTATAGCAGGTTTCTATTTCTGATCAATTCTTGTAAGTTCTTAATAAAATGGCATTAATTTTGATCGCCAGCTAAATGTTGAGCTCATCTTGTCTCTATAAATAAAATATTGATCTATGTCGTCGCTCTGTGACGTGAAGGGGGGACTGATTGACTAACAGCTAAACCGAAGCACGAACCTAGTGTCGTGGATACATTTCCTATATGAGCGCTACCAGTGTAAAACCTTGAAATCACACAGAGCGCTACATGTGGCAAATATTAAGATCACAGGGCCGGCGACTGCTTGAATTGTAACTTTGACTTAGTTCGGTATGCTAGGGTAGTCTAATGGATATGGCACTGGATTCATGAGGAATCAAACCCCATATGTTTAATAACTAAGTGAGAGGAAGATAATAAGAAATGATCCCTTTCACATAATGAATTTAAGACATAAAAGAGGATCTCTTATATTGTAAAAAATTATCGTATTTTAAGGATCTAGTTAAGATAGTTTATCAATGTGCAATATAAACTGGAGTTAGATTATTGGACCTCGCAGAGGTGAGGAATGTGAAGAATAACACAAGAGATAACAAAAACAATTCTTCACATTAAGAATGGATATTTGTTAGTTTTAAGGAATATTTCTTAATTCATTTTATTAAATAAAACCCTTACGTGTATAGTAACAAATGAACGTGAAGAAGCAATGTGAAGAAGAAAGAGGAAGAAAGAACTACGTGATATTAAGAAAGTGAATATTAAGCTACTTAAGCCCTCATGAAAATTAAAGAGGCGCCGCGCTCTTCTCAGTTAAAAGGATTTGACAACAAATAGAGGAGAAAGGTATCCTTTATGTTAAAACACAAAATTAAAAATCTTCCGGAAGAACGTGTGAGACTTCCACTGGACCGATTTACACGCGGGTGGTGTCAAATAAAGGAAATTATATTTGCTCACTTTACCTTAATTATCTGGTCGATAACTATTAAGAAGATTAAATTAAAAGTTTTAACATGCACATGCACATGTACGTTTCAGCATGGGGTAAAATTTCAACTTTGCACCTCTTCGATTAGTTCATTTGAGGTTTCCACTGAACCGTTTTACACGCGGTTTGTTTTAAATGAAGGATCAATCTCTCTATATTTGCATAATGTACTTATATTTTTGAAATAATTTAATTTATAATATAAAAAAGGACCTTTTTAAACCTATTTTATCACTATTTTAAGTTTCTCTAACAAGCTGATTTTTAAAACACGTATCTTGTGTATCTAAAAAAGACAAGAGGGAATCAGCTAACTTTCAACGATGCATCGCCTATAATGTAATTACCGAAGTCAATTCAGGCTGACTCAAAGACGATAATATTTGGTCTCATATGTTGAAATTACGACACAATTTTTTTATTTATTTATCTTAATAAGATGATGATGCCATTCCAGACGTTTTCTTAAAACAGCTTATCTTGTTGATTTACATTGGAACTTTGAAAGCCCAGGGGGCAGAGCCCTGAAGGTGGACGTCTTCCAAACCCCCAAAAGGCACAAGTAGACGCCAAGGGCTTTCAAATGTCACACATCAACCATGGTTTTAAACCTAATAGTTTCGTTGGTAGCCCGTTTACAAAAATCGCCTCATTTTTTTAATGATACGATATTGTTATAAGTCGCCTTTTCTAGGTTATGTAAATTATTTATTCTATTCTGTTTCTTATTTAATAAAAAAAATGAAAAATATTACATATTTACGGAAAGAAGTCGTAAGCCATATTGTAAAAATTTAGAAAAACTACCATTATTTCATTGTTGGTGACAATATTTCCCGTAGAGTACCATCGAGGTATATATCTATAGAGGTCTCGTCTGGGGTAAAAACCTGTGCCAACTTGCTCTCCACCATTTTGACCCTCTATACCCTCCGATCTCCATGGCAACAAATATGCTAACCAATCAAATGCTCCTTTAACAAGTTATGTTAGTCTTTCCTTCTCTTTGACCAGATGTTTTGTTTACACAAATATCCTCCAACAATATGTTACACCAATCAAATGCTCCCTTCACAAGTTATGTTAATCTTTCTTTCTCTTTGATCAGATGTTTTGTTTACAAAAATATCCTCCAGTGAGGCTTCACTTTTTTAACACGAGACGAGATCTCTATATTTATTCGACCTCGTTGGCGCCAACTAGTTAACGTTAAATATGTTGAACTTGGTTATCAAGTCTATGTAAATCACTAATGTATTTTGTTATATGATACTGGTTATGCTTTTGTTACGATGACTCTAGCTGTCGGTTTGTTTTTGTTTTAAAATATATTATATAATACACGTTGCAGTATGTGACATTTAGAGTATAATTAAGCAATTGATTGCGTGTAGAAATAATAAAGTCAGGAGCAGTGTAAAGTGGAAAACAGGTTGGTTTTTTCGTGTAGAAATAATAAATTCAGGACTAGTGTAAAGTGGAAACCAGGTTGGTTATACTATAGGTGAATCTTTCTTAACATTCTCGCTGCTGCAAAAACATAGAATTTAGAAATTTGCTTAAGTTTCTATGTTGAGAAAAAACCCCGATCGTGGTCCGCAGCAGCCAACGTGTTAACTGTCACAAAACACATATATAATATATAGGCTACAAGTTTTTCTAGTGATTTCTAGTGATTTGATGTAATAACATATTCTTAATATCTTTGGTTTAAAGACCAGAGATTTGAGAGAGATTTATAAAAAACAGTAAGTAAGGGGATAAGGTCAAGGAGGCTTGTTGGAATATTGCATCCTGCATGTTGAATCCATGACGTGGTCTGAATCCCGCATTTGCTAACGCTAACGCCAGGACGCTGATGCTCTCTTTAATGCAATGTAGAGTACATGAATAAAATATGGCTTCAGGTATTTTCTTTTACAGAATATTTACGCATAAAAATTGTCTTAATGTTTCTAGAATAAACCGGCTTAATCTTTAACGAAAGCTTTCAACTAAACAGTAATAATATGGGTACTATTAAAAAAAAAACACTCCTAGTCATGCTCTACTTGGGTAACTTAATTATTCATTTTGCATAGTATTAATTCGCATCAGTTTTCTATTTTCTAGAGTGTAACAACTCTGTGATGTTAGGTCGATGATTACTGGATGTAGTGTCGGCACGTCAGAACGTCGTGAGCCATTTGCCCAAGGTCGCTTGTAAGTATGATCACTTCCTTCATAAACTAAAGCTATGTTTTTAAACGAAACGCAAACATCTCACTGCAGTTTTTAACAAATTAGTAAGCTAAAATAGGTACATACCTCGTCGTCAACAGTTCAAATTGTAGCGATTAAACCCGATACATGATTTGCCGTGAATGCGGCAATTTCAAGTGGTCCATAAAGAACGTATTTTCCAAATAGGATACGTCAAAATTTAAAAGTGGTACAGTCACAAACACATTTACGAACAAATAACGGTAGGTCTACAACACGCATGTTTTCCATCACGCCACGGCACCGGTAAGAAGCTGAGTCTGGTGCCTGGTAAAAAACATGCGTGTGGTAGACCTACCGTTATTTGTTCGTAAATGTGTTTGTGATTGTACCACTTTTAAATTTTTACGTATCCTATTTGGAAAATACGTTCTTTATGGACCACTTGAAAATTCCGCATTCACGGCAAAACATGTAGTGGGTTTAATTGCTACAATTTGAACTGTTGACGACGAGGTATGTACCTATTTTAGTCTAATACGCACAGTTCAGTGGCTACAACAATGAATTTTAAATTAGTAACATTTGTTAAGGGTTTTCCCCGTCTAAGACTTATCCGAGTATAGTAAACAAATTTCATATGGTTTCTAGTGGAGCATGTTCCCCCAACTAAGATAATAATCTCCTCGGCTTTGAGACCTATCCTTAGTTTAAGATAGGTTTTGATCAACCGACCGGGTCATGACAATATCACATTGATATTGGTGAAGGGCGAGCGAGGATCGATCCAACAACCTCTCGGACCAACGCGATCTAACCACTACAGCAGACCAAGCCCTCCGAGTCTATTTACCGTTTTGAATAAATTAAATTAAGATTGCAATTGTATATTTTAATTGGAGGATTTCGTCTTTTAATTGTTTGCATATTTTGTATTTTCTGATTAACCTATAGAAAAATCCAAAAAAATAAAATAAACTGTAATGAATTTAAAAATAAAATTTGGGAAACGTATTAACGTTTAGGTTAAGACACCTCATGAGGCAAGGTGCAGTGCATGCATAAATATTGAACGATTTAAATTTCTTAATATCCACATGTTTATCTTACAGATGTCTTTCACCCTTTGCAATCTTCTTACTTCGCATATCATGGTAATCAGGATACTAAAAAATAAATAACAAAACATTACTAAAGAATAAGGTTCTGAGGAATAAGGCATGTCAGGAAGAGCTCCACTTATAAGAATAATTATACTCGAATCTTTGTTATACAATCAAGTTCAATTTACTGAGTATTTTTAAAAACATATTTAGTTCCGTTTGATTTATTGCTGACAATATGTGGGCGTTTAGACAGCAAGAAAAATTGTACAGCGCAAAGAAGTACATTGGATGCAGCAGTTATAAACTACCAGCCCAAACGACAAATTTCACTTGTAATTCTAAAATTAACTTCAACATAAATTGCACATATAGTATATTATAAATGTATAGTTACATTCATACATACACAAATCAGTCATTTCCATAACACACACATATCTTCGTCAACTTGTCTGCATGCAATATAGGTTTACCTGGAACGAGAAGTTTAGAAATATAATTATATAATCCTAGGGTTATTTATATTTGTTTGCTTTTGTTATGCAATGAAAATCCCATCCCGAAGAGTTCAACAATCTTCTTATTGGTATGGGAACAATACAAAGTTAAGCGTTTTACACAAATCTTGTCTTATAATATAATATAATAATGTAATATTATATTAATTTATTATATAATGAATTAATATAATTAATTTTAATTATAATATATTTGTACTTACTCAAGTGAAAACGGAAAACTTATTTTCATTCCATAGCGAATTCAAAAAATGTTGGCTTATCGAAAATGAATGTGTAAATATATCCAAGTTCAGTAAAATAATAACCAAACTAATATAATTTAATGTTTTTAAATCTTAAATTTACACTTTCATGACATGAAAAATAAGGATATTTAGAAAATCAATATTTTTTATAATACTCTCACTTAGCATAATACATTATGCTGCTAATGAACCTACAGCCTAGGCGTGACTTTGTCCTATAAGGAACGCTGATCATGAATATTGCATCAACTAGTAGATCAACAGATCTAATGAATTTTAAACGGTAAACGACCACCATAAACAAAATAATAGGGCTTTGCAATGCAAAGTTCGTCACACATTATGGCACTGCTATGGTGACAATGTTCATCAATCGCAGCTGTGACTTTTACCTCTGTATTTTGTAGTATATAAAAGCTCAATTTTCTTCTCAATGAAGAAAATCCTGCTTATAATCAGGATATTGAAAGTAAGGATATTGAATCAAACAAATATATAATTCATTGGCTTAGTTACGTGATGGATTAGACAAACGTTGAAGTGTGGTGGAGAATTGGGGAATTACCAGTAAGATGAGAAAAAGGGAGGCGGGGGCTCATGCATGTTTACTAACTCGATAAGCTTTCAAACAAAACAGCTTCGACGGATTGTTTTAGAAATCGATGGGCTGAATTTGATTATCAAGAATATATCAAGGGCACAATGCCAATGCCTATGACGGATTTGAAATAGCCTATTTTGGGTGAGATATCATTGTAGTCTGTTTTTTTAAGTACAAAAATCTTTGTTCATTTTATCATATTGAATTATTTTCTTCAGCATTGAACCCGTGAATGTAATATAAACATACACAATACCCCCGTCGCAGCAAACCTGCGGACTCAGCAAATTTCCAATTCATATACATGTGACTCACTACTACATAGAGCTATTTACCAAGTTTCACAAAAATACATCAATAAATGATATATAGCATTTTATTTATTCTCCATAAGAATAACATTAGGGTTGAGGACGCAGGTTTGCTGCAACTAGGAAGATAAGTAATGTGTTTTTTTTGCAATTATCAATACAACTGAACCAGGTGAAGCTACATACCAAGTTCTCTTAATGTAGGTTCATAATTAAGGGAGATATACAACTTTACTTATTCTCCATATGAATAACATGGGGGCCGAGTATGCAGGTTTGCTGCTACGGGGACTATCAACAAAAAACTTGTTTTTTGTGCTAATATCAATATACCACAACTAGTTGAAGCGACATGCCAAGTTTCATCAATATACATTCATAAATAATCGAGATATAGAATTTTATTTATTCTCCATAAGGATAACATTGGAAAACGTACTGTGTTTAGCACTTTGAATATTTCAGCAACGGTTGGACGTAGAACAACGATTAAAACACCAAAATGTTTGTTTTGTTGAGCTAAACACATTAATAAACAGAAATGTGAAGTTTTTATTAAAACTATCTGAGAAAAATCTAAAAACCTTTTTCCCATAAGATTTACATGGGACACTTTTTTTTTATTTTCTCCGCAACCACTTAACCTAGGTTCATGATTCAAAATACTAAATTATTTGTTTTTTAAGCTCTATAAAATGGCTATAACCAAAATTGAGTGTTTTTAACATTTTGGGGTCAAATTTGCAAAAAAACGATTTTTGGAAAATTGTAAACCCCCATAAAACCCCCTTCCCATAGTGCGATCTATCTGGTTTTTGAACTTAAAGTCATAAATGCTACTCTCCACATTTGTGCCAAATTTCATCAAAATCGGGTGTTTCTTTCAAAAGTTATCGCGGTAACGGACATATATATATATATATACATATATATAAATTTGAACGAATAGTGTTTTTGGCATCTGGGGACCTCAAAACGAAAAATTATCATGGTCTCGGGCTGAAGTCTTACCATGCCCCCTACGGTAATAGCTTCTTTCCTATAGGGGAAATTCGCTAAAAAGTAAGCACTAAGCGTTATAGCCACTATAAGCCAGAACTAGTTGTTAATGGCAACATAATTATAAGTGGAAATAAAATACATATTCTGATTATTATGCATATTTTGTTATTATTTGATGAGTTATAAAGCATATGTGTTGTATACTTAAGGATATATGTTCGTAAATAGGATAGGAATTAATTATTTATTTATTATATTTGAAACAATACTTTTAATAAAATTAAAAGTCTTGTTTATTTATTTTTATTATAAAACATTGGTTTAACGGATAATGGTCATGAGATCGTTTTATGAAAAATAAACTGTTAAATTAATCGTAGCTGTAGATCGTAATAATAGTAAATTAACCAAATTCTTAATGTTTTAGTGTTCGTTTTTATTATCTGACTGAACCGAGCAATGATATTAAAAAAATACAAATTCAAAAGTTTGTATAATGTAACTTTACAAAAGGAAGCTTTGAATATGTTCCATTGGTTTAAAGCTTATATACGTCTAGTAATTTTATACTATCTATCTCTAATTAATAAACCTTTTACACATTAGCTTTACTGACAATTGTTAGGCTTTGTGTTACCATGTTAATACTAAATAATCAGGTCACCAGGGTAGAAAATTAAAAACATTGTCTTTTAAATTACCGAGTTTATATAGAAGGAAAACATAAAAATAATACGTCAATCTTACATCGGAAAACACAACTTGAAAACTAAAGACAAATGACGGAGAAGTAACAGCAAACGGATCCATCATCAGATCTGTCAAAACAACTCAAGTTTCCCAAGGGTCGATCCTCAGTCATAAGCTCGCATTATTACATGTATTGTAAAATCAAACCTCTATCGAGTTTGATATGCAGAAAATTGGTGTGAATAACATTTTACGTGCTAGATAAATGAAAAATAAGTTATATACCAGCAATAGTTGATATTATTTCTCGAAGGCATTTTCGTCGGTACATCAGATACATGATCAAAACCAAAAAATTGAGACATTATTTTGAAGATTACCTTCTCTGAATGCGAAAATTAAACAAACAATTCAAATCCATAAAATTATTATTATAATTTAGTGGATAATTCTCATTATTATTTCGTCAAAGAACTGGTGGTTGTAGCAACAAATTTGACTCATAACAGGTATGGGCAATTCTAAACTGTTATTGTCTAAAACGTAACTTGATGAAGCTCTAGTTGAATTTCAAGTAGATTTAGATTATTTCCAAGCAATTCAAGTGGTTTTAAATACGTGCAGTCAGTAAAAAGGCTAATAAACAAAGTAAATTAAAAAAATTTTGTAAACAAATTATTGTCTTCGTATCGTTTTTATATAGTTTTATTTCAAAAGGTAATACTAAATAGTTGTAAACAAATTAATGAATGGCAGTAATTTTATTCCATAAATTTAGTATTAAATATCAACAGAAAACATTATTGTAAAACCTAATTTCTTGCTTAAAACTTAATAGCAATTTCTTTAACTGGAAGATACTATTTGCTGGTATGTAGAATGTTTTTTTTAACATGCAAATCAGTTTTATTTCCTTCGTGGAAAAAAGATAACAATGGATGAGTGCTGGATTGAAGTTAACCGTCAATTCCGTTGAGACAACAACCTCGGATCTAAATTATTGTGACAACAGCACTTGTGTTGGCTTCTTTTGTTTTTGTTTGTCTGAAAGAAGTTGTAAGCAAGCGAGCTAAGTTTAAAATCCTTTTAAAACAATATCCTTTGAAAAAAATCACTATGAAATTCCTAAATACCTACTTTGAACCACCACCCAACTCATAATTTTTTTAGAAGTAAAACAGGAAGGAAAACTCATAATTTTTTAAAATAATTTTAATAATAAACCTTGCTCACACCATCCGGACTAAAATTAAATAACCCGACCTGTTAGGAATTGTAAATAAAGATTAAAATAACTAAACGCTTTCACATTCTAGCAAAAAAGATTGCTAAAACTAAAATAATATGTTTATGTATATTGTAATGGTTTAAATAAGCAAATAACTATTAAATAGACAGATTATTATTACCATTTATACAAAATATAGTATTTAAGAAACATCCACCTGGAACTCCACAGTACCTAACATCTCGCGAATGTTATTATGGTAAATAACATTTCAGGGTTGTGATAGCCTATTTGCATATTTTCATTATTGTCGTTTTCTATTCATATTAATATCGTTCCATTACGCGATAAATTTAAGTATAAATGAGAAAATACTACCTAAGTAAGAGAAAACTGCTTAAAATTTACACGGTGAAGAGTGTAAAAATATTTAAATTTGTACGTTATTTTAATAATATTTTAACCCTTAAATGAATAATTGAATTCCAAAACAAATGTTCAACACGTTATAGGTTTTTTCTAAGTCATATTACAAGGAAATTCGTTTTTTAAAAAACATTGATTATTTCATAGCCGTTTAGTGAATTTTAGCAGCTACGACATAAACAAAGTATATTTTACACTCCAGACCTGTAAACAAAATGTTTGTAGTAATGTATGTTTTTACTTTCACCTATTAAAAATAAATGTCTGCCATCCCAAATGTCACACTGATGGCCACGGGACCACTTAACTATGTAGCAGACAAGTGCCGGCAGTCAGATAGTTAATACCTTGGTTGCATAACGGGCCCCTCCCCCTATCATATCGGGCTTCCCCCCTCACACCACCTCCAACAGTTCTCCCTTGACAATATGTGGACAGTGGCAACTTCGCAGAACACTGTAAGTGACGGATGATTAGAGAATGCCATCAGATAGAACTTTGGGAATTAACGTTGGGAATTAACTTATTTAAGTGGTTCTTGAAAATAGATGTATTTAATTGAAGCAGACATGTTAGTGATGTTGGAGAAAAGGGTTTACAGAATATTTATTTTTGAAAGTAATCTCTAAACTGATCGACTTTCAAAAACGTATAAACCACACGTTTATAATTTCATTATACTACGTAATACCTTTTTCGAATATCATTCCCAGATTAACTATGAGCTTATTTTCCCAGTGTAATAATACCGGTGGAATACGTTAAGGCCATCATTGTTACGAGAACTTCATCATTATATGTAGGCGATTTCTGTGATTTTTATTCATTAAAAAGTATGCCCTGATTCGTAAATGCACATAAAGAGGATTAAATTTTGTTGTTTTGTTTATTCCATTCAAAATAGGTAGTTTTTTTCTATAAAAATATCACGTTTAAATATTTGGTTTCATTCTAGCTGTTGATACGGTAAAACAGGTAGTTAGTTAGCTCAGTCAACGACTAACTCGGGTTCGAGCTACTGGGTCCCTCGCATATCCTTACAAAAAATGATTTTGAATTAAATATCTAACAAACGTTTGGTAAAACACAGAAAGGCTAGAACTCAAAAGCGAGTTCCTTTCATAAAGTAGTTGGATAACATTTTAGTTTTCAATAAATTTGTTGTACCCTTGAAAGCGTTATCATCATACTCTCCTTATAAAAAGCCTAATGATTTTAACTGTTACTTTTTTGCACTACTGAATGGAATGGTAACGTTTAGATAATGCAAATACAGGGTTACAAAGGTAGGTTTATATAAAAAAGGTATAACAGTTTGATATACAAAATTGCGAAAATGGGCTAGTCACCAGTTAGTCTTACTTTCTTTAGTCTTACTATAATTATTTTGTGCACACAATGCGCAAATTCAAATGACCAGAATGGCGGTAGTATAAATATATATAATTTAATTTTTCTCTCATTCCTGCCAATATTGTTTCGTTTTTAATCACAAAACATATTAAACCGTATTAAAAAAAATTATTGAGGCACAACTATATAGTTTTTTCATATGTTATAACTGAATACGCATTTTCAAAATAGTTCCAAAATACACTCCAACTCTTCATTCGTCAGCTTCTCTTGAGCGCTCCATCTCAAAACACCAACGCACTCATTAATTCCTGCATATATTATCAAGGGTTATCCTGCATATATAAGTCAAGAGTATCATACTTTGAGGCCAGGAAAGTACCACAGTTTAAAAGGCAAAGTAAAGAAACTTCAAAGAATATTGCGAGACTATTTCGATAACAAAAGGTAACATTCGTATAGAATGTGGTCTTGTGGTACCATATTAGAAACATTAAACTAATGAATTATTACTATTTTTGGGAAAATGGCTTTATAAACTACCAGCCATCACTACAGAGTACAAGAAGACAATTGTGTTATTTTTTAACTGTGACTTTATCCTGGTAAAGAAGGCGTGTGAATGACGAATTTCGTAATTTTATAATCTTTCTATAAAACCACATTGTCAACAAAGTTTAAATATAACTAGTTTTATTTATTGTGTAATGATAATTATATTTTGGTAAATTATGAAGTTATTGCATTCTATGGGTTCTCTTTCAGTAAAAACATTTATATAAATTGAAAGTGGGTGAACATTATCTGGACATAGGTATGGATATATAACCATCCGATGTTTATCCTAATTTGGTTCTCATTAGAGAACCAGTGAAGATCCTCCCTCTGGCTTTTGGAAACCAAACGAAGTAAACAACTTGTTAGAACTTCACAAACTCATCGAGCTAACTCAGCAATCACTGTTCCGTGTTGCTAGCTTAAGACTTAAGGAATGTTTGAATATTTTAATTGTCTTAAAAAGTTCGATAAAAATATCATTGATAAAAACCATTTATCATTTTTTTAATATCTTTTTTTGTAATTGTAGACAAGAGATTACCTTAAATACTTTTGTGCGTTGGACCTAATTATAGTGATTAATCTTTAAATTTAGCTTAGAAATCAACATTTTTTTGTATATAAATAGTGCGCTGAGTGACTTAAGCAAAATACGAAGAGATCATTTAACCTCGATTGGAAATAATATGATAAACAACATTCCTCAAATACGTTATTATTCTTTACAGAATTCAATATTTAACTAGAGTATTGTTGTATGGAGTTTTAGGGAATAAATAATACATTTTACTGATGGATTATGCTGTGGTGGATTTCACTAACTTACGTGACGGGATCAACCAACCTTGATTGGATTCTGACACGATTGTACGTTTTATACAATTATCATACCGTAATAGGGGGATTAAAACATTACATTCTGTTTGCAGTTATGGTAATACAGTACCGAATGTATACTCATTCTCATAATTTTGATCACAAAAAATATACTGTGAAAAGTACACTAACAAGCATATTATGCTGAGTGCTTGTCACTCAAAAGAATCCATGTGGAAAATACACATGGATTTTAGTATTATTATTATTATTTTTTTAATTTTTGGTATGGGTTTGGACCGCTTTCCACCAAAAAATATTTAAGTAACTCTCTCACGAATTGCCTCTGGCGAAGGAAAAAGAAAGCCGAAGTGACTGTGACGTCGGGTCTCCAGGCTACACGAAGGCCTGTTTAAGTTATTAAGTTCTTTAGTTTGTCTTTAGTGTATTTTGTTATGTAAAGGCCTTAAAGTAAATTATCTGAAATAATTCCGATTTCCCACTTTTGTCGGCTCAAAAGAATATACAGATGACAAAGAGCTTTATAACTGGGCCTTGAATAAATTCATTTGTAAGAAAAACGTATAAGCTCATTTAGTAAAGCTATAAAACCGTGTTTTGACGATACTGCACAGTTAAGTATTTCGATTTTTTTACCGTTTTGAAGTAAATTGGCCTCTTGTATAACATATGGCACTGGAGAGAAGCAGAATATACGTGACCTGAATATTCAAGCCGAAACAGGATTTGAGTTTTGCATGGGATGAATATTTTCCGTAGTCTGATTGCATTCACTTCCTACTTCACTTTACATTTTGAGTAGAAAGATTTGTTGAGATTAATGATGTATGAAACTTAGTAATTTATAAGGCAATGGTTGTTCACTCATCCATTTAGTTCGTGCCCGCTTCTTTTGAGACTTTTTCGAGACCGCCTATGTGGTAACTCTGATGCATCTAACAAAATATTTCTCTGGCAAAAAAAGCTGTTAGAGTTATAATGGGCCTATACCAACTAGAATCATGTGAACCCAGCTTTTCTCAGCTTAACATATTAAAACTGCCATCTATGTACATGTTGTACAATCTAATTTCTGTAAAACAAGATTTAGAAAACTACCCTAAGCATATTAACTGTCATGGTCATAATACTAGGAATAAACTCAATATTGTAATTTCTCATGTTAGATTAAGAATGACTCTGAAAAGCTTTAACTTTCAGCAATAATACTGTTCAATAAGTTTCTTCTTCAGTTAGAAACTCGCCTATGAGAAAACTTAAACTGTTTGTATCGACCTTCCTAAGTGTATTGCTTTTTATTCTGTTGAGGAATTCTTGAACTGTTAAAACTGTTGCTTCTCTGGATTTGGATCTGTATATTTTAAGTTAATTATAATGTTGCTGATTTTGTTATTGTAAGCTTGAAATCGAATCTTTATAAATGTTATTCATTATACTCATTTTGAACTGTAACCTGTATCCTGTACCTATTGCTTGTTCAGCCTAATTGCAAAATAAAGTCTTATTGAGAGTGCCACGAATATAATTACGCAGTGAATTGAACATCTATAGCAGTGTTTTATGACTTAAAACATGAAAAAGAATATAGACATACTCAAAATACATAGTTTATTTCATTAAACAGTCTATAAGAAGCTTAAGAACTTCATATATTTAGTTAGAAAAAAATCGATTGGAATAGTTAAGAAAACACTATTGTTATTATTTCATGGTTCAGGCGAACTAAATATACATCAGATATTAGCAACAACCCGTCAAATAACAGCCTTTGATTATTATTTACACGCTAGAATTATTATACTCTAGTTTTGCTTAGGTAGGGAGCATACGTTTATTTAAATAGAGAAATGTAATTTGACGGAACTGGTTAGCCTGAGGCGAGCAAATATTTACTACACAGATTATAGATTAAAAATGTATACTAAGTAAAAGTATAGGCATTAAAATTGAAGGAAATATATTTGAGATATATTATTTTTAAATCAGAAAGCACTGCAAAACGCACTGCTTTTACAATTTTGTTTGTTATTGACATAATATGTATGTAATAATTATAACATTTTTGCTTTAATGAAGTGAACACGATTTCTTTACAAGGGAAAACACATGCCCTAATATTTTCGAAATTTGAATTATTGCACAAGAAAATGTTATTTAATACTATTTGTATATTGGAGAGCTCAAAACATTAGTTTCGTTGTCACCTGAAGGCAGTAGTTACAGTTTGGGTTATGTACAATAATATTTAATATTTTAGTTTCTTGTACTTTTTATAAAAACGAAAAACCTTACTGTGTAGAGCTGAATCTATAGTGAATAAAGCCACGTTCGTTTATTGTCCAGACAAAAGACTCAAATCCAGCTTTGTGGAACAGGATCTTTGTGAATTGAGATATAGTCAGACAATGCCTTGGAAATAATGCAGCTGCTTAATAGAAGTACTATATCAAACGAACCTTAGATTGAATTGACTTTTACAATTGTAAATGCAATTGCAGAGACATTTGTATGACAAAAACTATCATAAAAGATTCATAAATATAATAGTTTAGTATTCTTTGAATATTAAACTTTGTTTTACCTTAATTATATTTTAATATCTATATTTCACAAATAATACACTAGATCCAACCCGTAATTCCCAATAGTTTGGCATTTGTAAAATTCGTCAACTCCACTTTAAAAATTACTTTAGAATAGTGGTAAAACAGTGGTGTGGCTTGGATCAGCTTATATTAAGCTGGGCCAGCTCAACGTTCCGTGCAGCGATGCGAGCTGTGACGTCATCAGCGAACCCTATCAAAACGGTTTCCTCAGACATCTCGGATCTCGGTATCGTAAGTGGCGTTTCAGAGATACGAACCGAGTATTGAACCCTGCGCGACCCTGAACTTTATTCAAGAACCTTAGGACTACAGCATTTCTCCATATTTTTAATTTACGATGACAACGGTAATTTTACTGCCATATTACAATATATTTTTACCTGTATGATACCAGGGATATCAACTGTACAATGTATAAAAGAAACTAAAAAATAAAAGACATCGAAAGAGATACATTTTTTGCCTTAAAGTTACCATAAAATCGAAATTTTTAAATTATTATGTCACAATTTTGAGGAAAGTTCGAGAATAAGATTTTTATAGTACGTGAATAGCTGTTAAATAACGTTATTACCGAAGCTCACAGAGCGTTCAAATACTAACTGATTACAAAAACCACCATTTGATTTAATATTGATATTGTATGGGTTGTTTATATGGATTTTTATTAAATTATTAAGTTTTACAGTTGAGGGGAAGATAAAAGTTAATTTTGTATCACGGCTGTTACAGTTTATAAACAGGTTTATAATAATTACTACAATAAACTTTTTGATGTGACGTCTTGCTGAGAAGGAGGTGTTTATTCGGGGAACATCAAACAGCAATGTAAAAAGCGGTTTTGTAGGGAAGTCGAGCTTTTATGAAAGTTGAGACAGGCATCATTTAACAAATACACACCACCTTCCTTTGAATTTATAGAACATAATAAACTTTTTTAAACTTAGTACCATATGTATAATACAATTATTTACTTAAATTTATTTTTACTAGTAATCAGTCGAATTATCAAGGTAATAAATAAGTGAGAACGCCTACATAATAGGTAGAATAATTTAGGAGGATAGCCAATATTTAGTCTCAGGTTTATAATATAAAAAGGGGGTTCTCTTTAATCGTGTTCACATTTTAATATTTATTTAAGAATTGAGTAGTAACATTGTAGCTAAGTAATCATAGATTGTAATGGAGACAAATATTTTATATTCAAAATGGGAGTGATTTCGAAAGATTACATCGGTCGATCATCCAATCCGAGTCAATTGACACTTTACACGTTTTGCTCATGTTGTGGAATACATGGAAGATAAATTACACATGCGGACCGGAGCAGCTGCCTGACTATGACGGAGTGTGTTTGATAAGGATGTTTGATAACAGGTGATAATTCTGTTATCATCGCAGATACGCAGTATATCCAGTGAACCTATAAAACACGGCTTAAGTACTCATGTCTGCAAGTTTCCCTTTCCTTTGGGGATGTTTGAGTTGTGTGAGGCAGGAACTCTTGGTCCTGGAACTCTTTATAAAGCAATAAAAAACTGAAGAAGTGAAAAATGAATGGTAAAATCAGAAACTCCATGCATACCATTTGGCTATAGTAAAATCAAATAATTTCCTCGGATTCTTTAAGTAGTTTAAGTATTTCAAAACCATTCAAGAGTGCAAAGTGCACTGGGGAGACCAAGCCGTGGTCGGTGATAAGTTTTGTGGGTGAAAAAATATGTCGAATCTATATAAAATCTTCATTTAATGGTTCTATTCACTGTTTTCAACAAATCACTTGTCATACTTTACCATATGAGTAAGTGTTACTTTGCCAGTTCACTGGTTATTCATTCACAGCTGGTGAGATTATTTAGTTTTTTTTATATGCCTAATGTGAAAATTGTTCTAAAAAAAATATGAGTTTTCTCGTGGTTGAGGTACATTCAAATGTTTAGGTAAAAAAAAAACAAATTCCAAAGTTTAAGCGAAATCCTTCCGGTGGATTCTGAGATAAATTTTTCAAACAAACATTGTTGACAGACATTATTTTTTCAGATCTAACTGAGAATTGAAAGTTGTTAACTTTTTTAATGAGAAACCAATTATAACGAAAACAACCTGAATCGCTCAAGCCAGGGGCATCCCGCCTGCCACTTAGCAACAATTAAGAACATGCCTGTGCAATCAGCTGACTCTTGCACTTTAACTGGCATTTGGAATCTTTTTCAATGACTTTAGAAAAATAATTTCATTTTCCAAAATGAAAATAAAAATGACAGAGTTTACTCTTATAAGTTTAAAGTTTTATATTAGAATACTAAAATATGAAAGGTCCAAAATATAAACTGATCTCGGAATGTCTTTAGAAATCAAAATTTTAAGAAACGTTTTTTATGATTGCAATGTAAAAATTTGATCAAAACTATAGTTAGCGTAATAGTTTTTTTGCATGTATTAGATCTCAGGATATGTCTTCAAACGTAAATTAATAAAATAGTTTGATTTGATCAACATGTTTAGTTTGCAACATATTATATGGGAAAATACAATATGTCTCTACAACAATAAAATCGTCCGAGCTTTTATGTATGATAAAATAAATATATTGTAAAAGAAATTAAAAAAAACAAACAAAGGAAGACGATTGCTACAAACCTGACGGTTCCTGACAAAGGTGAGTCATTTAAAATCATTAGACTATATTTTAACTGAAAATATGGTGTATTAACAATTTTGTAATAACTTTTTCATATATTATATTTTATTTGATATTTTAGATTGCGTTCCCAGTACCTGTAGTAAAAATATCTACCAATAAAAATATATTTTATCTTCGTTTGCAAAGATTTTTTTTATTGATATATTAGATATCAATGTTACATTACACTTTCCAAAGGTTTTCTGCAAAGGAATGTTGCGACAGAATTATATCACCGGTCATAAATATAAAAAAATTCAATGACTATATAAAAAATACATACTTCCTAATCGTCGATTCAATGTCCAATTGTATTACAAAGTTCAATTTTTCTAGAAATAAAAACTCGGATAAAAAATCTTTCATAAGGCTTTGTGAAAGTCCTAATCGATGTCCAAATATAAAGGAATACGATTCTTAAGCGGACGTAAAACAGAAAGAATACAACCAAAACTTAAGATTTCGTATTACATTATTTAACTAAGACGCCTCTTAACATCTCCTACGATAAGTGCTGGGCGAAGGTTAAAGGCAAAAAAGCTGTTAAGTTATAATGTAGCTTCTTCTGTGAAATCTTGATTAAATTACCGCCACTATTAGGTAGACAGACTTGCTTTTCTTTGCTTTTATGTCTGTTGCCTCCACTTTAATTCTTTCGTCTTCTAGATCTCTATTGTACATTACTGACTGATAAAGAGGACGATTTAGCATCCTTCAGAATAAACATAGCTCAAATTTTTAAAACGAACAGCATTTTACTTACATAAAAACATATATCTATAAATATTGCTGATAATTTCAAATGTAATTGTAAACATTACACAATTTTAGTTTAATTTATGAAGGTAAAGCAAAGGAAAAATGTATTAAGCTACTGCTAAATTTCAGAAAACCTTTAGATTAGTGTGCAGTATGTAGTACTTAAATTAATAATTTAGAAAAAAAGGTTACATACATTGTTGTCGTTAATCCACTAGTTTTAATATACTACTAGTTTCGGGACTAGTACTGTCTCATTATCAAATTTTCAAATCAAAAGAAGCTATAGAACATTGCCGTCGTTTTGATGTTTAAAACGTTTACAACGATAAGCACAAACGTGCACATACAACTTAGTGTAAAAACTTACAATTCATGTACACATTCATTTCTTGTGTGGCTGGCAAAGGGCAAGAGCAGACTCTTAGTATGAAGATTTAATAAAGGGGCAGTACTTGTCCCGAAATTAGTAATCTAATCAAAGTAATAAATTGACTACGACAAAGTATGTAAGTAGTGACAATATGGCAAAGAGAAGCCACTTTCGGCACGTTTTTCCCATAAGAATAACATGGGGATCAGTTTTTGTACACTTACCCGATCCCGGCCTATACAAATTTCCTCTTTGGCCTATACTAGTGTCGGACCCTTGCCTATATTAAATACATTTTTCCAAACCCAATCCGTACCCTATATTTTTTTAAATGAATTGTCAAAATCAGGCCAAAAATCTAACTTTGGTGTTTACTGTCGGATTTGTTTAAAAATTGGATATGTTATTATTGTAGGCTAGTGTATATGTACACACCATCCCCATGTGACCAATTCAATATAAAGGTCAAATTAAAAAGTTGTAAAATACTGCCTATTGCCATCTTCTTTATTTACTGTCCGATTTGTTTAAAATTTATATATGTCACTGTTGTACTCAAGTGTATAAATATACACACCATCCACCTTTCCCAAATTCACTATAACAATCAAATAAAAAATTTGGAATAATACTGCCAATTGCCAACTTCTTTATTTACTGTCCGATTTGATTGATTTTCGGATATTTTATAGCTCTCATATAGGTAACATAACCACACTACTATACTCTCCCATACCCCATATATTTCAGTCGGTATTGTTTTGTATATTTTGCCGTAATCAAAAACTAACATTAGTGTTTATGGTCTGATTTGCCTGCAATTTGGATATGTCATTGTCCTAAGCTAACGCATAAGTAAATTCCACCTATGATTTCCAAATTCAATATTACTGTAAATCTAAATAATATTTTGTAAATTACTGCCAATTGCCAACCTCTTTATTACTGTCCGATTTGTCTGCAATTTTGCATATGTTATTGTCCTAAGCTAATGCTTTAGTGAATTACACCAATCACTTCCAAATTCCATGTTACTGTCAATTTAAACAATATTTTGTAAATTACTGCCAATTTCCAACTTATTTATTTACTGTCCGATTTGTTTGTAACTTGGACACTGTCTTAGGCCAGTGCACATAAGTAAATACAACCTATAATTCCCGAATTTAATTTAAACAATCTTTTGTAAATTACTGCCAAATGTCAACATCTTTATTTCCCGGTTTAATTATGCTATAGACTCTAACTCTTATAAATAAAATGACCATATATTATGTCCAATACTTTGTACAATATATATAATATATCCAGAAAAACCTGACTTTTGTGATTATGGTCAGATTTGTCTACAATTTGGTTATTCTCCTTAGCTAAGCATAAGTAAACACAATCCCTAAATTTAATTTAAACATAATTTTGTAAATTATAGTGCCAATTGTAGACTTCTTAATTTACTATGTAACTTATTTTCGGATATAGCCCCATGTAAAATTTACCATTCATAATTTCCATATTCAATACTTTATATACTTTATATGCAACGTATCCACAAAAACTAACTTTGATGTTTATGGATTTGTTTGCAACTTGGTTACTGTCCTAAGGTAATGCATTAGTAAATTCCACCTATAATTTCCAAATTTAAACAATATTTTTTAAATTGCCAGTAAGTGCCAACTAACTGTCTGATTTGACTATTGGATGTGTCCCAACCATGTAAAATTACCATATATTATCCCAAATTCAATAATTTGTATATATCCTTAAATAATTTGAGTGTTTATGACTAGTATATAATTTGTGTTACTGTCCTAATGCATTAGTAAATTCCATCTATAATTCCCAAATTTAAACAATATTTTTTAAATTGCCAGTAAGTGCCAACTAACTGTCTGATTTGACTATTGGATGTGTCCCAACCATGTAAAATTACCATATATTATCGCAAATTCAATACTTTGTATATAATATATCCTTAAATAATTTTAGTGTTTATGATTTGTCTACGATTTTTGTTATTGTCCTAATGCAATAGTAAATTCCACCTATAATTTCCAAATTTAAACAATATAATAATAAGCCAATTGCCACCTTCTTTATGTCTGATTAGATTTTCGGATATGTCCCCAACCATGTAAAATTACCATATATTTCCAAATTAGATACTCTGTTTAATGTAAAAATACCGGTGTTTTTGTTCCGATTTGTTTGTAATTTGTTTACTGTCTTAGGCTAGTGCATTCCATATAATTTCCATATTCAATATTACGGCCAAATAAAAACGAAATACAATAGTGCCAGATGCCAGCTTATTTACCATCTGATTAGATTTTCGAATATGTTTAAGTATGTTATAGTATAATTGTCACATAATATCTCCAATTCCAATACTTTGCATAAAATATATCCGCAACATTTTGCGCTATATATAAATTATGTAACAGCTATATCCAATAACACATATATGTGCTAAGTGTTTTCACAATTGGACAATTGTCATTTATGTTTTACTTTACAGCACACACTTAACAGACAACAGGCCAATTTAGACCCTAATCTAGTGCTTATACAACAGATCTGCGTTAAGGTTACAGTCTTGTAGAATATGCTTATCTGTATTTAATAACATAAAGGTGTAAGTGATTGGTCATTATTTTACAACACATTTAACATAACAATTGCATATTCCGACAACTTTGGTACTTATACAACAGATTGTATTATAGAATAGCATGGACGTTCCTTTAGAACAATATAATTAGAAGTTAGCACTATTTATAACAGTTGATATTATAATGCATGCATAAATTACTTTATTGTTGCACAGGATTGGATATATATAAGAATGCAGGTTTTAATTATTAGTACAAAACCCAATATTAAGTATACAAGGACTAAGAATAGTTTGACAGTTAATTATATTGAGACTATAGCAGTAGACTTATTTAGTCAAATTTGGAATTATAGTAATAGTTTAGGGCATTCCATCATTGAATAACATATGGGGCAGAAAAATTAATAAACACTATACACCATGTCCAATAATCTGTCATCATAATATATCCAAGACAGTTTATTCTTATATGTTATAGATGTAGAACTAGTAAATATACCAGAATGTTTGGACAAAATCAACAACATAAATAAGAGCGTAAATAAGGGACATGGCGCAGCAAATAATTGGAATTGATTATAGATTATCCTCCTATGCACTAGATTTGGTCAAAAACAACTATTAACAATTTATAGACAGAATCAGTTGGATAACAAATAAAATATGTGTTTTGTACTAGCCAAGTTCTATAACACATACAACAACTAAGCAAATCAAACTATAACATTTCTGAGGTGTTGTAAGAGGTCTAAGAGTCACAAATTGGAGATAACATTGTGGAATGAAATAAAACTCTTAATTTAGCATTTTTACATATACTAATAGTGGGCCATAACCAAAAGCAAATTTTCACAATTAAAGTAAGATAACATTTTGGAGAATAACACCTGTTTGGACTTGTAAATAAAGAAGTTATCAAGTATCACAATTATGGTGTTTACATATCGTCTTAGGCAATAATAAAAAGTTTTGATGATGGTGATAGTACATGCCTTTGGGTAATATATGTGACACTAAAAATTTGACAATTAAAAAAAAGTATATCGTTTTAACTCTGCAAAGTATAGAATTTGATAACAGTTGTTGGCATATTATCCTAAAAGTCTGTTATCCATTAAGGATCTACTAATCTGTACTATGATTCGTTGTTGTATGTAGTATTTATACATAAACAAGATATTTGTACAACATGATATGGATCATTAAACACCAAAATCGGTATTTTAGGTATATATGCTAATTATACAATAGTTGTGGGCTATAACATACATGGCATTCTATAAAATAAAGAAGCTGGTCCTATTGTAATTTAAATTAAGATAACGGAATTGGGAGATAATTATATGGGTTTTAGCCTAAGACAACAACATATGAAATAATGGTTGGGACACATCCAATAGTCAAATCAGACAGTAAGTTGGCACTTACTGGCAATTTAAAAAATATTGTTTAAATTCGGAAATTGTAGGTGGAATTTACTAATGCATTAACTTAGAACAGTAACCAAGCTGCAAACAAATCCATAAACACCAAAGTTAGTTTTTGTGGATATGTTGCATATAAAGTATATAAAGTATATATTGAATATGGAAATTATGAATGGTAAATTTTACATGGGGCTACATCCGAAAATAAGTTACATAGTAAATTAAGAAGTCTACAATTGGCACTATAATTTACAAAATTATGTTTAAATGAAATTTGGGGATTGTGTTTACTTATGCTTAGCTAAGGAGAGTAACCAAATTGTAGACAAATCTGACCATAATCACAAAAGTTAGGTTTTTCTGGATATATTATATATATTGTACAAAGTATTGGACATAATACATGGTCATTTTATTTATAAGAGTTGGGGGCTATAACATATCCATAATTAAATCGGTAAATGAAGATGTTGACATTTGGCAGTTATTTAAAAAAGATTGTTTAATTTAAATTTGGGAATTACAGGTTGTATTTACTTATGCACTAGCCTAAGATAGTATCCAAGTTACAAACAAATCGGACAGTAAATAAAGAAGTTGGCATTTGGCAGTAATAATTTACAAAATATTGTTTAAATTGACAGTAATATGGAATTTGGAAGTATTGGTGTAATTTACTAATGCATTAGCTTAGGACAATAACCAAATGGCTGAAAAATCGGACTTTAGACACCAAAGTTAGTTTTTACAATAAAATTAACAAACAAAATATATTTAGGGGATTATTGGAAATAATGTAATTTTAGATATAATAGTTGGATATATAACAAATCCAAAAATAAATCAAATCGAACAGTAAATAAAGAAGTTGGCAATTTGCAGTAATTACAAAATACAAAATTTACAAATTACAAAATATATAAATTGACAGTAATATCGAATTTGAAATCATAGGTGAAATTTACTTATGCACTAGCTTTGGACAATAATATATCCAAATTGCAGGCAAATCGGACCATAAACACCAAAGTTAGTTTTTGATTACGGCAAAATATACAAACAAAATACCGACTGTATTACAGGGGGTAGGGGATATTATAGTAGTGTGGATATTTTACCTATATGAGAGCTATAAAATATCCGAAAATCAATCAAATCGGGCAGTAAATAATGAAATTGGCAATTGGCAGTATTTTTCCAAATATCTTTTTAATTTGACTGATATAGTGAATTTGGGAAATGTGGATGGTGTGTATATATACACTTGAGTACAACAATAACATATCCAAATTTTAAACAAATCGGATAGTAAATAAAGAAGATGGCAATTGGCAGTATTTTTACAACTTTTTTAATTTGACCTTTATATTGAATTGGTCACATGTGGATGGTGTGTACACTAGCCTACAATAATAACATATCCAATTTTTAAACAAATCCGACATTAAACACCAAAGTAAGATTTTTGGCCTGATTTTGACAATTAATTTTAAAAAAATATAGGGAACGGATTGGGTTTAGGAAAATTTATTTAATATAGGCAAAGGTCGAACACTAGTATAGGCCAAAGAGGAAATTTGTATAGGCCGGGATCGGGCAAGTATCCAAAAACTGATCCCTATGTTATTCTTATGGGAAAAACGTGCCGAAAGTGTCTTCTCTTTGCCATTTTGTCACTACTTATGTAACTTTATTTTCTAAGTCATGTATCAATAAAAAAAGAATAAACTAACAACTTTAATACACGTATGCTTATTCCTACATGTGATATATTGTGTTTCTAGAAAATAAAATTAGTCAACTAAGTAAAAACATAAGTTAACTAAGTCATCAGTTGGACCCATTAACAAGCGTTACTAATTTCATAAGTAATCTATTAACAGGCATTAATATTTATTTAGTTAAGTTTTGGTAGCAAAATTTGATAGTAAATATATCTCTATTTCTGGCTTGTACTTGAAAATACTGTATATAGATTTTGTGGAATAAACTTTTTTCATTCGATTTTGTTTTATTATTTGGAAGTAATTACAACATTCTTAGGTCAAAATATCAGTTAGATATATTATAACTCGGTATATTACTGGCGCAATTAAGTGGATGAAGGAATGAAATCAAATTTCCCGCACCCAGGATGAGGTAGCAACCCTTTTAGTCAAGTCGCTCCCGACAATAACCGCAGACGTCCACTTGCATATATTCCTGCATCGTCTACCATTGTGGAAATACATTTAATATTACTACAGGCCCAAAGGAAACTTATTTTCAGACATATACAAAAAGTATACAGCCTTAATGTAAAAGCTGATAACGTAGGACATTTTTTGTTTTTGTGCGAATAACTTACAAACATAAATTATTCTGTAATGTAAACAATTATAAACTTTTAGAGACTCTAAATTCATGTAATTTTTTATTATAAAATATATGTGGTGATTCCGGTTGTTGCCATCTTCGTTTGCTACTATACTGATTAGGTTTACTATGAAAAACTTTTACATTCATTAAAATTAATTCATTATTACACGTTTTGGCCTAAATTGCGATATATCAAAATCATCAAAGCGAGTTTTACTGTGCTTTAAATCGTCAAAGCCCATAAGAAATACATACAAATTTACTGCAACTGTTTTCCATTTAAACAATTTAGCGAATTTTAAAAGCGCTGCTAGTTTAATCCTTTCTCAGTCTTGTGTGTAATTAATTCGAAACAAAATATTTACTTATAGTCATATATATTTAAAAACTTTTTTAGGTACTTGTAAAATATAAATATGTTGGCATATTTAAAGGAATTTAATTTCGCAAAATTGTTAAAAAAAGTTAGTTTTTGCGGAAAGAAATACTCTTGTTTGCTTAATGAACGTGAGAATAAACGTATAATATATTAAAGAGCGGCGTTCCTTTGGTTCATAACAATGAACAGCCAACAAAGGGGCCACACCTCGTTGCCTCTATTACCAGCACAAGCTCGGTTTCATACATCGTACATTTCCATCCAGGATTATTTCAAAAAAGCTTTGTCCCACATTACAACAAACTGTAATGGCTTGAACAATCTCATATTATTTTCCGTTAAACTGCAGGTAGAATTGGAATTTGTATTACTCTACGCTTGTTTGAGTTATAAAGAAAAACTCGACACAATGTATTCATGATGTGTCGATTAGATATACTGTAAAAGGTTACTAACCTCAGTACGTCAACGATTTTGTGTTTCACACGTGGGTGACTTGGATTTCGGCATTAATAGGTCATTTTCAAACCTAGTTGTCAGTTTCACTCCTGGAAGAAGCACGTAATTTTATAAAAAAAGTTCGTAAATCGACAACACTAATACACTAAGGTACACCCAACAAAAATTTTCTTAAGAGTTAGTGAAAATGTATGTGATATGCAGTTTGTATTTAGTATGTAGGCGTGTCAGTAGTTTTAAAATGCGATTGATGTGTGTAGACTTATTTAAGAGAACGATATGCTTCTTCATGGGGTGACACTGATTGACATCTAGGTTTGAAAATGGAATATAAAGGTCAAAATCCGGGTCACCCACGTTTGAAACGCAGAATCATTGATGGATACAAATAACCTGTATATTGTGTTACGATTTACATGCAAAATTAAGTGATACTTAATTTTTAACTTAAAATATTATTAGACATTCACTAGCAGCCTTCGTATATATTATCAGAGAAAACTAAAATCAAACAGATTGATGAAATATATTAACATTGTATATGTAATAATCATTGTTCACAAATATACTTATTTTGACGTTTTAAAGGTAAACAAAATCGCAAAAATCGGGACTATAGTGAAGTAACAGGGGCAGTCAGCGCTGTATTTTTTTCCTCTGAACTTGGGGAGCAAAACTAAAATAAAAAAGCATCCATGTCTCTCTTTGTTGGGTTATGTAAACGCTGTTTGTACGTTGAGTTAGCACATCAGGTGTATTGTGAATGATGATAGTATAATGAAATGAACTACTCTCTGTTCTCTCGAGACAATGGTTTTTACAGCTAACGTGGACAATATGAACGTAAAGTGGTAATGATTGAGTTCCGCCATCAAGTGGTACATTGAGAGGCCGTCACAGTCAAGGGACACAGGGAGGGTGAAGAGGTTCGCCAGTCGAAGGGAGGGGAGGGGGAGATTGGGATTGATCACTTGGAATCGATCATCAGGAGTCCTCACTCTTTAAATTATATTTGATTCTTAAACACTGATTAGTATTTCCTACCAAAATAAATTCAATTTCATGTTTTTAGTAGCAAATCCTTATTATTGTCGTAGCTGAAACTTAAGCTCTTCAAATTGATTTATTGATGTAGTTATCACATTTTTAGAATACACTCTTCACAAATTATTTTACCATCGATATCTAATCAAGTCGAACAATCTATATCGTCATTCAATAACTTATCCAGCATTAGCATGCATCAACGTTACACAAATGTACTTAAATAATATACAATTGCCACGTAACAATAATAACATTTCAAATCGAAACAGAAACTTTTACTAGTTGAGGAAATTATGGATCTGTAATATATGTTTTCAGTAAGAAACTACTTTAGATTTTTCATAAAACTTTTCAAAGGATAGATCAACCTTAAAACATGTGGCAGTGATGCAGATCTTCCAGGGAATGTAGATGTTTTCTTACTTATACATTTTGTAAGAAAACTTTTAAAATGGGTATTTTAGTTATCATTGTAAGTTTAAACTTGTATTTACTTACCATTCAAATTCTGTTTAATTAACTGTTTTGGATATTTTATGTAGGTACCGTATAATTTGATTGTTCAAGAAAAAATTCTCTCATTTACTTTTATTTTGTTATATAATTGTGCGCCCCTTCATTACGCAGTGACTTATTAATGTGTAAAAGCTCACTTAGACGAAAGCAAACATTTGTACTTCAATGTGTTACGTCGTGGATTTTTTTTATTCAATAGCTGACAAACTCAATTCATTTTACGAAGTAACAGTATTTAAATTAATTTTGATTATTAACCTTCTATGAATTTCTAGTATAATACTGGGCATTGTAATAGGTGGTTTCTTTAACAGCAAGCCGCGGTTCCCACTTTCACCCTACGAATGCAACAGTTGTGTGAGCTACATTTCTTGGTCAATCTCTTGAACTATTTAGAATAATTGTCACATGGTTAAGAAATCTTATAATCAGATAAAAGTAGATGTCCATAAGAATAACATTGGATAGTTAAAGAACACTTTTGATAGAGCCCTCAAGGACGCAAACAGGTCTAAAAGTAGCACATTTATACCATCACATTCATTCAAAATTTAATCTAGGTTGGTTCAGAGGTTTTTGTGATAGAATGGAACATACATGACCACAGACACACTCTGCCTTGCTATTATATATACATGTATATATATATATATATATATATATATATATATATATATATATCGATAATTTATAGTGATTTAGTAGATTTTTCAAAATTTACTCTGCGTACTGAAAGAAAAAACCTTCTTACAAAAGTGTTAAATTTCTAAAATGTTGAAAAACTAAAGCATTTATTTATTGGTACAAATTGAATAATAAACAAGCATTATTTGAATTTATTTCAAGTTAATAATATTTTTTTAGAATTTAAAATGAAGTCATCAAGACTTATGAACAGTGAAATATTAAATATGTATATGTCATACGTTTAACATGACCTAAAATATAGGTGTGCATGTTTAGAGAAATTTCTTCCATTTTTATGAAGCCATTTATCGTCGCTAAGCGTGTTTGAGCTAAGACAAATTTACCTGTATTAATATTTTTGACATCTGTATTATTAATACGCTACATGCAAACTTTGTAAAGAATGAGGCTTTTTTGTTTTAAGACTTACCCCCACATATTATACACCAAAACGTCCGTCTAGGTGTGCAGATGTGCAAACTGGCTTTAGATTTTCGATTTAGGATATAGAACAAGAAACTATTGAAAAACTGAAAGTGTGTAACATTTCCAAATATGTTTCGTTTGTTTTTCCACCAAAATAATTGCAGCTGTTCGTGCACTATGAACAGGTAATCAGCAAGAATAAATCTATCTATAATATTAATATAATAAGTGCCATTTATTTATACCACCTTGAAAGTTTCTTTTTTGCAAATACGATTAAAATGGAGAATAATTTGATTTGAGTTGCAGCTTTTAATACATTTTGGTCAGATAATCAGCAAGAGTACATCTATCGATTTTCTTATATTAGTACCTAGACCCAGTGCCTTTCGTTGCTCTTATAACAGTATTTTCACCATAATATAGTAATTTTTAAGGCTACGGGGTGGATTCCTAAGGTTGGAAAAACGTATTTATATATTAACAACGTGGTATGACCCAGGAGCAAATTTGAAGACCCGTTTTCGAGACTCTTAGATATTCTTTTTTTTCATAATAAGTATAAAATGGCTACTTTCGAATCCATTGGAACAAATCCCTGGGTCTTGGGGGGGACGTAATAAAATATTGTTGGTCCCCTACAACGTATATGGTGTGTGAGTAGTTTTGAGAAGCCTTTTTCGCAATCAGCTGGAATACGATTTTATTGTTATAGATATTATCTCCATAAAATAACATAGCATTTTTTTAGCCACTGGGGTAGAGAACTAAGGTCGGGGCCATAACAAACCTGCCAAATGTTATGGATCAATGACAATTGGCTGAAATCTCGCAGCAAAACACTAAAAGAATAGCATGAACAATTTTCCAGGGGGCAGAACCTTAAGGTTGGTGGGTGGTCGACATATCCAAAGTTGGGGCATCATTCAGGACATGCAGCTTTGTAAAACAAAACCAAAAAACCATCACACGTCCAAATTGGACGTCGGGAAGCAGTAGAAGAAGCCAGTGGAGTGGAGCCATAAGGTCGGGAAAAAATTAACCAAAGACCTTTGGTCCTTTAACAACGTAGTATGGTACGGGAGCAGATTTGAAGAGCCGTTTTCGAACCATTTAGGAAAACCTTTTTTCCATAAGAATAAAATAACAGCTTTTGATGCCACTGGGGCGCAGCCCTGAGGTCTGAGGGTAAAACCAAAAGAAATACGTGTCTAAAATATGTATGGCCCGGGAGCAGTTATGAGGTGTCATTTTCGAATTCACCTGGGACACACACACACACAAACGCACAACTACCCTTTTTTATTAGTTATATATATTATTGATACGCTACATCATTCACTTACATGATTTATGCTTACATGATTCGCTACATGCAAACTTTTTACACAATAAGGCTTTTTTATTTTAAGACCTTACCCCACACATTATATACCAAAACGTGCGTCTAGGTGTGCAGATGTGCAAACTGGCTTTAGATGTTTGATTGAGGTCATAGAACTCTAAAGTAGTGCAAACAACTGAAAGTGTGTAACACTTCCAATGTCGAGTCCATAAAATCCAAATGTTTCGTTTGTTTTCCCACCAAAATAGTTGCAGCTGTTAAATTTTGGAAAGGTAATCCGCAAGAGTACATATGTAAATAAATAAAAGTTTTCTTTATACTTAAAAAAGTGTAAGGGAAACTAACGAACAATTTGTTGCCAGCGATAGTGAAATCCATACAGCTAATGAAGTTTTTAAAGAGGTTGCGTAAACAATGCATTTAGCTTTAATTAATATAAACATTTATTTTACTTATTTTGATTTTGCTTTAGTTATTTTAAATTAATTTGTTTTAAAAATGAATACAATTACTTATAAAAGCAAAATTTGCAATTTAATAATCCTGTGAAATCGCACAGGTTCACCTAGTAAACATTATTCTTCCTTAGTGATCGGAATAAACACATAAACCTTCGCCGTTTAAACCTATTAAAGCTAAAACGGAATGTATTCTTCAAAGTAACCTATTGAACAGGGTATTTCACACCATTTCATGTACAAACTGAAAATATGATTAACTGTTTGATTAAAATTCGCTTGACAGTACTAGTTAGTTGTTGCTTTTCTAACAGGTTATTCCAAACTAACTAATTTAAAATTTTATTTTATTTTCTAATGAACACGGAAGCTCAGTGGTAGTGCGTAAACCAGACGTAGTCAAGTGCAGGTTCGATCCCGGCTAACTAATGCTATTCCTCTCTAGTGGTTGCCATTGGCTTGCCCCTGTGACTAATGCTATTCTCTAGTGGTTGCCATTGGCTTGCCCCTGTGACTAATGCTACTTCTCTAGTGGTTGCCATTGGCTTGCCCCTGTGACTAATGCTATTTATCTCTAGTGGTTCCCATTGGCTTGCCCCTGTGACTAATGCTACTTCTCTAGTGGTTGCCATTGGCTTGCCCCTGTGACTAATGCTATTTCTCTCTAGTGGTTCCCATTGGCTTGCCCCTGTGACTAATGCTATTCCTCTCTAGTGGTTGCCATTGGCTTGCCCCTGTGACTAATGCTATTCCTCTCTAGTGCTTGTCATTGGCTTGCCCCTGTGACTAATGCTATTTCTCTCTAGTGGTTCCCATTGGCTTGCCCCTGTGACTAATGCTATTCCTCTCTAGTGCTTGCCATTGGCTTGCCCCTGTGACTAATGCTATTTCTCTCTAGTGGTTCCCATTGGCTTGCCCCTGTGACTAATGCTATTTCTCTCGTGGTTGCCATTGGCTTGCCCCTGTGACTAATGCTATTTCTCTCGTGGTTGCCATTGGCTTGCCCTGTGACTAATGCTATTTTTCTCTGGTGGTTGCCATTGGCTTGAATCTGTGACTAATGCTATTTCTCTCTAGGGGTTGCCATTGGCTTGCCCCTGTGACTAATGCTATTTCTCTCTAGTGGTTCCCATTGGCTTGCCCCTGTGACCAATGATATTTCTCTAGTGGTTGCCATTGACTTGCCCTGTGACTAATGCTATTTCTCTCTAGGGGTTGCCATTGGCTTGCCCTGTGACTAATGCTATTTCTCTCTAGTGGTTGCCATTGACTTGCCCTGTGACTAATGCTATTTCTCTCTAGTGGTTGCCATTGGCTTGCCCTGTGACTAATGCTATTTCTCTCTAGGGGTTGCCATTGGCTTGCCCTGTGACTAATGCTATTTCTCTCTAGGGGTTGCCATTGGCTTGCCCTGTGACTAATGCTATTTCTCTCTAGGGGTTGCCATTGGCTTGCCCCTGTGACTAATGCTATTTCTCTCTAGTGGTTCCCATTGGCTTGCCCCTGTGACCAATGCTATTTCTCTAGTGGTTGCCATTGGCTTGCCCCTGAGAAATGCTATTTCTCTCTAGTGGTTCCCATTGGCTTGCCCCTGTGACTAATGCTATTTCTCTAGTGGTTGCCATTGGCTTGCCCTGTGACTAATGCTATTTCTCTCTAGGGGTTGCCATTGGCTTGCCCCTGTGACTAATGCTATTTCTCTCTAGTGGTTGCCATTGGCTTGCCCATGTGACTAATGCTATTTCTCTCTAGTGGTTGGCAATGGCTTGCCTCTGTGACTAATGCTATTTCTCTCTAGTGGTTGCCATTGGCTTGCCCCTGTGAAAATGCTTTTACGGTATCTCGCTGTACTTAAGTCAAAAGCCGAATATGGTAACAATTCAACTTATCATAAGACCATGTTATCCTAGACGTACGCTCATTCTCCCCGTAAGATTATGACCGACCATTAGTTATGATAAATTATCAAACTGAGAGTTTTATTTACAATGCTGAATTGTTTAGTTAAAATGATCATCTTCACCCAGACGCAAAATGATTGAATATTTCAAACACAAAACAATTATTTTGTTTCAGATAATATTTACACTTAATATAATACACGTGGTTATAACAATATGGAATGTATACATATTTGTATTGTTATAATTAAATAGTTTTGTTTTTAATTTCAAAATGGTGGTCCGGAGTTGATATCTTATGAAATGGAGAAAAAAGTAGGGGGTGACTCATTTAAAACTCATCCTATGTTTAACCTTTTAATTTTAAAGATAAAACAATACAACCTTTAGAATTATGAGCAGTTTATTTTTTTATCTTGTAGTTCAGTTATCCTATAATAAATATGCAAAATGTAAAGACAACCACGGACATTGTTTTACACTGCTCATTACGCACACATCCGCACCCACACTTCCAATCCCTACTAGTAAGAAATACTACTCTTCGTTAATCCAATTAATGTAGACTTTACAGTGTGTCTATATATATCCTTTTATATGTGCTTTCGCAGGAAGATGAACTATATTTGTAATCTTATGCCCTTATGGACGAAATGCAGTAAGGGTTGAGAGTAAGCGCTTTTCATTAGAGTGCCTGAATACTGTGTTGCTTCTTTTGAAATCCTACATCACAAACTTTCTTCAAAATAAATTCTCCTTTACAGTGGAATATCCACTAGCAAATGAAATTGTAGATCATTTATAAAGGGTGAGCTTGAAATATCTCCCTCCTACATACTTGTTATACGTTTGTTACAATATCAACCCCTGACGGCCACCGATCACTGTTGGGTACTAAGTACTATATTTGAAATAAGTTACTGTTTCTTGATACGAATTCACCATTTTTACTATAATTTTGTTTTTCAAATTTTAAGGAGGTGATCTGTTATTTAAAATTATATAATTTTTCATGCTGAACACAGTGCCGAAATCCGTAAAAAATCAACTTTATTTGTTCTCAAGATATAATCATTTTTTGTATTATTTTGTATGTATTTCAATTTCGTTTTTAAAGCTCCAACCTTAAACCATGCCCCTGTTCTCTTCATTACATCAGATAAAGTCCATTACCAACATAGATCATTGTTAATTTATTTATTTATTGGTCTCCACAGCATACACCACTTAACAGCAATTTTCATCTTACGCTAGAGATCTTGAATGTTAATTGTATAGTAAATATAAGTGAACAACGACTAGTGCCTGAAAATATACAAATAATACAATGTTCATTTTTGACTAGATTGTTCAAGATGAAATATAAAACTAAAACTACTAGATAATGAACTTGGAAACACTGCTTGGAAACAATACAAAAAGGAACTAGAACAATACAAATGCAATACAATGGAAATACAAATCTGTACAGACAAAACACAAATAACAATAATATTAATAATATTTAAATACTTAAAACTTTAAAACTATCCAGCAATTGCAGCAAATGCGATAGATAGGTGACCATTACATTTGGCAACAATATAAAAAGTAACAAAGAAAAACAACAACGATGGCAATAAATATTTAAATAGTTTTAAATAACCTTTCGTCAGCAGTTCAAATACGCATTGAAAACACTACAACCTGGTTACGCGGCGCTTGGTTGCGCCATGATCACGTAGGAGGTTCCAGGTTCCGACCAGGTTGTAGTGTTTTCACTTCTGGTTTGAACTGCTGACAAAAGGTAATTTAAAACCATTTAATAGTCATTACAGTTCAGAGGCAATAATCCATAAATTAATAAAATAAATATTTGTGAAAATAGAAAACAATAACTACGAATTTTCCAACCACTATTACGATATATCAGTATGCATTCAACCAACTCAATGTTCATTCGTATCTCTTTCAGAAAGCAGTAGCTCAATCTCCCTTTTCACTTTGATTTTGCTGCCTCCAAAAAGGTCCACTCTGCTGCAGATGTGTGCAGATGTGTTAACTGTTATTTACTTTATTTTGCTATTGAATCACCATCTTAGAATAAGATTATTATTTTTTACTAAAAGGTCGTTCAGTGACCCATAATTTTAAACTATGTTTTAAACGCTGAACATAATACCGCAATTTGTTTACAAGTAATCGTTTTTTGTTGTCGAGATTTTGGTGTTTTCTGAAAATTTAAGTCCGAGATCTGTGTTTTTAGGATTTTTGGACCTTAGAGGGTTTAAGGTTAAAATAAATAAAATATAAAATGGCCACCACTTTGAATCTGTGGTGAAGGTTAGTAACTTTAAATTCAATCGAAAAATTCTATATTAGTATGCAGCATGCCAATTTTCAAATAAATATCTTTATCGGGTCTGAAGATATAATTTATTTTTTGTTAAACACACCTGGTCACTAAATGGAGCGGAATTACAACAATCTTTTTACTTATTTTATGTTTCATTTAAGGTGTTGAAAACGAAAATGTATAGCCAGTGTCCCTTCAACACGATCCTGTGTTTATACGTCATCCATATAAAAGTTTACTTGGCGCTGGGGAAGCAATTATAATTTGCAAATGTGTGTAGACTCTATTAAGCTCTGAAATAATGATTGGTTGAACCGTATTATATGGATAAAAGCCACTGCATCGCAGAATGATTAGCGGAATAAACCATCCAAACTTATTCAACAAAACCACTTAAATTATTTATATAATTATGGAGCATAATTATGGTTTTAAAATTACGGTTACGGTTTAATGTACTTTTTAAATGTAACCGTATTTTTAACGTGGCGAATAAGCTACAATCACTAAGCATTATAATTAGAGTAATTTATTAAATTATTTAAAAGGCAGAATTTAGGCAGTAATTTGAAGTGTGTTACCCTTAAATGAACCATTAAGTGGTGCTTGCAGAATATGTTTAAATGCATAAAATAATAAAAGAAAAATAATAACTTGTAGAAATAGTAAAATCTAAAACCATTATAAGAATGTTTTGATACATATTTGTTTTAAATTTTCAGGTTCTACGCTATGGGCTCTGCAAGATTTGTTAACTGCATTTAAAGGTGAGACCATTTTAGTAGTCCTATTAATATAAACGTGGTGTCACAGAGGATCCCTCTGATTAATATGAAAAATAATATATATTTTAAAAACATAACATATTCCACGGTAATATTTTTGTCTATTTGGGGTTTAGTCTACTTAAATCGAAAATTTACTTATACTATCTAGTCATGTATAGCTAGAACATGTTTAAAGTGTATTAATGCTCGACAGTAAACACAGTTTTTGTTAGTAGTATTTTTCCTCTTAAAAACAAACTCAACTGCCCTTCACTATAGGCTATCGATCTGTGCGGTGAACTAAAGACAGCGAGGTGCCGTAATGGCGTTAGTCAAATGGGCAAGTCAGAGGTGACCGCTGAAGATCTTACAGGAGTCGGCCGGGACCGGGATCGAACCGGCCACGTCTGACTTCACAGCCAGGTACGTTACCTCTGAGCTACCGCGTACCACGTAGTATCTTACTGTTGTTTTGTTATTTAAAATATGTAATTTTGTGTTGGGGTTCTCTCACTTTAATTTAATTCAAGGTGATTTGTTAATCGCGATGATGAAAAACACAGATGAAAAAGACTTACGCATACACAACACACACGAATACAACGTTTCGCTGGACGGAAGAAAACGTTCTGCTTAATCAGGGAGCCGTCTAGTTTCAGACTAAGATTGGAGGATGTGTTCCACTTGTTTCATCAGTGTTTTTACCATCGCTATTTACAATTCCCCCTTATTTAGCTGAGGTAAGAGCATAACAAAATAAGTAAATAAATTATTTTACCTTAAAAAAATACTCAATAGTGCATGTATTTATTAAACCCACAGTCTGTTTTATTACTGAGAAAGATTATTAAATCCGACTAGTGGCTTACAGGGGCTATATATATTAATCCATAAATAAGATTTTCATATATGTTTTCTGAGCAAGTGGGTAATCACAGCTGATCATTAGTTCATTTTATTATTAATAAAAACACTTCAGTGATATTTCCATAAGAAAATCATTGGATCTTTGAATCCAGTGGGGCGTAGCCCACGTAATTTTTTACTTTTTTCATATTTTCCCACCGCCCTTGGTCCTAAAGCTTTAAAATTAATCGTCATAACCTAACTTAACTTCGTCCTAGCTCGAGATATTTCGTAGGGACCGATTCGCTTACGGAATTAAATATATAGATCCTCGGACATACCTGTTATTTTTGGAAAACCATGGGATACGTAGGATTTTTTACCTTAGATATTTATGATAAAACAATTATCAATGAAACCATGTAATTCCACTTAACGTTAGCCACCAGTTATTTATTTATACGTAGTATTATGTTTTACGGTTGAAAATATTTTGGTTCGCATAGACTTTGAAACAATATTATGAAACAGGAGAGGTGAAAACAGCACCTGAGACACGAAATGTCGCCTCTGTCAGTCCGGAGCCCTGACAAACCCGCATTTCCCTAATGGGGGCCGCCCAGCATCCGCCGCCTCATGACTGTTAACGCGCACTTTGTTTATTAGGAAAGGAATATTACGGAGACAGTCGCTTTACTGAGAGTTAGGACTACACTTTGTGTTTGTCTACTTTGTAATTTAAATCAATGACCGTAACCATTTCATTAAAATATTATTTCATCTTAATTTGTATTTCATTCTACCTCGTATTTCATTTTCGCTTCAGAAATTTGTATCTGCTTGCAAAATAGTAATTGTGTCACAGTTGAAAACCCCTTTTACAAATCTGATATTGGCCTCGCTTTGTTACCAAATCTTTATATAAAAGAATGCAATACATCTTTGAAAAATAACCACTATTTAGTTTCAACACGATTAAAATCGCTTTGATATATGGTGATAAATAAAATGATATATCGAGTACACTTAAAGGCTGCTACTCGACTCATATTGATCATTGATGTATGATTGCCGGGGGAGAAACCCCGCATGGTAAAAGGAGGGGTTGTTGTGTAGAGTCATTGTTACATAACAACGGTGTAAACCCCCCTCTGACTGTCGCCACTTGTGTGCTAAGTGCAACTTCCATACACAACATGATTATAAACGGGTTTACCATACTGTAAAAATGCTGAAATGTTGTCAGTTAACAATGTAAACACAATATAAAGTGTAATTTATAAAAGAAATAGAAACTATATATATATATATATATATATATATATATGAAGTTTAAATATATCATTTTGAATTTTAATACATAAACGTAAAATAGTATTAAATTTATATGTTATAATCAATATTGATTTTGTTATTAGTACAACACAACTTATACAATAAAAGAATTGGTTAATAAGTTATCAAAGTCCTTTTGTGCAAGGAGCCGTTAAATTTGTAGGTTCGTTACAATATTCTCATCACACACCCATTATTTTTAAGACAGCGAGGGATTAGAAAGCCGAGATTGGAACATAGTTGTGCTATTAATTAGGTATAACAATATAGATCAAACTTTGTTGGTATTAGTTTGATGACGACGTCCGCAGTCCCGGCATTGAGACATTAAGTAGTAATAATTAATGAAATCACACTCTCTTTAGAAAAACAAATTTGTAAAACAACCAAGATATCTTGTAAGATATCCTATCCCATTTGTAAGCGGAAACAATTATCGCGTAAGTAATTGAGAAACTTGATTAACGATGATAACAACATTTTTTCTCTACCCTTAGAAAATATGTGAGGTGTAAAGAGGATTTCTGCTTAAGAACGAGACTTGATCATTGTTATATCCAATAAAGTCTACCTTTAAACGTACATAAATGACATGGGGAGTGTTCATGACTGAAGATGAAATTCATACAATAGTAAACTCTTATCATTTCATATACAACGCAGACATTACTTCTGGTAACTTTACTTCTATATGTAAAACCACTCAGGCCACCAATAATAGACCGAGATTACAACATGGTTAGTCGCATTTCAATCACAGGGTTTCCGATTTGTATGTAGTTTAGGACTGGTGAAATACATATTTGTTTAAAGACTGATATATAATTTATGCATATCTTTCGTGAACTCCGTTTTCGGGTGAACTTTCCCAAAATCTACATTATTTTCCTCCACATCTCATAAGTTACTTTGTCAGCATGCGATTGACAAACAATACAAAGTTTACTGTTTATTTCGATTTTCTAAAGGATTTTCTATCGTTCTGATTATAAATATTTGTTACATCAGGAGAAAACTATGATCAAGTACCACTTGATTTCTTACTTGTAAAAGTGACAAGGGAATCGCAAATTGAATTCGCATAAGTAACTAACGAGTGAGTTTGCGGAATAGGTGGCAAATGGGGACGGGGTTTCCTCCTCTACAGGTAAAAAGATAAGTAGTGTTATGGGCTATATTAAAATTAAGGTCCAGTAAAAGTGGTATGGTTGCCAATTTTTAAAAATATGTAGAAGTAGAAGTTTAATGTGGGATAAAGTTCGTCAGGATTGCTGATAATATATTATTTGGTAAAACTAACCAATCGTAATGTCTAATAAAATATCAAACTCACAATATGGGGAACTTTCTTCATCTAGTTACTATCGCAAATGATTATTATTTCTGTCATATCATTAACATAAACAATAATATGCTAATAATTTATTAAATTTAATAATAATTGCTACAACTTCCTAAAAATTCTACAAAAATAACACCATACTATATAACATGTTTGGTTAAGTATTTTATTTTTATTTTAGAAGGAAATTTAGTCATTGGTGAACCTCACTGTAGCCCTGTGAATAAGGCCTGCTCTGGCGTTTGTTGATTAGATAAGTGATTAAAAAAATTGTTTAAGTTAATAAGGTTTTATGGTTATTTTTACTTCTGGTTCATTTATATTTGTATTTTTTACATTCATAACTGATAAAAGTTATTTTTTGCCTAGTCATCAAATAAATCATTCTTTCTCTGTCTCTTTAGTAAAACTATTTAACATAGTGTAAACATTTTTATTTTGCTTAGGCCATTGTATAGTTTTGGATTATAATAGTGTAGTTTATAATTATAATAGTTATTATTGTATCAGGTCTTTTCAGAGATGATCATTAAACTGCTGTATATTTAAATTATTACTGTACCTGTACAAATTTAATCACAAAACTTGGAAGTAACGTTGCAAATGTATCCTACTATTTCACTACTACTTTAAAACTACGTTTCAGCACAATTTAAAAATTCAAATTTAAAAATTTAAAAATTCAGCACAAACAAAAAAAGTTAAACTGGTTCTGTACCGATGAAAATCATTTATCTATTTGTTTAGATAATATTTTCTAGTTTGTGCTGATGTTATGGAAATATTGCTTTAAATATGTATCATGTATAAGGTACAATATCATAACAAGCTATGTGTTTTAGTCACTAATGACTTGTACTTGTTTTAAAAATAAAATATCTGAGATCCGCCAGATGATATTTATGAGATAACAAACCAATCTTTAATATCTTATTTTATTCTGAGACTGCATTCACTCAGAATTAAAAATATCTAAATTCTACCAGGGTTGCCAATATTATATCTTTAAATGTCCCACATGGTAAACTAGTTACAGCATTTTATTAGGGCCTTACGTTGTTCTAAAATACAAAAATACGAGTGAAATTTCCTAAAAAAGAGTAATTGCAATGAAAATGTTGTCAAGTTCGCTGTGAAAATACTCGTGTTTACTTAAATTAGAATTTGGATTGAAATCAAAGGATATTAAATAGTTTAAAATAATTCAAACAATTACGGGCTTTGGCTCTGTCAAATATTAGCGAATTTACCCTACAGGGAGAAGGTCTTACCGTAGGTCTCATGGTAAGACCTAAGCCCGGGACACTAAAATCACTAAAATTAGTCCTATTAATATTTGCATAAAAACCCATTATTTTGTGTTCCTTGTTGCAGCAAACCTGCGTACTCATCCCCAATGTTATTCTTATGGAGAATAATTACTATCTTAAATATCGCTTGTTTGTGAATATATTTCTTATGAATCCTGTTAAGTGTTTTAATGTGCTAAGTTATTATATTCATTGGAAATTCGCTGAGTATGCAGGTTTGCTGTGACGGGGGTATTCATTTTAATTATTTATTAAGCTTAATATTATTTATTAGCAATATATTTATTTATTAGCATTATAAATATTATTAGCATTATATGTAAATGCAACTAATGATTAAAAAGTAAATGCGAGAATGTCAATACATTTTTGGGCGGACTTGATGATTAATCAACGACTAATTTCATTAATCGTTTAAAAATACTTAGCCAATAAAATCCACATGATGGTAAAAGTCGTTTTATTGGGTTGGCAGAACTGTGTGCCGCGTTTCCACATCACAGCTGTTTGAATGACAGCTGACTGCCTCTCACGCTCCGCCTACCGTGTTATTGCTGTTTAACTTATTAAAAGGCAATGTTTGTCAGTAAATATAAGCGAACACACCATTACACACAGAACTACATAATAAATATGTTTAAAATATATTTTTAAAATATTCCCGTTGTTTAAATCTGTTAGGGCTCCTCCCCAATACCATTCAAACTTTCGATGATACACTAATGGAGATTTGTAATTACTGAACCGATTGAACAAAAGTTTAGTAGAAAGATAACTGTTACGCCAAAAGGTACATCCCTAACAACGATCTGACAATACTTTGGGGCTCCGCCCTACTAACCTTCATCAAAGTTTTTATTCTAACATTATGAACATTAGTCATTTTACTGAACCAATTAAGCTGAAATAATAGAGCAAATAGATTGCGTCCATAAAGGGTAGTGGTAGTTTTTTTTGTTTAAGTTAAATTTGAAAAATCCAAATTTTACGGAAACATTTAACATTAATATTTATTGTAATTTATAGGTTCGTACGTAGCAATTTATTTTGTAAAACGTTTGCCGCATAAAGGTAATAACATACCGCATAATTTTAAATGCTTTTAGTAATTTTAATTGTGAACTAAAACGGCGAATTAAATCATTGTAAAAAAACAATTAGCAATAAACCACTTTTGAGAAAAAATTACAATTATTATATATTATTTGCTTAACACAGTAAGATTACTTGCAAAAAAGTATTGTTCTAAATACATTGGATTTTGAACTCTCTCACGGCGATAAAATGGTTGACCTTTATGTGAAATTTACTAGGTCTCCCCAGAGGTCACTAAACTTTGTTATTACTCTTGAAACTCAAATTGGCAAGTTAAACTCAAACAGTCCATATAATATATTTCTAGGGAATTACAGGCATGTATATTTTGAGACACATGCAGATATTTACTGACAGCACTTACTTTAGTGAATTTATAATACCTGCACGAATTATATTTATAAACATACTAAACTTAGCGTAAGTACTTTGCAGATGTAAGGATGTTGTAAGTGTACTTTTCTATACCGTAGTAGTTTTTTAAAATAAAATAAAGTAAAACGTTCCTAATGAGTTTATTAGAGCAGAGGTAGTAAACTGGATAGAGGTGTCAGCTTTGATAATTGAAATTCTTTGGGTAAATAGTTATGGAACTCAGAACTAATTGTTTAATTTTGGAAATATCAGAGAGAAGTTTGCATTTAGGAAATTGTTTAATTATATCGGGAGAACTAAATAGAGCTCAACCAGATTGTATTGATACAACAAAGCAATAATTATTTCGATAGGATAATAGTTGTGATGATGCTACCAAAATTAGAGAACTAGATAATCATAATTTACTTCTGTTCACTTATATTAAGCGTAGCATAGGTGTCATAACATAGTAAATGAAACTTTATACAGACATTAAAGTATACGTAAAGATACTCAGTGATGAGTTACATTATCTGTAATAAAGGAATTCATGAAATTTTTAGGATGTGATTTTTAGTCGGTATTAAAATGCTTTTTTTATGAAGACGAGAAATATTTTTAATTTTAAATTAAGTATAGCTCTGGAATGGTCTTTCGTGACTGACAATATAGTTGCTTGGGGAAAAATAATCTAAGCTGTGAATGATTCTGTCGTTAATGTTAATTATTATTTTTAAATAATTAGTCACCATTAATTAAAATAATTTGTATACATAAAACGGATTTTTTCTAAATTAGCATTCTAGTAAATATTTGTTCTTTATTTCCTGATCATTGCACATGATACATCATAAAGCAAAATATTTTATATGACACATTCTCTTTACTGTTACCTGGTCAATATAACATTAACTTTAAACGAGTTCGCACGCAGCACGCTGACGTGAGGGAAGTGAATTTCCACATAAAAAACTCAAAATCAGTGTAAAAACATACATTTGTCCAATTTTTATTGAAATCTGAAAACATTGATTTTTTTGCTGTTCTGATACTCCTGGTTTTATTTACTTGCAAAGCTGGGATACAATTTTGCGCATTATAAGGTTAGGAGAAGGTCCAGTCAGGCTTGAAAGTAGGCGTGAGGTTGCTGGGGATGATAAAAGTACTCTAACAAAGGAATAACAGGCATTTCTAGTGTAAAACCCCCATAAGACAACGTACTGTGTTTAGTCGATACACATTTTCCTTAATAACTTGGTAAATATTTATGCTAGAATGACGATAGAGGGCTTAAAACTTTCGCCTTTCTAATTCCCATCTTTTTACATGCATTGATTTTACATCTGGGGCTTTTATGACCATTTTTGGGCCCAAAAACCCGAAATTTGAAAGATTAATCTCCCAAAAAAGGGGTTTAGAGTTTTCCGATTGTTTTTCCCAACGAACTTGTCCAACTGATTACAGAAAGGAACGTCCCTACCAAATTTGAAGTAAATTGGCAAAAAATGCGACCGCTAGAGTGTAAACACACATATATATATATATATATATATAAAATTTTGAACGACCCCCCAAAACGTGTTCAGGGGGTCACGTTAGGAACTTCTATGGTGGTCCCGGGCTTAAGTTTCACCGTGCGGGTCATGCTAATAGTTCACTTTCCAAAGGAAATTCACTAATAAAAAAATTACTATGGTTAGATGGTTCTGTTTAACTTCGAATCCTCTCTCAGATTCACAGGACTGCAGAATCTTTATCTAATTCAGCAAAGCAGTTCTAAACCATGTTGAGTAGAGTATATACAGGGATTATTCGTTTAAAACATTAACTAATTACGTATCTCGAAATGTCATTGAATTGTAACTAACGTCTTAACTTGTATCAATGGACTAGTTAAATTTCTTCCTTAAACATTTTACATAAAGAATATACATTTACAGTATACAAATTATAACATACAGACCAACTTCCTTGTCTTTGGTGCGGAATTTTAGTTTCAGCACTTATACCTGATTTGATTTACCTGTAGATTTATATACAAACTGTGAGTAGGTTTAAATAAATGTTGCGAATTAAAATAAATATACTTATTATATATAAAGTGAGCAACAATATAAAGCGATAAATACCTAAATATCGAGGCAGTGAGAAGAACAGGAACTCATTTCCGGCCACAAATCAACACATTGTGCCGTGAAGGGCTGTAAAATGATCAAGAAGTACCGCACATCCATTGTTTTCAGTTTAAGCAATAATGAACACTTCTTAACTAATATTTAAGTATTTGCTTCAAAGTAATGCCATAGCAAAACACTTAATTTTGTACCATTTTGTGATGTAAAACAAAATACAGTAGAACCTCACTAGTTCGATCTTCGATAGTTCGAACACCTCAACAATTAGTAACTTTTGTTGAAAAATCATACACCAATAATTCAAAATGGTTTTAACGTATAATGTAGCCCATCAAATTCGAATGTGTTTACACTCGAGCCTCTAGATTTCGAATTTTGTTGATGTAATTCAAAACTTTACCTCTAAGATTCGAAGTCAACCTCGACAGTACGAACCGTACGATACCGTAAGCCTCTGAAATTCGAATTACGCAAAAATAAGTCTGTTGAAACATGAACCAATGCGTATACTCTGTTTGGTATGTGTATACCAATTGACGTTGTTGTCTTTGCCTCTATAATTCAAATTTCATGCACAGTAACCTCTATATAATTCAAACCCTCGGTATTTCAAGCTTCCTTTAATTCGAAATAAATTGGCTGTCCCCTGAATTTCGAATAAGCCAGGTCCTACTGTACAACATAAATGGAGAGTTTGCTCAGATTTTTATTCGATAGAGGAATGTTTCCTATTCTTATACAAACAAAGAACATGTTAAGTTGTAGTTAACATATGTTAGTTATAATTTATGGTATTATAAATGGTCATGCACAGTTTAAACTTAATTGAAATAAAAATTATTCGTAATAATTAGTTGGTTATTCTTTTTACTTTCTCCCCCTATACATAGTATATGGAGAAAGTATTGTTTTCGTAAAAATTTTCGAATTTGAGTTGTTAGTGGAAATATTCGTTTTGGTGCTCCCTGAACCCAAAAAAGTGGTTTTTACGTGATGTCTGTCTGTGTGTGTGTGTGTGTGTGTCCGTGTGTGTGTGTGTGTGTGTGTGTGTGTGTGTCTGTGTGGATGTGTACAGAGCTAGAGCCCTAACCTATGGGCCGATTTTTATAAAATTTGGTATGTAGGTACTAATCCACGATATCTCCAGGCGTTTTTTTCATTTTTTTGAATTTTTGATTTTTAAGGGTAATTATCCCCCAAAAACCGCCAAAAAACATGAAAAATCCAAATTTCTCAAAAACGGCTCTAACGATTTTGATTAAACTTTCGTGGTTTGTAGAACTTTAGGTTTCCAACAAAATGACACCACCCGCATTTCTGGAAAAATGCGGGTTCAGAAATTACAGGACTTAAAACATCAAAAATTCAGTTTTTTGGATTTTTCATAAAAAATCATAGATGTTAAAAAAGATTACTATTCACTATTAAAAAGAGCTCAAAAAACTAAATAAATTAGTATTTTAAATTACTATTCTACGATTGCTAGTTGCGGAGAAAATTGAAATTTTCATTTAGCGGTAAACACAGTACGTTGTCCAATGTTATTCTTATGGAGAATACAAAAATAACTATCTCTCTCTTATTTACTGATCAATTTCATTTGATATGCAGGTCAAGTTAGCATTGACCAACAGATGATGTTCGAAATGTGTTGCTATTTAACCCTGGGGGGGGCAAGGGGGCATTTCCCCTCTCAAAACTACTGTGTGTAGCAACGAACTCTATAGTGCCTCCAAAAAAGCAATTTGGGTGGATATTTCTGAAAACAACTATTTTAGACAATTTTCTGTACATTTATCTATACTTCATATTCTATATTTAGTAAATAACAAATATTTTTGTCATTAAAGTTTGGCTAAAAGGGAGAAAGTATGTGTCAGTTTCCTGATACCGTTTATTTGTAATTACAAAGCACCTACGCCAAGTTTAGTTATTTGATGGGTATAATTCGTGGGATAAAATAATTTTATAACACCTTATATAGTTGAATTATTCTCAACTTGAGCAGTGAAGTTAAGATTGGTGTAGCCTATTGTAACATTAATCAAAATTCGACTCTAACATATTATAACACTCCGTTATTCTTATCACTAATCAGTTCGACTTTCATCATAACCTTTTAGTACATTTGTCTTATGATTAAATACGCATTACTGCATTGCCTATTCCTTGCTCAGTACTGGAAAATACTGTTGAACAACGTATACTGTGTGATAAATTTTGATTTAGTTACATTAATGCATTTTTGTGGAATTTAAGTCATAAACATTGTAATTCATTAGGTGTGTGCTCTGTAAACCGCTATCTTATTAATGTATAACGGTTCTTCATAACCAGTGGCTGCAGTGTTTGTATAAATGTACAGTACAAAATAAATAAATACCCCCGTCACAGCAAACCTGCGTACTCAGCGAATTTCCAATGCATAATATATGTCTTAATACCATATAAAGCCGCATACCAAGTTTCATAAAAATATATTCATATATAAGCTATATATACAATTTTAATTATTCTCCATAAGAATAGCATTGGTGATGAGTACATAGGTTTGCTGAAACAAGGAACACAAACAATTGGTTTTTATGCAAATATAAATATAATTTAACTAGGCGAAGCCACATACCAAGTTTAATCAATATTCAATCATAAATAAGTGCTATATAAAATTTTAATTATTCTCCATAACATGGGGGCTGAGTAAGCAGGTTTGCTGCAATAAGGAACAAAAAATGGGTTTTTATGCAAATATCAATATAACTCAATAAGGTGAAGCCACATACCAAGTTGTATTAATATATGTTCATAATTAAGGGAGTCATTACATTTTACTTATTCTCCATAAGAATAACATGGGGGCTGAGTACGCAGGTTCGCTGCTACGGGGATAATCAACAAAAAATCAATTTTTTGTGCAAATATCAATACACCAGTACTACGTGACCCCAAGTGCCAAGTTTCATCAATATAAATTCATTAATAATGGAGATATCAAATTTTATTTATTCTCCATAAGGATAACATTGGACAACGTACTGTGTTTAACACTTTGAATATCTCTGCAACGGTTGGACGTAGAATCACAATTTAAACACCAAAATGATTGTTTTGTGGAGCTGAGTTGATTGGTAAAAGCAAATGTGAAGTTTATATTAAAAATAACTTAGGAAAAGCCAAAAACCTTTTTCCCATAAGATTAACATAGGAGATTTTATGAGCAGGTTTTTTGGATTTTCTCCGCAACCACTTAACCTAGCTTAATAATTCAAGATACCATATTATTTTTTTTAAGCTCTATAACATGGTCTAAACCAAAATTACGTGTTTTAAAAATTTTAGGGTAAAAAATGCAAAAAACTTATTTTTGGAAAATTTAAAACCCCCATAAACCCCCCTTCCCATGGCCCGATTTTTCTGGTTTTCGAACTTAAAGTCATAAATGTCACTTTACACATTTGAGCCAAATTTCATCGAAATCGGACGTTTCTTACTCAAGTTATCGCATTCACGGACATATATATATATATATATATATATATATATATATATATATATATATATATATAATTTGAACGAATAGTGTTTTAGTCATCTGGGGACCTAAACAAAATTTGTCATGGTCTCGGGCTTAAATCTTACCATGAGACCTACGGTAATAGCTTCTTCCCTATAGGGGAAATTCGCTAAAACATCAGTTATCAGTCAGAAATTATAAGTTATATATTTGGGACTTAAAGTTTATATTACTGATAGTAGGGATAAATGGAGTGTTCTGGCTCAGGAGGAGCCAGGAGGAGCGCCCCCCCCCCCCTAATTAGTATGCAATTTTTTTTTTAATTACCCTAATTAATATGCAAATTTTTAATTACCCTAATTAATATGCAAATTTTTTTTAATTACCCTAATTAATATGCAAATTTTTTTTTTCCGTTTCAGGAGGAGCCCCCCCCCCGGTACGTCAATCAGGAGGAGCCCCCCCCCCCGGTACGTCAATCAGGAGGAGCCCCCCCCCCCGAGGTCTTGTCTGTGACACTTTTGCCCCCCCCCCCGACTGTCCAATGATTTTACCCCTGACAGCTGTTGTGATTTGTTGTCGAGGCAACAAACGTCGACGCAGATGTTCAAACAAAAGACCGGTGAGTCGAGACCGGTCTGGGATGCAGCTGCGCCCGACCCTTCCAGGAACCCATTATAGTCCGCCCGTATCGAATTACATTAGAGGAGGGGTGCTTTTACCCCTGACAGCTGTCGTGATTTATTGCCGAGGCGACAAACGTCGACGCAGCAGATGTTCGCACAAAAGACCGGTGAGTCGAGACCGGTCTGGGAAGCAGCTGCGACCGACCCTTCCAGGAACCCATTATAGTCCGCCCGTATCGAATTCAATTAGAGGAGGGTTGCTTTTACCCCTGACAGCGGTTGAGATTTATTGCCCCGGCCTTCTCCGAAATCCATTAGTGGGGAGAATCACCCCACATCGCCAGCCCTCCGTCAGTTCAGTTCGAGAGTTCAGTGCGTGTAGACGTGTTAGTCCGATCCTGCTCCGTTCTACGCGATTTTTGTTAGTTGCTGATTTCATTTGCGATATTCGTCCAGCATCGTTGAACTATTTAAAACGGTTGTGTTGTGCCGTATTGTTTGTGATTATCGAAACTTTATAATCCATATTCAAGATGAACGACTCACACCAATGCGTCATTTGCGGCTGCACGTTCCCGCGCAGACACAGTATGAAGCACTACGCAAAATTCCACGGTGGATTCGTCCCACCCCAACAAGGTACGTCATTGTGTGTTGCATTATTGTTTTAATCAGACTTAAATGTTAGTAATATAGGAAATATGTTATGCAGTATATAACCGGAGTGTGGTAAAAGTCTTCTTTTTATTTAACAGCTTTAGTTATTCTGTGCGAATATAGAGCTGTGTAAAAAAAAAAAAATTAAAATTACATGACTATATTTATACAATTTTAATAGCTTATGTTATTGTTCGACCCATCAAGTCAAGTCATCAGAGTACCCATATGACATACTTCCCTAACCTCGGGGGGGGGGGAAGTGCCACAGACGAGACCTCGGGGGGGGGGGGCAAAAGTGTTACAGACGAGACCTCGGGGGGGGGGGGGTAATGGATCTGGGCTACCATAGGTCGGATCTGAATTCTGATTGCAGATTCTTGCTCGTCTAGTCAAGACGAGTCATTTGAGTACCCACATCGACCACTTTGGGCTAACCTGATGATGACCTTGAACTTGAACTTGACCCTCTTTTTTTTTAATGCATTTTCGGAATCCCCTCTTCAAGCCGAGTCATTTGAGTACCCACATCGACCACTTTGGGCTAACCTGATGATGACCTTGAACTTGAACTTGTCCCTCTTTTTTTTTTTTTTTTTTTATGCATTTTCGGAATCCCCTCTTCAAGCCGAGTATTTTGAGTACCCACATGACGTACTTTTGATAATTAATACAAGAGTTGAGCAGGGTAACGCTACAACCAACAGAGCTAGCCCATCAGTGCCTGCGGACAAGTTAACTACCAGTGAATGCTTTGGGTTGGAGCACTTGAAGGGGGGTGTATCGATACACCCCCCATCAAGTACACTAAACTAAGACAGGTGTTAAACATTTCTCAATCTAATCGTTTTGTGCGTTTGCAGATGGAGAAGCTGCATGTCGGCTTTGTCGAGCCACATTCGCAGACCAGGGGGCCTTAGAGCGGCACATGGGAGCGAATCACCTCGTCGTTCCACCCCGGGAGGCGATTGATGCTCCGCAGACGACTGCCGATGACAACCATCATTCCGTTGAAGGTGAGAATCTACTTTAAAATAACTTTTTTCCCCTAGTGACTATTTACCTTCTTTTTTTTTAACTATTTAACTAGGTTCCTGAAGAAGAATGAGACCGTGCCAACTGATGTACTATTGATTTAATTACTAGGGGGAGATTTTCGCTCCCCCTAACACAAAAGGCTTCTTTAGGGTTGGCGTAGCTCATTATTGCAGCTACATCCTTTGCTTTGAACCCAGGATCATCAATGTAGACAAACAGTACAGAAGATTACTTCTTCCCTGTTTAATGATTGCTATTTTGATTTAACAAACTTAACTTTGAAATGTGATTCTCGAGAGAGAGGGGAATTTGTATCTTCATTTATCCTAATTTGTTTTGATTTTTATTTTCAGATGAAGGTCCGGGTCCTGGCCACCACACCTGCCATGAATGCGGTCGCCGTTTCCGTCGTGAAAGAAACCTGCGTCGACATGTGGAATCAACCCACAGCAGAGTCCGCAGGTTCCTTTGCGTCACATGCGGTGCCGAGTTTAAGAGGGAAGACAACCTTCGTCGCCACACCAAGCAATTTCACGGTGATGGCCAAGAACGGAGATTCCCTTGCGCATACTGCGGTCAGGAGTTTAACAAGCTGTTCAACAAGGACCATCATGAGCGGATCTCTTGCCCGATCATGAAGGACCTGATCCGGAACCGAGCAGCCATGGAACAGGATGAACCCCAGCCAGGTCCGAGCACGGAGCCACAACCCGGTACGAGCGCACACCAACAACCCGATGATGTTGAGATGACTGGAGCAGGACAGTCAAGCCCCGTGTTCTCACTCATTCAACGGGGTTTCCGCAACCGCCTCCTAACCTACCGTTTGCAGCGACCGATGGAGAATCTCGTCACAATCGGAGAAGTGATGGCGTTGTTGATTGTGAGCCTTACGGAGTTGCTTGAGATCACCTTGGCGAAACACTGCAGCATAAAGGTCAACTTGAAGCTGGAGTGTGAGTTCAAAAATGTGCACAACAACACCTGCCTGCGCAACTTCAAGACGAAGATGACTCCGCTGACGGTGACCTCGGACCTGAACCAGTACATCACAACAGCTTTTGCGAAGCTTATCAGAGAGAAGGCTGAGTGTGATCATATCGGCTCCGGGTGGACATACCTTCGCGTTCGTGATTTGGAGGTCGGTATCAACGAGTACACTCCTCTAGGTGAAGATGGTCGAGCTTGGCTCCCACTGCCTACGTCTCTGGAGAACACCAAAGCAGTCGTCAACGTATCGAACACCGATGAGCGGTGTTTTATGTATGCTGTCCTGGGCAAGTTTGTTCAAGAGAACCCCGATAGACCGGCAATGTACACCGACGATATCATCGCCCGATACGATTGGACCGGCCTTCAATTCCCCGTTGCTCTGAAGAGTATCAAGACGTTTGAGCGGACAAACAACATCAGCATCAACGTCTATGGTATTGATCACACGCGCGTGTGTCAGAAACCTAACGGACAACCAAAGTATCAGGACACCGTCTTTCCCTTGAAGATTTGTAGGCAGGAGCGCGAAGACCATTGCGACCTTTTGTACGTGACAACGGACGGTGATAGTCACTACGCCTACGTCAAAGACCTTGGCCGACTGATCCGTCCCCAACTCACAGCGCGTGTAGACAGGATATTCATCTGTAAGCGGTGCTTCGCGCACTTTGACAACCGTCCCAACAAGCTCGGTCTGACGGGTGTTCAGCGTCTGGAGGAGCACAGGCGATACTGCTCCGCTTCAGCCCCTATTCGCATGGATACGCCGAGAAAGACTGAAATCAAATTCAGCCATCCAGAGTTCACCCGACGCGAGCGTTTCACCATCTACGCGGACTTTGAGTGTGCTCTACTGCCGACCGCGGAGATGGATGAACAAGTCGACGAGCCGCACGGAGGAGTAGCCACCCACATCCACATCCCATATGCCTTTGCGTACCAGATCATCGACTCGTACGGACTTGAAGAGTTTGAGCCTCGAGTCTACTTCGGGGATGATGCGTCAAAGACATTTATGGAGATGTTGAAAACTGATGTTGAGCGATTGTGGAACTTCCTGTACGAAGCAAGAAATCTGCGCCCTGTCCTGACCCCAGCGGAAACGATGCAGTACAACTCGACAGCGAATTGCTACCTCTGTGGATCGCCATTTTCAAGAGAAGACCCAAAGGTTCGTGATCACAACCACGCACCGCCCTACGAGTTCCGTGGCGCTGCGCACAGATCATGTAACCTACGCTACAGGGAGTAGCGAGTAGTCAACTGCTACTTCCACAACCTCTCCAACTACGACGCTCACTTCATAGTGCGGGAGTTGGCGGTCGACCCCGGTGATGTTGAGGTGTTGGCTCACACGGAAGAGCGGTACATCGCTTTCACGAAGCGGTTCCTGTTCGACCGAGCAGCGGCACCGGTTGGGATGCCAGGGCGTGGAAAAAGACAGCCAGGATTCAGAGTCAGGTTCCTCGACACCTACAGGTTCCTGGCTTTGAGCCTCGCCAGCCTCGCAGCCGCACTTCCACCAGCTCAACTCTTGGAGACGAGGAAGAGATTCCCCGAAGACCACCTCTTCGATCTAGTCCGTAGGAAAGGCGTGTTCCCGTACAACTTTGTAACGTCGAACGCCGTTTTGGAAGATACTACGGAACTGCCTCTGCAGCGAGATTTCCACAACGACCTGACCCTGGAGGACATCACGGATGCAGACTACGAGCATGCTCGCAACGTGTGGGAAACCTTCGGTTGTAGGAACCTCAAGGACTACGCCGAGAAGTACCTGCGCTGTGACATTGCGCTGTTGACTGACGTCTTTGAACGCTTCAGGGACACGTCGATGGCTGAATACGAACTAGACCCTGCGCACTACTACACCCTACCGTCATACGCCTGGGATGTCATGTTAAGGACCTGTGGAGTGGAGCTTGATACGATACAGGACTTTGACATGTACCTCTTCTTCGAGCAAGGCATCAGAGGAGGTATTTCCCAGGCGATCACCAGACACGCCAAGGCCAACCATGATGGATGTCGCCCTGAAGATCGACGACCTGAAGAGCCAACGCATCACCTGCTATACTTGGACGCCAACAACCTTTACGGTTGGGCCATGTCCCAGTGTCTTCCACAGGGACACTTCCAATGGCTCAGCCGCGAGGAGATCGCGTCCCTGGATATTGCAGCGTTGGACCCCGAAGGACCCACGGGCTACGTCTTGGAAGTTGACCTTCGCTACCCCGCCCACCTGCACGACCTTCACAAAGATCTCCCTTACTGCTGTGAGACCAAACGTCCGCCAGGAGGGAAATTCAAGAAGCTCGTTACGACTCTGGATGACAAGAAGAACTACATCTGTCATTACAGAATCTTGCAACAGGCACTGGAAAATGGACTGGAGCTTGCGAACGTACATCGCGTCATCTCGTTCCGACAGTCTCGGTGGTTAGAGAGCTACATCCTAATGAACACCGAACTGAGGAAGAAGGCCAAGACCAAGTTTGAACAAGACTTTTTCAAGCTTATGAACAACGCGGTCTTCGGCAAGACGATCGAGAATGTTCGCAAGCGAATGAACTCTAAGCTGGTGTGTACGCCGGAGATGTTCAGGAAGTATGTGGCCAAGTCAAACTTCCTGGACCGAACCTACTTCAACGATGATGTCGCCATTGTTCACATGTCGAAAGTCAATATCGTCCTGGACAAACCGCTGTACGTCGGAATGTGTGTCCTCGATCTGAGCAAGTGGCTCATGTACGACTTCCTTCGGAAGATGAAGAACCGCTACGGTGATCGTCTGAAGGTTGACTACATGGACACTGACAGCTTCGTGTTCGACGTCCAGACTGAAGATGTTTATAAGGACATGTTGGAGCATCTGGATGATTTCGACACCAGTGCGTACCCCAGAAACCATCCCTGCTACAGCCCCGTCAACGCAAAAGTCATCGGAAAGTTCAAGGATGAGTGCAACGGACTTCCTCTGCTCGAGTACCTCGGTCTTCGCTCGAAACTTTATTTCATGGACATTGTCGAGTTCGAGGAGAGGACCGAAGATGACGAGTTGCAGGTCATGACAGTGAAGCGCGCCAAGGGAGTCGCTAGAGGTGTTGTAAAACACAATTTAACCTCTGACGACTATCGGGAATGCCTCTTCAACGGCGTGTTGAAGAGAACCATCAACACCAGGTTCCAGTCCCGAAACCACCGCGTATTCACAGTCCAAGTCGACAAGCTATCCTTGAGCTGTAACGATGACAAACGTTACATCCTTCCGGACGGAGTCAACACACTTCCGTGGGGACACATTGACGTTCCACATCAGCCCGAAGACATCCCTCAAGACGATGAAGAGGCGGAGGATGAGGAGCGTTGAGTGGTTGTGTCATATTGCCAAAGACCCTGACTTGACTTGTAAATTATTTTGAAAAATCTAGTCATTAGTTTGTATCGAGTCTCGTAAAACTTAGAAATGTTCTCCTTTTTCTTTTTGTTCTAGTCATTAGTTTGTGTCGAGTCTCATTTTTGCTAGTCAATCTGAAATGTTCAGGAGCACATACTCGATGTAAAATATATATATAAGGTGTGTAAATAAATAGCCAAATTGTTTGTATATACATTCGTATTTTTTTTTTCTCCCCTAACATAGTCTTAAGATACAAAAGTAAAAAAAAAAATATATATATATATATATATATATTCAGGAATATGTTAATTCATATAAACCAGGTTCAGATATGAATGTTACTTTAGAATCATTGTATGATAGGTCTGTCCCATTTTGGGGCAGGCCTATAATTGTACGTTAGGTCTACCCCAAAAGTGGGATAGACCTATGAGACCTCAGGTGGTTGAAAACTGTTGTTCAATTGGTTTAATTACCAGGTGGGAGATTTTCGCTCCCCCTAACACATAATGGCTTAGGGGGGAGATTTTCGCTCCCCCATACTACAGGAATTGTTGAAGACAAGAATGCACCTGCTAATGCCATTGTATGAGAGGTCTGCCCCACTTTGGGGTAAAGGAGGAGAGGATGGGAAATAATAAGAATATTTCTTTTTATTCTGAGTACACAACTAGTTTATTGAGAAAAAAAAATGCAAAATTTCAAAATTCAATTGGTATACATTTGTGCAAAGAGTCTTCTGATCAGTGCATCGTTGTGGCCAGTAGAAGAGTGTTCAAAGAGCTGCACAAAGTCCGTCATCTTCATGCCGTAGTGGGTGCGGCAGTACAGGAACACAAGGCAGTATTGACCGCAGACCAGAGTGTTGTCACTTTGAATGCGATGCTCGTTGTACAGGTAGCGACGAGCGTTGCGTCTCAGGAATCCTTGGTAGAATTGAATATGTGGCGGTTGACCGTAGCTGTCAAAGAATTCAATTATTCCTCCTCCTTTGTTAAGGTAGAAAGCGACCCAGTGAGTGCCGTCTTCATTGTGTGGATCAGTGTTCACAATCATAGCAGTAGATGGTGAAATATAATGGGGCAATTGATCCGCAGCGTAGACACCAACATTCTGTACGGGCAGTTTAGCCATACACTTTTGTATCTCTAAGGTATTCATTCTACTGTGTCGACGCCACAGTCAGTAGTAGGAGTAGTACTAGTAGCAAAACAAAAGCAGGAACTGGTATCACTCTCACCATCGTCAGCGTTATCATCAGCGTCATCGATATTTGTACTTAGATGTAGCCAACCGCGCAATGTGATACAATTGGTTAGAGCGCATCGTGTGTGAGCTGTTCTGTGGTGGCGACATCGCACTGCGTTTGTTGATAGTAGACAGTTGATTGACGATAGTGATCCGCAGCCAATATCGTTGATATCGATGACATTAGTAGTACAGTGATCCGTGATGAAATTGTATCGTACAAACTCTTTTTTCTCAGCACCTTTGACATAGACAATCGGTCGTTTGGCGATACATGCACGTAACTTTTCCTCTAGCACATGATACCAGATATCACCTTGGTCCCATTCCAATCCGTGACAGTGTTTTGTGAGCCAATAGCTTTCACGCAGTTTCTCTTGTGATAGGAAATCTCGGCTGAATGGTGATTTGGCGATATGATGCATTAGCAGTGTTCCACTGGCCAATTCCAAGACGCACACTTCCTTCAGAATGTAGTCATTTGAGTTGTCCTTGAAACATTGAAAATCCACAATAATCGGAGATGCTAAATTTGTACGCTGTGCTCTGCATAAACGATCCATCTTGTGCGAGTGTTGGTTGATGACTGAGGAGGAGGACGATGACGCCGCCGCCGACGATCTAACCACCAAAGTCCGCAGACACGTTGCGATGACGATCGATTTCTATGACGTTGTCAAACTCTGCGTATACCAGACAGTTGACAGTCTCTGTGAGTCCCGTGTCGAAAGCAATCTCCATACGCACACTGCCGTTGCGCACTAGGTTCCAATGAGTTGTGTCGCTTGCTGACATATCAGGTGTTAGATCGAATGCCATCAGACAGTATCCATCGTCGTAATCATCTCTATTTATGAGATTACCAGCATCGCTAAAGTGTATGCCGGAGCCTGAAAACAGACTGTGATACGCCATCACGTATTTTCCCTTGCCGGTTTCGTAGTGTGGTTGTAGCGGTTTGGACGGCACTTGTTCACCGTCCACGTACAGCGAGAAGTAGTTGGTTTTGAAATTTTGAAAGTTAAATGGATTCTTTTTTAAATCACCATTATAAGCGGCGTTCGTGACCAGTCCGACAATAATTCTTTTCGGCACTTGACCTAGAAAGACATTGTCCAAAGTTTTGCTCCTCACTCCAAACGGCAGTGTGAATGTTTTCAATTCCACTCTGGTGATTGGGTATTTAGCTGTGCCGGTCTGAAGCGTCTTGCTGTGCGCCAACAGTACCGTGGGGCTAACTTTACACCTTCGTATCCAGAGATTCGCATCAACAATGTGCACCTTGTAGTCACCATCATCCGCCATAATGGAGAAGGAATCTTTTGACCGGATCAGTTTAAAACGCAGTTCCACACCGTTCAACAGGAACTTGTTCTGATTACACATGTCCACATGTAGGCGACCGAGCATATCGATTTCACGACTTTTATTTGTCATTTTTCGTCTCGCCTTTAGTCCATCGTTATCGTCCAGAGTATTGTCCATATAGCCGGCGTCGTCCGCGTTCCACAGTCCACATGTTAAATGTGATTTCCTAGCATCATAGCCGTAATTCATCAATGTTTCAATATACGCTCGATATGCATAAGTGTTGTTTTGTGGTGTGACCAGTTTCTGATTCATACTCATATCGACTTGACTGAATAACGTGTGCAGCCAATTGTTGACTGGGCCAATTTTATTCGATTCTTCGACATCTGCGATTGCCGCTCCTGTCGACTTGACAATAGACGCTGTAACTTCCAACATTGTTTGCGAAAGATCGGTGTATTCTTCGCCGTTGCCGGGCACAACAAACTCGATGGGCGAATCATCAGTCAGTGTGGAGATTGGTTTGTACTGAATCCATTTGCCGCTCTCGATACTGGTCTGCGTCGGTGGTAGGGAGAATAAGTCCAATTCCGTCTTGACGCATTCACACGACTTTTGATGTAGAAACGACATTGCTAGCGTGTGTGTTAATTGAATATATCGCGTATAGACGTTCTCCTCACTGCTTTCCTCGTCTTCCTCGTCTTCTTCTTCTTCTTTCTAACTGTCCTTCTCTTCTTGCCCTTCTTCTTGGATGACGACGACGACCTTCCTCGAAGGAGTTTCGCCAAAGACTGAGGTGTGACACGACGGCCGCCGAACATGGCGCGCTTCGCGTACCTCTTACGCGAGAGTATCGCGTTAGTCTTTCGCGCAGGAGTAGCGCGCCGGTGTTTCGCGGTATTCTTTCGCGTTACGCGACGGTGTTTCGCGCGAGAGCCGCCGCCGCCACTTAGCACACGTTGAAGTTTGCCGTCCGCCCGGCGTTTTAGTGAGTCGGTAAACTGGCTGAAATGATCTCTAGCGGCTTCTTTGGGGTCCCGCTGGTGCATGGCCATGTCGCCCAAGAATCAAACACCGGATTTCAACGCCTCTTTGGCCACAGCAGAGGCTCCCGACTTGAGTAGCGGTGTGATGGTGCGGAACATACCGCCTAGGAAACTGCCAATTCCATGTCCTCGCTGGTAGGGTGCACCGCGAAATACCCTCTCGATATTGCCTCCGGTCTGCTGCAATTGTTGGCGGCGATAGTACGCCAAGTAGGGATCGTTTGTATTCATCATTGCTGAGCTCCTCTTTTGAAATGAAGCTTCACGTACGACGTCCCAAAGAGGAATGACGCTTTTTTACTAGCGTGATCCCTTAGGTCAATATCGATCGTTTCAAATGTTCCTTTCATAACTGGCGCATAATGAGGACTGATGAAATGCACAGTCTTATGCGCGCCGTGTGTGTAGTTCTCTCTGTCAATGTTGACAATTTTCAAAAGCGGCGCTGTAGTGTCACCAATCAGCTGCGGTTCAATCAGATCACAATACACGTACAAGTGTGTCGGCAGTCCCATAGTCAGATTAGGCGGCCATATCGCTGTGAGGTCATTTGACAAAACGTTCTCGTACGGATCGAAACCCAACTGGAGAGACAGCGCTTCGGTGAAATGTACTTTGCTTATACCGTCCACCATTGTCGTGATCTTGACTCTGTCCTGCTCTTTGTCATACTCAAAGTACAAGTACTGGGTGACATCCTTCGCTTTATTGATCATTTTCAATAAATCGGTTATGTTCTTGTAATAACCGGGTTTCATCTTTAGCATAATGTGCTCGACACTGAGTGTGACGGGAATACTCGGTAGAACGAGTTTATAGTCGAGCCAAATACACGATTCCTCGTCCACAGTCATAAAGGAACATGGATAATGCGCTTCGACCAAAGCCATCTCCCACTCGCCATCGCCTTCTAATCGAATTTGTCTCGGCAGATGTGTAGTGTACTTGGACACAGTGTTTTTTGGAAAATAATCCTTTGAGCTGTTGCTGGGCAATGTCAAATAGAACTGGTTGCTATTAGGCATTTTGCAAATCTTGCGCTCTTACCCAAGAATTGAACTCGTCTCCGTAACCTTCCCACTTGACGAAATAACGCTTACTGCGACCGCGACCCTTAGCGTCTAGTATTTCAGCAATCTTGAACAGATGGTCGTTGTATATTGTCACTTTTTGTAATTCGTATTCGTAAAACTGACCAGTCACTTGTTCACCGTTGAGATCCGACAAAGTGTACATTGGTAGAGGCATCAATGTGTTTACACGACGCACCACAAACACTTCTTTACTCCAATTAGTCTCGTAACCTTTTGCGAATGTGCCCTTCTCCTTAGATATGCGCACTGTGGTGCCAACTTTCAGTTTTGCCTTAACACGACGCGGTATCTTACCGAACATGCGACGCCATACCTGATGCAATATTCGCTTATTGTCGACAGTCACATCGACTGGTCGTATTCTATTGCCTAGACTCCTGTGAGCGCTGTTGTTGTATGCACTAACCAGTTTGTCCAACACATCTACATAACGATATGTGTTTTTGTAAGTCAAATATCGCCACATGCGCGTTTTCAAAGTGCGATTCACGCGTTCCACTACGGCCGCTTTAACATCTGGGTTTTGTGTAGTGACATAGATGATTCCGTATTGTTTGAATAATTTTTTCGTTTTGGCACCGGTGAATTCAGTACCTTTGTCGGTTTGTAAACAGCGAGGTGTGTCGGTCGCTTCGGCAAATATCTCCTCGAAAGCGTTGGCCACTTCAGCCCCTTCTTTCCGCCTCAACGTTCGCACATACAGGTGTTTGCTAAACACGTCTATTACAGTCAGTAGGTAGTTGACGCCGTCGTTGTGTTTACTAAGACCACGCATATCGTTCAAGTCCGCTTGCCACAATTCAAATGGACCATACACTATGTAAGGATTGCGCGGGAAACGCTTGCGTGCCGGTTTGTGCAATGTGTAAGTGTCCTGTGTTTGTAACCATTCAATCACTTTGCGTTTTGAAACTGGTTTTGCAGCTCGCGCTAATGGAGCTACACCGCCATACGACGAAGGTTCGATGGGATTGTAATACAAACGCTCCATAATACTGAAAACCTATCCTGTGTACGTTTCCCACTTGTCCAAATTTGACAACGGCTTGTTTCTATTTGAAAAATCAAACTGCTCTGTCGCTCGTGCCGGTGTAGATGTTACACGTTTTCCTCTTGCCGATCGAAGCCGATTTACTAGCGGTGTTCTCAGTATTGATTCAGTTGATGTGTCCACGTCATCGTCTGACCCTTCTCCTCCTGTGAATGATGATCGATATTCGGCATTTATTTCCTTAAGCGCTCTTAGATTATTCATATAGTCCTTTGGCACGTTCATCGCTTTCAATGCGTTGAGCACTTCCAGCCATCCTGGCGGTGTGTAATCACGCATACGCACCTTTACTATGCAATTTAAGATATCCACTAGATTTGAGTCTGGGATTTTTACACCGTTGATGTACACTGAATAGCCACTGTCCCAACTGATTAAGCTGCCATCACGTTTCATGAAACGTAAAAGATTGCGGGCATCAGATCTGTAAGTTTTGGAAAACGTTTCCACAATCTCTTCCACTGGACCGCCTTCCGCAGCGGGGTGCGATCGTCGACTATGTTCATTCCCACCCGACTCCACGATTGGTATGCTAATCGGTTGACGTCTATTCTCTGCAATATGCAAGAAGCGATGTAACGCTTGTTTGTACAATTTCCACTTTTCACTATCGTCCATGCGTTTGTTATTCAATATTTGTTGCATCTCCGCGTCGAGGCTGTTTTCACTGGATAGATTAGTCGGTCTGTTATCCGTAGCATTTGATTGCAGTCGATCAATCAACTCTTGTGGCACAACTACCATTTTCTTTGCATGTTCCATTTTTGCACTAATGACTAGCTACTTTTCTAAAGTGTAACTTCACGCACGACGTTCCAAAGTGGAATGGCAAATGATTACCAATGTTATCTCTTAAGTCAATTTCCACACTGTCAAAAGATCTATTCATAACAGGCACATAGTGCGGATCGATGAATGATGTTGATTTATGCAAACCGTATACATAAGTAGACGTGGATATATTGACAATTTTCAATAACGGTGCGACTGTATCGCCGACCATCTGCGGCTCGACTAAATCACAATACACGTACATGTGTGACGGTAAGCCAAGACGAATGTTGGGTGAACGGATGCTTTTGTTAACTGCATCACCTTCCAGCGTCAATTCATTCGGATCGAACCCCAATTGAAGCGCTAACGTTGGACTTAATGTAATTTTTACAACATCAGTTCCCATCGATACTTCAATGAATTTGTTGTATGAGTTTTCAACGGTGAACTTTACACCAAAAGTAATCGCTAGTTCTTGCGAATTGATATGATCACACAATTCTTGAATATTTGCGTAATCACCAGTCTTCAATTTAATTCTGTGGTTTTGTTTTGGAATAGCCGACACTACTGGCGTTACATCGGCAGTGCTGTCCATAACCCGCGCCAACGCTTCTATGTTCACTTTTGCTTCCTCTTGCGGTTGTATGCAAATGTCAATTGTTTCGTCATTACCGACTGATAGAAATGTCATTGGATAGTGCGCTTCCACAAGTGCAATTTCCCAGTCGCCAGCGTCCAGTTGAATAGCTCTCGGCAAATGTGTTATGTAATTTGCAACTGTATTTTTCGGATAATACTGCATCGAACTGTTGCTGGGCAGCGTCAAATAGAACTGATTGTTGATGCCAGTCATTTTTATCTACTCAATGCTGCTTGTAGTACTGCGCTCAAAAGTAATGGTATAAAGATTCCACCGCCTTTTTGTATGAGATACTTTCGTTTCTTTGACCAGCCTTCGCCGCGTTTCACCAATCGACGTAGCGTCGCCTTGTGTTTGCTTAACTGACTTTTACTCTTCTTCGCCAGAGGAACGTTACCGCGCAACACGTTGTATGCGCACTCACACACTGAGCGAATGCGGCTCTTGTCACACACCTTTAACAGTGCCTTTCGCTCCTTGGGTGTTGCGTGTATGAAAGCCGTAAGCAGAGCTGCGTCCTTCCGCAAGCACGACATGATTACTACTGATGGCGAAATTACCTTTTCTTCGGCAAGTACACATAGTTGGTAGAATCTTCTGGAAATATGCAACTTCGTATTCGCATATTCTCGTCTGTTGATTGTTTCAAGTCTATCAGTAGGTATCCGTGTGGATTCCTCGTAGCGTCAGCGTACGCCTCCTCGATGAATTTCGGGCTGTCTGGATATATTTGTCTGGCCAAGTACCTAATCTGAACTCTATCTCTAGGATTCTTAAAACACACAATGTAATGCGCATTCAATGAGATGTCCCTCTGCCCGCGTCCTTGATGAAACAAATTTTGTGTAATGAAAAACACACTAATGTTGCGATGATGGCAACCTTTTGTGAAAAGATCCACCACACGGTTGTCGGCCTCACGCATCATATCGTCTATAATCACAAGTATCGGCTCGTTACCAGAAAAATCCTCCAAGTTTGGTAGACCTTCTATGTGGTTAATGGTGACATTTTTCGAGTTACCACCGCCGCCACCACCACCACTACCATAATGCCAGTTTATACTGGTAAATGGTGTGTCACACATTTCTGTAATGTGCTTTATAAACTTTGACACAAACTGTGACTTGCCACAACCCGAAGGTCCCGCCACAATGGCTGAGAACGGATGTTTCCACATCAAGCCCATGATTACTACTGAGCTAAACACCTCACAGTTACCATACTCACACTCTTAAACTTACTACTAAAGGACATTTTTGGGGTTAAGTGAAATAAATAACACAGTGGTTATGTTCTGAACGTGACTATAAGTATTGACTACGAAAACTAATTTACAAAGGTATTAACGTAATCTTCAAGTCTTGCTTTACATAAACTCCAACGGTGTGAATCTGCTATTGGAACCCCTCGGGCTGCGCTTCACCAAGCGAAGGCGTTCTCCAAATCCGCCGTTGTAGCGCTCGATGTCGGCGTTGCTCAGGGCCTCGTTGAAGCGCCTAGGCAGGTAGACTCGCAGAAAGAAGTCGTCCCCGACCTGCCCCTCCAGGATCACGATGATCGTCTCGCCAAAGGGTGTGGTGGCTCGCTCCATCGCAGTGATGAGATAGCCACATTCCTCTCGGAGATCGGCTATCCTGGTGTAGAGCGGAGAGTCGGACTTGCAGTTGTTGAGGGTAGCTCTCAGGTCCGCGGTTGTTGCAGTGCCGTTCACGCTCGGAAACTCTAGCTTGAAAGTGCTGCTGCTGTTCGACATCTCTAGTAGTAGTTGGAGTAGGTCTATGTGAGGTGGTGGTCTGGTGGCGAATGATGCTCAATCGGGTGGGGGTCCGCCTTATAAACCCTCGCCGCCATTTTCTTCTAAGTGGGGGGGGGGGTCCGAAGGGTCGGGCGCAGGTGTTCACACAAAAACCGACGCATCGAGACCGGTCTGGGATGCAGCTGCTCTAATTGAATGCTTTCGCCACTCGTTGTTTCTTCCTCACAGCTCGCTTCTTTGACGTTGGCTGCGAAACTGCACTGCGTTGTGTAACAGTTTGAGTTAAGCCTGTAATTTTCGGTACTCCTGTTGATTTATCGATCCACATGTTTTCCACTTTATCAACTACTTGTTTAACACTTTGGTGCATTTCACCATCTTTGTCCAAAAATAAACCGCACATGAACACCATATCTGTACCATCGTACATTTCCATTTTCAATAACATTTGTCCTTTGTTTCCCGGGTTTTGAACAGCAAAAGTATTCCCATCGTCCATCCATGACACTATGGGACAATCATCTGTTGGTTTCGGCACCCATCCTGGTTTCTTGGTTTCCACTTCGATGGGAGTTGCCCTCCTTCGTCTCTTGCAGGCAGTGGTCGGTTTTACAAATGACGTCTGAGGTGATGCCAATGTCTGGTCACTAGCATTATTGTTCATAACCTCAATCTCCTGAATAAACGATTTGATATAGTCGTCCGCAGAAGCGTAAGCGTCCATGTTAACGTCCTTACCGTGTGACTTCAACCGTACTACTGACTTGCGGTGCGTCTGCTCACCCTTGAAGTAAACTGTACGCACTCGCTGTCAGACAATATTTCTGTTTGGCGATCGCTTTTATTCACCCGCTGAAGTCAACTGTTACGTTACGGTGACGATCGATCTCGATGACGTTGTCCAGTTCGGCGTACACTATACAGTTGACGGTCTCGGGCAACGCTTTGGAGAATCCAATTTCGATACGTAGATTACCGTTGCGCAGGAGATTCCAGTGACTCGACTCAGCCGCGGACATGTCCGGTGTCAAGTCGAACGCCATAAGACAATTACCGTACGGATAGTCACCTCTCTTGATCTCATTACCTGCGTCGGAGAACTGGATTCCGGTGCCGGTGACCAATGTGTAATAAGAGAGTATATATGTCTCACTATTCAATGTGTAAACGGGCTGTAACGGTTTGGCCGGTACTTGTTCACCGTCCACGTACAATGCGAGATAATTCATATCGTAGTGTTGAAAGTTGTAAGGATTCTTCTTGAAATCTCCGTTGAACGCAAGATTACTGACCAGTCCAATTATCACACGTTTCGGTAACTGGCCGAGAAATGCACTGTCTAAAGCCTTACTCATTATGCCGGAGGGCAGTGTGAACGATTTCACTTCTACACGCGTGATCGGATACTTGGCCGTGCCGGTCTCGAGAGTTTTGCTGTGCGCCAACAAAACGCTCGGATTGATCTTACATCGACGTACGAAAAGACTAATCTCTTTAATTGTCACCTTGTAGGTAGTTAGCGTTTTGGACATTATACAAAACGAGTTTCTGGATCTGTTAAGTTGCAATCGCATCTCGACACCGTTCAACATGAATTTGTTCTGATTGCACAGATCGATGTGCAATCGACCGACCATATCGCAAACATCGCTTTCTTTCGTGTGATCGCGACGCTTTTTCAATCCCTCATTCAATTCGTCACAATCGTCCATTAGTCCGGCCGAATCTTCAAAAAACAGCTCGCTAGTCAGGTGCGAATTCTTCGCACTACATCCGTAGTTCAATAGGTTTTCCAAGTATGCACGGTAAGCGTACGTGTTAGTTTGTGGGGACACCAGTTTATGATTGAGATAAAGATCCACTTGACTGAATATCGAGTGGAGCCAATTGTTCACTGGGCCCACCTCTTTAGCAGGTTGCCCACCGTCCGCTTTAGTGTCGTCCTGTTTCACAATAGCGGCTTTCACGTGTAATAACGTTTGTGTCAGGTCCGTGTACTCGTCACCGTGACCGGGTATTACAAACTCTATTGGCGAATCGTCCGTCAGCGATGAGACCGGTTTGTATTGAACCCATTTACCGCTCTCGATACTGGTCTGCGTAGGCGGTAACGAAAACAAGTCCAGTTCAGTCTTCACACATTCACACGATTTCTGATGAATAAACGACATTGTTATCGAATTAATTGAAAATATCCCTTGTTCTCCTACGTCGTTTCGTTACAGTTCTACGACGTTTGTCTAACGATGTTATCCTTCTGTTGGTCCTTATCCTCTTTGTAATGGCTCTTCGTTTAAACTTTCCACCTACTTGCCCTCTTTATAGTTCTCCTTTGTCTTTGCATACGTCCGGTAGACGTCCGTCTTCGAAGAAGTCTATCGAGAGACTGTGGCGTGTCGCGACCCGCTTCTTATAACCACCACCGCTCAATACGCGCTCCAATTTCTCGTCCGCCTGGTGTTCTGTTTAATTAATTACTAGGGGGGAGATTTTCGCTCCCCCATACTTCAGGAATTGTTGAAGACTAGAACAAGAATGAGAGCAGGGGTGTTTGACAACTGGTGATTTATTGCTCGGAGTTCGACACGGGTGGTCTATAATTATGGGTTCCTAGAAGGGTCGGGTGCAGCTGCTTCCCAGACAGGCCTCGGGGAATTTCCGTTAAAAGCTTTCAGGGTGCTGGGTCCTTTGTCGACGTTTGCCCCCTCGGCAATAAATCACATCCACTGTCAGGGGTAAAAGCAACCCTCCTCTAATGTAATTCGATACGGGCGGACTATAATGGGTTCCTGGAAGGGTCGGGCGCAGCTGCATCCCAGACCGGTCTCGACTCGCCGGGTTTTTTGTTTGAACACCTGCGATCAACAGCCCACCACGCACGGCGCGGCCCTAGCAGCAAAGTTTAGTTTAGTCTTGAGTTTCGAAGCGTCAACAGCTACGAAGAGATCATGGCCAACATCGAGTGGGAATGTGACATCACAGACGTCGAGTTGGAGGATGTATGTGTTGCGGCGGAAACGTCGATGAATAGCAATAATAAGAAGAGGCCGTTTGACGATGAAGATGATTACTTTGAAGGTGATGAATTCTACAACCGAAAAGACGACGATGATTGCACCTTGAAGCATTTCCATAAGAAGAGGCTATGGCGCAATGACAAAAAGTTCAAGCACGTTCATGAGCCAAAAATGTATTCAACTATCCAAGATCTTGACGACGCTCTGTACTCCAAACAACGGGGAATCAACAGCATGTGGAACCATTGCCCGCTGGACGACTTGGAATGGGAATATTGGCAGCGGGACATGGACTACAAGATGAATTTCTACCCTATTGAAGAGGAGAACATCTACGCCATTGAACATGAGCAGAAGTACATGATGCTTGTCGAAATGTGGTGGAATCGTCGAACGGATGAACTCCACCCAGATGAAATAACAAAGTTTTTCATAAATAAAAAATAAATGTTTCCCAACACCTTAGCCTCCACCTGATCCCACCATCATAATCGGCCTTTTTCAAGGCCACAAAAGCTTTTCATGTTAGGGATTAGAAGGAAATCTTAGAGGAGATTTTCTTCTAAGTGTTGGTGCGGGCCTCTAGACAAAAGTGTCACAGACGAGGCCTCGGGGGGGGGGGGGGTAAAGTGTCACAGACGAGACCTCGGGGGGGGGCTCCTCCTGATTGATGTACCGGGGGGGGGGGGGGCTCCTCCTGAAATGAAAAAAAAAATTTGCATATTAATTAGGGTAATTAAAAAATTTGCATATTAATTAGGGTAATTAAAAATTTGCATATTAATTAGGGTAATTAAAAAAAAAATTTGCATACTAATTAGGGGGGGGGGCTCCTCCTGGCTCCTCCTGGTCCAGGAATGTCCATTTATCCCTACTACTGATTGACTTGATGCAGTTGTACTGGCATACTACTTATGCTGTGTGATAAAAATATACTAACCACCGTCAGTGATAAGGCTTACATGTAATTAAATTAGACATTTCTGAATTTCTTTATCTAGATAATATCAGATTTAATATCAACCAGTTTTGTAAAAAAAATCCATCCAGTAGTAGATTTATATTCTTTACATTGATCGAAACATATGTAAATGCCTAACACAACTTTGAATGTAGTACAGTGTGCAATGTGCAGTATTGTGTAGTCCCATGTCCATGTCCATGTCCAAGCCAGTGGCAGCTCGTTAACAAGCGACTTGTGGACCTGTGACCTTTGCTCGGCTTGTCAAACGTGGGATTCATCGTTAAGCAACATTTTTAACTGTGCCAAACACGCATGTTGTTAAAACTATAATCAATTTTATTAAAAGCTCATTATTATTTAGAAGTTAGTGCGGACATTTTCAATCACTGATTGAGAAAAAATCACAACGTTTCAGCATCTGGAAACTGATCCCGTTTCTAGGGGACATTAACACCTTGAATGTAGAAAGATTAGTGACATAATTCGGGAAAAGCTGAACAAATCAGTAAATAAGAGTACTGTAAAATCAGTAAAACAAATACAAAACACTGTTGTGGAGTAGTGTTGTTTCGTTTGTGTGCTTGTTTTTGTGTTTCTTTTAGTTTGAAATGTTGACTTCTTTTTCAGTTTTTTAGTATGTTCTTAACTCTTCTGTTTTTCCAGCTTTTCCTGGACTGTGCCACTAGCTTTGTAGTGTCATACGTATCATTTCCAACCTAAGACGGGATCAGATTCCAGTCCCCTAAACGTCGTGAAACTTGTGTTTCTTAATTCGAGACGGAACATTCTTAATTTCTAAATAACATAAACTCACCATCACCTCCAAAGTTTAAACAAATAAAAGCAAATGTTTACTCGCTAAATAAAAACTATCAAATTAAATCTATTTTCGCTACGTAATTATAGAAAGTTTAGGTGTAGATTATTTTAATTGATATATTAAGAGTCGTATTACGTAATTTTCTGGAATAATGCCATTAATTACTCTGTTTAATGTATTGCAAAGGCTGTTTTCTAAATACACTTTATTTATTGTAAAGCAATAGAAACGTAACAAATTCAGAAGGGGGAATTGATTTGCTTTAATAGAATTAGTGTATGCAATATACATGCCGTGGAAATAATTATGCTTCTCTTAGGGAACGAATTTGTCAAATAATTACATTAATTGAACAAATAATATTAATTTGTGGTTAATTATAACCGTGTAATAATCTAGCTGACACTGAACATTTACGACCAAAATTTATAAAACTAGATAAATAAATAAAATTTAAACTGCTTTCAAACATAAATATTTATGATTAACATTATACTAAAAATCGTTATGGCCTTTTATTACTCTGCATATTGTATTTTTAATATTTACTTTTCCACCCGAAACTAATGTGATTTTTACTGTTAATTAAACAGGTTCTACTGGTTCACATCTCTAATCCCCATCATCACAATGCAATTAATACAAATCTATATTGAAGCAATAAGAGATATTAAAATACGTAGTACCGGAATGCAAATAAAAATCAGCACTAGATAATTAAACCCCGCAAACAAAGATTATTCTTGTTATCGTTGAACAAACAATAAACAAAATTTAAATAAATGCTAGTTTGGGAGTGTTTGCAATTTTCCACATTCCTCGTAGTTGTCTACATGCTCGTGGTTTTTGTGGTTTATTGTTTTAGCTAGTGTGTTTTAAAAATTAATTTACTTAGTTCGATTTTATAGTTAATAATAGTTTTGGAGTTGACAAATTGTAATTTATGCAGTTGTAACTGGATTCAAAAATAGAACACAATTATATACTAATGAAGCCTTTCTTCTACTTCCTAATACTATTAGGATTTAATAATATTGTTTACATCTATTTATGTCTGAGTGTCGTAATCCCTGATCACTACATAACAACTATCAAATTGATTGACCTGAAACAGAGGTTTGCAGAAAAACAGCTAATACATCTAAGCCACTCATAAGCCTAGTCGCGATTTAAATTGGTCCTGGGTTTCGTTTTCTACGCCTTTAAATTTCCAATGTTATGCTTTTCGACATACATTTGTCAATTTCTCACTTGAATAACACTTTGATTTATTTTCAGGGTGTAAATAAATCTTGACTCCTCTTAGATAAATATATAGTGATTTTAATTGGGGAAAATATCCTTATATAGATTTCAATATTCCTTGAAGATGACTAGTTGGCAATTTGACTGGAGGAAAAGTTAGGGGAAATTACTCCTACCATAATCCTCGTTTACTCAAATTCCCACCATAGTCCTTGATGGGACTGGCATTGTGAGTCACCATTGCACCTCAGCGGATTGTTATACAACACTACGTTTGAATGACGTACCTAAGATGACCGTGTTGACGGTGATAATGTTTTATTTAAAGGACATGTTTTAGGTGGGGTATTTTAATTATCCTTGACTTGTTTTTGGGGATTGTTTTTATTTTTGATTGTTCGTGTTGTGTTGTTTTAAAAAAATCTGAAAACATCAGTCTCCGCTGGACAACGCCACATAAACCTGAAGGTGGGTGATGCCCAAAAATAAGACGAAAACTGTGATAATGTATGAAGATCGGATGGTGAGTGTCTGTCACGGAATTCATTGCTTTAAATAATAGAGTTTTTTTGTTAGAAAACGCTGACAGAACTACTAATTAGTATCAATTAACTTGCACTTGGGAATGTAACTTGCAAGGACGAAAATATACTATAAGAAGGATCAGCCAATTTTGCTTATTGAAAGACCCCCGCCCCCATTCTCTAGGGTAGGATTCTCGTCAGCCCTAAACAGAGGAGGACCCTTCCTCCTTTTTTGCCTTGACTACAGTATCCCTGTTCATCTAGAGGCATTCTATTGCGAACAGACATGGAGGATCCAAAGTGAAAAACTTTACATCACAAATAACCAAATTACATTCCATTTTGTTGTTCCCAATGTCTTTGTAGTCACCTTCAAGCTCCCACAGACCTGGTGAGGAGCCCACTGTTTTATTAAAATGGTTACTTCTAACAAAAAAAACAGGCATCAGTAATCTTGGTTGTTTGTTCTTATTGTTTATTCTAATAAACTAAATGAAGTAGTATTCTGGGAGCAGAACTGTCCCAATACTGGTTGCTGTTTTTTTCTTCTCGAAGAAACTTTACAGATAAAAAAAATATTATTCTTGGGACATCCTTTAACTTCTCTTTACAATGTCACCCATAAAGAACGTAAGTGTGACTAAATATACTTAACATTGCATAAATCATGAAATCAGCCACTTTACCATAACAATCAAGTAAAGTGTATTAATTAGACCATTGTTTTACAAAATTTTAAGTTGGAGTGAAATAAAATACTTTCTCAATGATCAATAGCCTACAAACCCATTAAAACACTGGGGAGTAAAGAAAGCATTGCTGATGGATTAGTTCTGAACACAGATTGATATGGATCGTGTGAGAGGGGCCGGCCGATAACTGCTCCCTGGGGGGAAGCTGTTACACGAATGGAGGTAGCGACCTTGCTGCTGGGCGGGAAGTAATTACGTATATTGTTAACGGCTGTAGATGGACTTAATTCATATTTATTATTTTTTTAAGTCATTCAGTTCGTCTTATTAAAACGTTAAATATTTGGCGTATACTAGCTGTGTACCCGACCTTCATACGGGTTGTATGTATAAATAGTAGATTAATTAAAGAAAATAACTACCCATATAATTTTACAATATTTAAATTACATTTTACATGTTTAATGTACAATTAAATACAAGTTAACGAAATATACTGTAACATAGTTCGGGGACTGTTGCTAGTCGAGGAACTCTGTCGGGGATGGTGAACATATATCGGTCATGGTTAAAAGAACGTGTATGTTCATTTTTGGAAAAGACCTACTTTGTGTTGATCTCCGTTGCTAGTTCATTGGTGGACGTGAGGGTGGCACAATCACAGAGCCAGGCAGTTTCCAAATTAAACTGTTTATGAACCTCGGTAAAAAAAACTGTCAATCAGTATCCTGTGATTCATCGATCGTCTCGAGTGAAGGAGATTTGTTTATGAGACTACATTTATTTTTCAATGTCCAGTTCTCAACTTTTAAAAGGGCATAAGAAAACTCCTCAACTCTTAATATTCTCCAATATACATTTTCATATTTACTGTTAAGTTCAGACGCTCGGTGGTCGGCTACATAAAAGATCCTTTTAGAGAGGCGTAGATCTCGTCCATCCATGTCTCACGCACGACAAGGGGTATGTATGAGATCTCCAGAGAACATCACCGTGACTCCCCATGATGTTTTTTCTTATGTCCTTTAAGATACCAAATTTAAGCTCTATTGGTTGAGTAATTGATGTGTGATATCAACACGCTTATATTAAAGGCCAGTGGGCCAGAGGCCTTGAGTATATTTGGAGTAGGAAATGTCTGCATTAAGCTATTAGCTATATTCGTACCTAATTTCAGATCCATGAGTCCAGTAGTATGTGCAAGATTGTTAAACGATTGTATTTTGAAATTCCGGGTCGAAGCCATTAAACATTTTCATAATGGGAATAGGCTTGCGTTTTGTTCTGATGTATTAGTTAGTTTCCTACCGAATATCAACTTACAAGATCCAGTAAATACTAATACTCATGAGATTGCCATAAAAGTAAATTATGGAAGAACCCTATAAGACTTTTTTAAACGTATTCTTATTGTACATCTGCAGCATAAGAGGAACAAACGTGAAAAATTGCATCTTCAAAGACATTGTCGTTTTTTAGATAAAGTGATCACTATGCCAGTGAGTGCATGAGTCTGACAGATATAGATTTAGATCATATGTCCACTCTATATACTTATGTTATTTATTACCAATCCTCACTCAACGTTTAAAATAAGAACTACAACATCTGTTTACAGAATAACTATTCTTAAGTCATCATATGGTTCAATATAAATAAATACTTTGTCCATAAGAATAACATAGTATCTTTAAAACCCCGTAGGGCAGAGTCCTAAGGTGATTTCAAAAATCCAATTAACCTGAAACCGTCTAACGCACATATAGAACACAGAAAAAAAGGTTTCATCAAAATTAGTACACCTGCAGTTTCCCTGTGAACAGCGAACAAACCACGACCAAAACCTCACGAACTCAAGTTTTTGAGTGGCTGCCATTCCTTTACCAAAAGGCGTATGCCAGTTTAAAGTCACCTAAACCCTTCTTATACAAAACAAAGAAACAAAGTTTCATTATAGTCAGTGCACCCGTTTTCCCATGAAAAGCGAACAAAAACCCGTCCTTGAGCGTTACCAATAGACAGACAGACATAAATTGAGATAACACTTTTTTTGGCTTCCCTAAGGTGTAAAACGTGAAAATATGCAAAAATTTCATAATTCTAAGCAATGTACAGACAAAAATCTAATTTGATTTATTTAGATTACTTTTTGATCATGCCTATTTTAATAGTATTGAGGGAGGTGATAAAACTTACATTTTTCTAATTCCTTTATTATAATACAAAGACTATTTGGTTTGGTGTATTTTGTTTAAATCTATTATGTCAGAGGCATCGTAGTGAACCGAATGAACATGTATGCATGGAAGCACATTAATAAGCTAATGGTTTATTCAAATCAAAACTTATGTTGCTCTAATCCTTCTCGTTCCTAGGTTAACGATTTATGTATAGTAATGTATTTATCTATTGAATGTATCTATGATTGAAAATGCCAATAAATAATAAAAAATAACGAGTAATTTAAGAGTGTAATGGTGTTCCTCCCATACTTTGATTTTACTGTATTATGATCACTTTAATGTTGTTATGCATTTCACTTCTTTTAACAGACCTTTTAAATCGATTTTATATTTGTATCTTTAAACGTTTGTTTATTAAATATAATTTTAATATATTTTAACCGTTATAAAAATTTAAATTCGTTACAAAATACAAAATTAAATCAAGTAAAAAATATTTGTATTTACTTTAGAATTCTTTTATAATGATAAAGACTGATCATTTTACCAATCTTAACTTTAATGATATGATTTATGAACTAATTAAATCATGAATAACAGAGTTGAGATAGTTTAGAAACAAAAAGCACAAATTGTTTCAGATATGCGACTAAATAATTAGTATAGTGGTACTTTATACTGGTCACGACCAGTACAATATTTTCACGTCACGACATCCTTTACTGCAATTGCTCCTACTTTTTTGCAGTCTCCACCATTGAATTAAAAAAAATAGCTTCATTAACACAAGGGAAGGTTACCCAATCAGTGTACCGGGACCAGACTCTCGAACCCCTTAAAAAGGAAGTATCCTGACCCCTGGAAACTCCAGAATGACATATACTTTGGGCACAAAACTGAACCATAACTAGTAATTGCTATGAGTTTTCATACGGCAATATATATTTAAGCTACAAGATAAATACAAACAGTCAGGTATTTTCAAGACAAAACCCAACCGTTAACCATTACAATTATCGTTTTACCCTCACAAGTATTTAGATTTGCCTAGAGGGAGGAAGGTCATTCTTTGGAGAGGTAATTAATTAAAAATATTGTTTATCAATCGTGAAATATAATTAGTTTCACCACAGAATTGACCACAATGAATTTTCTTGCTCAACTTGCATCTTCCCGCTGTAATTGGGATTGTTATGCTTTTGTTGATTATTTCATGCTTTTGTAAGTTTTAATACGAGCTCCAGTAGTCACTCTGCAGTCATCTAGTCCTTGGCCAACTTTTTGACATGTGCATTTAATCATATCTAGAGTAACATAAGATTCGGCAGCAAAGATGCATTCTCAAACATTGACCAAATCGTACATTTTTGGCTCAGTTTGGAATTTTGAAAATTAAAGAAATGTGAGCACTTCTATTGATACCCAAAAATCCGTGAATTAGTTGCCTGGAGCACATTCACGCCATCATACCTTCTAATGCTCCAGACAGGAAAGAAACTGACCAATGATTAGATATCTGCAGAACAACAAACGGAGCTTATATTAAAACAGAAATTATAAAATTATATATATCCAAAAAAATATAAAATTAAATATAATCGTTTTTAATTATCATTTAATCAATATCACGGTATTACTTTTCGATGACTCTGCATTTTGTACAATACTTCAAACTATTCTACGTAAAAGATGTACACTTTAAATAAAACAAGTTTTCAACAATCCAAAAAAGGAAGGAACCACAGCTTGAATTACATTTGACTATGGATATGTTTTGAATTTAGTAAGTATCTGTAGTGATTCACTTAGTATATATTTCAATAATGCAATGTGAGTGTTGTTTACATGAGTATGTATCATCAGGAGTGTTTTACATTACGGAAGTGGCGCGACCCGGCCACAGCTGTGACTGCCTTCAACTCCAGCAATATCGATTTGGCGGTGGCGGATGTCGCTCACTGCTCCTCTCACTTCCTTACCTTCATCATTATAAATTCCAGTAGATAATAGTTCACCTTTCTATAAATTAATTACCCCTACTTGCCTATTAAACCCTGTTCCATGGGTATTCAACCCCTGCCCCTGCATTATTATGATAAGTTAACACAAGTGAGTGAAAGAATCGGATTCATCCATGCAGTAAACACTTGGGGCTCATCCACGCACGGATGGGAAGCGAGTACGCGTTAGTATAGGTAAGATTAATGAGCGAAGAGGACTTAAAATGTGTAAATTTGAAGGAATAAAATAAAACCATAGTAAAGTAAATAAACCCTTGTCGAAAGTTAATTGGATATATCCACAAATAAAGCCAAAGATAAAAACAAGGACTGAATATGGGAGAAAATACGGAATAGAATAATTATATCGTTTCGGTTTTGTAAAACAAAAATTTTCATCGATAAATAATGTTTGTGAATATACAGGAACAGAGTATTTTACAGTATCTAAAACATGTAATTTATTATTACTCGTGGTAGTTGTATATTCGATATACCATTGCGCATGTCAATGACATATTTTCCCTTTATAGTTGATTCCAAATGTTTGTTATGAAAAAACAATAGTTACTAAGGTGTTTTAAGGTGGGGAAAAAAACTAGAGATGTATCAATATTATTTTGAGTTCGTGCGACTAAACGCAAGGTTGAACAATTATCATACAGCCCGGAGACATCCGGTAATTTGCTAAGTGATCAAACGAACACTTTGTGGTATAAACCGTTACATATCTCTTAACCATGTGCAATGCTGATAGTGATGAGGCTTTAAGAAAATAATCAGATAGAACGTTCGTAATAATCAGTTCGTTTGTTTCTATATTTTATCAAATAAATTGTAATTTCTAAGTCCAAACATACAATTTCCTATAGCTTATCTCTCTGATCGCTTTGTAAGTATTTATTCCTCGATTGTTAATAACGCTTTACCAAATTTATACTCACGGACACTTAATGCTAGTTAATAGTTAATCTGTAATATGTAAATAACAAGTAAACAAATAATTTGTCTTGAAAGGTTTTATATTGAGCGGGCTTCACCGGAAAACTTGAAACACTACTTGCTTTTTGTTTCAGCTACTTTTCACGTGCAGCAACATTTTTAATATTACAAGTGAAATTATTGAACAATTTCAGTTTTTCCTACCAATTATAATTGAATATTCGTTAGTTGTATGTCAACTCGTACAATTACGAGACTGCATTAATACAGTACTGAGATAATGACAAAATGCTCAATAAAATTAACCTTTCGAAAATTGTACATATACTAGTGGGGAAAAAACCGGGAGAGTACTGCATATTTTTCTTTCTCTAGCAAATATATTATACAGGGTGAGTCAGACCACATATCCAGCATGTATAACGGGAGAATGGTTTGGTCTAAACTCATCAAAAATAATTCTTCCCTACTAACACGTATTAAAAATATTTTCATCAAAATCTATGTGCAGGTATTTCAAAACTGAAGACCACGAGTTTGAATCTCAAAATGTTCTTATATAAACATAGAGCAGATTATACATAATTTTAAAGGTCTCGTGAAAACAAACATTTTGGTGAAAATAGAGTTCACCTATCACGATTCGTTTCAAAATGGCGGCCATTTTTGTAACATATTGCCATTTAGGGAATACACTTTATATTCTGAACCACTACTCGTATCCTTTTTCTGATTACAATTTCTTACTTATGATATACTCAGCTTTATTCTGGTGTGCTGCGTGACAGGCTTTATTACAAAAATCTAAATTTCAATGTAATATGTCTTTTGAAAATGCTTATATGCCCAAAATTCTAAAAAGTCAAATGGTAGCGAATGTCAAAAAGCATACCATTGAAAAATTCTTATACAACCTAACAACTTTCTAATTTACACCAACCTTGTATCTCTTTTGGTTTTTGTGAGATTCTTACCCGTGACCTGCAGTTTTGGGACATTCTGTACATAGATTTTGACCAGTTTTTAAAAATATATTTCTCACAGGCGTTTTAGTTTGAGGGGGAAAAGGGGGAACAGGGGGAAAAGTTTGTTTGATGAGTTTAGACCAAACCGTTCTTCCGTTATACATGCTGGACGGGTGGTCTGACTCACTCTTGTATAATTATGAAATAATTAATTATAATGTGAAATAACATCACTGTCTTAGCTAAATGTTACTGAAATTTTACTAGTCCAGTCAATTTGTTGAAAGGAAAACAAATCTTAAAATTTACGAGTTGGTATTATGACTTGAACAATTTAAAAGCTAAACCTAATTTTTAAAAATGAGATTATCCTTACGTATTTTCAGTAATCTAAATAACATATACTGGGTTTTTAAAGGTGTACTCGTAATAAATTGACATAAGTTGGCATTGGTTTGTCCTTAACCATCGAATCAAAACCTATAGCACATTACGCATACCATACCTCAATATTACGTACTCTCTTCTTAATTCAAAAAGAGGAAAGTTGGTTTAGCTCTACGATCGTACTATTTCTTACGACACTAACTTACCTTATGATAAGACTAAACTCAAATAAAACCTGGTGGCTAGTAGTTGGGCTGATCACTGTTATACCTTCTTACACTTCCCCCACCAGTAACTTTGGTAACTGTTTAAAGGTTTATTGAAGTATGAGTGGTTTTCGATATAAATTTATATTACAAGCACTAGTAACATTCAAAATTATAAAACTACAATTTTCGTAGAACTTTTTATCAAAATACAGTTTTAACACAATGTACTTTTGACTAACTTTTAAACAGTTGATTAAAACTGTTTAAAGTTAATAAAATAAGGGTATGGTTTTATTACACTAGGAAAAAAAACAATTAAATGAAACAACATGCCAGTAACATCCGGACATGTCGACAGTTGGGTCGCAGCGGAAGCAACCTCAATGCCGCTTTGAAGCTCGGTTCGTATAGAGTCGAATGACATTTGGACTATCAATAGAAATGTCAAGTGATTAATTGATTACAGTTCCACAAACCGATGTAGCTTATGTCTAAATTAAAATTCTGGGCTTCAATTTAACTTATTTGGGTGTCTATTATTAGAGTAACTAATAGCTAACCCCATTATGTACAATAACTTAAGATACCCTCACCGGTCAACGTGCGTACTCTTTTGAGCAAGCTTTCTTGACAGCTGTTTAAATAAGGTATTAAATATTTTAATGAAATATGGTACTTTTTTGAATTAAAGTTCAGATTTGTTATACGGACGACAGTTATTATTATAAAATCAATTAATTTAGTAATAGTATTTCATTTTCATGTATTAAACAATGAATCTCCTTAAAATAGTAGCTGTTAAAACAATCTATTGATGTTTCAGTATTATATATGACCAAAGACGCATAGTAAAAGCATTACGTCAACATTTCCTTTTCAAAATATTAACTATTATTTGTATACGCAGTGTGAAAGTGCCAGTGTGTTCTCTCAGCCTAGCTGCTGTTTCCATCATTTTGGAGAATTATGTTTAGAAGATAACACAGCGGCTTATACATTTCTAAAGTAAACCTCTTAAATACTTATAAATATATAGTATATATTATTTTCCACAGTTTTAATTTTTACATTATTATTCATTATCATTTTTCATTATTTTTAACATCATGCAAGAGTTCATTTTATTTTTTCATCCCCTAATTTAATATAGTCTCTATAATATATAACTTCTAAATTCAAAATTCATTGTCTATTTAATTATATAAATATAATTAAACACAATAGTCTATAAATAAACACTAATTTACAAAACTTTAATAACCTAGCTTAGTTATTAATCGAATTCCCAATAAATATGAACCACTGATTAATAAGTTAATTTACTACAACTTTTCTTTGTGGTATGATTCTGTTAATTCACTGCCAGTACAGGGTTAAGTTTATTTTTAGTATTATGCTTCTGAATTATAATATTTTTTTTAGTTCGATATATGAGTAACCTAACTTAGACTAACCGCCTCAGCACGCTGTACACACATTGTTCTTTCGCCTTTTTACATTTAAACTATCTAAACATTTTAAAGCATGATACTAAAGAAATAAGTAAAACATGTACTGGGAGTGCATCAAAATAATCAGACCACGAAGAGAAATGGTATTGAATTGATGGGACAGGTCCAAACATATTCATATTCTAAAATAAGATTTTTAATATAATATCTTTAATTTTATGTTTAATTTAATTCGAGCAATATGATTAATAGGATTATTTGTATTTACCAGGTGTGTGCTTTTAGCGAATTTCTCCTATAGGGAAGAAGCTATTACCGTAGGTGGCATGGTAAGACTTAAGCCCGAGACCATGATAACTTTTTGTTTTGAGGTCCCCAGATGCCAAAAACACTATTCGTTCAAATTTATATATATATATATATATATATGTCCGTTACCGCGATAACTTTTGAAAGATGCGCCCGATTTTTATGGAATTTGGCACAAATGTGGAGAGTAACATTTATGACTTTAAGTTCGAAGACCAGATCGATCAGTTTATGGGAAGGGGGTTTTATGGGGGTTTAAAATTTATCAAAAATCAGTTTTTTAAACTTTTTACCCTAAAATTTTAAAAACACTAGATTTTGGTTATAGCCATTTTGTAGAGCTTAAAAAAAAAAACAATTTAGTATTTTGAATCATTAAGCTAGGTTTAGTGGTTGTGGAGAAAAGTCAAAAATGTGTACATAAAATTTCCCATGTTAATCTTATGGGAATACGGTTTTTAGATTTTCCTCAGATAATTTCACTAAAAACACCACATTTATTTCTACCAATCAGTTTAGCTCTACAAAACAATAATCTTGGCGTTTTAATTGTTGTTTTACGTCCAACCGTTGCAGTGATATTCAAAGTGCTAAACACAGTACGTTGTCCAATGTTATCCTTATGGAGAATAAATAGAATGTTATATTTTGATTATTTATGTATGTATATTGATGAAACTTGGTATGTGGCTTCAACTAGTTGTGGTATATTGATAATAGTACAACAAAATTTTTTTGTTGATTTTTCCCGGTAGCAGCAAACCTGCATACTCGGCCCCCATGTTTTTCATATGGAGAATAAGTAAAGTTTTATATCTCCCTTAGTTATGAACTTAAATTAATAAAACTTGGTATGTAGCTTCACCTGGTTGATTTATATTGATAATTGCAAAAAAACACATATCTTATCTTCCTTTTTGCAGCAAACCTGCGTACTCATTTATAATGTTATTCTTACGGAGAATAAATCAAATGCTATATATCACTTATTAATGAATCTATTTTTGTGAAACTTGGTAAGTGGCTCTAGGTAGTAGTCATACCCATATATTTGCATTGGAAATTCGCTGAGTACGCAGGTTTGCTGCGACAGGGGTATTTAAGTTTGCAATACCTAATTTCTATACAAATAAATCAAATTGAAGTTGAAACCAACATTGTATTTCTTAAATTACATATCCCATACTGAACTGTAAATAAACAATAACATATGACAATCAATCATAAACATTATAACACATGATTCAGTATTATCCGTCAGTACTAAATCTTACATTTTATAACTATATTTAACTATATTTTTGCTTTGTTAAAATATTAAATACTTTCTTTGCCCTTAAAGAATTTAGTGAGACCTTTAACAAGGCAAGTTGGCACTATAAATCTTTGATCAACCTATACAAATAAGGTAACATGTCAGCTCTACACTGGACGTCCCTCTGAACAATATTTTTAACAACAAGCTGTTTAAAAGACACCTATTTAATTAATTTTATTACACATTTATTGAATAAATTTCCACTGTCTAAACCTAATAAATATTGTGAACATTATTTTTACTAACCTATGGAATTTTATGCCACAGTTATTTTCCATACGATACATAGCCTATACCATCAAATAGAGTTGTTATTAGTTTTGTTAACTCAAGATAATTGATTTACTTCATCATAAAACCTGTTATATAATTTTTTTCAATATATTATTATTTTTTATATTTCATAAATTATACTATTATGACAGTTTGTAAATCTAAATCAGGCACCTTGTTACAAATTAATGTAAAGGAAAAATATTTGTTCCAATATTATTTCGTTTGTTTAGTTGTTCAAGTTATTTTATATGACATGTTGGTTTTGTTAGTAAATTTAAACCAGTAAATTAATTTGCAATACTATTTTTGTTAAAATCAATATAAACTAATTTACCGATGGAGTTCAAATTAAGAACTTATTAGGTCCATTCAACTTCAATTGTACGTATAATTCGCCAAAAAAAAAAAAAAAAAACTATCGGTATGAGCACTAAACAAACATGATAATGGAAAGGGAGGGTAGGTGTTAAATACAAACCTTAGTCCCTGAGTTCCTAACTTTACCTTTCCGTATGTTTTATTGATACGCAGACCCGCATTTGAAAGCACGTAGGAAACGTGCAGTCGATTCATCCTCAAAGGACACGGTTCAGAGCTCTCACGAATAGATTAGAAGTAAGCACTTAATATGTAACGTGTAAAAATAAAAACATGGTAGTGTGAGTAATACAAATTTAAAAAAAAATCAAAAGAAGAAAAATTAAATCTATAAGTTTACAGAAGTTGTTTTACCTAAGTTGTTACAGCAAGTTACAGAAGTTGTTTTACTTTTTTGCAATGTTTCTTATTTTTGCTTACAGTTAAGCCAAACAACCTCTCATTATTTATTTTAGGGAGGTAAAATATTATTGCGATAACGAAGTTAATATAATGATGTCATTACAAATATTCCATGGTATTCATAATTTACTTGTACACATTAAAAATACCCAACAATGGCGTTATAATTATATTAATAAAAGACCACTGGAAGGGCACAGAAAATATACTATTTTCTACTCTAAAAAAAATATTAAGTGTGAATTAATTGTTTTCAGTTACAATACAACTGAAATAATATGTGAACACTTTACATTGTTTTAAACCTTGAAATAATTAGTTGTGTTGATGTATTATGCATAAGAAATTTGAAAACGATGTTCTGTTTGTCTGCTTTTCAAAACATAGCGATAACTGAATTTCAACGAACATTTGTCCATTGCCATGTGGAGCTGTGAGAAACATTCAGGCTGTTTAAATACTTCGTGCGTCATTAGGGCTCTACCCCATAATCCGTTAATTCTCCACTGGGATTATACCCGTTGTCAACTTGGAGATTTTTGAAGTCATAAAGACAAATGATTCAAAACTTTACATTCAATCTATTTTTATCATGATGATTTGAAACTAAACAATTCAAATTATTATCATTATCGATATGACGACGATAACACCGAACGACTATGATTTAAAATAGCCTAGGCCCCTCACATGTCCACCCGACAGCAGGAAAATGGTATGATCATACTTTGTAAAGCCACTTTCCCATGAAAACCGGAAAAATATGGCCTATGATCGTAACAAAAATTTGTTAAACACTAGCTCCGACTACTCTAGTGAATAAAATGTCATCATAACTAATGATTATGAGCCGTGTTTAGACAATTTCTGGGAGAGCTTTGTGCGAAGAACGGGTTAGCTGATGGTAAGATATGTGATTATTAACATTATACATTGATAATTATATACATTTATATGTTGAAGATAGGAGTATATGATTTAACAAAATAAAAGGTTTAAAATACTAGTTTCGTAAAATGATTCGTTATTTTTGGGAGACTACTGATGTTTTGTGTTTTTATTAAGGCATCTTCAGGTATGAACGTAACAGAAAACACACATTTACATGATTATTGTCAGGAAATGACTGCCGTGTGTCGGAAGTGTTGACCCCCACCCCCTCTGTTCTTTTATCAGGTATATTTATAGGGTGGAAACCGCAATCAGGAGGATAAAACCACAAGACAGAAGTGTATAATATAACTTGTGACGATTGCCCAAGTTTATACATCGGCCAGACTTCTAGATAATTTTTTACTAGACTTAAGGAAAACCTAACAAAAAATCCTCCAAATCTGCTTACGCCAACTACCTCATCAATTTCAATCATGGTTGTACAAACATACAAAACATCCATACAATTTTACGCCATTTCAATAAAATAAAGTATATGGAGACAACAAGTATATTGACAAGGCGTCGGAAGAACACCCCGACGGTGTCCTCGATTAAAAACAACAAATATTATTTCGAATCCATCACTATTTATATCTCGGCAATACGCATATTGGACAGATAAGGGAAGAGAGGGGGATAGGGTCACCACTTCCTGCTCACAGCAGTTATTATGTCAACCTGTCAACTACTGGCGCCAAACGTTTCCGTTGTATTTTTCATTTTGTTTGGCCAAATTTATTTTATCTAAATTATATTTATCGTGTTGTTTAAGGTGTGCAAATTTATTTCAACAATCAATGAAGAATGCCATGCTACTTTTTAATGTTCAGATCTGAAGATGGGTAACAATACACGAACCAGCTGTAGTCTGTCAACTACAATGGTTCATTTGACGTAACAGGTATTTTATTGTTTTTAAACCAACTATCCACAGACTATACATAATGAATATAATTTATTATGAAGTAAAAACAATCAAACACCTCGTAGTAAAATAAAGTAGAATAAACAAGAATTAATAGTAGAATAGAAGTAGAATAGTAGTAGAATAAAACAATAAACTCCAAGAATCAAACAATAAACTGTAATAATATGTTTTGATGGCAGCTAGTAAAGAAAGGTATGAGGGTAAAGATGCTCCCACCACAATCCGAGACACTGGAGGGGTAACTTCCCCTCAACCCTTTGTTTGCTAGGTGGCCACCAAGTCATCTCCTTGAAAAAGGGTGTAAGCTCGGGTCGATTTGATTTTTAATCTCGTTTAAAAAATAATATGCAAACTGGTTGCAAGTTTAAATTTATAAAAGTTGCAATGTCATGTTTAGGTAAAAAAACATTTTTACTAAAAATAACGGACAGGTTTACCTGGACGGGAGATGTTCCGCGACATCGGCTTGGATGTCTCACGTTTCACTGAACTGTGTTATTGCTTTTGGTTGTATAAGGATAATTTAAAAAGCCAGACTACCATTTATCTTACTGGGAAATTATATTTCATCTCCGTTTATTTAAAACGTTGAACATATTTCTATAAAAATGTAGTAAAGCAAAATTAACTTATAAGTTATTAACACATTTTTAGAACCGTGAATGTCGTGCTAAAAGTAATGAATATTAACGGAATGAGTTCAAGAAATTTTAAATATATACTTTTAAAAGAATCGGGTACAATTTCGCATTATAAAAATCATAGTACTCATTTTTAAGTTACATATGAAGATTAGAAAAGGGATACATTGCTTGATTGTAATAATAATATTTAAAGCCAGATGGCGTACAACCTTAGGTACTATGAGACACACACATGAAAACAATTTGCATGCACTAATGAGAGATGTTCCGCGACATCGGCTTGGATGCCTCACGTTTCACTGAACTGTGTTATTGCTTTTGGTTATATAAAGATAATTTAAAAACCCAGACTACCATTTATCTTACTGGGAAATTATATTTCATCTCCGTTTATTTAAAACGTTCGACTGGAACTGACGAACACGGAAGAACACGGAACACGGAACACGGTGTGCCATGTACAGCTCCAAAATGTACAGCTCCAACAAGGCGTTACTCCAACAAAACTATCGGGGATTGCATTGCTGTGTTTTGAAATTTCGTGCACCGAGATCAAGTTTGACCTAAAAGAAAGAAATGTGAAAAATAGTTGATACAAAAATTTCAAAAAGTAACTTGAATGTATAAATACAAGAATGCTGTTTGTATTAGCTATATTTGTTGATTATGTCACTGCTGCCTATCAGAGATAACTAATTGGACTAATAAGGCAATATTATATATTGCGATATATTGTATCCATACAACATGTTGTGTACTTCTCTACGAGATGGTTTACCGTTAAATTATGTTTGTTTGTCTTCTTCAGTGAGATTTTCTTCTCAAAAGTGAACTTCACATTATAAGAACTCAATATGGTATAGGAAAAATTGATTTAGTTCGTTTAGCTCTATGATTATCGTTTTATTACAATAGTTTGTGTTTGCATAAATAAATTACAAAACCATCGTTTTTAACATTGATACTTTGATTATTAGTTTTATATTCACAACATTGACATGACCAATAGATAACTTACCAAGGTACGAGTTTAACAGAGAAGGGATGGTAGAATACAAGCACAACGCAAACTAAGCTATCCAATCACATCATCCTAGCTGATTAGTAACATTTTCTAATTGCTGTCTTGCAGATTAACCAGTTTAGCCTAGTCCATCACCAACCCTTATCATTACTAAATATAGCAAGAGCTGTTTGAGTGTTTACAATACCTCATTTCCAAGCAGTTATATTGTAGTTACTACTACCATTCAATTGGCTTTTGCAAACATTAATGTTTCATGTCTAATAATTGAAACAAAAGCAATGCTCATAAATGGGCTGATTGTTATAACGCTAATTTTGTAAATGTAATTATTTTTATTAAAACATTATTTTTAACATAATGTTGTGTTAAATCAGGTCTCACTGAAGGACTATCAATATGAAATTCATATTTTGGTTGTAATTATAAATACATTATAATACTATTTTTTTCTTAGTAATAGTTAGTCATTTTAATGGGGTATTAAATGATTTAATAGACCGCAGAGAGGATGATTCATCCACGTTTACTCGTTTCATAGTTACAGTAGAAATCCGTATAAAACAGAAGTCTTAAAAAAGTAGTTCAACTAACCCCTTGGTATAATTCTGGCACTTACAAAAAAAACAACTAAAAGAATGTTAGTAAAATAAAATAGATTCAAAAATAAACTAGAAAAAATAATAAAATATTTTATATTGTAACTTTTTTTTAATATTTTAGAGTGTATAAGTAATCAGAATAAATATCTATGATTGATGACAAAATACACAGTAAAAAACAAACATCGTCTCATTCTCATAAGTAAAAAATACGCAATTCAAAATAAACAACGCCTCATTCTTACAGTAAATATTAGTCTCCCAAGGGCATATTTATAACTTGGTTCTCTCACGCCGCACCTGCTGCGGGGGAAACAATCAATCTGTTTGTCCAAGATATAGTCAATAACTTATCCACCTTTAGGGTTTTGTCCCTTTTGCACTCATTATTAGATGAAGACTATTAAGAGATATAGACAATAACATACTATTTTTTCACATTTTTATTTTAGTTATGATTTAATATTCAGTAAGTTTTTATATTTATTTACATAATGTTATTTTGGTTTCAAGTTTCCTCGTAACAGAGATTGCAAATTGAAGAATACTACATGGAAATCTTCCTTTCGTCGTTTTCAGAAAACAGTTTGACTTATCTAAATGTCATACATTAATAATTAGTCTAGCATTTAGTAATGTTTCTCAATATTTGAACGAAATAAAAAGGTTAAACAACATTAACACGCGCTTAAAAATTCAAAGATTCGTAGTTTTATCCAACTCAACCAGATAGTCTGAGTCAACTTATGGCTCTCTCAGTCCAAAGTCAACAGTTTGCCATCTCGAGTTGTTGTTCCAACAGATCCGCTGCTGATCGACATCTTTGTTTCTGTTTCAACCTGTTTGTCTTCAATTCCTCCGATTTATCTTGTTTCAGAAGCTGCGGTGGTCGATTGACTTTATATGCTGATGAACGAATTTAGTACAATATTAAGAGTTAAGAACTGATATAATTTTTAATAATATTTAAACAATCGGTTAGTACATTTCTTTCTGTTGCTTTATCCAAAGATTTAAAACGTTTATTTTAAGGAAAATCAAAAAAAATTGCACTTTATTATGTTTAAAGTTCTTCAGTTCTACCATGAAATAATAAATAATAATAGTGTAGTTCCTACACTCAACTATAAGATATAATGCTATTTATACAATTTATTTTATTATATTACCACTATCGAACATTTTCTAAATCTTCACATTTCCGATATTTATGGTAAATGTCAGCGAGGGAAGACTATTATCAATAAACAGTATCACAACGCTGACACATTCTTTCTCCCTTTTAACCCTCTTTTAAATCAATAAATACCTCTATTTTTAAACTATTTTTAGAATTTAAAGTACGATGTTTCCTTCAATTTTAGTAAATTACAAATTTTAGTAAATTATTATTATTTTTTGTGTTCACCCAAATCCTTTTTTAAAGAATTACAGGATTATTTTTTATACACTGTAGTTTTAAAGGAGGAATGCCCCCTTCACCCCCGCAGGGTTGAGTGGAAACAATTCCAAATATCTCCTATTGGTCAATGTTAGTTCAACATACATACCACATTTTAATTAATCAGTAAATAAGAGAGAAATTAAAACGTATTTATTCTACATAAGAATGAAATTCCAAAATTCTACTGATTGAACAATAAACTTTTCTCCGTTACCATAAGCCGTACGATAATAAATCGGGAAATTAAATTATTTAGATCCATTTAGGCCCATTTGTTTGGCCGTGCAATAGAGTCGATGACTTCACTAACGTCGTCTTCCGTTGAACTGCACTCACTGCTGACACTGATGGTCGCAGGAGCATGCTTTTGCCACATCGGCATCTTCAGCTGACTGGGTACTGGTTGGGTTTTGGGGTGTATCAAGGTGATTCAGTTTATTGTATAACGTCTGGAATCTTCAGACGTTAGGTAGTGGTGTGCCGAATGGGGTTAGGCGCGGCGTGGGACATCAATTGGGTTCCTGGAATTCGGGACTTGTTTGTTTCTGACGGTTGCCGTGGCTCTATTGTTCTGGAAACACTTCTAGTCAAGATTTTTACTAGGATTTCTCGTCCATGCGCTTTGCTTAAAACGATGTTTTTAAATGTGACCATTCAGTGCTTTAAATGTTTTTATCCTAAGGACTTCCAGTTGTTGATTAACTAACTTACTATTTTTGTTTTCACTGTATATGTGAAGACTTTGTAAAAGATCCAGTTTTTTGCTTTTATTTTCTTTGTTTAATCTTTTCATAGTTGTATCTATACTTTCAAATTCATGTTTTTCATTTAAAATGTGAAGAGCATAGTGCGATTTTGGTTCGATGTGTTTAACAGAATTAATGTTTTCTTTGAACCTGCTGCGACAATTTTTACCTGTTCGGCCGATATAAGAATTATCACAAGAAGCACATTTTAGTTTGTACACGCCACTGTTTGGGAATTTGTCATGTTAAATTAAAGTTAAACTACCTAGATATAATGTTAATAAAATGTAAACCTCACATGCAATTTGAACTAATTAGAAAGAAGACCGCTTCCGACGTATTCATCAAAAAAACTAAAACCACCCTCATCAACACAAAATCGCCGCATTTAAATATATGATTGACAGGATGAACAATATACTTCTTAGCCTTGAAGGACAAAATAAATAAATAAGTAGGATTTTCACAACCACTTTAAACAATGACTTTAAGAAAAAAATACGTTGCACGCCTTATGAATAAGAAAACAACATTTAAAGAAGAAAAACAACGACAACAAATTAGATCACCTTCAAATTTTTTGGGGAAAAGACATATAAACTAGCAAACGTTTTCAACAAATATAACATAAAAGCTACTTTTAGAACAAATTATACCTAGTTAGAAAAAAGAATCTGCATATACCAACTGAATCAGATGACAAATTCTCAAACAGTGGCGTGTACAAACTAAAATGTGCTTCTTGTGATCGGCTAAACAGATAGTAATTTTCGCATTAGGTACAGAGAACACATTAATTATATCAAACGAAAATCCCACTATGCACTTCATATGTTAAATGAAAACCATGAATTTGGAAGTATATTGTATAAAACTATGGAAATATTAAACAAAGAAAAGAAAATAAAAATTGGACATTTAGAAAGTCTTCACATATACAGGGAAAACAAAGCTAGTAAGACAATTAATCAACAACTGGAAGTCCTTGGGATAAAAACATTTGAAGCACTGGATTGATGCATTACATTTTAAAATACCACTTTAAGCACAGCGCATGGACGAGAAATGCTAGTAAGAAATCTAGAATATAAGTATTTCCAGAACAAATGAGCCACCACAACCGCCCGAAACAAACAAGTCCCGAATTCCAGGAACTCAATTGATGCCCCGCGCCGCGCCTAACCCTATTCGGTACGCCACTACCTACCCCCTGAAGATTCCAGACGTTATAAAATAAAATGAATCACCTATATATACCCCAAAACCCAACCAGTACCCAGTCAGCAGGAGATGCCGATATGGCGAAAGCATGCTCCTGCGACTACAGTGTCAGTGAGTGCAGTTCGACAGAAGACGACGTTAGTGAAGTCTAAATTATTTAGCTGTTTATAAGTTAATTTTAATGGTGATAAGTAGTCAACGCGGGAGATGGGTCCCAACATGGGGTCTTATGGGCCTAAAATCTGGCTTCTGATTGGTCTAATTAGGTCACGTGATTCAAGATGGCGGCGCCCATGGTGGCGTTCCCGCCAAATTTGCGCGCCAAAAAAAAATTGGCGCCAAACCTAACCTCACTTTTCTTCCCTCCAGATTTTCCCTCCAAAGTGTTACCAACTTAGCAGAGCTAATGTACCATACATAATTATATGTATCATATATAATTATATGTACCATATATAATACTACAGTGTATAATCATATATATATATATATGTACCATAATAGTGTATAATATACCATCACCAGAAAGGTAAGTGGCTATCTAACCTCACTTAGCCAGTGTTGCCACTCTAAACGCTACCTATAAACCTAAATTATTATATGTATATATATATATATATATATGTATATATATTATGTCAAACTATCTAAAATTATTATATGTATATATTACGTCACGCTACGATGTGTTACCAACCTATGGCAATGTATATTTCGCAAGCAAGTACCGCCAAACCATTATATAAAACCATTACATGTATATATACCAGAAAGTACCGCTAACTCAAAATATAAAACTATTACATGTATATATCGCAAGAAAGTGTTGCCAAAAAACTAAAAATCGCTTATATCTCGAAAACGGTAAGTCCTAGGGTCATTCTGACCCCAGAAAACTGCCTACTACGTAGTGTAGGCACTCCAGGGGGGTAGCTACCCATATGAAAAGTCTTAACCAAAATATTGCGGGTTGCATCTCAAAAAATGAAGGGGCAAATGTTCAAAATTAAATATCTCGAGAACGGCTTGGCCGATTTTAACGAAACTTGGCATGTATGTACCTGTTAACCTCCGCTACATATTACAAAAACCTAAACTCTGTACTGCGGGAAAGTAACAAAATAATTGAAGGAGTCATACTTTAAAAATCAATATCTTAAGAACGGGTGGGACGATATAATTGAAACTTGACATGTGGATACTTGTTAACATCCTCTAACCTTCAATTTTGTTTGAGGGTAGAAGAGGGTTGTTTAGGGGATGATGGAGGGTGTAAAACTTTAAAATTTAATATATTGAGAACGGCTTGGCCGATTCTAATGAAACTCGGTATGTAGGTACCTGTTAACCTCCGCTACTATTTAAAAAAAACTTAAACCCTGTACTGCGGGAAAGTATCAAAAGATTGAAGGAGCTATATTTTAAAAATCAATATCCCAAGAACGGCTTGGCCGATTTTAATGAAATTTGGTATGTATGTACCTGTTAACATCCTTTACATCTTACAAAAAACTTAACCTCTGCACTGCGGGTAAGTATCAAAATAATTGAAGGGGTACTAATAAATACCTTAAATCTCGCAGCATAATCGGGGGGAACGCGGTGGTTTAGTGGTTAGCGCCTTGGACTACGGTTCAGGAGGTCCCGGGTTCGATTCCCTCTTTAGGTTCTTCATCAAAGGTATTTAAAAGTCGGGTCTTGCCCTTCCTTTACCTACTGGAATGTTTATCCGTGCTACTTCTACTCTAAACGTGTCACTGCTGGTAATTGATTCAGCGTTGCTTTGAATTATGCCCCCAAAAATCTCCCAAAGGACATTGCAGGGAACATAGCATGATCTAGGCTAAGTAAGGCAAACTCCCACAGGGGGAATTTTTTTAAAACTACAAACTAAGCTGTAATAGAACAAAGAAAAATACAACCCAGAATAAATCCGAGAGGAGTGGTGGCGATTATATAGCCAGGCAGTGTCTATGGTACCATCACTCTGTGTATTGAACATATATGTAGTGCATTTCTAAACAAACATCAGCTTTTAAGTATTGAGCCCAAACCTACAGTGAAAGACAGTGGTGACCTACAGTGGACCACAGTGCCTATACTACTTCACTCTTGGGGGTCTACTGTTTCATTGTATAAAATATACCATGCCAGATACTCTCTCAGATCCTAAAGCGTTTAATCTGGTTTTACACTGTGATGCTTGCGGGGTCATCACAACACCATCTTGGAGAGATTGTCGCTGTCAAGGTAAGATATTTATCTATATTATTAGTTAGAGGTTTCTATCTCCCCTGGGGAATCATTTACCTTTGTCGGAGACTTCTAAAAGTGTTAAGCTTCCGCTGGACAGTATCGCTTGGGAGGTAAGACAACATACCTCACCAAATAAACTGAAAGTAAACATAATAAGGAAAGTTTTATAATGCCAAAAACCTGAAGACGGTGGATTTTTAGAGTTAGAATTACTGTGGAGTGACGATTGGTCAATCACCAACTCCCTTCAACACACAAACTCTGCTCATCCTGAACCAGTCAAGCTCACTTCATGATGAACACTCCGCTTAGCCTAACTAAACTTTTTCTTAAACAAATCTGTTCTGACAATAAATTACTTGACAACATTGTAAAAATAAATGCCCCCTACCTTATTCAACACAATATTATATTTTAGCACAGAAAAAACTACAATTCAGCACTACAGTCCATAATACCGTTGGGAAGGAAGGAGGTATTGCGAAGAATGCATTACGGTAAGTAAATGAGATTATAAAAGACAGATACATTATTCATTAATAAATATTTTTCTTTTTTTCATTGTAACTAAAACTGCTATTATTAGCGTTTCCATATTTTTATATTCTAAAATCCCAGCAATATATTTTGCTTTAAGCCACGGATTGTTTACAATTCTGTTCTTGTTTGACAGAGATGGCACCCTCAAGCTCTCGAGGCAAACGTGCGGTAAAAGTTTAAAGTCCCGCTCGGGTATTCTACCAGCCGACCGATTCAACCACTCATATATTGCAACTGCCAGAGGCCTGTGGCTGGAGGATTGTTGAACAGCTTCACTTGTGCGAGTACATTTTATTTTCCCATCATTTAAATTTCCCGGTCAAAATATTTCAAAGGCCGTGGTGTATTTTGACGGCGTAATAACTTGGCCAATCGTACCCAATACCGCTAAAAACTGCCCCGGGGCCTTGATGTACTTGGCCTGCAACGTTTTAAATCCTTCGGTCAGATACTTCCAAGTCAAACGTTTCCCTGCGGCCAGTGTTTCAGCCTAGATCCATCGAGTCTCCACCGTCTAGGACCCCGGGCACTCCGTGACACGGTACCTCTATCACTACGCAAGTCAGAAAAACACTAACACACAAACTACGCAAGTCAAATCAGAACTACAAGTTACCAAAAGTTAACTCTAAGGAAGGTAGAAAACACTACTCTAACCAAAACCGCATTAAAGATCAAGAATAGAAAGTAAGATTACTGTTACCCAGCACATACAAATACAACACTACGCCTGACACATGGAAGTCAGGGTTTGTTTAATTCCTTTACTGTAAACTACCAAATCAAACAATTGAATACAAACACAACACTAATCTAGCCAAGTCAGACAGTTATACTGTTTAGAAACCTCAATATACTAATTACAGTAACTTAAAGGAGAGAAGAGGCTTGTAAAAACCAGCAGAAAACTACAGGCAAGAAACTGATAACCCCACTCCACGGGTTTATTAACCTGCTTGCCGGGGACCGTGTGGTACTTTGTTCATGTAATTTCTCGGTCAACTATGTCCAAGCCCGCTGAAGTTACCTTTATCGGGGGTTACATTTAAATTGACCGAAACTTCTTAAATTTCTCGGTCATTTACTCCTGCCTCCGCTGAAGCTACATTATAATGTGTTACATTTCACCTTAACGGGGATCTTTTTAAATTTATCGGCTAAACACTCCTAACCCCGGTGAAATAATTTTGAACGCTCACGTTTCCACACCACGGTAAGCCTTTAGGCTAGGCCGTAGGAGCGTCGGCGCGTTCTTTTTGGTTACCCAGAGCTTCCCCTGGAGGCCTAACCTCTGGGGTGAGAGGCCCCAACCATCGCCTCTCACAGTAGTAGCCACTCCATAACAAAATGCTACCTCCTTTTATTGTTTATTTTATTTTATTTTTTACAAGTCCCACCGTGCGGACTGTTCCAAGAAGTAACCTGGGTGTTAGCCAGGCCCTCAATCTACTAAACCCTTCATCACACATTCAGGTTTACGGGGCTTTTCGTCACCCGCGCCAGTGACCTTCATTCAGGTTTACGGGGCTTTTCGTCACCCGCGCCAGGGACCTTCATTCACACACACACACACACACACACACACATACAGTGGGAACTTGTGATTTTAAAGAAAAATTACATTTAAAGTGAACTTTCATCTTTCATATTTGTGTAAGTAAGGTAAAACTTCTCCGGCAACAAACTTCTTACTAACAGCCTTGCCTCAGGAGTAGTTGATTTTAACATCAAAGAACATAATCCGGCTTCGTTTATGAAAACCGTTGTTTTCTCAATAGGCCCAACGCCCTGTTTTTGGGCGTCAGAAAAACTACCAACAGTTAATTTATCGCTATCATCTACATGTTTCCGAACTGCACTCCCGCCATTAACATGTTTTAGAGCAGTAGCTACGTCTTTAGCTTTAAACCATGGCTTTCCTTCATTATCAAACAGAACCAATACTGGTTTGTTATTGAATGTATAGAACTTGGCAGCCATGTCACAATTTACTCAATAGTACAGGAAAAAGGAGCGCAGAAGCACGTCTAATCAGTACCGTGACTTGGAGCAGAATGATGTAACTGTACTAGTGACATTTGGTATATACAGGAGTAACGCTGCTCCATAGGGAAAGGTGCTACCTTTATCGATGGTAGCGTCATGGAAAATGGATGAGTGATACTTCAAGATTAAAAAAAACAGGCAGTTCCGTAAAACTACAAAATACATTTTTAAAGTAATCATCAAAAAACTTCGGCGTTAAATCTGGTAAGGGCATGAACGATACATCTCTTGAAATATCACAATGCATTATTAATACTTCAATGTAGGTGATTGATGAGGAGTCCTCCGTTATCTTATCTACTATATACTCCGAAAACACCAAAGGTCATTCCCGTGCATTTATTGAACCGTCAAGTAAGAACTCATACTTCAAGCATATAATGCCATATTCTGTATCTTCATTTAACCTACTTGTGTAAAAGGAAAAGAGACACCTCCTGGTTAGCGGTTGTAATATGTTCAACAGGCACGTCCGTTCAGTACCGCGTCTCAGAACAGAACGAGTTATTAGAGGTATATGCACTCAGTACCCGCGTGAGTGGCAGCTCCGTTAAGCAACTCTTTGTTTTTTAAAGCCGAAAGGCAAGGTATCGTGATCATCATTAAATTTCCTCTTGGGTCCTGTAATTTTAAACTTTTTAACTTCGCTTACTGTAATGACTTCTCGTCTCTTTGTTCTCCTGATTCTGTTTTCTTCAATTTCTAGTATTTCAGCAGCTTCACTGAGGACCATCTTTTTCAATTGTTCAAAATTTAATGTTTCGGAGGTTTTTAGGTTGAGGGCGAGGCCCTTGATTTTACACACAGATTCTAGTTTTTGCTTTTTGGTTGACCAAACAAGGTATGCGTAAGTTTTAGGCCCCCCAGAAATAAACTCTACGATATAAGAGCCGGGCCCGTACTCGTCTACTAACTCATCACTCATTTCCCCGAGGTAATCTCCCGTAGGGACCCTGTACAGCCCTCCCCTGTATAAATAAATACATGAGTCCATGCCATAATACAAGACCTGCCCTCCAAGGGCATCCAAGTGTTCATAAAGTTTAAGTCTTGCATGAGCAGTGGTGTAGGCCGCAATTACAACATTTCCAGTTCTTAGAGCCTCATTGGCGTCATCAACATTCTGCCAATTAACTAATAAAACCTCTTGGTTAGTTATTTCAACAAACTTTACTTTTATTCCTGGTTGAGTTAACGAATTGAAAAATTCCTTAGAGTCTCTCACGATTGAAGTGTTTGTCATGTTTTCGCGTTGACCAAACATGCCCCAAAATGAATTTAACATTAATTTAGCTACTGACCTGAGTCCTCCATTTTTAGCAATTTTGTCCTTGTCCAGTTGAATACCCTCACGCTCAAATAAATCAGAAACATACTTGTCTTTATCCTCCTGTGTTTTACACCAAGCGGGATACCCTGAAGCTTCCTGCTTTACTTTCAAGAATTTATTAATAAAATCTGTAAAAAGTCCACCTTTCTCGTATGTGGCGACTTCATACTCCCACTACTCATACATGTCCAAAATCACATAACCTTTCTCTACAGCTTTTCTAATTTCACCTATGGTCCATGTTCCTACCATTGCCCTTTCCTCACTATCATCAAAACATTCCCCTTGGTTTAAAGTCTCCCCGCAAGTTCTGCACAAAACAATTTATTATTCATTTTAGCGGGGAGTACGGGATGATACAAGTTGTAAGGAGGTAGAACCTTACATTTTAACAAGCCCTCTACTTCAAGACCTCTCTCTCGGCACTCATTTCCAACGTAAACAGTAGGATGACCCACGGGATACTTACAATATTTATTTACATATGGGTAGAGGGATCAGACATCAACATACTGGATTGTTTCTCCCTCTTCACATTTATAATACGTTTTAGTATTACCCATCCTACCTAGGATTAAGTGGAAGTGTGTTTAGAATGGACAGTTGGATCAGGTGATTTAATTTATTGTCCTTCTTCAAAGCTCTAAACTCACACTCCCACATTACTACAACTTCATAGCTATTAAATTTTGCCATTTTGGACTTGGTTCTCTCGTAACGGAGATGCAAACTGTTTGAAGGATCCTCCGGCAGAGGTTCTTCTCTGCTGTATTGATAACATTTCGGGCAGCCGTGCCAATAACACCCGTGAAACTCATAAATTCGCTCACCGTCAAACCCATCTACTTTCATTCCTTTAATTTTTACTTCTTTACCCCGGCCCGCATGTTGAATCTTTACTCCACGTTTCTCCTCCTCCCATGTTAGCCACTGTAAAGCAACGGCTGACTGATTGTCTGCAAGTCGGTACCCTGATTTTGGTATAAGTCCAATAGTATTTTCTTTTAAGAAGTTACGGCGGAAGGCCACGTTACATGCGCTGGCTATTGTTATAGCCTCAGGAAACGGATCTACGTTACACTCTTGAAGAAGCATGGCTCTAAATTTAATACACGCTTGAGCTAGGATTTCTACGTCTAAAATACAGTACTCCAAGATTTATTTTTGAAAATCAAACACGTAGTCTTCAGCGACTCGTTCGTCATACCATACATCAAAATCATCGTGTTTCTTTTCAAACATAGACTCGGGGCAATAGTATTTTTTGTCGGGCATAGGACCAATATAATTTTGGTTTGCCAGAGTGTTGAAAATATGCGGGAAGTAGCCCTTCTTTTTCTCGGGAGACAGGTCGAAGGCTTTAGGGAGTGCAGAGAGGGCCATGGGAAAGTAGCTAATTGAGTCCACAAACCTTACGTTTGCTACTTCAATCAAAATAGCTTTAGTTCCCCGAGGCGTTATTTTTGGGGTAAATTTAGTATCTTCCATGATGTAGAATGAATTGGAAATCAAAACCCTGCCCGTTGTGGGCAATTACACAAACATCTTTAAATTTTTAGAATTTCCATTACATAGTCCATAAACTGTTTTACCGGTTCTTTTTCAAATACCCTTTGCCGTTCCGAGCAAGTTTCACACTCACCCCCATTAATACATTTAAAGCAGTACAGTTGAGAAACGTACAAGTTTACTTTATGAACTTTCTGTTGAGGGCCCGTGGGAAGTGACTCGTCTTGGCGAGTCTCCAAGTCAAAGAAAATAAACAAAAAATTAAGCTCTTTCGGTGTTCTCCTATCTACCCTCATGTAACACTGATGCGCGGGGTCTTTGAACGCTTCGCAGGGTTTACAGTAAACTTCTCCGCATGCGTGAACTGTCTTACGTTTTTTTGGATAAATCATTTTGTTACAGTCGCGGCAGAACTTTATAGTTTTACAAACTTACCCTTGATGGGCTACTAAACACCGCTCGTTTTTGAATTCTTTTTGCTTTTTATTATGGTTAGTGTATGTAATTTAAGACGTTGAAGAATACTTGTAATACCATGCTTATAAAAGCAGGATTCTTTCAATTTCGATTACTTTGGGAAACTTTCTATGCATTTAATTGTTTAGAAACCTCAATATACTAATTACAGTAACTTAAAGGAGAGAAGAGGCTTATAAACACAGACAAAAAAAGCCATACCCCTATTCCAAGGGAAGCGAAACGCTCCCTTTTGATAACATTACACCGGAAGTTGTAGGTCCAATCTGGACCCACTTTGAACTGATTCTAAGTGTTAGACACAGCTAAACGTCGGGTCCAACGTGTTTGAATTAAATTAACGTTCTGAGAAAGAGACAGTAGGGTATTTTTGTAAAGTTAAAAAGGTACAGAGATTACACACTTTAGATTTCAGATGTGACTTTTTGTTGTAGTTAGTTGCTTGTAAAACTCTGTTCTCATGCTCTATTCCAGTGTCGGCTTCTTCGATATACCAACAATCAGAATATATACCCTGTCTTAAATACCTGCAGTCTGCATTCACAAGTAAAAAGATTTTAATGATCAACACCAAAACTAAACTTAACGAGGAGTTGACCACATCAAAAACATGAACAAGAGTAAATCTAAGAAGACAACAAGCAGTGACATTCGTTCTTTATAAGGACGGCAATTATGCAGTGTTTTCTCCTCGGTAGTTTTATTTTTGTTTCCCCTGAAACCAGAGCAGCATCTCCCTTTGACGATGTTATTCCTTGGTCATTTGTATCCAAGCCCGGTGAAACGACGTGGTCGTCCTGCGGTTTTACGGTGTAATCTCTCGGTCAATTGTGTTCAAGTCCGGTGAAAAGGGTCTACCAGGGACCGAGATGTATTTTGACGGTGTAATCTCTTGGTCGATTGTGTTCAAGTTCGATGAAAAGTGTCTAACAGGGTTAAATTTAACTTGACAGTAACTTCTTAAATTTCCTTGTCAAACGTTTGTCGCCGGATCTGTTAAAACACCAGGGAAACATTTAACTGTGCCTAAATATTTTAAATTTCCCGGTCAAACATTTCCGAGTCCGCTAAAATCTGTTTACTGGGGACCGTGATGTATTTTGACGGTGTAATTTCTTGGTCGAACGTTTCCGAGTCCACTGAAGTTACTTTTATCGGGGGTTACATTTAAATTGACCTAACTTCTTAAATTTCTTTGCCAAACGTCTGTCACCGAGTCCGCTAAAACTGTCCACTAAGGAAACATTTAACTTTGCCTAAATATTTTAAATCCCCCGGTCAAACGTTTCCAAGTCCCCTCCCCTCGACGTTATCATGAGGATGGGTCACACGCTCTGTACTTCTCACATCAATATCAGTTATGGAGCTGGCTTGCACAGATTTTGTGGTATTCTCAAATTTTCACGCACCCTTACGGATGCTTAATGTTTGTCATCCGATACATGTTGTGTAGGTGACGCCTCACATGCAAATCGTGTATCATTATTGACTCCTCCCTTGCCTCTGGGTCGATTAACGTGCAGATAGTTTGTGTGTGGTTTGATTGCCACGTTTGCCATTTGAACTTCTGCACTGGTTGGCTGGAAAAACTTTTTATAAAGGTACGTGTCAAATATCTTTAACTCCGGTGAAACCAGGGAGAATACAACTCGGCGGAAACCTTTCAAAATTCAGGGCCAGTGAAAACTGTCCAACTGAGACCATGATGTACATTTCCAGGAGCATTTTACATTTTCCGGCCAAACATTTTCGAGTCCTCTAAAACTGTCAACCAGGGACAATGATATACATTTTGCCAGGAATGTTTTAAATTTTACGGCCAAACATTCCCGAGTTCGCTAAAACTGTCTACCGGGGACCGATATGTATTTTGATGGTGTAATCTCTTGTCCGATTGTGTTCAAGTCCGATGAAAAGTATCTAACGGGGGCCGTAATGTATTTTGACGGTGTATTCTCTAGGTCAATTGTGTCCAAATCCTATGAAGATTGTCTACTGGGGACCGTGGTGTATTTCTATGGTGTGATATCTCGGTCAATTGTGTTCAAGTCCGATGAAAGGTGTCTACCGGGGACCGTGGTATATTTTGACGGTGTAATATCTCGGTCAATTGTGTCCAAGTCCACTTAAATATAGTTTTTAGAGATCGTAGTGCACTTTGACAACACTTGAAGATTTGTTGCTTTTTAGTATGTAAATTAAGACGTAGTGATTAAAGGAATACTTGCAATTTATGCTTATGATAGCAGGATTACTTTGGGAGCTTTATATGCATTTAATTGTTTACAAACCTCTATTAACTTAAGGTAGAGAAAAGGCTTGTAAACCCAGCAGAAATATATAGTCAAGAAAGCTATACTCTTACCCCTTTGATAACATACACTTGAAGATGTTCTACATGGTGGGTCATGTGGTTGGAGGTATGGGGAGCGAAACGTTCCCCTTCATAAGGATTCTAAGTGTTAGACTCTGCTACACTCTGGGTCACTGGTTTTGAATTAAAACTAATATGTAATACAGAGACAGGTGACTGCAGTTTACATTCACAAGTCAAAATATTGTAACCAATACCAGAACAACTAAAATTATCGAGGAGACACAACAAGGACAAGAGTACATATCAACAGACAATTAAAGCATAAAACGCATTATTTATAAAGGCAATAATTATGCAGATAATCTAAGAAACTTGATCAGCCGTGTCTCATCGTTAGGTTATGTTATGCTCTGTTAAGTTAGGTTTGTGCATGGAAATATGAAACATCGTCAGTCGTAGTTAGGTTTATTGATGCAGGTTTAAGTTAGGTTTGTCGATGCCAATTTTTGGACATCAACATCGCGCGCGTTGTTGATGTCCAAAATTGGCATCGACAAACTTAACTTAAACCTGCATCAATAAACCTAACTACGACTGACGATGTTTCATATTTCCATGCACAAACCTAACTTAACAGAGCATAACATAACCTAACGATGAGACACGGCTGATCAAGTTTCTTAGATTATCTGCATAATTATTGCCTTTATAAATAATGCGTTTTATGCTTTAATTGTCTGTTGATATGTACTCTTGTCCTTGTTGTGTCTCCTCGATAATTTTAGTTGTTCTGGTATTGGTTACAATATTTTGACTTGTGAATGTAAACTGCAGTCACCTGTCTCTGTATTACATATTAGTTTTAATTCAAAACCAGTGACCCAGAGTGTAGCAGAGTCTAACACTTAGAATCCTTATGAAGGGGAACGTTTCGCTCCCCATACCTCCAACCACATGACCCACCATGTAGAACATCTTCAAGTGTATGTTATCAAAGGGGTAAGAGTATAGCTTTCTTGACTATATATTTCTGCTGGGTTTACAAGCCTTTTCTCTACCTTAAGTTAATAGAGGTTTGTAAACAATTAAATGCATATAAAGCTCCCAAAGTAATCCTGCTATCATAAGCATAAATTGCAAGTATTCCTTTAATCACTACGTCTTAATTTACATACTAAAAAGCAACAAATCTTCAAGTGTTGTCAAAGTGCACTACGATCTCTAAAAACTATATTTAAGTGGACTTGGACACAATTGACCGAGATATTACACCGTCAAAATATACCACGGTCCCCGGTAGACACCTTTCATCGGACTTGAACACAATTGACCGAGATATCACACCATAGAAATACACCACGGTCCCCAGTAGACAATCTTCATAGGATTTGGACACAATTGACCTAGAGAATACACCGTCAAAATACATTACGGCCCCCGTTAGATACTTTTCATCGGACTTGAACACAATCGGACAAGAGATTACACCATCAAAATACATATCGGTCCCCGGTAGACAGTTTTAGCGAACTCGGGAATGTTTGGCCGTAAAATTTAAAACATTCCTGGCAAAATGTATATCATTGTCCCTGGTTGACAGTTTTAGAGGACTCGAAAATGTTTGGCCGGAAAATGTAAAATGCTCCTGGAAATGTACATCATGGTCTCAGTTGGACAGTTTTCACTGGCCCTGAATTTTGAAAGGTTTCCGCCGAGTTGTATTCTCCCTGGTTTCACCGGAGTTAAAGATATTTGACACGTACCTTTATAAAAAGTTTTTCCAGCCAACCAGTGCAGAAGTTCAAATGGCAAACGTGGCAATCAAACCACACACAAACTATCTGCACGTTAATCGACCCAGAGGCAAGGGAGGAGTCAATAATGATACACGATTTGCATGTGAGGCGTCACCTACACAACATGTATCGGATGACAAACATTAAGCATCCGTAAGGGTGCGTGAAAATTTGAGAATACCACAAAATCTGTGCAAGCCAGCTCCATAACTGATATTGATGTGAGAAGTACAGAGCGTGTGACCCATCCTCATGATAACGTCGAGGGGAGGGGACTTGGAAACGTTTGACCGGGGGATTTAAAATATTTAGGCAAAGTTAAATGTTTCCTTAGTGGACAGTTTTAGCGGACTCGGTGACAGACGTTTGGCAAAGAAATTTAAGAAGTTAGGTCAATTTAAATGTAACCCCCGATAAAAGTAACTTCAGTGGACTCGGAAACGTTCGACCAAGAAATTACACCGTCAAAATACATCACGGTCCCCAGTAAACAGATTTTAGCGGACTCGGAAATGTTTGACCGGGAAATTTAAAATATTTAGGCACAGTTAAATGTTTCCCTGGTGTTTTAACAGATCCGGCGACAAACGTTTGACAAGGAAATTTAAGAAGTTACTGTCAAGTTAAATTTAACCCTGTTAGACACTTTTCATCGAACTTGAACACAATCGACCAAGAGATTACACCGTCAAAATACATCTCGGTCCCTGGTAGACCCTTTTCACCGGACTTGAACACAATTGACCGAGAGATTACACCGTAAAACCGCAGGACGACCACGTCGTTTCACCGGGCTTGGATACAAATGACCAAGGAATAACATCGTCAAAGGGAGATGCTGCTCTGGTTTCAGGGGAAACAAAAATAAAACTACCGAGGAGAAAACACTGCATAATTGCCGTCCTTATAAAGAACGAATGTCACTGCTTGTTGTCTTCTTAGATTTACTCTTGTTCATGTTTTTGATGTGGTCAACTCCTCGTTAAGTTTAGTTTTGGTGTTGATCATTAAAATCTTTTTACTTGTGAATGCAGACTGCAGGTATTTAAGACAGGGTATATATTCTGATTGTTGGTATATCGAAGAAGCCGACACTGGAATAGAGCATGAGAACAGAGTTTTACAAGCAACTAACTACAACAAAAAGTCACATCTGAAATCTAAAGTGTGTAATCTCTGTACCTTTTTAACTTTACAAAAATACCCTACTGTCTCTTTCTCAGAACGTTAATTTAATTCAAACACGTTGGACCCGACGTTTAGCTGTGTCTAACACTTAGAATCAGTTCAAAGTGGGTCCAGATTGGACCTACAACTTCCGGTGTAATGTTATCAAAAGGGAGCGTTTCGCTTCCCTTGGAATAGGGGTATGGCTTTTTTTGTCTGTGTTTATAAGCCTCTTCTCTCCTTTAAGTTACTGTAATTAGTATATTGAGGTTTCTAAACAATTAAATGCATAGAAAGTTTCCCAAAGTAATCGAAATTGAAAGAATCCTGCTTTTATAAGCATGGTATTACAAGTATTCTTCAACGTCTTAAATTACATACACTAACCATAATAAAAAGCAAAAAGAATTCAAAAACGAGCGGTGTTTAGTAGCCCATCAAGGGTAAGTTTGTAAAACTATAAAGTTCTGCCGCGACTGTAACAAAATGATTTATCCAAAAAAACGTAAGACAGTTCACGCATGCGGAGAAGTTTACTGTAAACCCTGCGAAGCGTTCAAAGACCCCGCGCATCAGTGTTACATGAGGGTAGATAGGAGAACACCGAAAGAGCTTAATTTTTTGTTTATTTTCTTTGACTTGGAGACTCGCCAAGACGAGTCACTTCCCACGGGCCCTCAACAGAAAGTTCATAAAGTAAACTTGTACGTTTCTCAACTGTACTGCTTTAAATGTATTAATGGGGGTGAGTGTGAAACTTGCTCGGAACGGCAAAGGGTATTTGAAAAAGAACCGGTAAAACAGTTTATGGACTATGTAATGGAAATTCTAAAAATTTAAAGATGTTTGTGTAATTGCCCACAACGGGCAGGGTTTTGATTTCCAATTCATTCTACATCATGGAAGATACTAAATTTACCCCAAAAATAACGCCTCGGGGAACTAAAGCTATTTTGATTGAAGTAGCAAACGTAAGGTTTGTGGACTCAATTAGCTACTTTCCCATGGCCCTCTCTGCACTCCCTAAAGCCTTCGACCTGTCTCCCGAGAAAAAGAAGGGCTACTTCCCGCATATTTTCAACACTCTGGCAAACCAAAATTATATTGGTCCTATGCCCGACAAAAAATACTATTGCCCCGAGTCTATGTTTGAAAAGAAACACGATGATTTTGATGTATGGTATGACGAACGAGTCGCTGAAGACTACGTGTTTGATTTTCAAAAATAAATCTTGGAGTACTGTATTTTAGACGTAGAAATCCTAGCTCAAGCGTGTATTAAATTTAGAGCCATGCTTCTTCAAGAGTGTAACGTAGATCCGTTTCCTGAGGCTATAACAATAGCCAGCGCATGTAACGTGGCCTTCCGCCGTAACTTCTTAAAAGAAAATACTATTGGACTTATACCAAAATCAGGGTACCGACTTGCAGACAATCAGTCAGCCGTTGCTTTACAGTGGCTAACATGGGAGGAGGAGAAACGTGGAGTAAAGATTCAACATGCGGGCCGGGGTAAAGAAGTAAAAATTAAAGGAATGAAAGTAGATGGGTTTGACGGTGAGCGAATTTATGAGTTTCACGGGTGTTATTGGCACGGCTGCCCGAAATGTTATCAATACAGCAGAGAAGAACCTCTGCCGGAGGATCCTTCAAACAGTTTGCATCTCCGTTACGAGAGAACCAAGTCCAAAATGGCAAAATTTAATAGCTATGAAGTTGTAGTAATGTGGGAGTGTGAGTTTAGAGCTTTGAAGAAGGACAATAAATTAAATCACCTGATCCAACTGTCCATTCTAAACACACTTCCACTTAATCCTAGGTAGGATGGGTAATACTAAAACGTATTATAAATGTGAAGAGGGAGAAACAATCCAGTATGTTGATGTCTGATCCCTCTACCCATATGTAAATAAATATTGTAAGTATCCCGTGGGTCATCCTACTGTTTACGTTGGAAATGAGTGCCGAGAGAGAGGTCTTGAAGTAGAGGGCTTGTTAAAATGTAAGGTTCTACCTCCTTACAACTTGTATCATCCCGTACTCCCCGCTAAAATGAATAATAAATTGTTTTGTGCAGAACTTGCGGGGAGACTTTAAACCAAGGGGAATGTTTTGATGATAGTGAGGAAAGGGCAATGGTAGGAACATGGACCATAGGTGAAATTAGAAAAGCTGTAGAGAAAGGTTATGTGATTTTGGACATGTATGAGTAGTGGGAGTATGAAGTCGCCACATACGAGAAAGGTGGACTTTTTACAGATTTTATTAATAAATTCTTGAAAGTAAAGCAGGAAGCTTCAGGGTATCCCGCTTGGTGTAAAACACAGGAGGATAAAGACAAGTATGTTTCTGATTTATTTGAGCGTGAGGGTATTCAACTGGACAAGGACAAAATTGCTAAAAATGGAGGACTCAGGTCAGTAGCTAAATTAATGTTAAATTCATTTTGGGGCATGTTTGGTCAACGCGAAAACATGACAAACACTTCAATCGTGAGAGACTCTAAGGAATTTTTCAATTCGTTAACTCAACCAGGAATAAAAGTAAAGTTTGTTGAAATAACTAACCAAGAGGTTTTATTAGTTAATTGGCAGAATGTTGATGACGCCAATGAGGCTCTAAGAACTGGAAATGTTGTAATTGCGGCCTACACCACTGCTCATGCAAGACTTAAACTTTATGAACACTTGGATGCCCTTGGAGGGCAGGTCTTGTATTATGGCATGGACTCATGTATTTATTTATACAGGGGAGGGCTGTACAGGGTCCCTACGGGAGATTACCTCGGGGAAATGAGTGATGAGTTAGTAGACGAGTACGGGCCCGGCTCTTATATCGTAGAGTTTATTTCTGGGGGGCCTAAAACTTACGCATACCTTGTTTGGTCAACCAAAAAGCAAAAACTAGAATCTGTGTGTAAAATCAAGGGCCTCGCCCTCAACCTAAAAACCTCCGAAACATTAAATTTTGAACAATTGAAAAAGATGGTCCTCAGTGAAGCTGCTGAAATACTAGAAATTGAAGAAAACAGAATCAGGAGAACAAAGAGACGAGAAGTCATTACAGTAAGCGAAGTTAAAAAGTTTAAAATTACAGGACCCAAGAGGAAATTTAATGATGATCACGATACCTTGCCTTTCGGCTTTAAAAAACAAAGATTTGCTTAACGGAGCTGCCACTCACGCGGGTACTGAGTGCATATACCTCTAATAACTCGTTCTGTTCTGAGACGCGGTACTGAACGGACGTGCCTGTTGAACATATTACAACCGCTAACCAGGAGGTGTCTCTTTTCCTTTTACACAAGTAGGTTAAATGAAGATACAGAATATGGCATTATATGCTTGAAGTATGAGTTCTTACTTGACGGTTCAATAAATGCACGGGAATGACCTTTGGTGTTTTCGGAGTATATAGTAGATAAGATAACGGAGGACTCCTCATCAATCACCTACATTGAAGTATTAATAATGCATTGTGATATTTCAAGAGATGTATCGTTCATGCCCTTACCAGATTTAACGCCGAAGTTTTTTGATGATTACTTTAAAAATGTATTTTGTAGTTTTACGGAACTGCCTGTTTTTTTTAATCTTGAAGTATCACTCATCCATTTTCCATGACGCTACCATCGATAAAGGTAGCACCTTTCCCTATGGAGCAGCGTTACTCCTGTATATACCAAATGTCACTAGTACAGTTACATCATTCTGCTCCAAGTCACGGTACTGATTAGACGTGCTTCTGCGCTCCTTTTTCCTGTACTATTGAGTAAATTGTGACATGGCTGCCAAGTTCTATACATTCAATAACAAACCAGTATTGGTTCTGTTTGATAATGAAGGAAAGCCATGGTTTAAAGCTAAAGACGTAGCTACTGCTCTAAAACATGTTAATGGCGGGAGTGCAGTTCGGAAACATGTAGATGATAGCGATAAATTAACTGTTGGTAGTTTTTCTGACGCCCAAAAACAGGGCGTTGGGCCTATTGAGAAAACAACGGTTTTCATAAACGAAGCCGGATTATGTTCTTTGATGTTAAAATCAACTACTCCTGAGGCAAGGCTGTTAGTAAGAAGTTTGTTGCCGGAGAAGTTTTACCTTACTTACACAAATATGAAAGATGAAAGTTCACTTTAAATGTAATTTTTCTTTAAAATCACAAGTTCCCACTGTATGTGTGTGTGTGTGTGTGTGTGTGTGAATGAAGGTCCCTGGCGCGGGTGACGAAAAGCCCCGTAAACCTGAATGAAGGTCACTGGCGCGGGTGACGAAAAGCCCCGTAAACCTGAATGTGTGATGAAGGGTTTAGTAGATTGAGGGCCTGGCTAACACCCAGGTTACTTCTTGGAACAGTCCGCACGGTGGGACTTGTAAAAAATAAAATAAAATAAACAATAAAAGGAGGTAGCATTTTGTTATGGAGTGGCTACTACTGTGAGAGGCGATGGTTGGGGCCTCTCACCCCAGAGGTTAGGCCTCCAGGGGAAGCTCTGGGTAACCAAAAAGAACGCGCCGACGCTCCTACGGCCTAGCCTAAAGGCTTACCGTGGTGTGGAAACGTGAGCGTTCAAAATTATTTCACCGGGGTTAGGAGTGTTTAGCCGATAAATTTAAAAAGATCCCCGTTAAGGTGAAATGTAACACATTATAATGTAGCTTCAGCGGAGGCAGGAGTAAATGACCGAGAAATTTAAGAAGTTTCGGTCAATTTAAATGTAACCCCCGATAAAGGTAACTTCAGCGGGCTTGGACATAGTTGACCGAGAAATTACATGAACAAAGTACCACACGGTCCCCGGCAAGCAGGTTAATAAACCCGTGGAGTGGGGTTATCAGTTTCTTGCCTGTAGTTTTCTGCTGGTTTTTACAAGCCTCTTCTCTCCTTTAAGTTACTGTAATTAGTATATTGAGGTTTCTAAACAGTATAACTGTCTGACTTGGCTAGATTAGTGTTGTGTTTGTATTCAATTGTTTGATTTGGTAGTTTACAGTAAAGGAATTAAACAAACCCTGACTTCCATGTGTCAGGCGTAGTGTTGTATTTGTATGTGCTGGGTAACAGTAATCTTACTTTCTATTCTTGATCTTTAATGCGGTTTTGGTTAGAGTAGTGTTTTCTACCTTCCTTAGAGTTAACTTTTGGTAACTTGTAGTTCTGATTTGACTTGCGTAGTTTGTGTGTTAGTGTTTTTCTGACTTGCGTAGTGATAGAGGTACCGTGTCACGGAGTGCCCGGGGTCCTAGACGGTGGAGACTCGATGGATCTAGGCTGAAACACTGGCCGCAGGGAAACGTTTGACTTGGAAGTATCTGACCGAAGGATTTAAAACGTTGCAGGCCAAGTACATCAAGGCCCCGGGGCAGTTTTTAGCGGTATTGGGTACGATTGGCCAAGTTATTACGCCGTCAAAATACACCACGGCCTTTGAAATATTTTGACCGGGAAATTTAAATGATGGGAAAATAAAATGTACTCGCACAAGTGAAGCTGTTCAACAATCCTCCAGCCACAGGCCTCTGGCAGTTGCAATATATGAGTGGTTGAATCGGTCGGCTGGTAGAATACCCGAGCGGGACTTTAAACTTTTACCGCACGTTTGCCTCGAGAGCTTGAGGGTGCCATCTCTGTCAAACAAGAACAGAATTGTAAACAATCCGTGGCTTAAAGCAAAATATATTGCTGGGATTTTAGAATATAAAAATATGGAAACGCTAATAATAGCAGTTTTAGTTACAATGAAAAAAAGAAAAATATTTATTAATGAATAATGTATCTGTCTTTTATAATCTCATTTACTTACCGTAATGCATTCTTCGCAATACCTCCTTCCTTCCCAACGGTATTATGGACTGTAGTGCTGAATTGTAGTTTTTTCTGTGCTAAAATATAATATTGTGTTGAATAAGGTAGGGGGCATTTATTTTTACAATGTTGTCAAGTAATTTATTGTCAGAACAGATTTGTTTAAGAAAAAGTTTAGTTAGGCTAAGCGGAGTGTTCATCATGAAGTGAGCTTGACTGGTTCAGGATGAGCAGAGTTTGTGTGTTGAAGGGAGTTGGTGATTGACCAATCGTCACTCCACAGTAATTCTAACTCTAAAAATCCACCGTCTTCAGGTTTTTGGCATTATAAAACTTTCCTTATTATGTTTACTTTCAGTTTATTTGGTGAGGTATGTTGTCTTACCTCCCAAGCGATACTGTCCAGCGGAAGCTTAACACTTTTAGAAGTCTCCGACAAAGGTAAATGATTCCCCAGGGGAGATAGAAACCTCTAACTAATAATATAGATAAATATCTTACCTTGACAGCGACAATCTCTCCAAGATGGTGTTGTGATGACCCCGCAAGCATCACAGTGTAAAACCAGATTAAACGCTTTAGGATCTGAGAGAGTATCTGGCATGGTATATTTTATACAATGAAACAGTAGACCCCCAAGAGTGAAGTAGTATAGGCACTGTGGTCCACTGTAGGTCACCACTGTCTTTCACTGTAGGTTTGGGCTCAATACTTAAAAGCTGATGTTTGTTTAGAAATGCACTACATATATGTTCAATACACAGAGTGATGGTACCATAGACACTGCCTGGCTATATAATCGCCACCACTCCTCTCGGATTTATTCTGGGTTGTATTTTTCTTTGTTCTATTACAGCTTAGTTTGTAGTTTTAAAAAAATTCCCCCTGTGGGAGTTTGCCTTACTTAGCCTAGATCATGCTATGTTCCCTGCAATGTCCTTTGGGAGATTTTTGGGGGCATAATTCAAAGCAACGCTGAATCAATTACCAGCAGTGACACGTTTAGAGTAGAAGTAGCACGGATAAACATTCCAGTAGGTAAAGGAAGGGCAAGACCCGACTTTTAAATACCTTTGATGAAGAACCTAAAGAGGGAATCGAACCCGGGACCTCCTGAACCGTAGTCCAAGGCGCTAACCACTAAACCACCGCGTTCCCCCCGATTATGCTGCGAGATTTAAGGTATTTATTAGTACCCCTTCAATTATTTTGATACTTACCCGCAGTGCAGAGGTTAAGTTTTTTGTAAGATGTAAAGGATGTTAACAGGTACATACATACCAAATTTCATTAAAATCGGCCAAGCCGTTCTTGGGATATTGATTTTTAAAATATAGCTCCTTCAATCTTTTGATACTTTCCCGCAGTACAGGGTTTAAGTTTTTTTTAAATAGTAGCGGAGGTTAACAGGTACCTACATACCGAGTTTCATTAGAATCGGCCAAGCCGTTCTCAATATATTAAATTTTAAAGTTTTACACCCTCCATCATCCCCTAAACAACCCTCTTCTACCCTCAAACAAAATTGAAGGTTAGAGGATGTTAACAGGTATCCACATGTCAAGTTTCAATTATATCGTCCCACCCGTTCTTAAGATATTGATTTTTAAAGTATGACTCCTTCAATTATTTTGATACTTTCCCGCAGTACAGAGTTTAGGTTTTTGTAATATGTAGCGGAGGTTAACAGGTACATACATGCCAAGTTTCGTGAAAATTGGCCAAGCCGTTCTTGAGATATTTAATTTTGAAAATCTGCCCCTTCATTTTTTGAGATGCAACCCGCAATATTTTGGTTAGGACTTTTCATATGGGTAGATACCCCCCTGGAGTGCCTACACTACGTAGTAGGCAGTTTTCTGGGGTCAGAATGACCCTAGGACTTACCGTTTTCGAGATATTAGCGATTTTTGAGGTTTTTGCAACGCTTTCTTGTGATATATACATGTAATAGTTTTATATATTGGGTTAGCGGCACTTTCTTGCGAAATATACATTGCCATAGGTTGGTAACACATCGTGGCGTGACGTAATATATACATATAATAATTTAGATAGTTTGACATAATACATATAATAATTTTGCGTAACTAATTTAGGTTTTGTAGGTAGCGTTTAGAGTGGCAACACTGGCTAAGTGAGGTTAGATAGCCACTTACCTTTCTGGTGATGGTATATTATACACTATTATGGTACATATATATATATATGATTATACACTGTAGTATTATATATGGTACATATAATTATATATGATACATATAATTATGTATGGTACATTAGCTCTGCTAAGTTGGTAACACTTTGGAGGGAAAAATCTGGAGGGAAGAAAAGTGAGGTTAGGTTTGGCGCAAATTTTTTTTTGGCGCGCAAATTTGGCGGGAACGCCACCATGGGCGCCGCCATCTTGAATCACGTGACCTAATTAGACCAATCAGAAGCCAGATTTTAGGCCCATAAGACCCCATGTTGGGACCCATCTCCCGCGTTGACTACTGTGATAAGTTCAATTTATTAAAATTAATGATTTTTCTGAAATAAAAAGAAAACATTTTAAACTTTATGGTTTCTTACCACTAAGTTCCCCAGAAGTGCGGATGGTTTTGATAGTTTTAATATAAATCAACAATAAATTTTGGAAAGTTCCAAATGTTCACAATTTTAGTGGTTTTTGCGTGTTAGTTACCATCAAAATAAAATTATATCAAATAAAATCTACTCATACTTTTTTATCAAAATCGGGCCTTTTATGGTTCTCTAGGTCTGTATTTATCCAGATAGGGAGATAGACAGACAGAGATAGAGACGGACGGATATCACATCAAAATCTATTTGTTCGGGGTTCCGGGAGCACCAAAACAAATATTTTCCCAATAGCTCAACTACGAATACTTTAATAAAAATAATACTTTCTCCTTTCTCCATATACTATGTAAAGTAAAACATATGCATATACATATGTATAACATATACTGTGGAGAAAGTAAAACATATCATGACTAAAAGATTGAAGCAAATATACTTGAATAAGATCAACGTTTCAGAGGTCCATTTCGCTGGCCGGGCCATATTTGAAATCTAAAGTTTTAACAATACCACGAGTTAATGCTAGGTTAGTACTAGTTAGTACTCGAATATGAAGGTTAGTACCCTAAGCGTAACAGAGTTATTACCAAAAACGTACGCCCGGGCCAGAGAAATGCTAGCCCAGCCATGTGCTAAAATGAAAATTTCAACTATACCACGAGTTAATACTAGGTTAGTACTAGTTAGTACTCGAATATGAAGGTTAGTTCTCTAACCGTTACGGAGCTATTAAGCAAAACGTATGGTGGAGGCCGAAAGTGCCTGTTAAGCGGAGTGAGCATTACTATCCTATTACAAAAAGTAACGAAACCTGATTTGTGGTTTTCGATGGTTGTTATAGTTGTTCCATTATTAAATTGTGTAATAACTTATTATGACATAGTAAATTGAATGAAGCAAATGTGATTAGCACAATAAACATATATGTTTCATGATGGAAAATTGGGGTTTTTATAGTTACCAAATACCCCTACAAAAGATAGATAGGATGTAAGTGTAAGATAGAAAGTTCCTGTAATTTACAATACCTTTAATATTTTATGTTATTTGAGACCTTTTTTAATTTTTGGGTTACATTTTCCAAAAGTTTATTGTCATGTGGTATAAGCTGTGGTGTAGGTATGCCAGTGATTAGGTAGTAATTTAGAATTTCGAATCTGAACCAAAAATTATCAGTGGTTTGGAAGATAAAGGGTATATCACAAATATCAGTTTTTTTACACAAATTGCCCCCATTTTGAAACAAAAGATAAGTGATTTCTAATTTCACAAACTTGTTTTTCTGGTTTAAAACTTACAAATTATATATAACATGACATAGATTATGTTTGCAATTGAATATTCCAGAAATTTAAACTATTAACTTCCAGATTTTGGAACATCTTGTATTTGCAAAGAGTTAACATTATATTTACGTTATTTCTTGAGGTCGATTTAGTTGGGAGTAACTTTGGTTCAACCTTTTATAAGTTTTTAACTTCGTCTCCCGTCTGCCTGAGACACCTTTCGCGAGGCACCCTTTTATATGAAGTACTGTAGTATAGACTAAGTGGTTAGTGTATAGGCTACTATATAAAGAGTATATAACACCGGAAAATTGGCGTGTGCTTAGGTTTGACAACACAATTGTGTATTGAAGTGAACTGGCGATGGCGTCGGGCTACGAAATCACAAGTTAATTTGTATGTATTACATTTTAGTTAACTTGAATGTACCACTTGTGGTTGTTTTATATAAGTTAATAGTACATATTTACCATACAGATTAAAAGATAATGCCTCTAATGTAATTAGCATTACTAGACCTAAACATAAATAAACACACGGTACTAAAGTTAAATTAAACATAGAGGTAAATTAAATTTCCTTAACAGTCAGGTTATTCTTCAAGGTTAGTTTTAAATTAGTCCCCTCTACTTTTTTATACATTTTTTAGGTATAAACTTTGGACTGCAGCCGATCATTGATGATCAAGTTATACTTCATTTTGCCTTATTTCATATTTTCGGTTGCCATCGTGGATCCACCATTTTTGATAACGTACAAATAGTTTATCATATGTAAAGGTGGGGGTTATGGTTGTGACCCATCATATTGAATTTATTTTTTACGGCGAACACAATGCCGCAATCCATTTTTGAAAATCATTTTTTGCTCTAAAGGTTTTGGTGATTAAAAATAAAATAAAATAAGTATAACTTTAAATGTCCTAACCTTAAAACATGACCGTAGTCTCGTCATTTCATTAAAGAATGCCCATAAACTACCACAATAATTGTTGACTGGTATTCAGTTAATTCATTTTAAAAAAACATACATTTTCGGCCACCATATTTTTTTATTCATTTTGGAATGAGTTTTTTTTATCATGTTTCAGAGTTTTTGGCATTCATTATTCCCGACTTTTTTCACGCAAAAGCAATTCCGTAATCTATTTTTAAATATTATCTTTCGTTCTCTTAACAATAATTTTAAATAATGGGTCTAAACATCTTTATATTTGAAAAAAGATTGTATCCAATGTGACGGATCCAATATGACGACCGAAAACTTGCTCCCCTAATATAAATGGTGGTGGTTGGGGTTTCATATTAAGGAAATTAATTAAAAAGTGGGGGGGACTTCAAAACTCACTTTGTATAATAAGAGCAACGTGGCAACTTGTTATACCACCTATTCAGATAGCGGCCTATTTTGGTGTCAATTTTGACCAATATGTTTTAGTATTAACGGATTTTCATTGCCTTCAACAATCATCAATGATAAGATAAATCTATCTATCTATAATATTATAAAGAAGAGGTGGCTTCTGTATGTCTGTCTGTCTGTATGTCTGATGTTCCGGGTAAATGCAAATACTACTGAACCGACTGGGCTCAAACTTTACATAAAGGTAGATCTTGGACCTGTGCAACATATAGGCCTATTCACTTCCTTAAAATCCCCTCGGGCTACGCCCCATGAACGTCCTAAGTTTCAATGTTTACATTTCAGAAAAAGTAAACATTCAGAAACTGTAATGTGAACAGCTGTGGATTCTAACATTTGTCAGCTTAAGACCAGAAGCAAGAGCAGCTGTTTCAAGCTAACGTATAACACAGTTATTAGTATTTGTTCTTTTGAATATCCCGTGCGATGAAAGGGTACGTCAGCTAGTTTGTTATAAAGCCAAAGTTCGCCAGTGAAACTGCTATGGGTAAAGGCAAGTGTCGTGTAGATTGTAACATTTCTTCTGACTCTATTTTAATGATAAATATGTAATAAAACCTGCAGCTTCTGGCCCGTAAACAATTTCTTAGTTGGAATAAGTTGAAAAACTTACTTATATCTGTAGCGAGTTTAGTCATTTGTAAAAATAATAAACAATAAACTTGACTCTGCAGCAGTGACGAATAGTAGATGCAGTAGTTGCTTAATACTAATATTTGAAATGCATATCTGTTCATGGCTCATGTATCAATAAGGAATAGGGGATTAAAGATTCCTTGTTATATTATTATAATTGTATGTAAAACCCTTACTTTTAAAGTGACCGATTTAATGAGGTACCGTATAGAAAACTGAAAACAAAATAAACCCTGAAACTACGGAAACAACAACACAGCTATACTCCATCACTCGGGGCAAAACCAATCCGGTCACTGGGAACTGTCAACTGAGAACTGAGCTTCAAAATTAGGAAATAAAAGGTGGCAACTTATTTGCCGTATCAGTGTCGAACCCTTCCCACCCCTCAACGAACATCTCGCACCCCAACCTATTGTCTGCTCTCAAGGTCTCACACACACAGGTGAACTACAGTTGATGTTAATTCGTAATTTTCTCAAAAAAGGCAATAATTGCAGGATCTTTATAACATTATTATGTTTTACTGATAATAATTCGTTTTTTCTTGTATTTAGTGGTTGTTTCAGAATACAAATTAGATGAGATGTGATGAGATTGGTTTAATTTGAATGTAAAGAACAAATGTGAACACTGAACAAACTTAAAGAAAACCAAGTACCTTTTCGCTGCAATTTATTTAACATAAATAATATAAATGTCTAAACATCATCTATAAAAAAAACATTGTGGTACTAAAATAATTCAAATTAGTTTCCTAGTTTAATCTTGTAACACTCTGCTAACCCATTGGATTACAATTGTATTTAATTCATATGTTATCAAATGTTTCAAGTTATTATATAAAATCAAACTCCATAGAATAGAGTGTTATATGTTAGGGGCCATACGGGCAATACACACGTTACGTCGCTGCAATTTATTTTACATAAATAATATAAATTTCTAAACATCATCTATAAAAAAACATTGTGGTACTAAAATAATTCAAATTAGTTTCCTACTTTAATCTTGTAACACTCTGCTAACCCATTGGATTACAATTGTATTTAATTCATATGTTATCAAATGTTTAAAGTCATTATATAAAATCAAACTCCATAGAATAGAGTGTTATATGTTAGGGGCCATACGGGCAATACACACATTACGTCGCTGCAATTTATTTTACATAAATAATATAAATGTCTAAACATCATCTATAAAAAAAACATTGTGGTACTAAACTAATTCAAATTAGTTTCCTACTTTAATCTTGTAACACTCTGCTAACCCATTGGATTACAATTGTATTTAATTCATATGTTATCAAATGTTTCAAGTCATTATGTAAAATCAAACTCCATAGAATAGAGTGTTATATGTTAGGGGCCATACGGGCAATACACACATTACGTAAAACTTTTTTTTCGCCATTTCAAAACCCCCCTCTTACATATAACACACTATAACGCTTGACTATACCCCCACCCCCCAATGCGTTACGTAACTCAATCGTAGTAGGCTTTACAACAGCTTAATCCTTTTCAACATAGTTGTATTGACAATTTGGAATATGGATTTCAATGAATCAATAAACTTTAAATGACTTTCTTTCAATAACATTTTTTAATAACTTATTTCAAAGCAAAATGTACACAAATAAGACTGTTACTAATAATTATAAACAACAAAATAAACTATCACAGCTAAAACTTAACAAATTTAATTTGTAATTAATACAAATAGAAAACAACTTAAAACTAAAGATGTGGGTGGCAATGCGCAATACCGTATCCAGTTATGTCTTTACATCGTAAAACAACACAAAACATAGCTGTAAAGCAATTCAGAACTTACTCAAAACGCGTTATGTATTTATTTTTGCATGTTTAACTGTTATTAAAATAGTATGACGGAAGTATTTTTTATATAACAAACTGTAACCTTTATTTAGATATCAATTTGATAAATATAATTTGATATATATTTGATATGATTTGAATTTTAAAAGATTTATAACAGTATCTATGTATACGGTATCTATGTATACAGTATCTATGTGTTAGGGTTAATATGTGTGAGTTACGTAACCGTTGATCCAACCCCCCCACTTCCCACGCATAACACAGCATAACGCTACGGCATACCCCCTCCCACCCTTAAGTGAGTTACGTAATTTGTGTATGGCCCCTTACTGCTTTTGAGGCCTAAATTTAAAAACTATGTAAAATATATATATATACATTCTGAAAATATGGATAAATCAAATAGTTCATTTACGGGTAATAATAAATATAGTTAAGATTTTCATTTTCGCACATTGCCGGGCTGGCACTTTCGGCCCCTACTGTACGTTTTGACTAATAGCTCGGTAACGGTTAGAGTACTAACCTTAATATTCGAGTAATAACTAGTACTAACCTAGTATTAACTCGTGGTATAGTTGAAATATTCAATTTCGTGCATGGCCGGGCTGGCACCTCCGGCCCCCACAACATGTTTTGCTTAATAGCTTGGTATCGGTTAGAGTACTAACCTTGATATTCGAGTACTAACACTAGTACTAACCTAGTATTACCTCGTGGTATAGTTGAAATTTTAATGAAATCTTCGTGCAAACATTTAATTTATAAGTTGAGCCTTTGATGTTATTATTATTTGCTTGAAAATAGTAGAACACCAGTTACAGTACATACATTGAGATCAGTTGTCAAGTATGTAATTTATTTATGATTTACCTTAGTTTAAGAATCTGACTACGAGGTTTTTTAGAATGATGGATAATATTTTCTGGGCTGAAAGTAATAATCCTTCACTAGGGTTTTTACGACCCAGTCAAGGAGATGGGCAGGTTATGGTGGGGGAGGGGGGCAAACGACCTAGAGACGCTAATAATGATTTATTAAGTGCTAAAGTTACTTAAACCAGATCTTCTTTCTTCTCTTTGTTAGTTCGGTTTCCCTCCAGTTAAAAGTATACTAACCACGTTACACCTCAAGTAATTTCGAAGCCTTTTTACTTGGTAGATGGAATTAATAATTTTAATGGTGACTATGCCAACTAAATGGTTCCTGGTATTGTTGGATTTATAACATCTGACCATGACTTTGCCTTAAATGTTTGACACGTGGGTAAGGTAATTATGTAGAGACCCTGAAGCTGTATGAATTTTAATCATAATCGTTGTATGATGATTCAATTTTGTAAAATTTGAATATTTAATTTTTTTAGTGTCTTTTGCTAGGAGATAACCGCTAAACCACTCTTCATCATCATCCAAGGTTTGCAAAAAGACAGGCAGATAACACCACGAATAACATTGTTTGTAACCAGGGAGCATAAGAAATAATTTCACCGGGGACTCAAATTCGAAAAATGTTTCATTATCTATACTTTATCCTTATACTTTGTACGGACAACGTGTAAGGAAAGTAACAGCTCGCTCCAAGCTAATGGTTCAAACATTTACTTGAGAGTTTGTACACAATTCTTCCAATCCTTCTATCCAATTTTTATAAAAAAATGTATCTTTGAATTTGTACAAATTTTTCCCTAACTAAACAACGATGGTAGATTTACAGACTTAGATATTTTACGCTTGAATAATGCTTTATTGATTCAGAACACGCAGGAATGGTCGTTTAAAGAAATTTAAATGGTGGCAAATAACTAATCCCCTGCGATGGGGGACTGAGCAGACAAACAATAACACATATGGTAAAGACATGAATGCTAAAACAATTGTCTCCATAAATAAATAACATTTTGTTTCATAAATCCAGTACATAGCAATATAAAAAGTCAATAATATATGCTAAAGTCACCAATATTTAAAAAAGGCCAATATACAAAGATATAAACTTAAAAACTAACAATTGGTCCAAACAATTTACATTTACTTAACAATAGTATACTAGATAAGCTGAACTGATTGAGAAAATTACCATAGAAAATAAAAAAGTAAAACATACAAAGAATAGTCAGTACAATATTAAACATCACAATTACTAGCCTAATTTACAATAGTAGTACACTTGAAGTATTTTTCTAGATTATAGAAGAGATTACAAGCCAGCCAGCCATGTAGTTGTTTCTTAACGATTTTTAACTCTTCGACTGCAACTCTTCGTGTTTATGAGAATGTCTATGCCAACACTTAGCAAAACATATTTTACAACTATAAAACGCTTGGTTCAAACAAGTTAGGCTGATTTTTATCGGTAATTTTAAACCTTTTCTACAAAAGCCTGCAATCCTCCAAAGTAAAATAAGTAGAGGAGAACCCAGAAAGAGGGGCCGTAATCGGCGCTTTTTTCCCATGTTATTCTTATGGGGAGCCGTTTTTGCACCGACGCCAGCTCCCGCCTATAGAGCTCCCGCGCGCTGGCCTATATTAAATATATAGGCCTAAATATATATACCCTTGCCCATATTAAATATATTGTCCCCACCCCTCCTCTATATTTTTAAAAATTAATTTTCAAATTCTAAAAAACCATCTTTAGTGTTTATGGTCCGATTTGTTTAAAACTTGGATATGTTATTATCGCAGGCAAGTGTTTTAATAAATTACACTTACATTTCCCAAATTCACTATTACGGTCAAATTAAAAATTATTTTTGAAAAATACTGCCAATTGCCAACTTCTTTATTTACTGTCCGATTTGTCTGCAATTTGGATATGTTATTGTTCTAGGCAAGTGGTTTAATAAATTCCACTTACATATCCCAAATTCACTATTACGGCCAAATAAAAAAATATTTTTGAAAAATACTGCCAATTGCCAACATCTTTATTTACTGTCCGATTTATTTAAAACTTGGATATGTTATTGTCGTAGGCAAGTGTTTTAATAAATTCCACTTACATATCCCAAATTCACTATTACGGTCAAATTAAAAAATATTTTTGAAAAATACTGCCAATTGCCAACTTCTTTATTTACTGTCCGATTTATTTAAAATTTGGATATGTTATTGTCCTAGGCAAGTGTTTTAATAAATTACACTTACATATCCCAAATTCACTATTACGGTCAAATTAAAAAATATTTTTGAAAAATACTGCCAATTGCCACCTTCTTTATTAAATGTCCGATTTGTTTTTCAATTTGGATATGTTATTGTCCTAGGCAAGTGTTTTAATAAATATCACTTACATATCCCAAATTCACTATTACGGTCAAATTAAAAAATATTTTTGAAAAATACTGCCAATTGCCAACTTCTTTATTTACTGTCCGATTTGTTTAAAATTTAGATATGTTATTGTCCTAGGCAAGTGTTTTAATAAATATCACTTACATATCCCAAATTCACTATTACGGTCAAATTAAAAAATATTTTAGAAAAATACTGCCAATTGCCAACTTCTTTATTTACTGTCCGATTTGTTTAAAATTTAGATATGTTATTGTCCTAGGCAAGTGTTTTAATAAATTCCACATACATTTCCCAAATTCACTATTACGGTCAAATTAAAAAATATTTTTGAAAAACACTGCCAATTGCCAACTTCTTTATTTACTGTCCGATTTGTTTAAAATTTAGATATGTTATTGTTATAGGCAAGTGTTTTAATAAATTAGCCTTACATTTCCCAAATATTACAGTCAAATTAAAAAATATTTTTGAAAAATACTGCCAATTGCCAACTTCTTTATTTACTGTCCGATTTGTTTAAAATTTGGATATGTTATTGTTGTAGGCTAGTGTATATGCACCATCCACATTTTACAAATATTGCGGTTAAATTTTAAAAAATTTGGAAAAATACTACCAATTGGCAACTTCTTTATTTATGGTCTGATTTGTTTAAAATTTATATATGTCATTATTCTAGGCTAGTGTATATGTACCATCCACATTTGACAAATTAACCATAATGGTCAAATTTAAAAAATATTTTGAAAAATATACTAACAATTTCAAACTTCTTTATTTTCGGATATGTTATAGCTCTTATATAGGTAACAAGACCACACTACCACACGTTCTATTACCCATTTGTCTTTTTTTGTTTGTTTATTTTGCTGTAATCCCAAAACTGACTTTGCTGTTTATTGTCCGATTTGCCTACACTTTGGATATTGTCCTAAGCATTTATTGTCTGATTTATTTTTGGATATGTTATAGCCCCCAACTATATCTAAAATTACAATATTATTTCCACCTATAATACAGTTGATGTGTTGTTTGTTTTGCCGCAACCTAAAAACTAACATTGGTATTTGTGTTTTTACAAAACTATATTTTGTAAATTACTACCAATAACTCCTTTATTTACTTTTCGACTTGTTATATCCCCCTATATCTAAATTTACCGTATATTTTTCCCCTTTTATTGCTGTTTTGTCGTAACCAAACTTTGGATATGACTGCAATATATTACTGGCCATTGCATAAGTAAATACCCCATTTCCAAATTCACTTTATGAAAATAAATGCAAGCTTATTATATACATCCAGCCGATAAGTAATATATATCCACAATTATGGTCAGAACTGCCTAAATTTTGGATAGCCAATGCGATAGCAAAAATAAATTTTTAAAACCCAAAACAACTAAACACAAAACACTAATCTTTCTTTGTGCTTGTTTGGAGTAGTCTTTATTTTATCCAACTTAATTTTGCAGTTAAAATCAAACTTCCCACATTCTAGCTCCCTTTCCAGCCAGTGACATAAAGGTTACGAATATTTTCAAACTGTACAATATATCTTTTTCTACCCCTATGTTGGACTTGTTTAATAGCGCACCATATTCCAAATCCTCCAGTCTACTACATTCTTTAAATTTAACATTGCCTTTAATATCTTGCATCTCTATGTCTTCTTGTCCATTGTTACGGAAACTTTCTATTTTTGGAAAGGAATTGCCATAAAATGTTGCGGTTCCGTTAGTGTTAAAGCTTGCAAGTGGCTCGTTGGTAGGTAGATAAATAATGTCCAAATCACCACTGTATGGCAACACGCTATAACCTTGCCTATTCTTATTTATCTCTATAAATACAGTTTTACAGACACCTTTAACATAGTATACACCCCTCCGTCCATCCTTTTCTGCCAACACTCCCACAAACTTGTTGTTTACTACAAACGCATACACTATATAATGTCCATAATGATCTAGATCCTCCCAACGTCGCAGGAAGTAATCTTTTAATTTATCCTCTCTTTCCCTTCTTTCTTGTTCTTTAGCCAACTGTGCTTTGTATTCCTCTGCAACAGTATTTTCCACATATTCCAATTTACGCTTATTACTGTCAATGTCTTCTAATTCCAATTTCCTCTTTTTGGAACAACTCTCTAAGAAGGCTTGGAAAGTGGCTCTATTTCTTTAATAGTGTATGGGTACAGTTTATTGGTCCGGCTTCTTAAAACGTAGGGAGTAAGGTTAGGACTTTCCACTAAGCCTAATTCTTCTAAATTGATGTGTTTAGGTATAGTGGAGAAAGGTGTATTTGATTTTGTAAAACATGTGCCCCCAGATTTGATGTAACACTTATGCTTTACACTTATGGCATCAGGAAACTCCTCTATTACCTCTACATAGTTAGTTGGTAAACAGTTAAAGCTAAATGCAGATAGAGCATACTTTATTAACTTTTCCCTTTGTGTACTATCTTTTGGCAGTTTTAGTTGTACTCCAGTTATCTTCTTCGTATTACTATTACCCCAATATGCGTATTGTAATAAATCGTTAAACACTAAACAACAACTGTTTTGTAATTGATTGGCAACTTTCACCCACATCTTATGCAGAGGTACAGCATAGAATGGAGCATTTTGAAAGTACCGTTTGTTGTCTTCTATTAGACTTAAACAATCTCTTAAAGGTTCAAACCCCTTACCAAAACCTCTACAATAGTTATAGATTGTTGCCTCTAACCTTGTTATTCCATTCTCTCTAGCTAGTTTAGACGAGAACGTTTCTTTTAGTCTCACATCTGGACAGTTTACAAAGTTTATTATATGGTTTCCTATACTTTTAATTACTCCAGGGCTTGTAATCTGGCATATAAATTTATTATATATTTTTACCCTGCTATTTACATTAAACCATGTTAAACAGTCTTTACTAACATTATCTACAATAACATTATATCCATTCTTGTACGCCCCTTGGTAGCAAAAGTTAAAGTTTTCTGTAAGATATTGGCACATTTCCTCTTTATTAAATATTCCAGCCAAATCTAGTGTTATATCGAAATCCATAAGATAGTACATTTCTTTTTTCCAGATCTTGCAGTATCTTTGGAAGATCTTCCAACAAATCCTTAATTTTAACATTTGCAAGCTCTATTTTATAGGGAATTGCTATAGGATCATCATACTTTTGTTTAATTTGGTCAATATCTTTCTTTATTATTTGTAACACACCCTCGCTTTGGACCCCAGAGGACCTCTCCAAGGAGAATGGTAGTTTGGCCACAACACCATGTCGAGCTAAAGAGAACTTTTTAAATATTCCTCGTAAGTAGCTATTAAACGAGCCACATATTTCCTTCTTAACTTTAAATTTATTCCGAACGTCCCCATCACAATCCGTAACATTGGTTATCTTAACTAACATTATGTTATCACAAAACGCATCCGTTATAGATGTTAAGTTATTTAATTTTGGTTCGCCCTCGCAATAGTTTATATTACCTATGTCTGTAAGAAGGTTATTATTACGTAGATTTTCTAATAAAAACCATATACCGAATCTTTCGTTAGTAGGTTTAATACAATTTCCCAATAAATGGCTAACAGAGTACATTTCTTTTATACAAAAAAAAGTAGGGGAAACATGTAAACAGGACAGATTACACTATAGGCATATAGAGGTTGTAAATATATGGATATTGTATATAAACATAGGCGAGCGGTAAGTGTAACATGTAAGTGGACACCCATATGCAAATATGGAATACCCACTATTAATATAATTCCAAATTCGACTAAATAAGTTTATAGTCTCAATATAATTAACATATTAACTAACGGTGCCACCCCGCATTAGTACCCAAATTGTCGAAATTCTATAATTCTATTCTTAGTCCTTGTATAGTATTAGGTTTTGTACTATTAAACCCTACATTCTTATCCTGTGCAGTAGAGTAATATATGCATGTTATTTAATACAGATACGCACATTCTACAAGACCTATACATAGATCTGCTGTATAAGCAGCAGAATAGACGTCTCATTGTGTTGTTGTAAAGTAAAACATAAATGTAAATTGTGCTGGATACAACCGGCCAGATATTAGACAGGAAATGTGTTGGAAGTGTATTGCCAAAGACAAACACCACATAGTGCAGCATGTAATCAATCCATTACTATTTAGACAAATGTATAAGGTCAGTATTGGTACAACATCCGATATATTAGCCAAACCCAGTCCAAACATTGTGTCCTCAAAATGTTATGATTGTGTTAAATTTGTTTATATTACATATATTTCTTACACAATTTACAAACTATTTTTTGTGTCAGTTGACAGAACGTGTAAAGTTGTGTTAAATGGCTGTAAACCAGTATCTGTGCCTGTGTCGTAATGTGTTGGAGTGTGTTATTGTGTCTCTGCATTTGTGTTGTTTTATAAACTTTAAATATTACTATGTCCTTATACTCTTACTATTTATGTTACTATAATATTAATTTTTTACTGTTTGTTTTCCAAGTTTGATTGTGGGTTTGGCTAATATATCGGATGTTGTACCAATACTGACCTTTGTCTAAATAGTAATGGATTGATTACGTGCTGCACTATGTGGTGTTTGTCTTTGGCAATACACTTCCAACACATTTCCTGTCTAATATCTGGCCGGTTGTATCCAGCACATTTATGTTTTACTTTACAACAACACAATGAGACGTCTATTCTGCTGCTTATACAACAGATGTATGGGTCTTGTAGAATGTGCGTATCTGTATTAAATAACATGCATATATTACTCTACTGCAGGGGGTGTTGGGTTTAATAGTACAAAACCTAATACAAGGACTAAGAATAGAATTATAGAATTTCGACAATTTGGGTACTAATGTTAATATGTTAATTATATTGAGACTATAAACTTATTTAGTCGAATTTGTGGGTATTCCATATTTGCATATGGGTGTCCACTTACATGTTACACTTACCGCTCGCCTATGTTTATATACAATATCCATATATTTACAACCTCTATATGCCTATAGTGTAATCTGTCCTGTTTACATGTTTCCCCTACTTTTTTTTGTATAAAAGAAATGTACTCTGTTAGCCATTTATTGGGAAATTGTATTAAACCTACTAACGAAAGATTCGGTATATGGTTTTTATTAGAAAATCTACGTAATAATAACCTTCTTACAGACATAGGTAATATAAACTATTGCGAGGGCGAACCAAAATTAAATAACTTAACATCTATAACGGATGCGTTTTGTGATAACATAATGTTAGTTAAGATAACCAATGTTACGGATTGTGATGGGGACGTTCGGAATAAATTTAAAGTTAAGAAGGAAATATGTGGCTCGTTTAATAGCTACTTACGAGGAATATTTAAAAAGTTCTCTTTAGCTCGACATGGTGTTGTGGCCAAACTACCATTCTCCTTGGAGAGGTCCTCTGGGGTCCAAAGCGAGGGTGTGTTACAAATAATAAAGAAAGATATTGACCAAATTAAACAAAAGTATGATGATCCTATAGCAATTCCCTATAAAATAGAGCTTGCAAATGTTAAAATTAAGGATTTGTTGGAAGATCTTCCAAAGATACTGCAAGATCTGGAAAAAGAAATGTACTATCTTATGGATTTCGATATAACACTAGATTTGGCTGGAATATTTAATAAAGAGGAAATGTGCCAATATCTTACAGAAAACTTTAACTTTTGCTACCAAGGGGCGTACAAGAATGGATATAATGTTATTGTAGATAATGTTAGTAAAGACTGTTTAACATGGTTTAATGTAAATAGCAGGGTAAAAATATATAATAAATTTATATGCCAGATTACAAGCCCTGGAGTAATTAAAAGTATAGGAAACCATATAATAAACTTTGTAAACTGTCCAGATGTGAGACTAAAAGAAACGTTCTCGTCTAAACTAGCTAGAGAGAATGGAATAACAAGGTTAGAGGCAACAATCTATAACTATTGTAGAGGTTTTGGTAAGGGGTTTGAACCTTTAAGAGATTGTTTAAGTCTAATAGAAGACAACAAACGGTACTTTCAAAATGCTCCATTCTATGCTGTACCTCTGCATAAGATGTGGGTGAAAGTTGCCAATCAATTACAAAACAGTTGTTGTTTAGTGTTTAACGATTTATTACAATACGCATATTGGGGTAATAGTAATACGAAGAAGATAACTGGAGTACAACTAAAACTGCCAAAAGATAGTACACAAAGGGAAAAGTTAATAAAGTATGCTCTATCTGCATTTAGCTTTAACTGTTTACCAACTAACTATGTAGAGGTAATAGAGGAGTTTCCTGATGCCATAAGTGTAAAGCATAAGTGTTACATCAAATCTGGGGGCACATGTTTTACAAAATCAAATACACCTTTCTCCACTATACCTAAACACATCAATTTAGAAGAATTAGGCTTAGTGGAAAGTCCTAACCTTACTCCCTACGTTTTAAGAAGCCGGACCAATAAACTGTACCCATACACTATTAAAGAAATAGAGCCACTTTCCAAGCCTTCTTAGAGAGTTGTTCCAAAAAGAGGAAATTGGAATTAGAAGACATTGACAGTAATAAGCGTAAATTGGAATATGTGGAAAATACTGTTGCAGAGGAATACAAAGCACAGTTGGCTAAAGAACAAGAAAGAAGGGAAAGAGAGGATAAATTAAAAGATTACTTCCTGCGACGTTGGGAGGATCTAGATCATTATGGACATTATATAGTGTATGCGTTTGTAGTAAACAACAAGTTTGTGGGAGTGTTGGCAGAAAAGGATGGACGGAGGGGTGTATACTATGTTAAAGGTGTCTGTAAAACTGTATTTATAGAGATAAATAAGAATAGGCAAGGTTATAGCGTGTTGCCATACAGTGGTGATTTGGACATTATTTATCTACCTACCAACGAGCCACTTGCAAGCTTTAACACTAACGGAACCGCAACATTTTATGGCAATTCCTTTCCAAAAATAGAAAGTTTCCGTAACAATGGACAAGAAGACATAGAGATGCAAGATATTAAAGGCAATGTTAAATTTAAAGAATGTAGTAGACTGGAGGATTTGGAATATGGTGCGGAATTATTAATAAGCGCTATTAAACAAGTCCAACATAGGGGTATAAAAAGATATATTGTACAGTTTGAAAATATTCGTAACCTTTATGTCTCCAACCACTGGCTGGAAAGGGAGCTAGAATGTGGGAAGTTTGATTTTAACTACAAAATTAAAATTAAGTTGGATAAAATAAAGACTACTCCAAACAAGCACAAAGAAAGATTAGTGTTTTGTGTTTAGTTGTTTTGGGTTTTAAAAATTTATTTTTTGCTATCGCATTGGTTTAAAACATATCCAAAATTTAGGCAGTTCTGACCATAAATATTTTGTAGATATATATTACTTATCAGCTGGATGTATATAATAAGCTTGTATTTATTTTTTTAATCCAACCGTAATAGTGAATTTGGAAATGCACTTATGCAATGGGCAGTAACATATTGCAGACAAATCGGACCACAAAGTTGGTTTTTAGGTTGGTCAAAACAACATAACGACTGTATTATAGGTGGAAATAATATATGGTAATTTTAGATATAATAGTTGGGGGGCTATAACATATCCAAAAATAAATCGGACAATAAAGAAGATGGCAATTGATAGTATATTTTTCAAAATATAGTTTTGTAAAAACACAAATACCAATGTTAGTTTTTAGGTTGCGGCAAAACAAACAACACATCAACTATATTATAGGTGGAAATAATATTGTAATTTTAGATATAATAGTTGGGGGCTATAACATATCCAAAAATAAATCAGACAATAAATGCTTAGGACAATATCCAAAGTGTAGGCAAATCGGACAATAAACAGCAAAGTCAGTTTTGGGATTACAGCAAAATAAACAAACAAAAAAGACAAAATACTGTATTATAGGGGGTAGTGGAACGTGTGGTAGTGTGGTCTTGTTACCTATATAAGAGCTATAACATATCCGAAAATAAATCAGACAGTAAATAAAGAAGTTTGAAATTGTTAGTATATTTTTCAAAATATTTTTTAAATTTGACCATTATAGTTAATTTGTCAAATGTGGATGGTACATATACACTAGCCTAGAATAATGACATATATAAATTTTAAACAAATCAGACCATAAATTAAAGAAGTTGCCAATTGGCAGTATTTTTCCAAATTTTTTAAAATTTAACCGCAATATTTGTAAAATGTGGATGGTGCATATACACTAGCCTACAACAATAACATATCCAAATTTTAAACAAATCGGACAGTAAATAAAGAAGTTGGCAATTGGCAGTATTTTTCAAAAATATTTTTTAATTTGACTGTAATAGTGAATTTGGGAAATGTAAGGCTAATTTATTAAAACACTTGCCTATAACAATAACATATCTAAATTTTAAACAAATCGGACAGTAAATAAAGAAGTTGGCAATTGGCAGTATTTTTCAAAAATATTTTTTAATTTGACCGTAATAGTGAATTTGGGAAATGTAAGTGGAGTTTATTAAAACACTTGCCTAGGACAATCACATATCCAAATTTTAAACAAATCGGACAGTAAATAAAGAAGTTGGCAATTGGCAGTATTTTTCAAAAATATTTTTTAATTTGACCGTAATAGTGAATTTGGGATATGTAATTGGAATTTATTAAAACACTTGCCTAGGTCAATAACATATCCAAATTTGAAATAAATCGGGCAGTAAATGAAGGAGTTGGCAATTGGCAGTATTTTTCAAAAATATTTTTTAATTTGACCGTAATAGTGAATTTGGGATATGTAAGTGGAATTTATTAAACCACTTGCCTAGGACAATAACAAATCTAAATTGAAGACAAATCGGACAGTAAATAAAGAAGTTGGCAATTGGCACTATAGTATTTTTCAAAAAATATTTTTTAATTTGACCGTTATAGTGAATTTGGGAAATGTAAGTGGAATTTATTAAAACATTTGCCTAGGACAATAACATATCCAAATTGCAGACAAATCGGACCATAAACACTAAAGATAGTTTTTTAGCCTGAATTTGAAAATTAATTTTAAAAAATATAGAGGAGGGATGGGGATTGGGAAAATATATTTAATATAGGCAAGGGTTGGACATTAGTATAGGCTAACAAGGAAACTTGTGTAGGGCGGGATCGGGCGTCGGCGCAAAAACTGATCCCCATAAGAATAACATGGGAAAAAAGCGCCGATTACGGCCCCTCTTTCTGGGTTCTCCTCTACTAAAATACAATTTTGAGGATTGCAGAATTGTTCTATGTATAATTTAAAAAGACCCAATGTTTTTTTTTGAGTTCAAATATCGACTAATTCTATAAATATCATTTTTAATGTAAACTCGTATCCATATTTTAATGAAAGTGACCTTTGAGCGCAAAATGTTAACTGTCAGTGCTGTAAGACACACTTATGTTCATATACACATAACCCAGAAGTATGCATAAAATGCTTCACTATACAATTTTGTACCTTACTATTATAATACCCCGTCGCAGCAAACCTGCGTACTCAGCGAATTTCCAATGCATATATATGTGACTCACTACTAGATAGAGCTATTTACCAAGTTACACAAGAATACATCCATAAATAAGTGGTATATAGCATTTTATTTATTCTCCATAAGAATAACATTAGGGTTGAGGACGCAGGTTTGCTGCAACGAGGAAGATAAATAATGTTTTTGTTTTTTTTGCAATAATCAATACAACTGAACCAGGTGAAGCTACATACCAAGTCCTCTTAATGTAGGTTCATAATTAAGGGAGATATACAACTTTACTTATTCTCCATATGAATAACATGGGGGCCGAGTATGCAGGTTTGCTGCTACGGGGACTATCAACAAAAAACTTGTTTTTTGTGCTAATATCAATATACCACAACTAGTTGAAGCCACATACCAAGTTTCATCAATATACAATCAAAAATAATCGAGATATAGAATTTTATTTATTCTCCATAAGGATAACATTGGACAACGTACTGTGTTTAGCACTTTGAATATCTCTGCAACGGTTGGACGTAGAACAACGATTAAAACACCAATATGTTTGTTTCGTTGAGCTAAACACATTAATGAATAGAAATGTGAAGTTTTTGATAACACTATCTGAGAAAAATCTAAAAACCTTTTTCCCATAAGATTAACATGGGACACGTTTTTTTGGATTTTCTCCGCAACCACTTAACCTAGGTTAATGATTCAAAATACTAAATTATTTGTTTTTTTTAAGGTCTATAAAATGGATACAACCAAAGTTGAGTGTTTTTCATATTTTGGGGTAAAATTTGCAAAAAACAGATTTTTGGAAAATTGTAAACCCCCATAAAACCCCCTTCCCATAGTGCGATCGATCTGGTTTTCGAACTTAAAGTCATAAATGGTACTCTCCACATTTGTGCCAAATTTCATCAAAATCGGGTGTTTCTTTCAAAAGTTATCGCGGTAACGGACACACATATATATATATATATAAATTTGAACGAATAGTGTTTTTGGCATCTGGGGACCTCAAAACGAAAAGTTATCATGGTCTCGGGCTTAAGTCTTACCATGCCACCTACGGTAATAGCTTCTTCCCTATAGGGGAAATTCGCTAAAATCTGACCGTAAAACTACCACACCATAAAATGTTAAAAGATTATCGCAGTTACAGAAATTAGAGGTAACATGAACAACAATCCAATTTTTAGTAGCATCCAATTACGCCTAGAACTAATGGTTGTTTGTTGATCCTATCACGTAAGCTTGGTAGAATCAATAACGAGGATTGTATTTGCAAAACATTAAATGGATCCCCTTTTTAATTTGAAATAACATAACAAATGTAAAAAGGTTTCATAAAATAATAATTAATTGGTATATACAATATGCGTTCTGAAATATGAAGTTTTTGATAATTTATATTATTTAAATCCATTTTTGTGATAATGTGTTACGTTTTAAGTAATGTTCGATGTAACATCTATCTACATTTTCTAATAATAACGCTTTTGGCAGTTTTATTCTCACTTCTCTTTTTATTTTTACCTAAACTTTTCGATGCCACTTTGGACATAATCATCGGTAGAAATACATCTATGTTTGTAGTGTTTTGTATTTTATTTGACCTTTATAGGGAAACATAAATGGTTGGGTTTATTTGAAGAACATGATAGGAGAAACAATTGTAAACATTACCAAGACTAACTTTCTGTCTTATTTGTATGCTGCGTTAACTTATTTATGAGGTATGGAATAAGTTCTGAAGCAAGAGAGACTTGAGAATTTTTCTAAATGCCGTACATACTTAATACTACTATCCATATTACCTAAATAACAACGTACCCTATCACGATAATCATCTTCTAAAAAATAATTAAAACAACATTTCAATCGTCGAAGCAATTTTTTGTTTAAAAAATAAACGTATTGATTACTCTTTTAGTCAGTTTATGGCATTTTTAATCTGCATAACGGTGATACTGAAGGTTTAATAACTGAAAAGCTTTTCGAAATATAGTAGATGGAGCAAACCGGTAGGAATGTTCGTCCAATAATTGGAATTATATAGAGGAGAGGGTTTACCGAGGAAAATTGTTTCATTGTTTCACCTGTCTACTGTGAATCTGAATAGCTCTTTGCGAATATCCGATTAATAAAAACACCGACTCGTTTATTATCTCTAATGTGATTGTTATTGGCTAAACAATCACTAATACTAATGTCAAAAAGGTAGAAACTATTTGTGTCGTAATTTGTATCTATTTTCAAATACATTTCTGAAAATAAGACATCAGTTGGTAGCTACAGTTAATGAATCTAATTCTATAGACAAATGGTTATAGCCCTACCTAAAGTAAGCCGTTCACCAGTTCCTAAACTAACTCTCCTCTCTTGCATTCATCATAAAAGAAAATTGACCGTTTTTAATATAAATCAACCATTTTAATAGATCAGTCCCATACAACTCTGAATCCTATGTCAAAAACAGCATCGAAAGTATTATTGAAGGGATTAGGATAAACTTACAATATATTAATAATAAATAAGGTAAGTTAAGGTGTTTCGTTGGACAGATAAAGGTTGGGAAAAATTACATCGTGGTGTATATATGGGGACGAAGGACCGTAAATTTAAAGTAGGTGGTGAAATGGTAAGAAATGTTTCAGGTATTTATAAACAACAATTGAATCCACAAGTACAAATATACATTATTATATTCAATTATGCAATATTAATGTCTAGTTAAATAACTGGTACAAAAAATTCGTTGAGCTTAAAAGATATCACTAACCAGTAACCACACATTTGAGTTCGTTGATAATACTCTTGAGGCAAGTCCAAGACCAAAATGTCACACACAAAATCTGGGTTTAAAAACTGTTCTACATATGGTTGGTTGACATGTTTTGCAAGACAAAATATTAAATGGATGAGTGACTGGAGGTTATTAAAAGGATAAATGAATCTTAGTTTGAGGATTGATGTATGATTGGGACGAAGAAATGTGAACTAGTGATAGAAAGAAAATATTTATACTAAAAACAAAGGAAAATAAACATATGAAAAAATAAAGGTTTTAAAATCAGATATTAGAGATGTTTATGAAACCAGCAAAATGTTGTAGAAAGTTGGGAAGTCGTGATGGGCCCACTTTCTGGTTAAATAGCAAAAACAAATTAATATAAACATTTTAAAGTATTGAACATAAGATGTTGTGCATTTGGAAATGTTGAGAGTTTAATCAATCAACTATTTTTAAAGCAGACATAGCTCATTTCATTTATTGTACTTTTTTATATTTATTATTAACTATTCCAAACATATTTTAACTTTTTAATTAAAAATGTCAGTTTACAATGTCTATCCATGTTCTCTTCGTGAATGTATGAACGGCACTAGCCCCAGTACGTGATTGGCATTTTTCATCTAGAGTGAATAAGACATATCAACAATATAATTATTTTAAGAGATAATGTAATCGTATTTAAAATATTTTATAAACCAATAAAACGTATGTATATACAATGCAAGCTTAAATTATCGAATTTCCCCAAAGGGAAGAAGCTATTACCGTAGGTGGCATGGTAAGACGTAAGCCCCAGACCATGATAACTTTTTGTTTTGACACAAAATAAAAATTCATCTGGTATGCAGTAGAAAGTATATCGTTTGAAGACTGGTTAGAGGCTGTTTAAAATACCCTTTCATCATTTTCCTTCCTTTAGGCCACTTTGAACGAATTCTAAGCATATGTATTCACTTGTGATCGTAAATCTCGGTTGCAAAAGTAATACTTTAATCTGTTTCGTAAAGTTAACATTGTTTAATTTTGATTAGCAAAAAACCGGTCCACCACAGTTTTAAATACGTATTTCTGCAAAACAACAACTCCAAACACTAAACTTTACCTTTGGATAGTGTCATAAATATATTAAATCTTGACCCACCTTTTTTAACTCAGTAAAACAAACTAATAAGACAATAACCAGCACCCGGTATACATAGTTAAGAAACAGCGAACTAGAGTAAACTTGATCTTGGGCTCAAGTAACTTTATAACTCATAAATCATTAGCAACCTCCATGGCTTTACAGTTGTACGTGTCTTAATCCTTAGGAATTAGTGAATCACATATGATATAGACTTACAGTACTTATTATATTTATTTTCAATTTCAATATTCCTTTGATTAAAAAACAACTGTTTTTTTTATTCCTGTAGTAGGTGTTAGAAGTAAAAGTCATTTGGTGCTTACTAAATCGCATGTGAGTTATTAGAACTAATGTTCCTATACGTATTTTTTAAATTCTTTTTTGTCATATGATAAGTATTTTGTAAACTATCATCCTGAGTAATCCTTCATTCTTTTATCTATATCATTTTGAATTATTTAATCTATAATTTTTTGCATTACGGTCAATAGATAAACTTTACTTCTAACAAAAGGTGATCGTAAAATTTGATATTTAATGTGTTCTTAGCGATATTTTATTTAGTATATTTAGTATTATCATAGACAAACAGTAACAAATTGCAACTGGCGTTAAAAAAAAATACTAACATAAAACTAAGCAGTTTCTCCATTTAATTATCATTCATAATTAGCTTTTGTTTACGAAATATCTTTTGTAATAATGTCTGTCAATATAACGTTGTCAATCAAAATGAGGTGACTAAGATCACAAATTTCTTCAATAAACAGTTAATACCTAATTCACTGTATTTACACTTAAGTAACTGAGGTTACAAATGAGGGTTGCTAATTATGTTCGCTAAAATAATATCGAAACCTTATCGAAACTCTTTGTCAAAGAGATATCTCGAAACTTCAATGTAAGCTTATGACAAAAGATATTACAAGTTAGATTTGTTTAAATGCTTTTTTAACGGTATTTTGTTTATTATGCGGCCATGCAAATATAAAATTCTCAAAGCACATTTAATTTGTACTTAGAAACGGGAGAGCATGTTGATTTTGTGCATAACGCTTCGTTTAAAAGAGTGTGCTAGTGAGGTTCGTGAAGGGATACTTTAATTTAATTGAGGTTTGTTTGACTCACCATCGACGACACCGAGGTTGATACTTTTACCGCTTATTCCAGTCGATTATCTCATGGACACTATTAAAGAAATAAAACTAAAAATGTATTATATGATTATATAGTTACGTTTAATTTATTTAGTACTTTCACATTCAATGATAAATGTTTAACCCCTAAGTGAATGCTTATTCACAACAGCAACATCAGTTCATCCGTCACCTAGAGCACAGATCTCCCCAGGGCACAGTTAACACAGTCTCCATCCGTCTCTGTTTTACTTTATTCTGCTAGAGGACTTTCACTGTGGTTACCTAATAATATTTTTGAAAACATAAATATTACAGATGTTTTTAAAAATATATTCTCAGTTATTATTATTCATTGAGTGTATTCAATTTTGTGCTTTGAATTGTTTTCCGATTGGGTAATTGTGTTTACTGTCAAGAGCTGGTGTATTTACGAATATTACAACACATTTGAAGTTTAACTCCGATTTAACATGGTTTGTAATTACAGTACTGGGAATACTTTATTTTAATTACATAGGATAATATTCCCACGAGTATCTATCTTAAATTGGGCTTGATTATAATTGGGTAGATTTGTGTAGAGTGTAAGTCGAATGGTTTACACCTTAGTATCCTTCAGTATTTTTAGCGAATTTCCCCTATAGGGAAGAAGCTATTACCGTAGGTCTCATGGTAAGACTTAAGCCCGAGACCATGATAACTTTTTGTTTTGAGGTCCCCAGATGCTAAAAACACTATTTGTTCAAATTTATATATATATATATATATATATATATATATATATATATAAAACATACAATACAATACAATACGTTTAACGAAAACGTAAAACTGGTTTACGTTATACATACCAAATTGTATTAATGGATATTCATAATTAAGGGAGATAACACGTTACTTATTCTCCATCAGAATAAAATGGGGGCTGAGTACGCAGATTTGCTGCTACGGGAAATATAGGGGAAACATGTTTTTTAGTGCAAATATCAATAGACCACAACGATATGAAGCAATATACTAAGTTTCATCAGGATAAGTTGATAAATAAGCAAGATATACAATTTTTCTTATTCTCCATAAGAATAACATTGGACATCGTACTGTGTTTAGCACTTTCAATATCAATACAATACAATACAATAAAATACGTAAATATTTATATCTCCCTTAATTATGAACATAAATCATTAAAACTTGGTATGTAGCTTCGCCTGGTTGAGTTATATTGATAATTGCAAAAAACCCACATTTTTATCTTCCTCGTTGCAGCAAACTTGCGTTCTCAGCCTTAATGTTATTCTTATGGAGAATAAATAAAATGCTATACATCATTTATTTATTTAAGTATTTTTATGAAACTTGGTAAGTGGCTTTATGTGGTAGTAGGAAATATATTCATGCATAGGAAATTCGCTGAGTACGCAGGTTTGCTGCGACGGGGGTATTATATATCATAATAAATATAAATTTACCGTTTACGATGTTTAAAAAAATATTACCACTCCATGTCACACCCACGAAATATCACCATTTCATATCAAACCCACGAAATATCACCACTCCATGTGACACCCACGAATATCACCACTCCATGTCACACCCACGAAATATCACCACTCCATGTCACACCCACGAATATCACCACTCTATGTCACACCCACGAAATATCACCACTCCATGTCAAACCCACGAAATATCACCACTCCATGTCACACCCACGAATATCACCACTCCATGTCACACCCACGAATATAACCACTCCATTTCACACCCACGAATATCACCACTCCATGTGACACTCACGAATATCACCACTCCATGTCACACCCACGAATATAACCACTCCATGTCACACCTACGAAATATCACCACTCCATGTCAAACCCACGAAATATCACCACTCCATGTCACACCCACTAAATACATTATGTCAAGGGTCTCATATTGTTTGACAAAGGGATTAAAATCAGCTGTTCAAGACTCTAATTCTGGTTTACTACTAGCAGAGCAAATTATAAGAGGAATTTATGGTGCATTTTGAAAAAAATACTGAACAAACTATTTAATTTGAATAAAACAAATACAGGTATATTTATAGTTATTCTTACAAGGATCTTTGTTACCAAATAAAATAATGTAATATAGAGACAAGAAAGAACTTTGGACAATTTCCGTCAATTCCCTCTAGATTTGTGGCTCATCAAACTCAAGATGTGTTCGTCGGTCCATGGCCCAGCCTGGGTCTATAGTAGCTAGACCTCATGTGGGGTTGTCAGCAGTTCATTTACAAACATTTATGTTCGAGTTGACAAAACAAATGTAAATCAACGTTTCACCTCAAGTTGTTGTTTTATAAAAACCCTACATGTAAACAATATGTAAGAATTCATCAAATGTAAATTTGGATTTCAAAATTGGATTGTTTTCAATGGAGTTGAACTAACTTTGAATAAATTTACGTTAAGACATATGAGGTATATTTGTTGGTTAAATTTAATTGTTGAATTTTCTTTACTTTTTATGGGAATAATAGTTCGAGGGTGACTGCCTGAAAAGAGTAGTTTTGAGGATTTTAACGCAGTTCCTGGTGACAAAACAATATTTACTAGGTCACTGTCCGTCATATACACTTGGTCTGTCTGGCCACGACCGAATTTAACTGAAAGCCACATTTTCTAAGCAGTTTTTTAGCGTTTACCGCACGATTTATGAATAAATATTTAAATACCCCCGTAGCAGCAAACCTGCGTACTCAGCGAATTTCCAATGCATATATATGTATCATAATACCACATAAAACCAAATACCAAGTGGCATCGATATACATTCATAAATAAACTATTTATGACATTTTAATTATTCTCCATAAGAATAACATGGCGGCTGAGTAAGCGGGTTTGCTGAAGGAAGGAACACAAAAAATGGGGTTTTATACAAATATCAATATAAGTCAAGTAGGTAAAGCCACATACCAAATTGTATTAATTTATGGTCATAATTAAGGGAGATAACACGTTACTTATTCTCCATAAGAATAACATGGGGGCTGAGTACGCAGATTTGCTGCTACGGGAAATATAGGGGGAAAATGTATTTTAGTGCAAATATCAATAGACCACAACGATATGAAGCAATATACCAAGTTTCATAAGGATAAGTTGATAAATAAGCGAGATATACAATTTTTCTTATCTCCTTAAGAATGACATTGGACAACGTACTGTGTTTAGCACTTTCAATATCTCGGTCACCAATTAATGTAGAGCAATGATCAAAACACCAAATTGTTTTTTTAAGCTGAATTTATTGGTGAAAACTAAAATTGGATTTACTAACATTTTATATGTAAAAAAATCAAAAAACCCGTTTTTGGGTTACAAAACCCCCCCAAAATACCCCTTTGGATAGTGCGATCTGGCTGTTTTTCGAAATTTAAGTCATAAATGATGCTTTTCATGTTTTTACCAAATTTCATCAAAATCGAATCATTTTTAGGAGAGTTATCGCACCCACGGACACACATATACATATATGTATATATCATCCCCTACCACAGAAAATTTGTTTTCCAGACCACCACGTCTCGTATTTAAACAGCCACAAAATTTGAAAAATATGTTGGTGAGACCCAAAATTCAAAATTCTCGGCCTGAAAACAATTTGGAAATCAATCACTGCTGCGAACCTTGCCACAAACCTCGGTGTGGCATTTGCAAAATTATGTGTAATACAACTGAATTTAAAAGCAGTGTCACAAACAAGACTTACCCAATAGTTGGTAAATCAACCTGTGACACCCACAATGTGATTTACCAACTATCGTGTAAACACTGCCCAAAATATTATGTTGGTCAGACATCGAATTCCTTGCGAGTACGTATGACTGGCCACCGTTTTGATGTGGTACATAAAGACAAACGAAAACAAATTTATAATCATGCAACTCACCACAACCAAAATTTTGAAGGGTGCTATGAACTAAAAGCACTTCAGGAAATTAAACCACATCAAAATCCAAAATATAACCAACTGATATTAAGAAACTCTGAATTGGTACATCAGTTGGTATTAAAGACCAAGGTTCCTTCTGGGTTAAATCTCAGATAATTATTTCTTAAGTCTAAAATAATTCAACTTAGCTGACTTTAATTTTTATTTTATTTTTTTACCTGTACCTAAAATCACATGTTTTAGTTTTTAAAAGTCAGATGTAAAATATTTGTTTATTTTTATTTATTTATTGTTCAAATTCCATTCTTTCTCCTTTATTGCTTGAAAACGTTTGTATTATAAACGAAAATTCGCAAAAAACTTCTTTTTCATAATTCTCTCTGTTTTAATGTGTTAGGATATATATATATATATATATATATATATATATATATATATATATATATATATATATATATACAGTTTTGAACGAATGGGGTTTTTGGCATCTGAGGACCTCAAAACGAAAAGTTATCATGGTCCCGGGCCTAGGTCTTACCATGCCGACTACGGTAATAGCTTCTTCCCTATAGGGGAAATTCTATAAAACTATTCCAGGACAAGTTAAAAGCTGTTATATTTTGTTATCTTTTTCAATCTGTATATTGAAAATGCTCACAAAAAACCTATTTTCGTCCTCAAACTTTCTTCTCTAATTGCAAGTCTAACTTTACCTGGTAGGAATTTAGAGGAAATAACATAAATACTTTTTAAATAAAATAATTTAAGTTATTTTTTAAGGTTGTAGATGTTTAAAACATATTTAATACGTTTTAAACATGAACCTATCAAAAACTGTGAATGTTGTTAGTGATACAAATTCTGTGGTCTAGCAATAAATTGAAAAGCTCTCTGAACTGAATATGTAGGTGGTCAAAAACATTTACTTTAACTAGAAATGGCACAACGCTGCAACAGTTGTGTCGACCAGTAATATTGATTGGCCAGCTACGGAAGCTGGCTATTGCACCTTGTGCTCCTTCCTCCTTTTATCCCTTGAATTACATTTGCTAGTTACTATATTAGCCATTTAAACATTCTTGATGTTACAGACAAATGTCGTGGTTAACAACATGTTGAAATATGTATTTATTTATTTAAGAATGTTTTTCAGGAACGTATATGTAGTTCCACCCTAAACCTTTAGCCTTTAATGTTATATAAGACTAAACGTTCTATTTGTCAATTATATTACGTTAAATAAATTTACCTTGTAGTAATTTTTTTGATTCAAACTTATTTTACCACACTATGTATACGCTTCATTAAACCTAATATAATGTTAGTAAGAGGTCAAATGTATTTATTATACTCATGTCTTAATTTTCCATTAGTGAGCTGAATATGCAAGTAATTATTTCAAAATGGAGGTTTCTAGAATGACCTAGTATTAAACCTAGAAAGTTCCCGCTACATAGGAGTATGTGAGAGGGCGTTTCTCGTTTTGGCCAGATGGTCCTAAAAAATTCTCTTCCCAGCGCGCTCTACCTCCTACATTCTTTGTCATACAAATTAAATTGACATATGAATATTATAGGAAATTCCTTCTCCTTCAACTATGTTCCCTATAATTTATCCGATAAATCGCATAGTTTTAAAGATATACATAAAAAACTAATAACGTGCAGAATATTTAAGATTTGTTATGATTTTCTCAGTGAAGCCGACCTTTTTCAAGATGGCTTTTGAATTCAGCACCTCAAAAAATTCAGAACTCGGTGAGAAAAAACTTCCAGAATTTGTTCGAGAAAATTACCATTTGACTGGACTAGATAAAGATTTAGTTTATGTCTAACACAGTAAATCACCATTATTCTAGGGTGCCAGGATGTGGCAAACTCTTTGCTTTCTTCCCCCTAGCCTTACCTTAACATACTAACCCATATAACTGTATAGTAGTAGACTCGAAAGCGAATGGCCTCATACCATCATACCAAAATATAATATTTTATCTTAATTAAAAAAATGGTTTAATGGCCCGTTTATATTTTTAATTGAATTACATTTTCTAATCGACTGGTGGTCCATCGTTCGTGTATGTTATTTCATTTATTTTATTCAAAGGTCAAAACTATGACCTTTAGTCTATTTGATGTGTAATCGGTCCAGCCCCCAGTGCGATTTTCACAACCAAAGGTAAACCTGTTCTGCAGAAAACTTCACGGGTGATTCCACCGAGGGTTGTCAGCCACACAGTTCATACACATTGCTACCTTTGAAACGAGAGAAACGATATTTACCTGTGTAAACGTTAAGTAAAAGTAATACATTTGAATTGCTTTAGTCTCAACGCTTTCTCTTCGTTTGTCAGTCATGAATGATAGGTAACATTTTAAGATGTTTTAAAAATGTAGACTACATAACTATTGTAGATTACGGTAATGTGAAATCCAATCACTTGGATTATAATAAAACCAAAGATTCTGTTCAGATTAGTAAAGGCTTTTAATAAACAAACTAAACATTATTTACCAGTCATAGTAAATTCAAAATATAACATCGTATAGTGAACATAGTACTTGGAAAGTATATACAGTATTTCCTAAGAGCGTATTTCACGTTATTTATCTATTTTAAACATATTGCCAAAATAAAAATACCCCCGTAGCAGCAAACCTGCGGACTCAGCGAATTTCCAATGCGAATTACCAAGTTTCATCAATCAACCAAGATTCATCAATTACGTGTCATTTTGTTAAATAAACAATTTATGACATTTTAATTATTCTCAATAAGAATAAGATGGCGGCTGAGTATGCAGGTTTGCTGAAGCAAGGAACAAAAAAATAGGGGGTTTTATACAAATATCAATATAACTCAAGTAGGTAAAGGCACATACCAAATTTTATTAATTTATGTTCATAATTAAGGGAGAAAACATGTTACTTATTCTCCATAAGAATAACATGGGGATGAGTAAGCAGGTTTGCTGCTACGGTAATTATCGGCCAAAAAAATTTTTTTATTGTAAATATCAATAGACCACAATGATATGAAGCAATATACCAAGTTTCATTTGGATAAGTTGATAAATAAGCGAGACATACAATTTTTTTTATTCTCCCTAAGAATAACATTTGACAACGTACTGTGTTTAGCACTTTGAATAACTCTGTAACAATTTGACGTACAGCAATGATCAAAACACCAATTTGTTCGTCTTTTTAAGCTGATTCTAATGGAAAAAAACTAAAATTTGGCTTTTTCAAAAATTATATGTAAAAACTCAAAAAACCCATTTTTGGAGTACAAAACCCCCCCAAAAATACCTCTTCGGATAGGTCGATATGTTTAAAGTCATAAATGCTGCTTTACACGTTTCTACCAAATTTTGTCAAAATTGGATTGTTTTTACGAGAGTTATCGTGCTCACGAACACACACACACACACACACACACACACACACACACACACACACACACACACACACACACACACCACATATATATACAGTTTTGAACGAATGATGTTTTTGGCATCTGGGGACCTCAAAACGAAAAGTTATCATGGTCCCGGGCCTAGTTCTTACCATGCCGACTACGGTAATAGCTTCTTCCCTATAGGGGAAATTCGCTAAAAAAAACATCTGAAAGAGTGGATTGATCAGCTAAAAGGGGATTCGACGACCAAATGACCATTCACCAGCTGAGTATTGCTGAGAATATTGTATCCTACAATTCAATATGATTTGCTGCTCGGAAATTGATTCTGCTTCCTATTACTTGTTGAATTTCCTACATCGCTTGTTATTGTCTCTGCTCTTATAACATTTAAGTCTTACATCAGAGTTTTAATGTTATTTGAATAGATGTGGCTATTGACGTTTTTCATTCTACATAGTCAGAATTTAACTAAGCCTATATAGTTAGCTAGTTAGTAATCGTTAGTAATATAAAGTAAGCTGATAGTTCAGAGAATAGTTAAATTCTAACACAATTGTCTACTGGACTACTTTACTTTGTCACTATTTGGTCTATTTTTATTGTATTCCAAATAATATCATAGATTATTCAACATTTTAAAATGTTAGTATGTATAAACAATTATGAAGTTCACAACTTTATATCAACGTTTTAAAACAATTTAAAAAATGTGGTCCGCACCCCAAACCTTTGAGGACACCATCGGTGATTTAATCCTACCTATTTGAGATGAATACACTAACAGATAGGCAAGTGAAGTATCAGTCTGTGTCGAAGTGAGGGCTAGCAATGATTGCTGAGGATTTTCACAACCAAGCCGCTTCTTATACTATTATTTTATCCTACCACTAAAACGTTTAAGAGAGTTGTTAAAAAGGTTGTAAGTTGAATCCGCGTTGACTTTATTTATTCCTGACTAGACATAATGATCCCGAGTACTCTGGAAGAATCCCTGAAGAACTTCATGTACGGAAACCCATTGTTTGTTTTATTCTGTGGAATCATATGAACTTTTATAAATAATTATAATATGATGATAAGATGAAATAAAATTGTTATCCCCATTATATATCCCCATTTGCGTTTTATTGCAAGGTTAAAGGAATTTTGATCTAGAAACTATAATAATCTTTACGACAAATTAAACAACTTAGTTGAAATACACGTGCAGTTAACATTTTGTATATTTATTTTACACTTTAAGTTATGAATAGGTTTATTTCAGTTTCCAGTAACATTATGCAGAAATCCAATCACGGTATAAATTGCCTTTGAGCCCAAGAGACCCAGCTAAACGGGTTGTGTTATACAAAAATTCTGTCTCTGCTTTTGCAATTCCATTCTATCTATTTCTCCTAACAACAATAGCATTAACGTTGCTTACTCTTTAAAACAAGTCACCAAACAAATGTACAGTGCATTTTGAGGAACCGAAACTAATAATGAATCATCAACTTAAATGTTACTGCCATTAATTAATAAGAAATAGGAGAAAAACTGATATAATGAGAGGAGTAAAACTCAAACCATCCAAGGAAAAAAAGGAAAATAATCATATTACAGAAATGTAGAATGAATGGATAACGGTATTACTTAACGCTCTCAGACAACTTTAAAGTCAGAAAGTGTGAAATTTCACAATTCATTTTGGTAGAACTTTTAAGAGAATATCAGGTTTCAGCCGTTATTGCTTTTTACCATGTCACGACAAAGGATCAGCTGTGCGTCAACGTCGCTTTTGAAAGCACTTTATAAAATATCTTTATACTCTGTAAATACCTTGTTCCGGTTAGTGAATTTAGCCAGGTACATTGTATTTAACATTACTTAAATTGGCTAGAAAAAGCAAAACATTCAGGTTTTTTATTTTCAATTTAAACTTTTTTTCCGGTTCTGAGATATAAACAAACCACAGAAAAAGGTATAATAAACAAAACGACTCAAAAATTATGGAAAGATTAAAGAATATTTGAATTAAATACATCGGGAATTTATTAGCTTATCCTCAATGTAAATGTTTAATAAATACAATAATCATCTTTGTGAATATCAACAATAGTACTTGGTTAAAATTCTGAAACTAAGCTTTATTAATATTAGCTATATTGGCTGAGCTTATTAATACTAAGCTATATTGGTAAATTAATCCCAGATAAAAAATAAAAAGTCAGTATATTGAACTAATAATTAATTAAACCACACTGTACCAGTGACTGAACAATTTACAAGGAATTAATTTATTAATATATGGTTGTATTTCAAGTTTACTAAATACTTAAATTTAATACTTTGTTACTTTTCATAAGAGCATTACGAAACTAATTCCTGTTTAAAAGCACAACATATTTTTATTTAAACTGTTTTAATCGTTGCATCATGCATATTTCTATGTTTTTTTATAACGAAAGCTGAATTTTAGAACATTTATTTTTTACTTTTAAGGACTTGTTTTACTAAGTAAGGTTACAATTGCAGAGTTATCTGCACCAAACTTGGTAGGGTACATAATTCCTTTAGTCCCTGTGCAGTTTCATTACACATTTGTCAAAGTGGGATGAGTACCCATGCAAAGTCAACTCAGGATTGTCGAACTTTTGGCATACCTATATTAATTTGGGCCTGTCAATGCTGTAACGGTATGTTTTATGATGGTCTATTATACTAAGTTATATGTATCAACATGTTCATATTCACGTTTTATTTTGTTACTGAAATATTCTTAACATAACCTCAACACCGTCACGTAGTGAGAAGTGATTGCAGTTCAGTCGTGAGCGGAATCCAATGCTGATTGTAGCCAGGGTCGGATAGGACTCTTGTAAGCTCTTTCTGTACAATGTAAGCTTGTATTACACAAACTTATTAGTGAATTTCCTTTGGAAAGTGAACTATTAGCATGACCTGCACGGTGAAACTTAAGCCCGGGACCACCATAGAAGTTCCTAACGTGACCCCCTGAACACGTTTTGGGGGGTCGTTCAAAATTGTATATATATATATGTATATATATATATATATATATATATATATATATATGTGTATGCACTCTAGCGGTCGCATTTTTTGTCCGATTTACTTCAAATTTGGTAGGGACGTTCCTTTCTATAACCTGTTGGACAAGTTCGTTGGGCAAAACAATCGGAAAACTCTAAACCCATTTTTTGGGGATTAATCTTTCAAGTTTTGAGTTTTTGGGCCCAAAACGGGTCAGAAAAGCCCCAGATGTAAAATTAATGCATGTTAAAAGATGGGAATTAGAAAGTCGAAAGTTTTAAGCCCTCTCCCGTCATTCTAGCATAAATATTTACCGAGTTATTAAAGAAAATGTGTATCGGGTAAACACAGTACGTTGTCTTATGGGGGTTTTACACTAGAAAAGCCTGTTATTCCTTTGTTAGAGTACTTTAATTATCCCCAGCAACCTCACGCCTACTTTCAAGCCTGTCTGGACCTTCTCCTAACCTTATAATGCGTAAAATTGTATTCCCAGCTTTGCAAGTAAATGAAACCAGGAGTATCAGAACAGCCAAAAAAACAATGTTTTCAGATTTCAATAAAAATTGGACAAATGTATGTTTTTACACTGATTTTGAGTTTTACAAGTTTTTATGTGGAAATTCACTTCCCTCACGTCAGCGTGCTGCGTGCGAACTCGTTTTATTTCTCCAAACTTACAGAGGTAATCGAGTTTAATTTAGTCTATTTCTTGAGTGTATTTTGTAGTTAGTCCACCGAGTTCATTGCACTCTAAATTCGTAAACGGCTAAGGATTGGTCGAATAAGAACAACAGGTTTAAATAGTTGTACAGTTACAAACAAATCCTTGAAAATAGTCTGTGCAAGTGTAACGGGGAAATTATATTTCCAAACAATATTACTTCCACTTGACAGCAATATTTTCAAGTTTTTATTGTAAGGATCATACAAACTTATACATTTTTAAACATTTAACATGTCCAACAATACATTAAAAAAATAAGCAAGTAGTTTAAGAAATAACATAGATTATGTGTAATTCTTCCTTTGTTAAAGAATTTTGTTTAAAGTCTATTTATGAACTAATTGGCTGACAAAGCTTCTCATCACTACGCTTATTAGTGAATTTCCTTTGGAAAGTGAACTATTAGCATGACCCGCACAGTGAAACTTAAACCTGGGACCACCATAGAAGTTCCTAACGTGACCCCCTGAACACGTTTTGGGGGGTCGTTCAAAATTTTATATATATGTAATAAAACGTAAGCTCCAGCTAAGGGAACCTTCCAGGGATGTAAGCTCTTTGTCGATCAGCCAATTTCCAACCACTACTCGAGGCTAGTCTTAAAATATGAAATGTGTACAAAATTTGCTTCATTCTGACAAATTAAAATTTTCGGCCGCCATCTTGGATCCACCAATTTGGAATAATATATTTTTTCTTATGTAAAGGTAGGGTTGTGACACATCATTTCCAACTGTTTTCCGACGCTGAAATCAATGCCGCAATGTTTTTTAAATATCACCTTTCGTTTTCATGATACTGTCAATTTTTGAAATGTTAAACAGAAATCTTTTAATTTCATGAAAACTAAAGAAATAATAATTCTTGTTTACAGTAAGTCTGAGCAAATTATAGATTGGTGATTAACAGAATGCAAGGAATTATAAAAGCTCTATTTGGAAATTGGTTGTACTTGTAAAAGCTGTGAAAGTAATAAATATATATATGTTAACTTTGATCTTATTTATTTAATCCTGTAAATCCTGTGGTATGGTGTTCGCTGGGAGCGGTTGTTAGTGTCATGGCGTTGGCTGGAGGTCATAGTTAGTGTCATGACTAGTTAGTGTCAGGGGTAGTAGATGTCATAGGGTTGGCCGGGGGCAGTTCTTAGTGTCATGGCGTCGGTTGGCGGGTAGTATATGTCATAGGGTTGGCCGGCAGTTCTTAGTGTCATGACGTTGGGTGGAGGCGGAAGTTAGTGTCATGTTGTTGGATAGGGGCGGTAGTTAGTGTCTTGTGGTTGGCCGTGGGCGATCGTTAGTGCCATATGGCGTTGGCTGGGGATGGTAGTTAGTGTCGTGTGGTTGGCCGTGGGCGATCGTTAGTGTCATGGCGTTGGCTGGGGGCGGTTGTTAGTGGCATGGGGTTGGCTGTGGGTGGTAGTTAGTGTCATAACGTTAGCTGGAGGCGGTTATATATATCATGGGTTTGGCTGGGGGCGGTTGTTAGTGTCATGGTGTCGGCTGGCGGGTAGTATATGTCATAGGGTTGGCCGGCAGTTCTTAGTGTCATGACGTTGGGTGGAGGCGAAAGTTAGTGTCATGTGGTTGGATAGGGGCGGTAGTTAGTGTCTTGTGGTTGGCCGTAGGCGATCGTTAGTGCCATATGGCGTTGGCTGGGGATGGTAGTTAGTGTCGTGTGGTTGGCCGTGGGCGATCGTTAATGCCATGGCGTTGGCTGGGGGTGGTTGTTAGTGGCATGGGGTTGGCTGTGGGTGGTAGTTAGTGTCATAACGTTAGCTGGAGGCGGTTATATATATTATGGGTTTGGCTGGGGGTGGTTGTTAGTGTCATGGTGTCGGCTGGCGGGTAGTATATGTCATAGGGTTGGCCGGCAGTTCTTAGTGTCATGACGTTGGGTGGAGGCGGAAGTTAGTGTCATGTGGTTGGATAGGGGCGGTAGTTAGTGTCTTGTGGTTGGCCTTAGGCGATCGTTAGTGCCATATGGCGTTGGCTGGGGATGGTAGTTAGTGTCGTGTGGTTGGCCGTGGGCGATCGTTAGTGCCATGGCGTTAGCTGGGGGTGGTTGTTAGTGGCATGGGGTTGGCTGTGGGTGGTAGTTAGTGTCATAACGTTAGCTGGAGGCGGTTATATATATCATGGGTTTGGCTGGGGGCGGTTGTTAGTGTCATGGTGTCGGCTGGCGGGTAGTATATGTCATAGGGTTGGCCGACAGTTCTTAGTGTCATGACGTTGGGTGGAGGCGGTAGTTAGTGTCATGTGGTTGTCCGGGGGCGATCGCTAGTGCCTTGGTGTTGGCTGGGGGTGGTTGTTAGTGTCATGGCGTTGGCTTGGGGGTAGTTAGTGTCATGTGGTTGGCCCGGGGAGATTGTTAACGCCATAACGTTGGCTGGGGGGGGGGGTTGGTAGTTAGTGCCATGACGTTGGCTGTTTGGCTGGAGGCGGTTGTAGATGTCATGGGTTTGGCTGGGGGCGGTTGTTAGTGTCATGGGGTTGGCTGTGGGTGGTTTTAGGTGTCACATTGTTCCCGGGGACTTATTTTATTTCTTCAAATTTAATTTTTCTTCTGTAATGCATGTTGAACTCTCGTGGAGAATACTGAGCAAAATTGTTGTTATTAATACTATTTTTAAATGAACTTACCTTCGACAAACCTAACTCTTAAAAGAGGATTTTGTCCTAAAAACTATGTAAAACCTTTTAGTTGAGCGACAGCGCTCCCATGTTAAAACAGGTATTATTTAAAACTCTGCCCAGAATTTATTTTAAATTTTGGCATACTCGTGGGTTTTATCATTATCTAGCAATTTCAGTGATTAGACTTTTCATTTAGGTCCTTAAATTAATTTATTTTTAAAAGGTAAAATTCACATTTTTATGATTCTTTAGAAAAAATTAAAGATAAAATCAAAATTCTACTCACTGAAGTCGTTTAATTATTTTTTAGCGAATTTCCCTTATAGGGAAGAAGCTATTACCGTAGGTCTCATAGTAAGACTTAAGCCCGAGACCATAATAATTTTTTGTTTTGAGGTCCCCAGATGACAAAAACACTATTCGTTCAAATTTATATATATATATGTGTGTGTGTGTGTGTGTGTGTGTGTGTGTGTGTGTGTGTGTGTGTGTGTGTGTGTGTCCGTGAATGCGATAACTTGAGTAAAAAAGTCCGATTTCGATGAAATTTGGCTCAAATGTGTAAAATGACATTCGTGACTTTAAGTTCGAAAACCAGAAAAATCGGGCCATGGGAAGGGGGGTTTATGGGGGTTTTAAATTGTTCAAAAATCAGTTTTTTGCATTTTTCACCCTAAAATTTTTGAACAACTTAATTTTGGTATTGACCATGTTATAGTGCTTAAAAAACATTAATATCGTATTTTGAATTACTAACCTAGGTTAAGTGGTTGCGGAGAAAATAAAAAAAAACCTACTTATAAAATCTCCAATGTTAATCTTATGGGAAAAAGGTTTTTGGCTTTTCCTCAGTTTATTTTAATGTAAACTTCACATTTGCTTCACCAATCTGTTCAGTTCCACAAAACAATAATTTTGGTGTTTAAATTGTGATTCTACGCTCAACCGTTGCTGATATATTCAAAGTGCTAAACACAGTACGTTGTCCAATGTTATCCTTATGGAGAACTAGCTGTGTACCCGTCCTTCGTACGGGTTGTATATAAATGGTAGATTATCTAAAAAAAATAACAACCCATATAATTTTACAATATTAAAATTACATTTAACACTTTTAAAGTAGAATTAAATTAAAGTTAACGAAATATACTATGGCAGATAGTTCGGGTACTGTTGCCAAGTCGAGGAACTCTGTCGGGTAGTGAACGGTGTGGTTTTTGCGACTCCAAATCGGTACACGTAACACTTTGGATTCGATTTTAGAAATAAAAGAACTCAAGTACAACAAAATATTAACCCTGTTTAATTTAACATTTTAAATACTTTGATACATTAATCTTTACATTCAAATAAATTAATAGTAATTTAACGAAACATTAGACTTTAAATACATTGACAAACCACTTTTAAAATCACCATTCTTGCCAGGTCCTGTTTTCATTATAATTGTAATTAAACAATTTAAACTTGGAAAAATCATATGTTTTAAAAACATATGACTACTTGATTTGATTTAAATAAATGTAAATCAATATACGAACTGTTCTAACAGTGGTCATGGTTAAATGAACGGTATTAAATAATGTATATGTTCGTTCCTCCCTTTGGAATAGACCTACATTTGTGTTGATCTCCGTTGCTTGTTCATTGGTGGACGTGAGGATGGCACAATCACAGAGCCAGGCACTTTCCAGATTAAACTGTTTATGAACCTCGGTGTAACAAACTGTCAGTCAATAAATCCTGTGATTCATCGATAGTGCCGAGTGAAGGATAGATGTTTCTGAGACTTAATTTGTTTTTCAATGTCCCAATCTCAACTTTTAAAAGCGCGTAAGAAAACTGCTCAACCCCTTAATCTTCTCAAAAATACATTTTCATATTTACTGTTAAGTTCAGACGCTCAGTGGTCGGCTACATAAAATATATTTTTAGAGAGGCGTAGACTCGTCCACTCATGTCTCACTTACGACAAAGGGTCTGTTTGAAATCTCCAGAGAACAACACCGTGACTCCACATGATGTTGTTTCTTATTTCCTTTAAGGCATCAAATTTCAGCTCTACTGGTTGAGTAGTTGGCGTGTTATGACAAACACGCTTATATTAAAGGTCATTGGGCCAGAGTCCTTGAGTATATTTGTGTCTGGAGTAGGTAATGTCTGCACTGAGCTACATTCCTACCGAGCTACATGTCCGACTGAGTCGTGCTACATTCCTACCGAATTTCAGATCCATCAGTCCAAGAGTATGTGCAAGATTGTTAAAATATTGTATTTTTAAATTCCGGGGGGCGAAGCCCTTAAACAACTTCGTAACAGGAATAGGCTTGCGTTTTTTTTCTGATGAATTAGTTAAGTTCCTACCGAAATGTAACTTACAAAGGTCCAGTAAATACTAATACTCATAAAATTGCCATAAAAGTAAATTAGTGAAGAACCCTATAGGACTTTTTTAAACGTATTCTTATTGTGAATCTGCAGCATAAGGCGAACCACCATCCAAAATTTTATCTTCAATAGACATTGTCGTTTCTTAGATAAAGTGATCACTATGTCAGTGAGTGCATGAGTCTGACAAATATAGATTTAGATCATATATCCACTTATGTTATTTATTACCAATCTTCACTCAACGTTTTAAAAAATAACTAAAAAAACAATTTTTAGAATAACTATTCCATCATCTGGTTCAATATAAATAAATGCTTTGTCCATAAGAATAGCATAGGACCTTTAAACCCTTATAGAGCAGTGTCCTAAGGTAATTTAAAACAATCAAATTAGTCTAAAACCTTCTAACGCACATATAGAACATAGAAAAAAGTTGCATAATAATCGGTGCACCCGTTTTCCTGTGAAAAGCGAACAAAAAATGACCAAAACCGCACAAAATCATGTTTTTGAGCGGCCGCCATTATTAGTGAATTTCCTTTGGAAAGTGAACTATTAGCATGACCCGCACGGTGAAACTTAAGCCCGGGAACACCATAGAAGTTCCTAACGTGACCCCCTGAACACGTTTTGGGGGGTCGTTCAAAATTTTATATATATATATATGTGTATATATATATATATATATATATATATATATATATATATATATAGACATATATATATATATGTGTGTTTGCACTCTAGCGGTCGCATTTTTTGTCCGATTTACTTCAAATTTGGTAGGGACGTTCCTTTCTGTAATCAGTTGGACAAGTTCGTTGGGCAAAACAATCAGAAAACTCTAAACCCCTTTTTTGGGGATTAATCTTTCAAATTTTGAGTTTTTGGGCCCAAAAAGGGTCAGAAAAGCCCCGTATGTAAAATTAATTCATGTAAAAAGATGGGAATTAGTAAGGCAAAAGTTTTAAGCCCTCTCTCGTCATTCTAGCATAAATATTTATCGAGTTATTAAAGAAAATGTGTTTCGACTAAACACAGTACGTTGTCTTATGGGGGTTTTACACTATAAAAGCCTGTTATTCCTTTGTTAGAGTACTTTCATCATCCCCAGCAACCTCACGCCTACTTTTAAGCCTGCCTGGACCTTCTCCTAACATTATAATGCGCAACATTGTATTCCCAGCTTTGCAGGTAAATGAAACCAGGAGCATCAGAACAGCCAAAAAATCACTGTTTTCAGATTTTAATACAAATTTGAATAAATGTATATTTTTACACTGATTTTGAGTTTTAAAAGTTTTAAAGTGGAAATTCACTTCCCTCACGTCAGCGTGCTGCGTGCGAACTCGTTTTTTTTAAAGGCGTGTGCCAGTTTATAGTGCCCTAAAACCTTCTCACGCATATATAGAACAAAGAAACAAAGTTTCATTAATGTCAGTGCACCCGTTTTTTTCAGTGAAAAGCGAACAAAACCCGTCCTTGAGCGTTACCGGCAGACAGACGGACAGACATAAATTGAGATAAGATTTGTTTTGGTTTCCCTAGGGTGTAAAACGTGGAAATATGCAACAGTTTCATAATTCCAAGCAATGTACAGACAAAACTCTAATTTTATTTATATAGATTAACTATACGGTATATTGAAATAAATATATTTTATATATATATACTTTGATGTACACGTTCTTCGCACAGGGGTTTTCCTTACCCGTTCTATAGTCAATGCAAATTGCATTTTAGTTAGCTTGAAACAGCTGTTGTTCTTGCTTCTGCTCTTTAAGCTGTCAAATGTAAGTGCCCTCAGCTGTTCGCATTACAGTTTCTGAATGTTTACTTTCTTATGAAATGTAAACATTGAAACTTAGAACGTTCACGGGGCGTAGCCCGAGGGGATTTTAAGGAAGTGAATAGGCCTATGTGTTGCATGGGTTCAAGATCTACCTTTGTGTAAAGTTTCAGCCCAGTCGGTTAAGTAGTTTTTGCGTTCACCCGGAACATAGACAGACAGACAGACAGACAGAAACCACCTCTTCTTTATAATATTATAGATAGATAAATAAAATTTGATATCTCGATTATTTATGAATGTATGTTGATGAAACTTGGTATGTGGCTTCACGTAGTACTGGTGCACAATATTTGCACAAAAAATTGATTTTTTGTTGATTATTCCCGTAGCAGCAAACCTGCATACACAGCCCCCATGTTATTCTTATGGAGAATAACTAAAATGTTATATGGCACTTATTTATGATTGAATATTGATGAAACTTGGTATGTGGCTTCGCCTAGTTAAATTATATTTATATTTGCATAAAAACCAATTGTTTATGTTCCTTGTTTCAGCAAACCTACGTACTCATTACAATGCTATTCTTATGGATAATAATTAAAATCGCTTATATGTGTATATATTTTTATGAAACTTGGTATGCGGCTTTATGGGGTATTAAGACAAATATTTTGCACTGGAAATTCGCTGAGGATGCAGGTTTGCTGCGACTGGGGTATTCTCTTTCAAATAAGTCATATACCAAAAAATCTTATTATCCGTTGAATTTGAAATTTAACATTGCTCTTAAAAAATAAAATATATAACATCTTATACATTAAATTATTAACGGAGAGTAGAAACAAATGTTTATCATTATTAAATATAGACGAACATACTTATACTTTTAATGCTCAAAGAATTAGTGAACGTTTTAGGCAGCAGTAATTCTGCTCCTTTCCCACGCTTTACACTATACTTTCATTTCAACATTTTTTATTACTTAGAAAATTGTCAATGAAATAATGTTTTTAGATTTATTATGTAGAGATAAAATATAAGACGTTGCCAAAATTATAACACACGATTAAAAATCAAATAAAAACAAATTTTTGAACGAATCCTTAATTGATTTAAACTTAATAATAATTAACTTAATTTGTTTACACACGATATAGGATATAAGGGAAACATTTGCCTATTGAAATTGAACTCCCAATAAAGCCAGTATCAAGAGCCTATATTTTACAACATTTAAATACTTTTTTGTTAGTTTAATCCTATATAGAGTTTAATATTATTATACATATAAACAAATATGAGACAAAAATTAAAAATTGAGCCAAAAGGACACAGCAGCTGTTTAATAAATTAAAACTATTATTCAAAATTAATCCATTTAATTTTTATTTTTTTATGTACATTTGTGAGGCCTGAAAACACATAGTCAATATGTGTTTATATTGTCGCGGGGTAAAATAATAATGGAATATCTAAAAACAACTAAATTACGGGTGGCTTATTTGCAAAAAATGTTTTTAGTGCCTGATTAAAATGCGATCCACATCTATAACGGGGTTATCCTCTCACCACGCGCCGGCAGCAGACGACTTTGCAACGAATGCAACAATCGAGAGAAAACATCTCGATTGTACAAACCTCTCGCTAAGCACTCGAAACAATCGATAAGCGGAACCTCTCCAGAAGGAACATTTTGATTGTTTTAACCTCTCGCAATCGCGCATCACTATGTCGAAGAAGTCGTCAGTCCATGTCCACGAAGAAGGATTTCCCGCCATCAACAGTATAGTGTGCATAACCGACGCTAGCGCGACGTGGTGGCGTTTTACGAAAGCTCATGCACACGCACACTTTGGAAACATCCAGCTCTGTGAGATCCACTTGATTTCGGGTGGTTTCGGGCATTTCCGTGATCCTCTCGCCGTGATCATGAGGACGAATCACAGGCTTTCGCGTTCTGAGATCCAGGGGGTGGATCTCACGGCGCAAAACGGATCTCGCGGTGTGCGTGTGTTAACATACAACGGATCTCACCCCGACCCCTTTACAAACCCACACACACACACACACACACACACACACACACACACACACACACACACACACACACACACACACACACACACACACACACACACACACACACACACACGTAAAAACCACTTTTTTGGGTTCAGGGAGCACCAAAACGAATATTTCCACTAACAACTCAAATTCGAAAATTTTTACGAAAAAAGGAGTATGAGGAAGGTCGATGAGGAAGTATGAGAGCTCATTGATGAGGTGTTTCCAGCCTTGATGGAAGTATGAGGTCAAAGGTAAAATTTCTCGCGGAAACGCCCTTGAAACTACGTTTTATTCTTATAAATTCTCCCCAATTTTTATTTAAACGTTACTTTTCTCTTAAATAATTATTTTTTTAAATTAAATTTTATATTTAAAAATTTAATTTTGAGGTAAAATGACAAAGAAATGCTCTTTTATTTAAGTTTGACTAATTCTTTTAAGTTCTCACCAAATATTATTAAAACAGTACTTTCACGTAAACAATTCATTTTTTTAAATGAAATGTTATAGTTGTAATTCAATAAATACTTTCCGTCTCGGGCCTGTTATCTCACGTGCCGTTATCAGTTGACTGGGTAGAGTTCAATATCGCTAGGTTATCTAAGCGTCATTATTGTCCATTGTTGGCGCGTTACTCATTGTTGCCGTGAGTTGAAATCAATTCATTCCCATACTTACAAAACCATTCGCATTTCGCTCTGTTTGCCTTATAATATTCCTCCTTGTACACAGAGGTTTCTTGTAAACTTCACAAATTATCTGTGCAATTCTGTCTCCTCTACAAATGTTAAAATCAGTATCAGAGTTATTCGCCAACAATACACCGACATTTGCGGTATAGTCTCTATCAATATCACCTGCGTTATCACCGATCGAGTGTTTTAATGCTACACCGGACCGCGGCGCGATTCTTCCGTAACAACCTCTTGGAATCATAAAAGTCAAAACTGTCAATATCAATTTTTGACCGCGTTTCTGCACGACACATTCATAAGCGCTTTTCAAACCAAAACCGGCGACTTATGACGAGCTGTCATAAGGCGGTAATGCATCGGAATTTAAACCTCATGTTTATTTAAGACTATGTGTCTTCCAGACTATATATGACTATATTTCTTTGCATTTAAAAATCAAATTATGTACGTAAAATCCAAGTCAAACCTTATAATGTGTAAAATGCTTTTGTAACCTCAAATTCAACTGCAGTTATATGCTTATGTGTTGGCAAAAATAACTTTTTCAAGTAAACCTTCTCTTCAAATGTGCAGTTTTAACTTGCATTATGTTCAATCTGTTAGTTTAGTTTCAAATTACCTATGAATCGAGTGCTATTTGGTGTGTTTTAAAAATTTAATATCCAAGAAGAGTACAGTTTTAAGATTTATATTGACCTTCATAATCAGAGTGTGAAGCTTGAAACACTTGCTTAACTTGGTCTTTCTTAGGGTGTTTAAGGAGTCTAAACTACAAATGTATAACAACCATCGTCAAAGCACGTCACGGTCTGACTACCTCTGAAGAAGTAGTTTTTTATAACATCCTGTTTTCCATCAGACAATCGCCGTTGAAGGAGGGGATCTCAATACATCCTCTTTAGTCATTAGATTGGATCACACCGTAGGCCTACAACGATCGCGGTTACTAAGAGCCTCAAAATGGTGACGTGTGTCGACAATGGTCGGTAAACCGTGACGCTCGGTAACCGCAATCGTTGGACGGTGCGATCCGACCTGACGACGTGCGTGACGTGTGTTGACGACGGTTACTATACATTTGCAGGTGAGAGACCTTAAACACACTACGAAAGACCAAGTTAAGCAAGTGATTCAAGCTTGACACTTTGATGATGAAGACTCAGGTAAACGTTCTCTCGCCTCTATCTTCATGATAGGAAATAAAATGGTCCCGAATTTTGGTCCGTCCTAAATCTGTCATAAGTTGAAGGAGGTGGTATCAAAATATATGGTTTTATATGCAAATTGACGCGAATTGATACGACATAGGTTGTGACCCAAATTGGGCTAGAACTAAATCTGACGTAAGTTGAAGGGGGTGGTATCAATACAATACAAAATCGCATCCAACAAAGGGGTGAACGATTCATTTTAACACCGATCTAATGCACGTCATGGTCTGTATACCTATTATGAAGTGTTTTTTTTATAACATCCTATTTTCCGTCAGATAATCGTCGTTGAAGGGGGTGGTATCAATACACCCCCCTTTAGTCATTAGATTGGACGCACCGTAGGCCTACAATGATCGCGGTTACCGAGCGACTCAAGATGGTGACGTGCGTCGACGATGGTCGTTATACTGTGACTTGAGTGAGTGTCGTACGGACGCACTTTATAACAATTTTTTTACGCACGCCCAGACATTCATTAATATTATTGATTAAACTTGTGATTTCCAATTATATTTATTAAAAGTGAAGTATAAGTTTGTTAAAAATAGACAAATAAAAACATTTAAAATCAATATATAGACATGGTGAAAAGAAGTTTTAGTGATGGCGATATAGTTAATACTTTAGTTAAAAAAACAGAATATGGCTGATGAAATTTGGCCAGATGAAATGACACCCGAAGCGGCTAAAAGGATTTAACTATTGTAAGAGCGATGTTGTCTGGACAATAATACATTTCAAAAACAAGTGGAAGAGAGGGCTGAGTTTTTCAGAAAACACTCTTCTCCATTACCCGTAAAACGTAAAAACGAAATGATACTTTTACCTTTACGCGATAACAAACCTTTGACAGTGGAAAAAGCAAACCGATTAGATAAATTACAAGACAAGCTAATAGCCGATGCGAAAGATATCGTGCTCGAGAATTCAATGAAAAACAAGAGATTCAAAGGCAACACGAACCAGTTGTTAATGCGTTGGAAGACTGACAAATGAATTGAAAAAAGAGGAGGAGATAAAAGAACTGCGAAGTAAACAGAACAGACCGATATTATTTAGACCTCGTGCGATGAGTACACCCAGCCCTAAAGTCTTTGAAAAAGTACAATGATACTGGTAAATTATGCGAATTTCCCAGAACAAGACGTTTTTGAAATAGATACAATAATTTCGGAACAGAATTTGCCACAACAAAATGACATTTTAGAAGAGTAAACGATAGTACAGGCCGCTAGAACACCTCTGCCCGATAAGGATGGTGATATGCGTTTTGATAAATCAATGCAAGCTATCGTTGAAAGAAGCGGTACCGAGGTGGGCTCATTGGCGAGACAATATTTATCTGAAGCTAACGTTGGAACATTTGGTCTTAACTATGATATCGGAGAGCGAAAACTAAAAGTAGGAAATTCCAGTGTCACTATTACAAATAATGATATAATTATCGACAAAACGAACCAAAGATATCCCGGTACGCCAGGCCTATAGAGACTTTTAACACAGTTTGGAGATGTCGGGAGTGAACAATATACGAAAATTGATAGAGATGCTTATAAAACGGTTTTAATCGACTCTGGTGCGATATTTCGAAGCAACGATCCGTCGTCTGGACATCCCAAATCCAGTCAAGCGTTTAAGTGGAAAAAGTGACTAAACCTATGTAGAAGGAGCTTCGATTGTAGAATTTACGAGGAAACCAATGGGGTCAGGCTTAAAAAATAGCAGAACACTTGATTTTGTGAGAGCTATAGGATCCGGTTTGCTGGAAGAAGCGAACAATCCTGTTGAATATAAATGTATAAGACAATATGCGGACTTTATCAAAAGGCTCTATTTCCAACAATCAGAAGAGAGAGCTGGCAATAACAGCTTCCATGATGAAAAGTTGGGTATAGCTCAATTTATTTAGATAAACTCATAGAATTAACACCACAAAAAAAAAACGCACACAAGTATATTATGCGATGTGTGCTTGCTCTACCGAAACCTTCTGTTAAATACATGATTGATATGATAAAAAAGTACAGAACATAACACAACTGAATACGTAAATGATATTATTAATTTTATCTGGGACATTCTCAATCAACAGATTGACCTTCCAGATGGTCCGATGTATTTGGCGCGATGTTTGGCATCTTTTCCTGAGAAAATAGTTGAAGGATCTGGAATTTTAAACGATATTATCAACAAATTGCCCTTTGAACTTCATGCGCTGGGTATGAATTTTCTAGGACCTGGGACGAAGCTCAAAGAACGCTTAGCTAGAGGTGATAAAGGTATTAATAAGAGGATGAAGCAGCAAAAGAACACGATATTCGGTATCGTAAACAAAAGAGAGCAGAGGATAGATGGAAAGCAAATAAACTATTAGAGGATAAGACATTTGAACGTGTTATTGCACATAATGCCAGTCTTTATGAGAGACCGCTAGCTTTGGCTACAGGGACAGCGATGTGGGCAAAATATAAATTAGGCATGGGGTTACATGTTACACTGTCAGACAAAGATGTTGAGAGTAATGAGGCTTTAACGGAAAAGGCAGTGGAGGTAAAACATGGGTTCCGGAGAACTAATTTGGGGCTGGCATCAGAAAGTAAAAATACATGCTTTTATTTAATCGAACGAAAATAGTGCATTTGTACGAGAATTATTATAGCATGTAGATAACGCTCCAAGTTATCAATCGCGTCATTGACCTCCAACTGCGAGATAACAGACCTCACCCGCACTGACATCACTTGTAGGTCGACTGTGATATAAATTGAATTTTTGCTTTAAAAACTAGACTATTGATTCGGAAATGTACTTTTTTCGTAAACCTATCTGTGCTTTGACTTGGAAAGATATATTCGGTCAGTTGACGGTCGGGGGCGCTCTGGGGATTCGATTATAGAAGACAATTACGAATATTCTTTTTTAACAGAAAATGCATTACCACCTGTTGAAGGCTCGTCGGAAGCCGCCGGTTTAGATTTTAATAGCGCTTATGATTGTGACGTGCCGAAACGCGGTCAAAAATTGATATTGACAGACTTGACTTTTTACGTGAAAATTTTTGTTTTAATAATATTTGGTGAGACCTTATAAGAATAACACTTAGTTTCAAGAGCATTTCTTTGTCATTTGACCTCAAAATTTAATTTTTAAATATATAATTTAATTAAAAAAAATGAATGATTTAAGAAAAAGTAACATTTAAAAACTGGGGAGAATTTATAAGAATAAAACCTAGTTTCAAGGGCGTTTTCGCGAGAAATTTAACCTTTGACCTCATACTGCCATCAAGGCTGGCACCACCTCATCGATGAGCCCTCATACTTCCTCATCGAGCTGAAATTCTCCGTTTTATACTATTCACAATTTACAGGGTGTTTATAAAAAAAGTTATAATTTATTTTCCTCCCTTTCCTAACTTTTTCAAGATATGTGTTTTTTTTACTAAAACCATTTGAAAGAGTGATACAACAACTTTTTATCAGCTCTAATTTGATCAGCTGATTGGTTTATTATTGTTGTATTATAAACTAAAACAAACAATTGATGATAAATCAATCCAGTCACATTTGACGCAAAAGTTTAACTTGGCAAGTGAGTTGATTAATTTATTTAGACTAAACCTTACGCAAATCTTCAGCTCAGATTCAGACTGGGATACAATAAAAATCCTACTTCAAGGGGTACGAGTGTTTCAAGAATTTTATGATCATAACATGGAAACGTTTGCTGAAATTTATGTCCCTATAGTCGTTTTCGGGTTGAGTTTATTATTAAACACAGACTTCATCATTTACATGTCAGTAATGAAAAGCGCATTGGTATAAGGTAAAGTGCAATATACCACATACAATTTAAATGTTCTTTTATTTGGTTGTAGTTTTATATATTTGTCAAAAATAACTATTTTTAAAAGTTGAACAGTTTTTTTGACATCATGTAGACAAATCAATACATTTTGTCAGGCCATATCACTTAGAGCGTATTAACTTATAATAACAAACTAAGAATCTAGGGCACAGTGACGGGTTTTGCGTGTGGAAGAAAAGGAATCGTCCTTATCTCGATACTGATATGATCAGGCATTACCCGCCGAATGGGTGGGTGGCGTGTTCTGCTCGATGGTTACAGCAGGGACAATCCCGAGACTCCGACGATAGGCGTGGGGTTGATACTGTTCTAAACACTGACAATTTTCTTGATTTAACAAATGTTCCAAGGATTTGCTTTAATATTCAAATTTATGTTCATAAGATGGATAGAAATTTGCTTTATTCATCCGCGTTATGGAACTCGTCGTTGGTGTAGTATTGGATAGTAATTTAGTGTTAACAATGTATAATCGTGTATTTAAGACGGATAGCCTTCAGTTCACAACAGCTGGGTAGATCATTAGGTTGAATATCAACCATCGTATTATGAACCTTCGATTCTAGCTCTTTGTTTTGTAACATAATAAAAATGGATTTACGTGTAAAAAAACGATTAATTTTCCTGAAGTTCACAAAAAAATTACAGTAACCTAACCTAACATAACGCCGCAGAGGGCTGTGTGACTCTTTGCTGTGCAAATTTAAAAACAATCTAGACCTTAAAAAGTAAACTACAAAAATAATACTTGAACCCGAACAAATTAACGTAAAATTAAAAAATGCAGACCCCAAAAAGTAATCAACAAAAGTAAGATTTGAACCCGAGGCCATATGATCGTGAGTCCGATACTGTATACATTGGTCCACCTTAGCATGTGTGTTAATGGGAAAGTTACAATTTAAAAAGCTGTGAGCGCTGTAGATCCTCTAGACACTAGTTGATTAGTCGACTACGATAATCGATAGTTCATAATACTAAAATCGATATTTAATCGAATGATCTACCCATCTGTGGTGAACTCAAGGCTAGGGCTATCCATTTAAGTCATGGTGACTGTCACTGATAACATTCCCAACATGATTCGTTTTCCCAAAAGCGTTATTGCGGGAGAGAGACTAGTGTGAACGTAATATTTTACTTCAAAGTTAAAGAATGGTTGAATTTAACGAGTGACTGTGATTTATGTTGTAACACCACTGTTCGATTAAAGTGAGTAACATTTATTTGATTTATTAAATATTTTAATTTTCAAGGTTAACACTTGCGGAGATAATTGCTATCACTGATCGTTTGGTGATTGTGTTGGTTACGCTTTTTTAATGGTGTAAAGTAAATTTATATAAACATTTATAGTTTTATGATGAATCTAAAAGAGTTCACTTTTTAACAGTTCACGCCATCTAACTCCTAAACCTGAATTTTCCCCAGAGATGTGGGTGGTGTAATTTATTTTGAGACCTAAAGTAAAACACAAAATGTTTATTAAAATCATTAGAGCTGTTTTTAAATTTTCATTTTTTTGTGTTTTTAAGAATAACTACCCTTTAAAAAAACATGTTATAAAGTTAATGAAATGCCAAACGTAGATTTGCATACCAAATGTTATCAACATCGGGTTTCTAGGTTAACACATCTATACAGAAAACGATATTCAGTCAGAAACATCCTTAAGAACTACTTTTTTGGGTTCAGGGATCACCAAAACGAGTATTTATACCGATAACTCAAATTCGAAAATGTTAAAAAAAAAACATTTTCTCCACATACTATTGTGGGAGGGAGGGTAAATACGAACACGACATGTATTTTGTTCGTAAAATGTTTCCCGTTCTTATAAATTTTAAATAAGAAGATAAGTGAAGTGAAGTAAAAGTAAAAGTCTCTCTGGAAATAAGAATGAGACTTTTCAAACACAAAAAAACTACCTTCGAATCCCTGAGGTCCTGCGATATTGCCTCTCAACCCATCATTGTCACTTATTTCCTCAAAACAGAAGATGAAATATTAAAATTGAAAGTGGAGGATATATTTAAAGAAGATTCATATTCTCCTCTTTCAAAAGGGTTGATATATTACCATAATACCATTTAAAATCATTAACGACTATCTATTAGGTTCAAGTACAACTACTTAGTACGAGATGGTTTATTTACATAACCATGAGAACAGAATTAGTACCGCTACTCTAACCTTCCCGTCTCCTATATATTTTACTTTAGGTACCGAAATTAGTACCGCTAAACAGTATAAACTTATATATCAATTAAGTTTATATAGTTTAAAAATCCGCTTAGCAAGAGTTAGACTTTTGCTCATACTAAAACGTCGCATTATTTTCCCCAGCGGCATTTGACGTGTTTTGGTGCACACTGATCTATTTGGTCTCTATGGTCACAACTTTCCCAGGCTTGACAGAGCTCTTACATAACTTGAGTATACTTTCCACCCGAAAATTATTGTCCTCTGAGACATTATGTCAAAACCCTTCCAAACACCACTTGTAATATTTTTTAATTATAAAATAGGACCTAATCTTATGGCTACAAGACGCCTCTACTTAGTGAATGGTATTTTTGTATAATTAAAAAGATTATATTTTAACTACATCTTGTTGAGTTCAAAACGCAGGATATATATTGTAATCTACAGTATTAAACTACAACCAATCTGCTTATTCCTTATATTTTGATTTATAATGCAAGGTTAGAAATCAACTAATGGTAACAAATCAACTGCAAATTTGACTGTATATATATTTGTTTTTACGTTTTTATAACCAAAATAGAATATCATACTCAACTGATAAGAAAATACAAAATATGAATCCAAACAATTCTTAACATAATACCTTTTTTTATTAAATGAAAGTTTGCATAAGACTCGAGAAAACTCATTATAGCAATGAGATTGCACTGTAAGGTTTAAAGGTTAACCTGCCTTCAAAGCCATACCCACACCGCCCAATGTCAAAGGAATATCTGAGCAAAGATAGCTAAATGCTCTCTCCTCTCTCTCTCTCTCTCTCTCTCTCTCTCTCTCTCTCTCTCTCTCTCTCTCTCTCTCTCTCTCTCTCTCTCTCTCTCTCTCTCTCTCTCTCTCTCTCTCTCTCTCTCTCTCTCTCTCCTCTCTCTCTCTCTCTATCTCTATATATATATATATATATAATTTTTAACTAAAAGGAATGCTAAATGTTATTTATTTGCAAAAATTACGATTTCATTAAACAATTTAAACTTAGAAAAAAATCATATGTTTTTAATACATAGGACTACCTGATTTTATTTAAATAAATGCAAATCAATATATATGAAACTGTTCTCAACCGTTGTCATTGTTAAAAGAACGGTGTTCAAAAATCTATATGTTCGTTCCTCGCTTTGGAAGAGACCTTCCACTGAGTTGATCTCCATTGCTTGTTCATTGGTGGACGTGAGGATGGCACAATCGCAGAGCCAGGCACTTTACAAATTAAACTGTTTATGAACCTAATGTGTAAAACGTGAAAATATGCAAATATTTCATAATTCCAAGCAACGTACAGACGAAACCCTAATTTTATTTACATAGATAAACTAATTCTAGAAGAGCAAAATACACTACCGTGTACCGTCGTTGAGCCCTAATTATTATTTATATAAATTTAAAATACCTCGCTACATATTAGGAAACAACTTTTCCTCCAAATCCAGTGCTCTGATACCTTTGACCATTTTAATTGTAATTTTACTACACTGGTACAGAGCAAACTTATCGTTTAGGACTTAGCTTAAAATAAATACACCTGTACGTTTTGATACAAATTGTGGTTTAGTAAACTAAATTAAAATGATAAATTCTCTCCTTAAAATTTTCTTCAAACCTTTAAAACTAATTTACAAAGTATGATGTAGACTGAGCAAGTGAGCATGTTTTAAATTTAATTTCCCCTTACTGTTACATTATTTTATTTAGGAAATGGGAGTCGCAACTCCGACAGATCACCACCTTCTCTACTCCGAGGTGGCGATCTGTCGAGGACGCTACCGTCAGATCGCCACCTCACACGGCTGCGACAAGAAGCCACCCCGACAGATCACCACCTCCAAAATAATTTTAAAAAGTGGCGATTTGACGGGGTGGCGAACTATCGTGGTGGCGACTAGACGCGGTTCCCTTTTAGCAGACTCTCTGTACATTCTTGGCTTTCCTTCCGAAAATACAAGCCTAACATCTGAGTCCCTTCTAGCCTCTTCGTTTTTCATGCGTCAATCGCATTGGGCTTACCTTTTTAAATTATAACAATATGTAACCTCATACACAGTATAAATTTATCTCACTTTATTTTAAATATTTTACAAAGATATTTTAGTCGTATTGTGGCGTATATTTTATATTTATTTATGGTTCAGTGTTAACACAGCCAAGTACATTAATATTATTAAGTTGCAAATACCTTAAAATATTTCAACAAACGCACATTATGCAAAGTATGAAATTATGGTTGGCTTAAGACTCTATAGTACAATTAGAAAAACAATAAGAGTCATTAAGGTTTTTTCATACTAGAGATATTTGATTAAACATTACACGTCACAAAGCGGAGGTCAATCCGATGGTTGAGTTCCTTAAAACTCTTTGAATATGTCCACATCGACTAAGAAAACCCACTATATCCTTTATATTACACGCCCTCAAAAACGATGTTACTCCTCTGCCTTCATACCTCATGACACGGTGACAAAAGTAAACCTGAGCTCTTTGATATGGGCACCCTTGAAAGAGGTCGGAAGTGAGTCAACTATCAGATTGACGTGTAAATGAAGATGATATACTAAACACAACTTTAAAATATGATTAATTTTTAGTTTAAACATTATTATTTTCCTAATTCTGTAACAGGATTTAAAGCCACAACTAAAATATTATAACATATAATGTGTTTTTGTATTTAAATAAAAACAATACATCAATCAAATATGTTTACCACAAAAGTAAATAAAATGATTGTATTGATTTAAAAATTAATACTTATAACAAGTATTCGTACCTTGGTTTCGAACCTTTATTTTTTTAAGATTTGAGTCAAGGATTATCTAACGAGATGCCAAACCATAATTTCCAAATAAGATCGTTCTCAAAACTATATGTCTTTATGCAAGATATTAAAATAATATAAAACAATCATTGATAATCTAAATACGACTAAAAAAGCATTATTGTGTAAAAAGTGTTAATTAATATATTGCACATAACGATACATCGCCAAATAATTTATGAAACCTATTAAGGTTAGTGCAATCTAAAACGACTACGTAATTTGTTTAAAATATAAAATAAATATTCATACATATAAATATATTGTATTCTTTAGTTCTCTGCATAGGGCTATTATTATTATTATTATTATTATTATTATTTTATATGTAGTTAAGAATAGTAGTTAAACACATTATGAATCAAAAACACATATTGTGGTATGATTTGTACAAAACTCTATCGGGAGGTTAAACGCAATTGACTCACGCGTTATTGCTTTTTACGGTGTCACAATAAAGCTCACATCGTGTTGTCACAATAAAGCTCACATCGTGTTGTCACAATAAAGCTCTCATCGTGTTGTCACAATAAAGCTCACATCGTGTTGTCACAATAAAGCTCACATCGTGTTGTCACAATAAAGCTCACATCGTGTTGTCACAATAAAGCTCACATCGTGTTGTCACAATAAAGCTCACATCGTGTTGTCACAATAAAGCTCACATCGTGTTGTCACAATAAAGCTCACATCGTGTTGTCACAATAAAGCTCACATCGTGTTGTCACAATAAAGCTCACATCGTGTTGTCACAATAAAGCTCACATCGTGTTGTCACAATAAAGCTCACATCGTGTTGTCACAATAAAGCTCACATCGTGTTGTCACAATAAAGCTCACATCGTGTTGTCACAATAAAGCTCACATCGTGTTGTCACAATAAAGCTCACATCGTGTTGTCACAATAAAGCTCACATCGTGTTGTCACAATAAAGCTCACATCGTGTTGTCACAATAAAGCTCACATCGTGTTGTCACAATAAAGCTCACATCGTGTTGTCACAATAAAGCTCACATCGTGTTGTCACAATAAAGCTCACATCGTGTTGTCACAATAAAGCTCACATCGTGTTGTCACAATAAAGCTCACATCGTGTTGTCACAATAAAGCTCACATCGTGTTGTCACAATAAAGCTCACATCGTGTTGTCACAATAAAGCTCACATCGTGTTGTCACAATAAAGCTCACATCGTGTTGTCACAATAAAGCTCACATCGTGTTGTCACAATAAAGCTCACATCGTGTTGTCACAATAAAGCTCACATCGTGTTGTCACAATAAAGCTCACATCGTGTTGTCACAATAAAGCTCACATCGTGTTGTCACAATAAAGCTCACATCGTGTTGTCACAATAAAGCTCACATCGTGTTGTCACAATAAAGCTCACATCGTGTTGTCACAATAAAGCTCACATCGTGTTGTCACAATAAAGCTCACATCGTGTTGTCACAATAAAGCTCACATCGTGTTGTCACAATAAAGCTCACATCGTGTTGTCACAATAAAGCTCACATCGTGTTGTCACAATAAAGCTCACATCGTGTTGTCACAATAAAGCTCACATCGTGTTGTCACAATAAAGCTCACATCGTGTTGTCACAATAAAGCTCACATCGTGTTGTCACAATAAAGCTCACATCGTGTTGTCACAATAAAGCTCACATCGTGTTGTCACAATAAAGCTCACATCGTGTTGTCACAATAAAGCTCACATCGTGTTGTCACAATAAAGCTCACATCGTGTTTCCTTCACTTTAAAGCAGTTTATTAGACGGAAAATGAAAACCCTCTTCTCTTTTTTCAATAGAAGCCAATAAGAAAAATTTATTATTTTTGTGTTACTTTCCTCTTTTAGAACTAATTAGTTCACTATTGTTTTCCAAAAAAGTTTATTCTACGGGTAGAAACCCTTCTAAAACGACCACATGCCTTCCAAACATAATTAATTTCCCATAGTTTTACAAATTAATGCGTTCAAAGTTAACAGAAATATTTAGATTGGGATCAATCAAATTAAAGAAAATTCCGATCTTAAATTATTGTCTCCCGAATTTGTGTGAGGTGACCTATTTCATAAAGACCCTGAATTCATTTCCTGATCGTAACTTTCTTCTACTATTGTGTAAAATCTCAAAGTCACTCTGATTTAAAGTTTGCTTTAAAACAAAATATTAGTTTATATCTCCGATGAACAAGTTACACTTTCATGCAGGAAAATAAAAGACGGCAAAATACGTCGAAGAGGTAGAAAAGTTGACAATCAGTCTAATTACAGTGTAATTAAAGTTGTTTTCCGGTCAAATGAAAACTTGATTGTGAAAAATGGTTAATTAGTGGTCCGACAAGAAAATCCAGGAAGCTACCCATCAATCTTGGAAAAATGTTTCAGAAGTTTTTAACAAAAAAGTGTTTTTTGCCTACTTTGTTCGATCTAGCGGAAATAAAATACTCAGATACAATACAAAGATAAACTAACTACTTTGAATTTATTTCCTGTAATTTAACTTAAATTTACACTGTACGTATAACGTGGTTCGTTGTCCAATGGTTATGTACATGCTAAGAAAACTGAGCTCTTTCAAAAATCAAATAAACGTAAAAGTAAATAATTAAATTAAATATACTATGTCGTAAACTGCACACAGAAAACGAAAAAATAAGCATCTACAACTCATATTTGAAATTGTAGTTGATACAAAAGGCAACAACGGTGATATTGATTGGTTTATCCGGTACGAAGCGGTACGTTACACTCGTAAATCTGTCGGATGAACGGCGTCGATGACGTACGGCTTAGTTGGTTTACGATCACTCCCGTTATACAATCTTTAGAGAAGGATGAATTTGTCGCCAGAAGTAGTGATTGCAACTCATTCAGATTTCAAAATTCATAAGTTATAAACGTATACTATCGTGCAATAAACGTATAATAACGCATAATCAATTTATAATAATCTATAGTGTTCTGTAATGTCGTAAATGATTATTAAAATATTCCACACAGTGTGGATGTATCAGTTAATTGATACGTCGGTGTCGCAACTATTTTTGTTGCAAAGACTCACCTGTTTGAAATATAAGGTGTGATAAATCTCTGAATTAAGGGGGAAATCTTTATTGAAGCTGCTATTGTCAAAGATCCAAAATAACTCCACGTCATTTTACAAAACTAATCATTAATTCGTTGATCTGCTTACAAGATTATTACAAGATCTCCAGAACTCCACTCGAAGCTTTAGAATTGATTTATTTATGGGGTCAAAACAAATCAAACATGTTAAAGGACCAATGAAACACTAAAAGGACTACAGCCCTCCATTTGTTTTCATTTTTTTATCTATTTCTACTAATTAATGCAGAAAGTTTTTCAAGTGACTAGCCCTCTTACTTATTTTTAGTACTGGTCTCTCTATTTCGATAGAACCAGTTGAAAAAGTGAAATTCCTTAGATCAATGTTGGATTTAATATACTATTTTGAAATGAAAACATTGGTTTGAACCCTGGGTTTGAACTGTAAATCAAATTAATTGTGTTTATGAGCAAACCACGAGACTTATCTCAAAGAGCTATTGATTCAAAAATCATATTTTGAATTTAAGTTATATTACATGTTTATAACTGTGGTATATCTGGTACAACCGACCCTCCCAGTTCCGGCTTGAGTGTCAGGTTCAAAGAACAAAGTTTAAAATATGACTTATGTATCATACAATACAACCTTTTAAAGGTTTTACACAATATAACTAAAATAAAACAAGTAGTTGTATTTATGGTTAAACGTAAACTGTTTTATATTATACTAGCTGTGATTAGCCCGTCAACAATGATGGGATTAAAAAAACTAAATAAATATTGTTCACTACAGTTATAAAGAAAATTTAATTATTTAACAATTTATATTTAAAAAGCTAATTTTAAATTGCATGTAACAAAATGGCAATCCGCCATGCAAAATTTAAAGGTATTATTGTAATAAAGCCCCAACATAATGCATATTAAAATATGCATTAGAACGTGTCTAAATTCAAAAAGTGTTTTTTTACTAAAGATATTTTACACCTGCTTGCAATAGCCCAAAAGGGTTTAGTTTAAACTTTGTTGTTTTAGTTTGGTTTCGGATTTTGAATCAAACCCATTTTGGTGTCACTTCAAGCCAAATTTTGTTTCGTAAAAACTGCAGTTAAATGTTATTAAATGATTAAAGTTATTAATGTTAATTAAAGTTTAATGTTATTCAATGTTCATCGGGTTTAAATTTGAAATACAAATTAACCTAATTATTTTCACTGCTTTTATAACTAAAAAATAAAAAATACGGTCTACATATTTACCAACATTTAATTGTATTTAATCTGCTAACATACAAACTATCTAAAGACAGACCTACAAAAATAATATAATTCATCTTTCTATATTATTAATACGCTACATGTAAACTTTGTAAAGAATAAGGCTTTTTGTTTTATAATGTACCCCCACAGATTATACACTAAAACGCGCATCTAGGTGTGCAGACGTGCAAACTGGCTTTAGATTATCAACATAGGCCTAAGTGCTCTGCCCCATGGGACTTCTCCAAGTCTCCAAGTCTCCATGTTATTCATATGGATGAGAATTATATTTGGATTATGTCACATGTGTTTTTTCTTAATTCAATTCAATTAAATAAACAGCTGTTATAAGGATTACATATTACAGACTGTCATTTTTTTGTGTACTATTTAACTATTTACTATTTTCGCTTCTCAAAACGGAATGCACAAGCTGCGCACAGGAAATTCTAGTTAGCTATAAACTGTATGGAAACATAATTCACATTGTATTCAATGCTAATAGGATAGATCAATAGTCATTAGTTTTCTTATCCATTACATTACAATTTTTACTATAGTTTCATCTAATACAGCACATGAAATTGAAATCGAACTAAATTTTTAGATTAAACAACTGAATTGGAGTTTTAAACTTAAAATATGTAACTGAAGTATGGTTTACTGGATTATATCAATCGTCTTAACCTTCACAAACCTTATATAGTTAATTTTATCTCCGAAATTTTACCTCTCATTCTCAACTGTATTTCTGTCTTAGTCATGTTTTTTTATATACTCATACACAAATCGCTATACTACTTTAGGGAGTATAATGGCTATCACCGATGTTTAAAAAAATCTTTTATTTAGTTTTACACAAAACTTTAAAAACTACCAAAAAAATACAATTCCAGCAGTGAACTGCTAGAACCACCCTGCTGTCATATTTTCTGAGACCCAGGATTTATCAAAGGAAAATCATCTACTTATAGTTCCATTAACAGAGATAAAACCCAATTTCGCTGCATGAGTAAAAGTAAATAAAAACTGAAATATAAGTAGTAAAAATAGAATAATATAAATCTGAATTGAACTTTGCTGACAATTTATACAGTATTATAAACTCTATTCCCACTCAGCATGGAATTTGTGTTCCTTACTGTTTGTAAATTTCAATCCAAAAACCTAAAATTAGTTAGGAATAGTTGTCTGCTTTGTTTACAAAAACAACCTTAACTTTACTCAGCTGTTGTATTGAATTTGGATGCAAAGTATAGAACACATGACTCGGTAAAACAAATGATTGCAAATAAAATATGGCCAAAAAAGACAAGTGTTTTTTAACAATTAAAACTTATATCTAAATAAATGTAAGATATTGTATTTTTTCATCGTCCTAGCATAAGGGAAATCTTTTGACATCAATCAATCTGGTCTCTCTACTTTCAGTAGTTTGCTCTGAATAGGTGGTTACACGTTTCTTATTCAGGAGGATGTCGAAAAAGGCCGAAAAAAGTGTTTTTTTGCCAATTACAAACTTATAAATAAATAAATCTAGGATATCGTATTTTTTTCATCATCCTGGGCCTAAGAGAAATCCTTTGACACCAACCTGGCCTCTCTACGTTCAGTATTTTACTCGAAGTAAGGTAGTTACACGTCGCCACTGCACGCTTTTGATTTAGTTTCATATTAATTCATTAGCTCATATCAATTTGAAAATATTATTTTATCTTCCTTATTTGCATACTTCTCCGTTCAAATAGCTGTGAGTTAAGTAATAGTCGTGCTAAGCTGCTGAAGTGGCATGCGATAATGGTCCATTCGTTGCTTCAGCATTTTGAAATAACAGCGATAGTCAAAAGTACTCGACATTTCCATCACTGGTCGCATTCATGTCAATTATTCCCTCGGAGCAGTCAACGTGAAACGAGTTTTAAATTGACTTTGGCATTGACATCATTTAAACGTTGCTTTGGATGCCAGGCGACACGGACCCCTAAATTTGAATGAATTTTTTATAAAAACTGAGTGGATTTTAAGGCAATATTGAATAATTCACTAGCGTCGAGATATCCAGTAAGTCGGTTTCTTGAACTGTTGAATTGCTATTAGAAAGAAAGCACTGGCGCTGATACCATAAAGAAATTATTATTACAAATAACAAAATACAAATACATATTTAAACTATAATAACGTATCCTACGACCAAATAAAGATTATAAAAGTCACACTCACATAGGTGTAAACTTACCCTAAAATTGGTATAGTTTACACTATTTATAAGATAAATATACCTTCTATTGGAGTGGTTTGGCACTATTCAGATATATTTGATATATTTTTGTTTTAGAGTTTAAAATGAGCTGTAAAGATTTTTACTTATCATTACAAGATAAACCTCTCACTCAATGTACGTTTCAGCATTCACTTTTTTGGTGTAAGGTTACACTTATCTTTTCACAGTATACATTAAGGGAAGCATTGTAAAACTAGTGTCATATTATAGGTATAATACATTCTTACATTTAATATGCTAAGCGATTTTTTCTAACAGAACTTTTCATCTATTATTTTAGGCTGATGTTTTGTTTAAGGTCTTAAATATTGTCTCAACTTATAATTGTATATAAAGGGGTTTAAAAGTCAACATTATTTCTGGAGAGAACTGGTAGTCTTAAAATTGTGAATTTCTGTGTTGGGCAATAATTTTGCATAATATTATAAATGATATATAGAAAAAAGTTCCAATGATTGCAAAATGTAGATAAAACTACTAAAAACTAAGACAATCCGTACGGTTCCAAAATAAAGCTAAGTAAAGATTTCAAAAGGAAAGGTAAATTTTTGTCAATAACAAATATTGCTTGAGGAAGTTTTAAAATTAGTTTGGAATAACTTTGCTCGATGTCCAGTAATTAGTTCTCTTGTGTAATATTATTATCCACACTGATCATAAATGTCGTATTAACATAAAGGTAAATATTTATGTATTCGATTACGTATTATTAGGTATAGGCTACTAACTTCATACTCCTAAGGTTAAGTGGTAGATTCACGAGTTAATTTATTTCTGTAATACAAATTAATGTATCTCTTTTCCATCTACAACAATTTACCGATCATAATCAGACCAAATGAGAGAATACTATTACAATATTTATACGTGAATAATCTTCTATTTGGATTCTATGAGCGTAAAATATTCATTTCATTATTCTTAGGTATGCCAAAATTATATTAAAACTATAAACCGTAGCTCTCTTTATTATGAATTTATTCGAAAAATTCAACATTAATTGAAAAACAGAAACAAATTGGTTGTATATTTAAATGAGTCCTTTGTTTATCGAACAAAAGCATCAAGAGGAAAAGGCTCTTTTGCCTCTCCGCTTTCGAATGGACGATAAGTTGGATTATTCTCCAACGATATTTTTTTGTTTATTGATATTTTGATGGTAATAAGCTGTAATATATTTAAGAATATTAATTTGCTGTAAAGCTTTTAGGTGTAGTTTTATTTTATGTAATATCATTAATTACATGTTTGTATTATATTTGATAATTTAGAGAGTCTTGCCCGTTTATCTCAAAAGTAAAACAGTAATATTGATTTTCAAAGGAGTGGTAATAAATACTAAGAAAGGACCAAGATACTTCAAAAACGTCTAGATTTAGCGTTACGTCCAGAAAACAAAGCAAATTGGTTCCTTTAATTGCCGGTAGAAAACACTGGTGGTGGAGGAACAGCTGATTGACAGTAAATGACGAAACCAGGTGATCCAAGACGTTGATTTTTCCCTTAACAAGCTTTCTAATCGGTAGGGCAGTGGATAACGTGATTGTTTGCAATGAAAGAGGTCTGGGTTCGATTCACGATTTGCACTACAATATAATTTAACAAACTTTTTCAAGCAAACACCATACATTAAGAACTTTGGCGTATACCATTTTTAAAGGATTGCGTGAGGTAAGACCCTGTTTCACTGGTGAATACAACAATTGTTAATGTCACCTTACTTTCCGAAAATCATCCGTTGTGTTCCTCTATAGACAAATGGTTCCGAGGAACCCTAAATCCTCCAACAAAACGTGTTTCACTCATGGGAGATCGTCAAAAGTTCAAAAACAAATTTTGTTACATTTATCACGGACACACTCAGACGTACAGTTTTACACATTTTACACGAGACAAAAACTAACTTGGCCAATCGAAAGTCACTATGCAACTCGGCGCGGTTGTGCGATCATTTTGTGATCTGTGCAGATCCATTACCCCTCTCATAACCAAACGAACTCACGCTATCCTGACTAAACTGTAACCAATTCATAACCTAACTTAATCTGTTTCTTTATACAACTGTGTGTATAAAGAAACAATATAAATAATGGACAGATTGGACTTATGCCCTATGAAGAGAATCCACGGGACAACATCAAAGGTTAAATAGGATGAGGCTAAATAGGCAAACCTTTTAAATTTACCCGAGGAGTAACCATCGGCTTTTACTTTGCAACTTATAGGCTGAACTAGACACACAAATAAACATTCACGGTCAAAATCCGTTATATGCCCCAACTCTATTTTTCCCATATTGACTTATATAACCAACTGATAGGAACTGTAGGTGCTAAATAATGAACAAGACATATTGTATAGTAGTTTCATAACTACACACGATGTAAATTTCACAGAAAAACACACATAGATTGTAAGACATTACTAGAATGACTACTGAGGTGGCCAAAATGCCGAAATGTCTTGAAGTACTGCTTCACATACATTTGCTTGTTGAGGAAGCCGTTCACGCCACAACAATTCACACAAGTAGCTGTCCAACAATTGCGAATGGTTTCGCAAGTAACGTAACGTAACCAAACCTAACCTAACTCCGCATAGCGCTGTAAACCCCCGTTTTCTGTCCACACACCGCTCTGCGGAGTTAGGTTAGGTTGGGTTACGTTGGAAATTAAACTATAAATATTTGATATTACTAACCTAATAATCGTCAAGGACGAATACGGGCTGGACTGATTAGAAGCGGCCGATAACGCCGTGAGGATTTTAACCTTTTCCGAGGGTCGCCTAGCATTGAAGTTGACCCACACATTAGTTAGAATTACCCTGTTTAATATACTGAGTAACTGAATGACAGTGATTCGTTTTATTAGTTGAGGTAGGTCAGTCGCGGGCCGCAGCCGGCGAGGTTACGGCGAACCGTTATCTCTCCGAGGAGATAAGATAAGAGCGACAACAATACTGACCAAAATACCTTTTAAATGTTTCCGTTTTACTTCATAAACTACTCAGCCTCTCTAAAAAACACTGTTTTGTACAGTTTAAAGTTAATAGGAAAAGGTTCAAGCGTTGGGGGCACTAACGGATTTTGACCACATTCACACCACACTGGATACACTACAGCACACTAGATGCTTCTATCTTCTATGTCATCCCGCATCTGAATGATACTAAGCAGTATTTCATGGTGACTGTGTTAGGGCGGGAGTTTTATACACCATATTAAGTTACACCGCTTTAGCCAATGAATAGTATTCCATTAAACCTCGTGGCGTAACTTCACATCTTTAATATTCAGTTTTGATTGAAAGGTGTAAGTTTACAAGGAGTCGTAAATTTACACTTTAAAATAGTAAAAGGTTATGTATTAGGCTACTCCCTATTTAGTGTACAAATTTAGTGTAACATAACACCTCAATTGTTACAGTGAGGTATGTTTTAATCATAATTGATACTGATGAAACGTATCAACCCGAGAACGTTTTACTGAGAAAGTTTGGATTTAGTTGTCCCACTTATAATATTATGTTGCATATGTTCACTAACAAACATTTTTCACTAGTTTTACCACTTATTCAGAACATAAAACGGTTCACTCTCGGGTGTTAAAGAAAAATAATGTTTTGTAAAGAAGATTGATTTAAGTTTGGTTGAGAGTGAGTACAGTTTGTTTAGAGTTTTACAGTTTTATTTACAGACGTTATTATTAATCCATCTCATGTATCCCTAATTTAAATTATAACATATATGCGATGCACAGATCCTTAAGAATAAAAAAATAAAGCTAGTAAGATTGATGTGAAAGTGGGGAAAATAGAGTGCTGTTTCGTGTAAACACGGCTAAAGAAAGCAGTTGTTGTACCATGGTCAGAAAAAGATTATGGTAAGTAGTTATATTTCTCTTTTTACATATGCTCTTATAATCTTTAAGGGACGTTACTAGTACTGTAAATGTTTTACCCTATTATTTAATTAAATAGTCAAGTGACATACATGGATTAGTAATTTGATTCAGAAATTTGCATGAAAAAGTATTGTTCCCATTAATCAACAGTAGAACAGTTATAATCTCTTACACTCCAAATTTGTGACGTAATTTAATTATGATTGTAATATCATTCTTTAAATTATGTTTACAATTGGGATAAAATTGTTTATTAATTAAAAAACTGTTGAATAGATTTAATGACAATACACTATAAGCAAACTATTTTAAATTAAAAAATGTACCAATACTTTATAATACGTAAAGACTAAACAAAAGAGTAAACAATAAAAAATAACTGTAACTTCTGAATCGGAACAAATTCAAATTTATTTTGATAGAACGTCTTTGATAGCTATAGCGAAATGAAAGGTTGCTGACAGTTGAGCGTTTTTTTGAAGGAATAAAGGGATCAATTCAATATTTAAGGCAAGGTAAACAATTGTGACGTTACATCTTACGTTACCTGCTGTGGTAACCTGGATCATTCTTCTCACAATACAGTTAAATAACTATTATATAGCTATAATTATCTGTATGGTTTTCCGTTTTAATTTAACCAATTTAAATCATTATGCTTTAAATATTTGATATAATCATGTGTCATTAATGTTAAGTCACAAAGGAAATCTCTGAAGTTACATGGAAAAAGTTACTTTCTGGTAGAGTGTCTAAAAGAACAATTTTTCTACGGAATGGCTTCCTTTTGTTAGCTTGATCACAACACTGCTCCCAGAAACTGAGAAAATATGTCATTCTTAGTTTCTACTCCTGTTTCGATCAAGTGATTTTATTCAAGCAACTTGAAACAACTGAATAGTTGTAATTGGCATTTTAAATACATTAAACCTTCCATAAAAATTAATTGTCATAAAACTAGCTTCAATTTTGTATTTAATAAACCTTTACTTTTTTTATTAGTGAATTTACCCTATATGGAAGAAGGTATTACCGTAGCATGGTAAGACTTTAGCCAGAGACCATGATAACTTTTTGTTTTGAGGACCCCAGATGCCAAAAACACTATTAGTTCAAATTTATATATATGTGTGTGTGTGTGTGTGTGTGTGTGTGTCCATTACCACGATAACCTTTGAAAGAAACGCCCGATTTTGATGAAATTTGACACAAATGTGTAGAGTAACATTTATGGCTTTAAGTTCGAAAACAAGAGTGATCGGACTATGGGAAGGGGGTTTTATGGGGGTTTTAAATTTTCCAAAAATCAGTTTTTTGAACTTTTTCTCCTAAAATTTAAAAAACACTCCATTTTGGTTAAAGCCATTTTATAGAGCTTAAAAAACAAATAATTTGGTATTTTTAATCATTAACCTAGGTTAATTGGTTGTAGATAAAACTCAAAAATGCGTCCATAAAATTTCCCACGTTAATCTTATGGGAAAAAGGTTTTTGGATTTTCCTCAGATAATTTTACTAAAAACTTCACATTTATTTTTACCAATCAGTTTAGCTCTACAAAACAATCATTTTGGTGTTTTAATTGTTGTTTTACGTCCAACCGTTGCAGAGATATTCAAAGTGCTAAACACAGTACGTTGCCCAATGTTATCCTTATGGAGGATAAATACAATTTGATATCTTGATTATTTTTGAATGTATATTGATGAAACTTGGTATGTGGCTTCAACTAGATGTGGTTTATTGATATTTGCACAAAAAGAGTTTTTTGTTGATTTTCTCCGTAGCAGCAAACCTGAATGTACTCGGCCCCCATGTTATTCACATGGACATGGAAGTTTTATATCTCCCTTAGTTATGGACCTAAATTAATACAATTTGGTATGTAGCTTCACCTGGTCGACTTATATTGATAATTGCAAAGATACGCATTTCTTATCTTTCTCGTTGCAGCAAACCTGCGTACTCAGCCCTAATGTTATTCTTATGGAGAATAAATAAAATGCTATGTATCACTTATTTATGAATGTATTTTTGTGAAACTTGGTAAGTGGCTCTATGTAGTAGGGAGCCACATACATATGCATTAGACATTCGCAGAGTACGCAGGTTTGCTGCGACGGGGGTATTTTAAACACGTTGACATTCTAAATATGCTTTTTTACCACTGTAACCCAATTAGGCTTATAAACTAGTGGGTTGAAGGGGCCATAGCCCCTATCCTTGCTTCAACACTCTGTCTCATGGCTTCATCCAATATTTTTTACTCTTTACGTGCTGAGAAAAATAAAACAGTATAAGTAGGATCACATTTCAGTTCGTAATTGAACTAAACACTTAATCACATGTTTTAGTGTAAACAAGGCAGACTTTTTAAATCCCCATGATCTTTTTGTAAGGGATGTTTTACGTTGTTTCTCGTTTGCTGGTGACTTTTTAGAAGTACTAATTTTTCACGAGTCCCTGGGATCAAGACCTTAAATTTGAGCCGTCTCCCATCATCCTACGATTTGCCAAATGCTCACAATTTTGACTTAAACATTTCGCTTACAGAATTATATATACAAATATTTGCAACGACCCAATAACTTTCCACGTGTCATTCCAAGATCACAGGGTTCCATTATGATGCTACCTAAAACGGTTATCAGAGGAAACAGTTTTATGGATTTCTCAGTAATCAAATACAGTATTTATGTACAGTTTGCAATCGTTCGAATAAAAATCAGAACAGTTTTATGCTATTTAACTATTGTTGTTTTAATAATTTTACACCAACAGCTTTTACAACTTAAAATCGTTATAAATAAATAATTTGTAATAATGTTGCAGCTTGGATCAAAAGAGGAAAAAGAACGGTGCAGTACAAACTAAAAAGGTGTATTTACTTATTGCATTTTGTTGTAACCTCAATCTTGTTATAGAATCACAAAATTTTAAGAGAAGATTTAAGTCAAATATCTACTTAACAAAACTTTCTCTCCCTTTTTTGAATGTTCATTTAATGTACATGACTCTTTCAATTCACATATGTTGTTATGAATAAGTACGAAATGAAAGCAAGGAGGATAATATTGGAGGGGAAAAGGGGAAGGGTTAACAGACAAAGTGCTGTTTCATGTTTGGCTAGTTACAGCAATATACTCCTGCAACATGGCTGAAAAACAACCTAATATATCATTATATGCTGTGCAAAAAATATCAACAAAATTGTTAGCGTTAGCTTCGACATTTTAATTTTAGTTCTAATTTGAAGAAACATACTGAAAAAACCTCACTCAGTAACTGATTCCGTACTTTTACACAATATTTAACGTGCCGCTATCGAAAAAGTTGTTCTAACTGTATAAATATAATATAAGGGGAAGTAAACGTGATCGTGAAAGTAATAGTATAGCTCTGCTTTGCTCTTTATCAAGGCAAATTATGAAAGATTTCCGGAAAAAAATAGCTAGTCATTTATGAAAAGGGTTTCAACAAAATAAAGTGTCTCAAGTACAAAAGAAATCAATAAAGAATCATTTTACATGCCACATTATGCAAACCAAGCCAAAATCCCGTTTAAAGAACTCATAATTTCAATATTTAAACTTTTCTTTCAAGTATCGCTTATTTTTAAATATTTTATGACTTGAAAATGGTTGTTATAAATCTTAGTAAAAAATCAATTTTCCAAGTATCAATACCTTCATAGGGTATTTATTTATGTGGTTGATTGCGGTGAAGCCAATCCGAAATAAAAAAAATACTGAATATTTTTGACCAATCTTTATTTGTGGAATCTGGTTCTGTATAGCATGCTTCGATTTTTAACACACCGTACTATTATTAATAAGGAAAAGGTTATATTTCAATTTTATATATTTACAATATATCAATCGTGATTTGTATTCGACAGGTATATCTGAATACGATACCCAGACATAAATCCTCCATAGATTCTTGAACAAAACTCAATTAAAAACATGTTAGGACTGTTGCATAAGACTTCTCAAATAAAACAAGTTTATAGACCTGCGTGTTAAGTTTATCACCTCCTAACAGCATTTTTATGGCCATCCAAGGCTTTTATAAGAAGTTACTGATTTTATGAAGTGTATTTTTGCCCGTCCAACGTCCTTCAAGTAAGATAAAATGATGGTTAGAGTTCACTTCTTTATTGTATGTAATATAGATTAATTTATTCTTATACATTATTATTGTTATTTCCTGACGTTTAGGATATATAGTTAATCTATAATCTACACAAATTCATAAGGCATTGCTGATAATAAATGTTTAATGAATATCATAGTATTATTAAAATAACTTGTCTCGTGATTTTCTTACCGTAGCATTTGTATGTTTTATACACAAAAGAATAAATGTTCATTATAACGACAGAGAGTAATTAATTCTTAAACAAGGCTATTTGTCAAACAAGGCTCATTCGAGAGGAAAGTTATACAGATTTCAACGCTCAGTATTTTCCGTCTGTTTACTGTTTTGTGGCCAGCCACCGTAAAAGATTTTCATCTTTTAATTTAAATAATTTATTTAGTATCACAATAAGTGTTGTTACAATTAAAAATAATTGTTGTTATAGTTTGTTACGAATCGTTATAAAGTTATAAAGTGTAAAGTTATTGGTTTTTATACCTTGTCACAACAATGTTCGTTAACGTCACTTCAGGAAGTACATTATCAATCATGAAAAAATATGACTTTGAAAATCTGTCTATTATATAAGGTGAACTTTATAGATTTTTAATAGAATGTGTTAATTATTTGTTTTGTTTCAGATCCGTACAAACTGCATAACAAGGTAGGAACAATAAAATGATAATTATTACGGGCTGTATTTATTCGTTATATTTAGGGACAACCCGTTAAATAAACCAATAAATAATATAATACAATAAACTAATATGATAACGTGAGATGTAGACTTTTATTCATTTATTATTGGAAAAGACAACGTACTGCGTTCACAACGTAGCCTAACCACCTAGTGCATAATTCTATACAAATACATTTTAAACTTATTTATACCATATTACATGATTGGTAATTAAACGTGGCTACATCAATAACATGATCAACTAATAATCATTGAGGATCTCAAAATATGAAAATGATTCATTATTTCTTATAGTTGAAGCTTCTTTAATAATAATAAACGGTGCTCTATTAATACAATGTAGTATCTCTATTTACAATACATTAGAACGATAAAAACAATAGTCGCGGACCGTCTGTTTATGCTTAGCACCACTGTCTATCGAAGAGAACAACACATACAATCAGCACTGATTAGCTTCATTGGCTGTATAGCGTCAGCTGACAAACCCTTCACCATTTTGTATATATATTTTTGTTATGTTCAAATTTGGGGCAAGTGACGCAGCCTATCCGACGCGCGACGGTTTGGTAAGCGATGAGGCAAACAAGTATCAAGTATCAAGTTAAGTATCTAAATAATATATTTGTTGTTTTTGTAGAATAAACGGATTTATATTTTTTGTGGGAGAATATAGGACATGAAAGTCCGTCTACAAAATTTGTCATTTCTGTTTAGTGAAATAGCGATGTACCAAAATTAGGCCTAGGTTGTAGAGAATTCATGTTTTGAATGTTACCGTAACTGAGTTCTAATAACATATGTTACAGTTGTTATTATCGTTATTTTATGTTTGATTGACATACTTGTACGATGTAATTGTAAATAACTCGTAAGTATCATTTGTTAAATGTATATTCAAACATAGGCCCACTTACCGTTGACGTTACCTACACAATGCCGATGTATTAAGTGGTGTAGACAGTATCTAATACTTTATTTTGAGTACCTTTAGCTTAAAAGACATTAATAATTCAAATAAATAAGGTTTAGAATAATAAGAACACTTACAATTTTAAACTGTGAAATTAAATCATCAAAATTTATTATTATTGGAATTTTGATGATTTCATTTCACAGTTTAGAATTTAAATTAATTTCCAATAATTAGCTCCAAGTACATTATGGATAATAAGAACACATTTTACGCAATTAAGGAATATTTAACATATTAACATATTTTAACACATTTAAGAACAATTATTGTGATATAACACATTTTAGCAATAAGGTTAATATTTGACAGCCAGTTGAGTCGTGGCATTTGAAGATGTAGCTGAACCGATCATCTGAGTTTGCACTCGGCACCTATAAAGGAAGTGCTGCTGCCAGCAAGATGACTTCTGCTAGTCGCTGCTGGTCGACCAGATCATTTGTCCTGCGACAGGGCAGGACATTGACATTTCGGGCTTCAGTCGCTGCGGGTCTCTGACCATTCGCCTTGCGATGCAGAACAAATAACTGTTAGGGAGAAGTAGTAAAATTATTGTATTTTGAATAGTAAAGTCTGTCATTTGCGTTTGTCACAATGTTACAAAATGAAAGGTCAGTGAATTGAATTAATACGAGTATTAATTTTATGGTAAGTTATTTCGAACACACTTTTCCACGAATACACTCAACACCAAGGCATTTATCCCCCAACTATCCGACGGCGCTGCGGCCTAACACAAACACGCACTTTTACACGGCATTTGTCTTGCAATCTATTTATGCTGCGGCCGAACTCAAACAATTAGTGATACTTCCATTATATATCAACAAGGCATTTGGTCTGCCCCGACTGTCCGTTGGTGTTGCGGCCTAACACTGCACGCACTTCTCATGGCATTGCATGCTCTAGTAGCAGTGCTGCGGCCGAACACAATTACAAATAGTGACACTTTCCCCGTTACCAACAAGGCATTTGTCCTGCCCCGGCAGTCCGTCAGCGCTGCGGCCTAACATAACACTCAGTCACACGGTATTTGTTTTACATACTTAACGGTGTTGCTGCGTCCGAACACTCACAATTAGTGACTCATCGCTTCCCATTTTGATCAGCCTCTGGCAAAGACCTCCCCACGAGATCAAAAACTAAATAAATAACAAATTCATGGAAAAAAATTGGATACACTCATGTCTGTTAATTTTATTGTACAGGGTGTCACAAAAATGCGTAGCGCGCTATGCAGAACCGGATTCTACATACAAAAACAAGTCGAAAATGTACAGTAACATTTTTGCGATTTCGGATTAGTTTAGTCGTAATCCGCCATGTTGTATTTTTTTTAAATAATTAATAATTCAAAAACCCTTCGAGATATTTTTTGAAACTTGGTATAAGCTTTAAGTTTCTGGTTTTTAACATTTTCCAAAAACAATTTTTATTTAACTTATCAAATTTCAAAATGGCGGCCATTTAAATATTTCAAAGTAAAATTCCATGAAAAATAGCAACTAAAACAAAATTTTACAAGACATACAATTTAAAGCACTTTGTAATCCAAATCTAATGACATTTTTACTGTAAAAATCGGTTAATAAATAAAAAAGTTATGGTAATTTTTAATAATAAATTTCAAAATGGCGGCCATATACAAATTTCAAAGTCAAATTCCTGGAAAACTAGCAACTAAAACAAAATTTTACAAGACATAAAATTCAAAGGACTTGGTCAAATACACTAAGGAATTTGACTTTGTAAATTTTATATGGCCGCCATTTTGAAATTTATTATTAAAAATTGCCATAACATTTTTGTTTATTAACCGATTTTTACAGTAAAAATGTAATTGGATTTGTATTACAAAGTGCTTTAAATTGTATGTCTTGTAAAATTTTGTTTCAATTGCTAGTTTTCATGGAATTTGACTTTGAAATATTTAAATGGCCGCCATTTTGAAATTTGATAAGTTTAATAAGAATTATTTTTGGAAAATGTTAAAAACCAGAAACTTAATGTTTATACCAAGTTTCAAAAAAATATCTCGAAGTGTTTTTGAATTATTAATTATTTTCAAAAAAATACAAAATGGCGGATTACGCCTAAACTGAGCCGAAATCGAACAAATTTGACTGTACATTTTCAACTTGTTTTTGTATTTAGAATATGGTTCTGCATAGCGCGCTACGCATTTTTGTGACACCCTGTATATGTCACCCCTAATTTAATTTTCCAAAATAATATGTGTTGTGTTTTTGCACAAGGAAACTGAAAATTAAAGTTATCATGGTCAATTGAAGTGTGTTGATTGTTAATCCAGGTTTTACTTTAGTGATGCAATCAAATAATACGAACAGTCTTGTCGAACTCTTTGCGTTATAACAGTTTACATCAACGGCGTAAAAGCTGTATTTACACAAACCTAGAATCCCACATCATTAAACATGGTCGAAAACGCACGCTTGTTGGTAATACTAGAAAGCCTCATGCATCTTTCAACGTTCCTCTCAAAAGCTCAAAGCAAGTTAGTTGGCAATTTAAAACTTCTTGGAATTTACATACATAAACAATTTAATTTGTGGTAAACTATTAATCGAGATATTTAAGAGCAGTCTTACTAAGGACAATCATATTAAGCATATCTTTTTAAGATCAGTCATTATAAACAAATATACATGTACAGTATATTTGCATAGTTTATTCGAAGTTTGCATTTATATTTATTCTTATGTGATTATGTTTAGTCAGAGTGCTTTCAAGATTATCCATTAGTAAAAATTGATGAATAAATATTTATAAATGTTTATTTTAAAATACAAGAATTACAAAATATCGCAATTCGCGTTTACAGTTAGCTTAAACATGAGTTGAAACGCAATGCGTTTATAAAGCTTTTCTGGTAAATCATATTAGTATTATTTTTGTTTCATTGTGAAGCTATTAATGTGTGTATTCCATTATTACATTATATAAATAGTTCGTTAAAACTAGTTATATTTATAAAGCCTTTACAAAAACCGTTTAAAATATAAAATTAATACACAAAATAATAAATTAATGATTACAATTACAATACCATTCCCTATCTATTAAGTTGTTTTTATTACATGGTAAAGGTCATGCAAGAAAACTGAATGACGGAGGGTAAAATAAAAGGTCAGAGGAGTGAGTGCAGTATCGTGTTAGGTCAGTTAAAGTTATAATACTTGTAACGTTAATAGGAAATTGTTAAAATACGTAGGTATTACATGCATTATGTTTCCATTTATATTATTTACATTTAGGCGCACTATATATAGCATACATAAATTAAACTATTGAAGTCAGTAAAACAACGACATGATAAAGATTTTTGTGATGAAATGTAGAACCAGACACTGGACTAACAGGGAAAAATTGCAGCAAAAACACTTTGAATAGTCGTTGAGTGAGAAAATACTTCCGGATAACATATTTAAAATCGGACAACAGAAAATCTCAAAACACGGATTTTAAAATAATTATTTTATTTTATTCGCTTCAACAGATTATGGCTTTAGCATAATTGTTCACATGCCCCATACTAGATTCCGTAATAAGATAATCATATACACACATGTAGGGGAGTAAAAATCAGCCGGGAGCCAAGCTGAGAAATGATGCCGTCACGAGCTGTGACGTGATCAAAATGGCCGCTCAGCGAATTCTTTAAAGTCCCATATCTCGGTAACCGCTTATCCGATTTTGATAACTTAGGTTTCATTTTAAATATCTGTGTATTTCCTAAAGGAAATGTCATAACATGTTTTGCCGTAAGTTTAAGATTTTTTGAGTAAATTTAAAATAGGGATTTTATTAAAAATAATTCTGCTTTTTTAGAATCTCTTCATGGGAAATACCTTACTATCGTAATTAGTATAACAGTAGGCTCGGGAGGTTATAAAATGTCGTTTTGAGGCCCAAACATATTACAAATTCAGCAATAACAAAATGTATAAGTTTTAAAAATGTACGTTTTTTTATAACATGACAACTTTTAAGACGTCATCATCATTTCTTAGCTTGGCTCCCATCTGATTTTTTCTCCTTTACATGTAGTTATTCTATCCCCAAAGTTTGGTGCTGGTGTCCGGAAACGAAATAGTTTTACGCTTGTTCCACGGACTATTGTTAAAGTATCAACTCTGGCCATAATGGTCATTGTTAGGTAGTAATTATTACTTTGTTTTGATCAAGTCAGAATTATCGACAAGAATCAGTGGATGGACGCCATATTGATTTGGATACTTTAAAGAAAATTTAAATATGGTTTTCTGACACTTAATTTTAAACTATATTTTTTAGTGTCAACTGCGGGATTATTAGACCATAATGCAAAACTATCACTCCCGATTCCTTTTACATGCCGGAATCTGTTTTTAAATATCGCAATTCTAGTTGTAATATCAAGATATTAATACTTGTTTTAAAATAACTTTAATACATTCCCAGCCGTAATATGTTATAAAGTACATCAAATAACGACTAAAGACCACCACCGATCATTGTGAAGTGGTTGGTATACTTCACTTATACTAAGTTCAAAGTTTTAGCCACCAACTTGAGTCTAACAAATGGAATGAGGTCACTTTTATCAAATTTGAAAGTTATGTTGTGAGCTATTATTATATATTGAAATTTATATACAAACTGTCAAAATCATAAGAAAGAAAAGTGATATTTAAAAGAAACTATTACATCGCGGAAATGAATCATTCCGATAAATAACGGTTCCAATTTATCGGTCTAAAATTGTAACGTTGTCGAAATGAAAAACCTACAACTTAACGATGATCGGTGGGGGTATCGGGAGTTGTCTTTCTGAAATAATTTAAAAAATAATGTAATTTTGAGATTTCCCATATTTTGTTGTAATAGATGAGTAATTTATCTTTCAAATACTATTCTTTAAAAAATAAAAAAGGGGATTGGATACATTTGTTTAGGTTGACGATGTTTTTATGGTATACTTATCCTGGACTATCAGTAAAAGCAAATAAAAACGCAATTAGTTTAACGTAAATATTTTAGGTTTTACGTCTTTTATTGAGTAGGTAATAAATGTTAACTGATTTATGAAATACAATTAAGAAGTTATATGAAAACTGGAACAAGTTACCCCGTAAAAAGCTAATCTGAAATCATTAATGTATTGTGAGGTAAATATGCACCAAGTGAGTAACGAAGCACAGCAGATTTAACTTCAAATAAAGGTTCAACTAAAAACGAACGCACTATTCAGTAGATATGAAGCTAGGTGCTTCCCAAGTTCCTCAATAGTCCAGCAGCTGACAACACTTCTGTGTGCAAACACCCGCACAGAGAAAATTCCTGCTGAACTAGTCAGTTGGGTGTATAGGAAGGTAAAAAACTTGGGTGGACATTTCCAAACCCCCACGATTTCTCAGGATGACGTAATTCAAAATGGCCGCCATTTATTTTCTTTCCCTGCATGGATTTACTAAAACTAGAACCACCACCACCATCAATCTGGAAAAATCAGGCCGAGAATATGTGTAATATATTTTTATAATTTGTAATATATCGTACGTCCCTAATACAGAAATACTATTGGTTTTAAAATCCTATAACGGGTTTTCCGCCATTTTTAATTTATGTAAGCCTTTATTTAAAATCACATTGTAAGGCTCCAACTTAAAGTAGAATGACAATTTTTATTTTATTCTATTTCCTGTTAGATTTACTACATGAAAATATAAGGTGATATACAACTTAACTGAGTAAGGCCCTTGACGGCTCTTTGACTGGTCTATACTAGTACAGAGGTCGACATTGGGTACAGCAAAATGAAGCTGTCACAGTATTGGTAAGTCTTTTGGCTATCCAGTGTGACAACTTCCTTCCTTGGTCCCTCCTTGTCTCTTCTGGGGGCTTGACTCCCAGTTGATCCTGAATACACAGTCTAGTCCTTGGAGGGAGTAGTGGATCTTCCTTGTAGCTTGGGACGGGTACCTGGGAGGAAGGGCCCTTACCCGATGGTCTTTGGTCTGCCGGGCTGGGGGACGAACCGTCCTGGGGTCACCCGACCCCTGAGAGGTTGGAGGCTCTGTGTGATGGCGGTCCCTGTCTAGTGGACTGAGGGGAACGTCGGGTTAGAGGGCGAATTGTCCTGGGGTCTTGTCGCCCACAGAGCCCGGGAGCTAGGTAAGGATCTCTCTCCCTTTCTGGAGCGAGGCAGACTGACCCCATCCTACCACCTTTCCCATCCAACTCTTTCCCTCTTTCCGGTGGCTGTACAATATCCCAAGGGAGACGTGCCTAGCCGGCTATGCCGGGGCCTCCTAATCCCCTAAAGAACAAAAAAACAAACAGAGTAAAAGGCTTTCTATTTATATAGTAATTAAAGAAATACAATTACCAACATAGTTTATTAAGCACTATGGGCTTGATAAGGGGTATATTTAGTTTATAACTATGCAGCGGTACTCGTAACATTATGTAAGCTTTTAAAATGATGACCGTATTATTTTACACAGTCTAGTACCTCTGAAATTAATAATGGGTCCAAAGGGGGGAGGCTAAGTGAGGCTGAACGTAGGCACGTTGTCGGCGCCGCGCCGCGTTGGCGGTCGTAGTGAGGCTGAGTACTGTGAGCAGTAACTGAAGTAATAAAAGTACAATACGGAAATTATGATGTATAACTCCAGTTTTAAATTAAATAATACTTGGGGTATATAAGTTCCTAGTCTTTAATGATAATGATTAACCTCCATCATATGGTAAACATCCTAAATAACCCAGGCAAATGGGAGTTTTACCTGGAAGGCTTCGTGGGAGTCTTGTCTTTTGCTGTTTCTTATGTATTTTCGGGTACTGATTCCGAATTTAAACTTTGCGTAAAGATATAACTGCTGCTAATGCAGCAGTTATATCAAAATTAGATACAATTCCAGTTTTGTTGAAATATATCGTTTACTGTTTGTTATACAGCCTAATTTATCCAGTACTAAATTAAAGACGACGAAATAGCAAACAACTTTGAACGTTAGCAATTTTGTAATGCGATGCAATGCGAATAATAACGCCGCTTGAGTGCACCGCATTTTGCTATAAATTTCAAATTTCACTCTACACCCGTGATCCTCAGTTTTCTTTTCAAATTACGCGGTTTTGCGTCGGTTTACAAGTAAAACACAAAGGACCTAAATAAAGTAGACAAAATAAGCAATAATATGATCCTTCTTGCGTTAACAATGAATCATGTTTACCGGTTTTGTATGCAGTTTAGTTATATTGTAAGGGCAAGTCGTCAAGTTCAGAAAATGTTGTGTATTTTCTTTTTATCGATGTAAAAAAACAACCCCGACTCAGCAAACCTGAGTAGGACCTTCTAAGCAAATTCAAAATATAAATATATAGTCTCAATATCATATACAGCATCTTGCCAAGATGAATAAAAATAGGGCCTACCATATTTAGTTAATAAATGTTCATAAATAAACAATTTAATATAAAGTTCTACCTATTATCTATGAGAATTACAATGGACAATGTTTTTTATTAAAGTTTAAACAAATTCTAAAATAGTAATTTGAAAATAAAATTGAGGATCATGAGTGTAGAGTGAAATTAAAAATTTATAGCAAATTGCGGTGCACTCTAGTAGTGTAAATATGCTTAGCATCACAAAATTGCTAACGTTCAAAGTTGTTTGTTATTTCGTCGTCTTTAATTTAGTACTGGACAAATTAGGCTGTATAACAAACAGTAAACGAGATATTTCAACAAAACTGGATTTGTATATAATTCTTTATGTTTTTTTCAAAATGGCGGCTTTAGAGGCATTTATATCTGAACGCCAATTTTAAATTCGGAATCAGCACCCGAAAATACATAAGAAACAGCAAAAGACAAGACTCCCACGAAACCTTCCAGGTAAAACTCCCACGTTTTCTAAATTATTGGAAAAAAAAGTGTTGTCAGCTGCTGGACTACAAGTGCTAACATTAATGTACACTTTATAATGAACTCATTACAAAGGTTGACTATAAAAAAACTGTTAGTTCGACTTTAGTAATTTAATGTTATTGGTCATTAATATAACTAAATTTTACTTTTTACTTATTACTTTAACTTTTTAACGTCATACATACTTTATAAAAGATGAAATAATAAATCCTTACAAGTTAAATACATACTTTAAAAATCGGCTGAATTAAAAATATATGTGTATCAAGTTGAGGCTTGTTGTTGTGGTCAAAACTCAAAGGGCAAAAAGGCCCGTGGTGGTGAGCGTACGTTTCTTTCAAACAGGATCAAAAGCGATGGCTGACCCTTGGGGCAAGAATTACCTACAATAACAGTTTCTCGTTGCTCTTTTGGACATTCATGACGTTTTCAATAATAATTAAACTTACCAATACTCAGTTATTTGTATTTATGTACTCGTACAAGCTGCCTATCGTTAATTTTTCTTAAAAACATATAGTTATTTGTAAATAAATAATGCCTTTATATACAAGTAATCTTCAGTACAAAATGTTTTTCAAGACAACTCAAGTCAATACAACACAAGAGAAAAATAAAACAGACATTACAGCAAAATAATAAATACAGCTCAGATTATAAAGCATTATTTTAAGAAAATTAAAATCTTGTTAATGTTTAAAGTAAGTTTTTATTATTTTCTTTTGTATATAATGAAAAATATAATGATAAATGTACGAGCTAAAAAGAGACCATTTTTTTCATGACGACTCAAATCAAAAAGTTTAGTTTGCTTAAATAAACGATGCCATCAATTAAAATCTGTACCCTTGGCAATCACCGCATTTCCCTTCCACGGAGGTAGGTAGTGAGAGATCCTGCGTTACTTGAACTCTCACGAACTGACTGAGAAAGAATTGTACACTTGTTTTAATATCTTAACGAATATATAAGTGAATTACACACACTCCTATCACATATAAAACCATCCAAGGTTAAATCAAGAGGTATGTAATTTTTATTGGTGCAGTAAATTGTCCTGTAATGCGTAGAAATGAAACGATGTTTTTACAGTAAACTGGATGCAACGGAATGGATCTGTGAAATTATTTAAACTGATGATACAATGGTCGGTTTCCATACCAGTCTGTAACAAATTAACGAATTTGATGAGCTTAGAAAAACAAATTAATTAATTGGGAAAATTTACTGCAGGAAGTGTGGCCTTCCTGCAGTAAATAACTAAATTCAAAATGATCTGGCGTAATAACTGAGGGATGAACTGTAACTTGAATATAAACTTGTAACTGTAACTTATAAAATCAATTGTGCACTCCGTGTTAGAGAAGCGGATGAGGGTTAGACTTACACATGACCTGGCTGGGCAGCGTAGTAGATAGAGCGCTCACCAGATCAATCCTGAGCAAAACCTGAAAACATTGTAAAGGTGCGATACTGGAGCCAGTTGGCATTTTTCACTGTTCTATTAATAATGCTTTCTAACAAAGGTTGACATTGGATAGTAACAAAACCAGAGTTTTGGCCGTTCCCTATTAAAACGTTAAAAGATGCCAAAGGCTTTAAAACATAAAAAGTGCAGTTTCATGTTGGGCTATATACAGTAATTTGTACATATATTTGTAATAAATGTACGAGCTAAAAAGAGACAATTTTTTAATGACGACTGAAATCAAAAAGTTTAGTTTGCTTAAATAAACGTTGCCTTCAATTAAAATCTGTACCCTTGGCAATAACCTCATTTCCCTTCCACGATGGTAGTTAGTGAGAGATCGTGATCACTTCATTACAAATTAAGTGATTTGTTCAAACACCAAGACTGATAATAACTACTGCAAAGCAAACTATACAGTTGATAGCACATATTAATTATCATACGAAAGTTAAGTCATGGGTCTGGCCCGAAATGGATGGTTGAAACGGGAAGGAGAAAAATAATTATCTTGCATATGAGAGTAAAAACTTAACATTGCATTTATAATGGCTCTCACAGCAGATTTTACAAATCAAGAATATAATAAATCTGAGAAATGGAACTACAATTAAGATGGGAAAAAGTGAGAACATATGTTAGACAACAACAATTGAAAGGCCACTCAAATATAAGATCCCATCTGGGCGACCGTATATGTGAGACCTTCGACATAAAACCTGGGTTTATTGACCGTGCGTGCTGAGACCGCCCTAACGGCTTTATCACGGCCATCTCGGACCTTTTAAGTTGTTCAATCCTATTTTTGTTACGGTTTAAAAATAAAAACGAATGTCATTATTGTTATATAGTTTTTGTATAATTTATAAATTGATCACTTCCACAAGTTGTTATCGTTATAGGTATTTATTTTATCGGGTGAAGAGTAAATTATTAATACGTTTTGATCTTCAATATCTAATAATAGCTTATCTTTCATTTATAAGATAAATCCTGCGGTTTTGGTTTGTTTAAACTTCTTATTTTGTTACTGTAGTGGTAGATATTTCACTATTACCCCACACATATCTTGTGCTTGTGCATGAACTTGAACTACATGGCTCGCTTCTCACAACACAGCACTAAGACTAATATGTCTTATTTCACACAGCACAGCACAGCACCGTATTATTTCACACAGCACTAATAGTATAAATACAAATTACATTATGCGGAAGAAGTAGCAGAATCAGGATAGGATATATTTTGAGACACGTATATTTGTATCGGCTTTTGTTACCAGTTAATTTTCTGTAATTGTTGTAGAACAAATGCTTTATGCAAAGTTTTTGGATCATTTAAATCATTCACTTTTTAACAAAGGTTTGTTGATATGTTTGCTTAGTTTTGGTTTAACTATAGTTTCGTTCAAAGTAAGTGTATACAAAGGTTTAGGGGTTTGGTATACCTCCAAAGCTGTGTCAATTGACCAGTGAAGTTGATTACCAAATCAGCTAGCTGACTGATGCTTCCCTCTCTTGTGACAAGTGAGCCTTCAACCCGAATTCGGTATACACTTACTCTAACCTGTTTATAAAGTTGTTAAGGATTTTTATTGTGATTGTAAAAAGTGTCCTGGGCGTATTAGGACGTTTCTATAGACACAACAAACGTATAATAAAACTACTTCTAATTGTTAGTGGGTTTAATACAACAATACGTTAAAAAACATGAGGTAATATCCATAAAATAATTTGTAGTGAATTATGTCAGGCTACTCCTTACTAAGAATATTTCTTTAACAAGGTCTATTCACTCAACAAGCTCTTGCAGTATTCAGTGCCCCATTCTGAACGGAGAGCCTTCATTGCTGAGCATATTCATTTTTAAATGTCTACTGTGAAAGAACTGTTGTTAGCATTTGTAATGACAAAATGGTACGTTCAGAAGGAAAATACACTATATACAGGTCTAATCTATATTAGTATCCCATCTAGAATAGTTTAAGTATGAACACTTAACAGTTATGAAATAATCGAAAGGATCTTCCACTCGCTTCTCAAAATTGAAGTTGCTTACGTTATTATGTTAATTTCATCCCTTGACGTCAGAAAAACTTATGTAACATTTAAAATGTTTCGCCAATGAAAATATAATAATACTCAACAAATTAATATAACAATACTCATGCAGTTGTCCTATTTTAAGAGGAGGATATTCTTTTGCTTATATTTATGCCATATGTATTTCAGATCACAAATAACAACAATTTGTCTCTCCACTTTTACTAACAAAATTTAACTCGGATAACAAATGTTTACCATGTGCAGTATATCACAACAATCTAACTCTAAAACTTGTGTCTCTTAGCACAATATCATGAGAGCTCTCAACTTTGTTGTGAACTTCTGCATTATCTCTCTCAACTAAGAAATACTTTTCTTCTTAACATATGTTTATTGCTTTAGTTATTTGCATCCCCTCACACAATGTAATACCTCGTATAACTAAACGGGCGATAAAAACCAACGACATATTTAACTGAGAATTTGTATGTGAATTCTAAAGTATTTTTAATTTTTAAATATTCTCCGCACGTTTATCTGCGGAAACATCGTAAACATAAACGATAAAGCATGTCAGATGGTAAACAAAGCCAGGCCCTGGGGAGAGATGAGTACCTCGTTTGTTTTACATCTCAGACACCAGTAAAATTCACTTTGAGTGATCATCGTCAAAGGAAATCTTTTGTAAAGATGCCTTGTACAGGTTTACAATGTATGTCATATTTACTTTGTCGCCGAGTATAAAGCTCAGAAAGTATTACAAATGCACAATAAAAAAAACTAAAACTTTTATTAGGTATACTCCTGAACAATCATAAATATTTAAACCATTTGGAATAATTTGGACAGTCAGTCAGGATGTTTTATCCGGCCTATTTTCATAATTATTTTATTTATTTCTTGGATTTGTATTATACATATATACATACATATATATATATATATAAATCTATATGTCACTAGCTGCTATGCCGTGCTTTGCAACGGGGTGAAAATCCTGAGTAGAAAAATTGTAAACAAAACAATTACAGGTTTTAGTTAGATATACTCCTCATAACAGCAGTTTATTAAAATTAATTGAATTGTAGGAAAACACAAATGTGATGTAAACCAAATAAACTCTCCTCCGTATGAATAACATGGGATCTTGGAAGTCCCGTGGGGCAGAGCCCTGAGGACATTTATAAACGGCAAGAGGAATATGACACTGTTTTTATGACCTCGACTTCGTCTCGGTCATAACAACGTTCGAGGGCTATGCAAAACCCTTTCGGAAGAGGTGCGGACGCTATTTTTCACCATACTGCACTATGGAATAAACACTATTAAATAAAATGTGAATATTTATTTGAAAATTAACAACCTATAACCGAAACTATGAGGTTATGAATTAGTCTCATTCTATTTTACTCTTTGTCACTATTTACATAAAAATTGAAATTACAGCTGTGATTATTTTAAAACATAAAACCTCAGAGATATCGGTCATTTTAATTATTAACGGGTTGGATGTGATCGGTCATAAAACACGAGCGGCCTCATGCAATCTCGGACTAAAAACAGTTCTAAAAACAGTTAACCAATAAACAAAGCATCGATAGTACAATGTTTTGATTTGTTGTTATTTTTTCCAGTGTTTCAACCAAAGAACACAAAATAGGATGCACATATTAACCAGGTAACGTCGTATACGCTTGAAAACAAGTTGGCAACACTGGCTAAATAGATCAGATTACTTTCGGTCCAATGGCCGAAAATTTCTGGAAAAAATCGTTATGCAACTTTTTAAAAAATTACCGCCGTACAAAAATTACTTTTTACTGTATGAATTTGAAAATTTAATTTTTTTGTTGAATAATGTATTTAAGAGATGCTTTCTAAAATACAAACTATGCACTGTATGTTACCTTAATAGTAGTTTTCATTACTAGTCTCGAAAGTGACTTATTGCGGGGAGAGATTGCATTTACGCGCGAGGCGAAGCCGAGCGTGGAAAAAGCTATCGAGCCCCGCAATGGCACTTCATCCGTCGTTATAATGTGAAGAATTGAACATTATTTTTCATTACGATATCGAAAAACTTGTAAACAACATGAATATTTTTGTTTATTCAAATTAGTATCAAGAAAAATCCGAACTCGTAACGCTGACTTTCCGTGCTTATGTCGAGGTACATACGCACCGCAAACAATGCAACAGCAAATAATGCAACAACTGATCGGCCTAATGCAACAGCTGATCGGTCTGCACCGCAAAATCCCATAACGGTTACTTTCCGTGCACCAAAAATGCACAGAAAGTTAACGTTATGTAATTTTGCCGTGTAGTAGTGGGAATAACCTATTTTCTTAGCTCATTTTACGTTTAGAAAGTGTACTTTCGTGTGTAGAGTAATTAAAAGAGTTTATAAAATTGTCTATGAATAAAAAAAAACATGTTTAAATGAATGGTTGATATGTGGACTGGTAAACGCGCGGCATCAGTCCGTCATGAGAGAAGTATGAACCGCAATAATATTTTAACTTCATTTGGCTTTGCTCATAAACTCAAGATCCTACATTACGTTTCCCTGTTTACTAAAATCATGTGACAAATAAATGAAAAATAACGACAGAACAAATCATCAGCTTTTATGCAGTATAAACTAATAACACGAAAGGCAACACAATCATGATGTGTTCTTATCAACATTATTGTGGAGATGTTAATTACGTAAATTCATAAAATTGGGACCAAGGACAAGTCTTAGAAGTATAAGTGTAATACAATTATTGTAGTTTTTAAAATTAGACATATACCATTAAAAAATACAAACTCTGTTTGGAAAAATCTATTTTTACATTGTTTAGTTGTATTTCGGTCGACCTAGAAAATCAGGGTGGGAAGAAGAGTAAATTGAAATAATTCGATTCCGTCCGGGAAGAGCGGAGAATATTTACGTAATTACAAAACTCCCTGCAGCCATCGCCGGATCTGATTTCCGGCTTGTGGCGAGATAACGACGACGGCCTTACTGACGGGTTAACCAGTCTACCGGGCATAAATAAATTGGACTGCAAATAACTTTTGAAGATAAAAAATAGTATACAAAATATAATTAATAATTATATTTGTTTTTATTGCTATAATTGGGCAACTGTGCCTGTCGGGGTAGCTTTTGCAGAAATATCACTTATTTATTATTCTAGCTTGCAATTTAATGCTTGTAATGTTTTCGCAAATGTTATAATTAATTTGCCATATTAGGATTATGTAAGCTTTGTTTTTGGTTTTGTTTTCTTTAGTGATGAATTATATTTTGTATAGAAAGTTGTGTTTATTTGATTTTGTATTGCGTGCATGTCTGACATAAAATTATTTATTTATTTGTTATTGTTATTTGTATTTTGTTACTCTTAATCTGCATGATTTGTATTGAACATAGTACTATACATGAAAAAAATAGTGGATCGTCAAGGATTAAGCTCTATGTCGACAGTTGAATCAAGGATGAATGGGAGGATGAAGGGATAAACTGCCAGATTGTTCTTAGAAGTTGGACCATTCTTCGCGAATAGCCTACTGAACTCTACAATTATCCTACATACTATGATCTATATTCTGTATTGAGATTCTATTATTCAATATAATCTGCTCGCAGATTAAACCATTCCTGTGCAAACATAAAACGTGAGACTCGTAAGTTTTGAAAGTGATTACCAACCATCAACAACATACTAAATGAACCTACTTAATTAAGTTCTAAACACTGACTGACATACAACGCACAGCATGAACCGGTATTAAGCACAATATTTTGCACAGGAGTTTTATGTATCAAATCAGTAAATAAGTAGGACTAAGGTAGGATTTTCCGATTTTACCTTAGGGCTCCACCCTACGAGTCGTGAAAGTTACAATATTATTCTTTTGGTCATTTAGTTTATTTGACCATATATCATAAACATATGTTACTTATTCGAAATGGTTCAAAAGGTTAACCACAGAATGCAGCATATACATATTTACGTATTATAATACATTTACGTATTTATGTAAATATGTAAATCCCTCTGGGTTTATAATATACATACCTTGTAAACAATGACTATTATTCAAATAACAAGTTAATTCCTTTGTTTACTCTCTCCTGGAGTTAGCTGTGCTCAAGAACGGAACTTAAATACAAATGAATATAAGTCCTGTAGTGAAGCAATGTTAAAAAATACAAAACGGAACAAATTATAACTTCTAATTCCTAACTTATAATTTGAAAGTTTGTATCTTTATATATTCATTTGTCGATTAAATACTAAAACTCTTTCATATTGGTAAACAGGATAAGGTAAATCAACAACTGGAAAAGCCAATTGAACAAGAGCTAATATTTACTGGTCGACTTTTAGAAATTCTTTTATCTAAACGGTTTTCCGTATTTGTTGAAATTATTTTATAAGAAAGTTTGTTAAAACCGATACAGTATTTACATCCAATGACTCCAGTTCAAATTATACGGAATAACGTTTGTCATACAAACGATATGACATCTAGTAAACAACGATTTAATATCTAGTAAAAGATATTACAGTTATCTGTATGGTATTTTGTTGTAGTTTTAATAGCAGTACATTTGTACTAAAACTGTATAGATGCATACAGTTAAATAATAACAAATTTCTTCTCACAAATCCACGACCTTGAAGTTACAAACGGCGGAAGCACCCGCTGTTCACATTTACTCCTGACACGTAGTATTTTCTTGGATAACCCTAATTGTGATATTGAAGATTCAAAACGTCCTCTCGGAAATAATCAGTTTAAAAAAGAACCTGGCTTGAAGGATGCGACGTAATCTAATAACCCTCAATTATAATTTGTTAGCGTTGCGAACTCTTTGATATAATTATCTATAAGTTTGGAGAATCTGCAAATTCCGTCGTTTCTCAATAAGGAATGCCGAATTATAAAATATTATTACTCACGACTCACGTAATACATAATTGAGATTTCGTTTACACATTTATTTAGTAATTAAGTAATTTACCGCTGGTACAAATTTAATATGTTCAGTTTTGTTTCTGTTTGCAGAATTCCTGTATACGAATATCCATCTTGTGTGCTATAAAGATTGATATGCTATATTTGGTATAACAATCTCCTTATTTTCTTTAAATAAACGAAGTTTGTAAACAAAATTTATGCCATGGATTGTTTTACTTTAAAGTAAAGCCTTTGGCTTTTTTGTAGGGTTTAAGAAGTATATATTTATAAAAGACTCAAATTTGCTATGTCAATATATATTTAAAAAAATTCTTAAAAATTCTACCTTAAATATATTTATAATTTTTAAATATCAGTAACATTACACAACTTATAATATCTAGCTGTTTACCCATCCTTCGTACGAGTCATATGTATAAATAATAGATTAATTAAAGAAAATAACAACCAAATTAATTATCTTTTACGTTTTTACTGCACAATAAAAGTTAACGAAATATATAGGCAGATAGTTCACGTACTGTTGCTAAGTTGAGGAACTCCGTCGGGTAGTGAACGGCGTTGTCATGGATAAAATAACGGTGTTAAAAAATGTATACATATGTTCGTTCCTCGCTTTGGAAGAGACCTACCTTTGTGTTGATCTCCGTTGCTTGTTCATTGGTTGACGTGGGGATGACACAATCACAGAGCCAGGCTCTTTCCAAATTGAACTGTTTAAGAACCTCGGGAAAAAATGCCGATCAGTAAATCCTGTGATTCAACGATTGTGCCGAGTGAAGGAAAGATGTTTATGAGACCACATTTTTGTAATGTTCCATTCTTAACTTTTAAAAGGTAATATGAAAACTCCTCAACCCCTTAATCTTCTCAAAAATACATGTTCATATTTACTGTTAAGTTCAGATGCTCAGTGGTTGGCTATATAAAAGATATTTTTAGAGAGGCGTAGATCTCGCCCACCCATGTCTCACGCACGATAAAGGGTATGTGTGAAATCCCCAGAGAACAACACCGCGTCTCCCCGTTACAGTCATGATGTGGTTTCTTATGTCCTTTAAGGCATCAAATTTCAGCTGTATTGGTTGAGTAGCTAATTAGTGAGTAGTGTGATGATTATAACACACTTATATTAATGACCAGGGGGGCAGAGTGCTTGAGTATACTTGTATCTGGTAGGAATATGTCTGCATTGAGCTATGAACTATATTCCTACAGAATTTCAACTCCATCATTCTAGTGGTAGGTTAAAATTGTTAAAATATTATATTTATACATTCTGGGGGGTCAAGCCCTTAAACATTTTCTTAATGGCTTGAGTTTTGTTCTGATGTAGTTACGTTCCTACCGATTTTCAACTTACAAGGTTAGGTAAATACTAATATTCATAAGATTTAAATAGATTATGGCAGAGCCCTATAGGATTTTTTAAAGTTTTCTTATTGTTCATCTTCAGCATAAGAGGAACCACCATGCAAAATTTCCCTATCATAGATATTGTCGTTTTTTAGACCAAGTGATCACTATGTGAGAATGAGTGCATGAGCCTGACAAATGTAGATTTAGATAATAAGTCCACCCTGTATAGGCATACTTATGTTATTTACTTCACTCAGCGTTTTAAATAAAAGCTACAACAGCTGTTTATGGAAAAAAATTCTTTAGTCATATCCTCTCTGTATATTTGTGATATTTATTACCAATCTGTACTCAACGTTTTAAATAAGAACTACAACATATGTTTGTGGAATAAACATTCTTATGTCATCATCTGGTTCAGTACAAATAAATGCTTTGTCCATAAGAATAACATAGGACTTTTAAAACCCCGTGGGGTGGGAGCCCCAAGGTGATTAATTAAAAAAATCCAATTAGCCTATAACCATCTACCGAACGTATAGAACATAGAACAAAGTTTCATCAAAATGAGTGTACCCGTTTCCCTGTGAAAAGCGAACAAAACACGACCAAAACCGCACGAATCACGTTTTTGAGCGGCTGCCATTCTTTTCCCAAAAGGCGTATGCCAGTGTAAAGTAGCCCAAGACCTTCTCACGCATGTATAGAACAAAGAAACAAAGTTTCATCAACGTCAGTGAACCCGTTTTCCTGTGAAAAACGAATAAAACCAGTCCTTGAGCATTACCGACAGACGGACAGACAGAAGTTGAGTTAAGACTTGTTTTGGTTTCCCTAGGGTGTAAAACGAGAAAATATGAAAAAATTTCATAAGTCAAAGCAATGTACAAACAAAACTCTAATTTTATTTATATAATATAAGTATATAAAAAAAGATAGATTACCAATTTTACTAATATTAAATAACTTATCATTGTTTTAATTTTCCGATCTAAAGTTGCCAACTCTTCATTTAGTTGGCAAAATTGTCTTACAGTTAAGTACTGCGGGTAATTTATTACCTAGATATTTATATAGCTAAGGTTATTTTTCCTAAATAAACCCCAGTAAGTTACATACTATAAACTCCTTTTGTATATGAATTTCCTCAAATATTTCTTAAACAAATCAGTGTTGAATTTGACATAACTAAATCAGTCAAACCTGTCTTATTTATGTTTTATTATAGTATGTACAAAATCAGATAAAATACCTTAAAATATGCTCGATGTGAGTCTGTCTTACTTAAATCACATAATAAAACGTACAAAATTATAATTAAAAGACACATTACACGTAGAAAATTACAGTTCCGTTTCAAACATAACGGGTTATAAAATAGGGTTTTGTAAGGTTCGTTTTTCAATAGCCAGAAATATTTCAACCATATTTTATAAAAATAAAGCGTACTCATGAAGTACCTTTAACTACTATTCGCTTCATAAAATATCGTTTAACATTACCGACAATAAAAGGCATATTGCTAACAAACTCTCTCATAAGGCAATTATATAAAGAATTCAGTACGCCATTTTGCGGGGCGAGTTTTCTTTACCGTTCTGGTCCATGTTTCACAGTCAACTGGTGGGTTTCCTAACATTAAATTTCTATATATGTATTAATAAAGCGAATAACTATATTATTTGTTAATAGTTTACCTTTAAGACCTCATTTTGTGATTATCTTCCAGCATTGCATCTAGGGTTTTGAATAAAATAAACTTTATTGAATTAAACGTGTACAACATTATTAAATTTACGGAGCCAAGCTTCACTAAGGCTTTTTATTACATAAGGACTGTAAATTTAGAAAATAAATAGAGAATATAATATAACAGGGTAATTTGAAAACAGTGGTTGTATTAATAATTGTAATTTAAATTACTATTTTATTGTGTTTCTTTTACATTTTTCTTTAGTGTTAATGTTAGGAAATAAAGTGGTTTTCCCTGTTACTACAAACGTCTAAATGATATAATCATTTAAGTCCGCAACTGCGGATTACGGAAAGTTATCAGTATACCCCTATAATATGCAAATGTTCAGTACATTATTTAGTATTGCACTGAAAACACGTGATCAGCAAAGTGCTCATCAAGACTTTCTGCGACGCATAATATCCTCTTCGACAGAGAGTCATGCTGGATGTAATTACCATTACGTCCACGACCTTCCAATCTGGTCCACACTTTAAGATTGTTTCGTTCATATGACTTTGGTTCTTATCCCCCTCTCCACTTGTTCAGATTTATATCTGCATACAACCAAAACACGACTACTACAATAATTATGATCAAACTCTGGAGTTGTTGGGAGCCTTTAATGTTTCATATATTTTACATTGATAACGATGTAGGAGGATATCAAAAAAACATTAAAAAACATAATGTGTTATCTACTACTAAATGTATTTTTTTTATTTTTAGAAACTCCAAACTTCAAAATTAGGTGCAAGCAAATAACCTAATAATGTTAACTTATACAAAAACCACAAGGTTTTTCAATAACTTTTGTGTTTACGTGTCCATTTATTTCAGGGAGCACTTTATAAACTACTCCATTTCCTCAAAAAAGTCAATTCTATATGTGAAACTTGACAGTTTGTGATAGTTGTCAAGCTAAACCCAACAACCGAAGTTTATAAAAATATAATCTTGTCCTCGAAGTATATCTTATTGTACTTTCAATCCGGAAAATCAATTAATGAAAATGTTTCTGTATTAATGTTGCTGTGCTGATGTTTTTTGTAATTATTCTGAATCTATCATTTGCACTGTTATCTCATTAAACGTACACACTTAAAATAAAAAGTATAAAATTACACAAGGGAATAGAACAGAAAAATTTAACGAGTTGGTTTTTAAAACAATAATTGTTGCGTATAAATGTCACCGTATAATTTCAGCCCGATATAATATAACATGGGTATTACTTTGACAGTTCCCTGGTTGATTATAAAACGGCTGTTACAATTCTTTTGTTTTGATTTGAAACTCCATAAGCCCAATGTTAATTTTGTTAACTTTTCATTTCAGTTTTTTTACATTATTTGATTTTTCCTGGGAATGAGGCCTGTCTAGAACTTATTTTTATCCCAGAAATTAGTTATTTCGAACATTTTAAGGAAATCGTTGGAGCCGTTTTTGAGATCAGTGTCGCAAGCAAGCAAGCAAACCTTACTCATATTAGACTCAAATACTCTAATACTCTAATTTGAGTAAGGTTTGCTTGCTTGCGAAACTGATCTCAAAAGTGGCTCCAACGATTTCCTTCAAATCTTCGAAATAATTAATTTCTGGGATAAAAATAAGTTCTAGACAAGTCTCATCCCCAGGAAAAATCAAATAATGTAAAAAACTAAAATGAAAAGTTAATAAAATTAACATTGGGCTTATGGAGTTTCAAATCAAAACAAAAGAATTGTAACAGCCGTTTTATAATCAACCAGGGAACTGCAAAATTAATACTAATGTTGTTTATGATTATTAACATGTGGTTTCCTGAGAGCAGAGATTACAAGATTTGAGTGAAGATTACATATATAGAGTAGTAAAATAAATCAAAGGGACATTGAGCTATAAATAACAACTGGAGGGACCTTAAAAATGTAGAAAAGAGGCAAATGAGTTATACAAATCTGATTATCAGTAGGGGGAAGTGGTGAAATATGCTCCAAGTCATCTAAACAAACTGACTGGCCTTCCCCCGAGCAAAGCTTGGACCCCAGGTACTACCTTTATCCGAAAAGTGAGTATCTAAAACAATGAGACATAATTGATACGGGTTACGGACTAGCGTGAAAATATTTTAAATTAAATAACCCTGACATGTGAGAATTACTGATATTTTTAATATTGCTAATAACTAGGACAAAGTAATGACAGATATTTTACTACATTATTCCAACACGGTCGGTCCAGCGACAATGACGTGGATATTAAGTTTACTCGAGTCAGGTAAACTAAATCAAGTAATATGTTTGTTTTCACAATTAACATGGTTTATTATAAAGTTACAATTAAATCAAGGCTTTCTTTGACTCGGAAACATTAACAATTCTTCCTAAACACAGTCCGCAAAATTTCCTGTAAACAGGTATCATTACAGTTGGCCGGCAGCGAGAGCGGGTCGTCGCCATTTTGTGGGCAGTGGTGCAATCGTCTTTACGGACAGTTGTCTTTTTAGAGCTCCAAAAACATGTCAACCTTTACCTAAATATTACTGTAGGGCTTTCCAATCTACTCCATTCTTTTCGAAGCTATTTTCCGAAAAATTATGAGAGTGTACACACAAACATACGCACGCACATACTACCTTCTTTCACCTTACACTTTGACTCTTAATTGGAATTTTAACCTTCTATTTATTATGATAAGAATTTAATTAAAACATTTTTAAATTGTTTGCCAATAATGGAAAAATTTGAGAGGGGGTTGTGCTTTTAGAAATGTTCAAGTATAAACATATTCAATGTTGTACATTATCTTGAATCCTTGTGTTAGACGAACATTTTGGTAAAATAAAACTAAATTATCCGCATTTCAAAATAGCAGCTAGTATTTTAACAACATTAATTCACAAAATACACTGTTTTAACAACATTAATTCACAAAATACACTGTTTTTTAACCAATGCGTATGTACTCTCCAATCCAAATGTCTAACAATAACTGAACTAAAATATTATATCCAAAAATTCTAATTTTAACAAAGAACGTAAAATATTCTAATTGAAAATATTTTGTGTGCAAAAATAAAAATTTAACTTTTTTATCTTTAGTAGCGTAAATTCAATAATTAAATAGTACCCTATGTCAACAAACAAATACATAATACAAATGTTTTGGGATTTTAAACAATTTATAATTTACATCTACCTTGGTTTTGCTGTCAATGAAAAATTAATTTTGTCTACATAAAATGCATTTTATTTGTTAATACTACATTGAACCCTCCAGCATCTTTTATTGAGTGAGTTCATAATTATATTTTAGTCATTGTGTTTTAAAGTATTATTCTTCTGTAAAATAATATCGATTATATTTCTAAAACTCAAGCTAACGATGAATTTGAATTGATTACTGCCCTATTTGGACTTTACTTTTGTTCCGCTTTTACTTACCTCCCTTTAAACACTAGAAGCTATACGTAATATCCACATTAATCAAAAATTATGTCAATATTTCCACAACAGAATTGTAAGTAATATGTATTGTGAAGTAATTTGTCTTTTCCAATTACTTGAATAGTGAATTTACTATGGAAAAGTAAACTATTAGCACGGTGAAACTCAAGCCCGGGGCCGCCATAGAAGTTCCTAACGTGACCTTACAACTCGTTTTGAGGGGTCGTATTTATGTGTGCTTGCACTCTACCGGTCGCCTTTTTTTGTCCGATTCACTTCAAATTTGGTAAATAAATTCCTCTTTATAATCAGTTGGACAATTTTGTCGGGCAAAACAAATTGAAAACTCTTACTTTTTTGGGATTTTGATTTTTCAAAATATTAGTTTTTTTGCCCAAAAAGGGTTAGAAAATATCCGGATGAAGGTGTCTCAAGGTGCGAATGAAAAAATTCAAAAAAATTAGACGATCTTCAAGACCAAGACGACCAGTTCAACTCAGGCCTAACATGTAACTCATAATTTAGGGTGAAGGTATGAGTGAGGTGAATAAAGCTAGAGTTCACTTTCACTATTTACATGAAAGTTAACTTCTAAAAACATGTGAATAAAACCAAGTGAGTACTTCCCATGGAAGAGAATACTCTTAGATTTTCAAGTCCGGGCTGACCCACACTTGCCACTGTTTACTCATGTGAAGAATGGCTGTTTTTATGCATTTGCGTGAACGTAAAAAAAGTTACAGAACTAGAAATTAGCCCTGACCGGTGAAAATAATTACTTAGATTCCAAGATGAACGCGTTGATTTTATTGCAGATTATTTTTTAAATTATGATGACAGTGTAATAATTTAAAAATAAATTTCTGTTTCGTTAAAGATTATTATTTTTTAATACCAAATTAAACAACAATATTTACAATAATGCATGCAACTAAAACCTCGTAAATATACAAAGTCTACTTTTATAATTCTAATTGTTTTTAGTTTGAGGAGAATTTTGAAAGTTTAAGATTTAGAATTTAGCAACAAAATGATTATTTTAGAATATAAATAAATAAAAGCGTCATCAAAATTCAAAATTCATCGTCAGACTAGACGGTTGGTTTTTTTTATAAACAAGTATAAGTGTTACCTTCCAAACGAGTGAACACTTGCCGGCGCATGCTCATTTGCGTAGAGCGAACTCTCCGTCCCACAAGACAACTTTCGCAAGTCAACTCTTGGGTTTATTCACGTACCTGTCTAGAAAAGGCTAGACTTGCTTAGTGAACACTCTCAAGTCATCACTTATTTACATTTACCCCACTCATTGTGTTTTAGCTATTTATCACCTGATTACTAATTGTAATTTCTGTTTCCAAACACATATATTGTTGTTTACATTCATTTTCAATTTATCTAGATGATTTTCGTTTTATTAGAATGAATAAAACACCTGAAAACACTTTGACGTTTCTTTCATTTGAATATGTAACTAGCTGTGTACCCGTCCTTCGTGCGGGTTGTATATAAATGGTAGATTAACTAAAGCAAATAACAATCCACATGATTTTACAATATTAAAATTATATTTTACACGTTTAATGTACAATTAAATAAAAGTTAACGAAATATACTGGCAGATAGTTCGGATACTGTTGCTAAGTCGAGGAACTCTGTCAGGTAGTAAACGGCGTGTGGTTTGCGACTCCAAATCGGTACACGCAACACTTTGATTCGCTTTTAGAAATAAAATAGCTCAAGTACAATAAAAATAAAAAATATCGGGTGGGGAAGGGAGGGGCATAAATATAAAATCGGGGGCGAACAAAATATACAATCGGGGGGGAGCAAAAATTTTAAATCGGTGGGTTGGCCAAAAAAATATAAAATGGAGGGAATATAAAATGGGAGGAATATAAAATGGGGGAGACATACAATAAAATGTAAAATCGAAGAGGGGGGAAATAAAATCGTGGGGGGGTCATTAAGATCGGGGAGGGGGAGCGCGCAGAGTTCCTCATACCCCCTACTCTCGCCTATCGAAAAATTAGTTTGAGTTGTCATTCAAGTGGTCTTTTTATTTCCGTTATGACCATATATTTATGCCTTTCAAGTATGTTTAGATATAAGCTGTTATGGTGGAATGTTGATGGAGTGGTGGTGGGAGAATGTGATGGGGGAAGGTGGTGGAGGGAGTTACACGTGCGCTCAGGTCGGCGAGAATTCCTGGAACTGTAATGCTGACACGTGGTGTCTCAAAATGGAAAAATAAACAAATATCGGGGAGGTAGGGGGGCAAAAATAACAATTGGGGGGGAGCAACAATGTAAAATCGGGGGGGGGGAAATATAAAATGGGGGCAAAAATAAAAAAGGGGGACATAAAATAAACATATAAAATAGAAGAGGGGGGAATATAAAAACGAGGGGGTCATTAAGATCAGGGGGGAGCGTGCAAAGTTCCCCAATACACCTACTCACGCCTATCGAAAAAAGAGTTTGAGTTGCCATTCAACTAGTTTTTTTTTCTATTATAAGAGTTGCCATTCAAGTAGGTTTTTTATTTCCATAATGATAAACCGCTGATTACAATATTTTAAGTTATAGATATGACTATTAAATCATCATCTAGTTCAATATAAATAAATAATTTGTCCATAAGAATAACATAGGATCTTTAAAACCCCGAAGGATAGAGTCCTAAGGTGATTTACAAAATCAAATTAACCTAAAACCTTCTAACGCACATATAGAACATAGAAAAAAAGTTTAATCGAAATCAGTGTACCCGTTTCCCTGAAAAAGCGAACAAAACGTGCCCAAAAACGCACAAAATCACGTATTTGAGCGGCCGCCATTATTTTTACAAAAAGCGTATACCGGTTTTAAGTGACCTAAAACTTTTTCACGCATGTATAGAACAGAGAAACAAAGTTTCATCAATGTCAGTGCACCCGTTTTCCCGTGAAAAGCGGTCAAAAACCCATCCTTGAGCGTCACCGACAGACAGACAGAAATTGAGATAAGACGCGTTTCTGCTTTCCTATGGTATAAAACGTAAAAATATGCAAAAATATCATAATTCAAAGCAATGTACAGACAAAACTCTAATTTTATTTGTATAGATAAGTTGTTTCTGTGGAAATTCACTTCCCTCACGCAATAGTGCGGCGCCGGCGCCGGCGTGCGAACTCGTTATTCGTATCAATTCCAGCATGAATGCAGGATATACCAACTGTACGATGCGTCTCGTGTATTAGCTTATCAAACTTTTCAATAAGCTGGATGCTGTAAGCTATCCTTTTCTGTAAGCTAAACACAGCTGCTGCCATGGCAATCGGGACTTACACGAGGAGTCTTCCTCAACCAAAAGGATTCCAAACCAATCCCTAATGTTTAGTTACTTGCATTTGTTGAACTGTACGTCAAGGTATTCCTAAATTCAACTTGTTAAAGTAACTGCAATATTATGTGCCTGTTAACCCAAATGTTCAATAGTAGACAGCACGTAATAAATATTTAATATGCAGTTATTAGAAAATTGACAGTTAGTAAAATCAATTAAATTTTGTAAAGAAATAACTTTAAAGTGAATTTTTTTGTCAAGAGGATTTTATTTGTATGCAAATCAGTAGAATGGATACACTCGTGTATTCTTTTTATCATTTAATTTACATGGAACTGTATTGACATAAAATTATTGCATACTTCAGTTAGTAAACCCTGTAAACTATTCAGGTTTATACCAACAGCATTTTTTAAGACAGAGGTCAAGGATTTCATCATAGGTAAAGGAAATAAAATAGTGTGATAAACATTTAGGGAATCACAACTACAATGCATTTACCGCATTTTCTATTAAGGTACTATATTTCCAAGTATTCTTACATAAACTTCCGGCAAATTTATATATGTTATTCAATTTGTGATGAACTTTCTGGGGGGTCGAAAATGTTTCGGACCGTCAGGCGAATCCGAAATCCCAGGAAATTCGTCACGGTCTGTCGAAGTCCCAGGAAACGCTCAGCTCGGCTGCTGGGATATTTCCAGGGGGCGAAGTTCGAATGTAACAGTGGTTATACGATTTATAAAATCAGAGAGCTCAGTTATGTCAACTCGGTTGCCGGTCAACTCAGAGTTGCCTCATCCTTGCCCACAGAAAAATTGGTTGGGGCCTAGAATTTTGAATCAACCTCCCCGGGGGTTTACTTATAATTCAAACTCCTCAAGATGAGATAAGGTAATTTATTTATTTTTTAATGGAAAGAATTTAGAATTTAGAAAAAAGGAAATTTACAAGCAATCAATAAAAATTAATTTAAGTTTAGACAGTAACCTCTCGGGATCGACTCGTTGCTGCCGCTATCACTGGACTGGGCGCTCTACTAGGGCTTTGTACGGGCCTAGCAGAGAATTCCAAGGAAACCCTCAGTACCAGAAAACTTCTCACAGGAGCAGGGTTACCCTACGCTCCGGTTAGGCTTGCAAGTTACAACCAGTGTTCACCTGTCTATACTTCGATTAGACTCGCAGGTTACAACCGGTGGTCACCTGTCTAACTGCAGGAAAACGAGGTTACTCTCAAAGAAAGAAAAAGTTATAAAAATGCCTCAAAGGCTGATTTTAATTTGTTTGCTACTAAAATGAAGTTAATGGATAAAAGTTGACACCGGGATAATAATCTTTATTACCCAGTTACTATCAACGTGTCGGGACGCTAGGCTATCTTATGTTAAATTACCACTTTACTGGCAAAAGTTAATAATCGAGCCTAAATATACTAATCGTAAGAATCGTAGACGTACCTTTATACCAAAAAGCAGTCGTTAGAACGAACTTTACACTTTCCACGCACTTTACAAAACTTCGCTGAGAAAAATCGTAGTCAGAACGCATAAGCTATCACTATGACGGTCTCTTCGAGAGTGACGCTATTTCTCCACGAGGAGCAATCCTTCCGCCTCGATGAATCACAACAGCTGATCGGCCAAGGGCCAGTTAAACTCAAAAATCAAGGGCATATCCGGCAACCTTCTTCTTCACCAGCCAAAAGTAATTCCGAGAGAGAAAGAAGAACCCACCTCGTCATCTGTCAACTGTCAAACTAAATCACGGTCGATGAGGGGCGAGGTTATGTCGGATTGTTGTGGTTCGGTCAACGAGTAAATAATCGTTTATTTTCATCGAAGTGGTGAATCTTATTAAAAGTGTTGTCGTTTATTTATCCCTGGTTACATGCTTAACATGTAATTCCGTCACCTTAGAGGGTCCCTAGGCTACTCACAGTTGAAAGTTTGTTTACCAAATCTAGGCTAAGGTAGGCCTAGGCTAAGGTTATTGGGATGCGGTCAAACGACGCTGCAGGTAGGCCTCACAATGTGCTAAACTTTACCCCTCTACACATTTAGCACATTACAAATTATTGGTACATTTTCAGCGGTACTAGCTTCCAAACAAATTGTCTACGGAATCATTGAACGGTAAACTCGCCATTGTGGTCCAACTCTGATTTTATATAACCTTGGGAGTCGTAGCAACGAGGGGAAATAACCACCCCGCCACCTTCGTCACTGCCTTCTCCCGTCATATTATCTGAGTGACCCTTATCAAGAAATAGATTATTTCAATTTAATATGGTTATTTATAAGTAGCATTGTCGAGAGGGGAAGAGTATGACCTGTTACTAAAAGATCAAACTTGTGTTCATTGACTGCTTTAATTCAAAATAATTTTAAAAATTTATTTTCAAAATCTCCAAACGTTAATTATTTCTCAAAAGACTAACATAAGGCTATAAAGATAATATATGTTGCTCCTATGGACAAGCGCAATTCCGAATATGGCCAAATCATAAAAGTAATATTGTATATACAAGCACCATACCATAATTTCCTCCAATTTCTCATTTCTCATTTTCTACATTTTTATAAATTAGGATAATGATTAAAGTAGAGGATAAGTGGAGGATCACGGCACTCTGCCATGGATAACAAGGTCGACCCAGTTCCAGAATTACTTTACAGGATGCCTCAGGATGGTTAAGATGCAGGATCTCAGGATCAACCCATCATCCTGCGGATTAACTCGGTTGCCCGTCCTGCGAGATTGCGTCACTACGCTTTCAGCAAAGATATAATTAGTGCACTCAAAACTGTTAAGCGTTCTAAAATTATAATAATGCAGTTCAAACAACCATTCTAAACGTTGTCTAATAATAAAAATGTAATTTGTTGTAAAAAAGTTCGAAACTTATATTTATTTAGGAGGAACATAATTATCGTTAACTAACTTAAGTTTACATTTAAATCAGAGTTTATACTTTTAAAATGGTGTCATAGAATTTATATATAATGAAAATAATGACATTTCTAATATAAATATAGTTGTATCGTAATTTTTCAGTCCATTGTGAATGTTATTAGTTTATTTTCACGACAACACACCGATGGAAATACGATTTATATTTTTTAAGTACATACGGATACGACTAATTAATAAATATCCCTACATTTTGTGGGAAAATAACTATATTAACTACCATGATCTAACTATAATATAGGTTATTTCTAACTATAATAATAATAATAATAATGAACTAACCACATATTAAGTAAATGCAAAAATACTGGCTACCAGCAGTACAAGAAACAATATACAGACGACAAAAAAGAGAACTAATATATATCTGTGAACAAAATCCCAACAAATTATAATAACAAAGACTACAATAAAAACATAGTGCAATAGATCCTGTGTTTAAGACAACATCTATATAAAATTGGAATGAAGGTGAGGGTTATTGTACTTGTATACAATTCCCACCATTACCTTTTAAAACCTTGCATACCCAATCATGCGAAATATTAATGCGATCATTACAAACAAAAACACACAATGAGGGGCATTTTATCCACATCGTAATTATTGAATCGTACCAACCTGCCTGCAAACAATCGACCAATACTCACTTCGCATATTCGCTGAGCGAAACTTTCAAGTAGATGCTAGAAAATGACGTGTTACTGGCTGTACATTTATATAATACTGGTTCTGTAAGACACATTTTGAAACAGAGATTGTAGAAGATGAGGTTCATCGCGAGATTATGGGAGATGGCTTAAATTAAAGTTATTGACGCAAGGGACTGAAGAAAAAAGTAGTTTTAGCAACTTTCCCTTATCGGGAAGAAGCTATTACCGTAGTCGGCATGGTAAGACCTAGGCCCGGGACCATGATAACTTCTCGTTTTAAGGTCCCCAGACCCCAAAAACACCGTGTGTGTGTGTGTGTGTGTCCGTGAGCACGATAACTCTGAATTTCAAGGATTATCGTGTTAGGAATAATTGAGTTCCTAGGCCACATCACCGCACACGAAAGCGACTTAACGCTGTTTTGGATATGTATAGCCGACACAGATCTGCGTTTAACTCACTTGTGAACTAATCGTTTATCCTTTGAAATTTTCAAAAAGAAAAATATGTCAGAAATTTAATTTTTGAAGTATATGAAATACCTATTGCACTTGTAAAATTGTACAGACTTTGAAAAACGCGGTAACTATCAAATTTTAACACATATGAATAAAAAAATTTAAGGCAATATTATTTTAAAATTTAAATAATATTATTACTTATTATACATCATATTTTTGGTGGCCCTCTTAAATGGTTTAAACAAGAAGTCACAAACGTTTGTAGCACCAGTGAATAGAATAACGGTTGGATTATAATAATTCAGTCAAAGGGGTGTGCGATTTTAATTAAATAGCAAATGCAAGTTTATGAACAGTGATTACGATTGTTTGTGGCTAAAGCGCTCAATCATGCCTCCAGCAATAAAAGCTCTTGTGTATATGATTTTAATGTATTTTTATCTAAACCAAAGTTTTATTGTTTTGACGGATTTTATCTACTTTTACGGGAAGGTATTATGCATTTCCCACACATGCGGTTGTCCTTGCTAAAATACCATAACCTAAAGGAATTTTAGTTGTTTTTTAATTCCAAATATTATTCTTTTGTGAAATCCGGGATTGAAATAACATATTGATTCACAAAGTTAGCCAAGACAAACCCACTACACCCTTTCTTGGATGGAACTTTGTAAAATTCTTTTTTACCTTAATGTCAAGGCATAAGATATTCCTTAATTTTTACATGTATATAAAATTCAGTGCATGAGTTGTCAGTTGCTTCTTTCTACTTCTTTCGTAATTACTGCAAAGAGTTATAAACAATGAGCTACTTGGGAGCAATATTGGTTGCCTGCTGATTTATAAGGTCTTATGATTTGTTATGTTTGTCAAGAAACTCTTCTTATTAAAATCTAAGAAAAACACACTTTACTCTTGTTACATATTGCTTGTATGAACTCTATCTTATTTATTTCTATTCACATTCAAATTTGTCAATTATAGTAATGCAGAGCGAGTGTTGCTGGGCCCAAAAACACTCGTGGATCTCTGATTTAGTTGTGGGTTGCTTGAAAGAAGAATCTGATTGCAAGAAACTATTTTATTCAAATCTGAGCAAAGACATTACAACATATACATAATTAAATTAGAGCCGGAAAAGAGTATTTTAAATTAATGTAAAATAGATCACCTTAGAGGTTATGGCTTTGGTCGATTTCTGGCCTTTTTAGTTTTAATATTTTTTTTGTATTTTGTGTTTAAAATTACCAAAAGCAGTTCTCGAGTTAAAGTGTCACAATGTGATAATCCGGAATTCCTAGTTAATCAAATGGCGGTTTATTAAAACAAGCGAGTGGTCGGGAATAAATAATAATATATAAGTCCTCCTAACTAAGCCTCCTGACCTCCGACACACTCTATCCTCCTATATCTTTTAACCACCAATTTAAATTATACATTCATATGATTCATGATTAACTTATTTATAATATGATGTGGTTCCTGATCTGAGCTCTGAACTGCTGCTTAATTAATTTTACTCTTTTTTTTAAATCAACCAAACAGTAACACTCTGTTCTATGAATACTAAATTTCCTAGAATTTTGTATTATACTTAATTTCCAGCTCTTACAATTATTTTAGTTTTGAGACAATTGATTTGAGGTTAAATATTTTCCAAAAGTTTTCTTGCTTAATACAAATTAGTTCTTGTACAGGAAAAAATATCTTTAAGTTAAATTATGACAAATAGAGAGTTGCTATAAATGATTTGTGAATACGATATTACATCAAATAATTAACAAAGATAAATGAATTTAAACTTAACAATTATTAAACTTTGATCAGTACCAGTTATGACATGTGCTCTATGAAATATGACCAAGTATGTAAAACTAATAAATATTACTCACATGAACATTGTAGAAAATTACATACACAAAACGCTCACAATATTAATACACTGTAACACTACTATGCACTTAATATTAATAATACCAGCTGTTTAATTTATTCCCCGTAAAACGACAAGAATGGCAGTGTTAAAACCTGCTCTTAGCACGTGTAATTTTGACAAGTTTTAATTAATTAAATAATACGAATGTGATTGTACCGCGAATTTCGGCCTTTTCTTTAAAACAATTCGCGAAATAGAAAACGTATGGGATGCACCCCGTTAACAAATCGACGAACTTTTGGAATTGGCAAATAAACGCGGTATTGAATTTAGAAAAAGGTTTTAGATGATGTTACACCGAATAGTTCCGAGCTAAGAGAACGAGAAGCCGCAGTCGTCCAGTTTTATGAGCGAGGCGGGTCACGTGACTGCATTGTTGTCAGTTACTCCTGTGCGCGGTAGTGTCTTCTAGATATTTCCGATATGGCGGCAAGTTTGAGTTTGAACTTGTAACAGATTACAAAATTATACATATTCAGATTGCATAAATAAATAACAGAATATTACTATACTTGGTGGAAAAGTACTGTGCAGCGGTAATATACTTTATAGAGTGTAAAACACATAATTACTCCATCATAGTACTGTAAAGCCTTTACAGAGATATGCATTGTTGTTGCATTACAACCCGAGTGGTAATTAAATGTCGGCAAAACTGTATTGAATCGCTGGTTTCAAAGTGATAATTTCGATTTAACTTCTCGTTCCAATCAGACACCATACATTACACACCTCTATTAAAGTTAATAGATTTTAACATTGGTATTAGATTGCTGGATTGACTCAGTTTAATTGTTTGGTATGAAGGTTTTTGAGAACATGATAAATAATTTTATTTTCAAATTTAATCTTTACAAAAAACAGTATTTTATTCCTTGGTATAATAAACTCCAGTAGTTTAGAACAATTTTTTAACCACGTGAATTTTATTGACTCTTAATACAAATATATATTTTTATGCAATAACTTTAAGCAAAATTGTATAATAGTGCACGATATTTTCATACAATTCTCGCAGCATATACAGTATCATTTCACAAGATAATAATCATATTGCACTTCTGTAGAATGAAAATGTTTGACTTTGCAACGAGCAAATTAATCTCTTACAATAATACTATATATTACTACAAAAAACCTAATCTTTTACTTAATAAAGGAAAATAAAATCATAAAAAAACAATAAAATAGATTTGTTAGTCAAAAAGTAAAAAATATTGTTATGTAAAGCTAAAACAACGTTGTTTAGATAACGTTTGATATAATCCCATCGTGTGGAGCCGTGCGTGCGAGACGGGCCATATCTTAATGGCTTAATCGCCGCGCCGCTTCCTCACCCTTATCTAAATGCTCCAACCCTTATTTACTCACTGTTATTTTTAATTTTTCAAGCTTACTTTTTATAAACTACAATACTCTTTACAACAAATGTTTTACCATGTTTGTTAGTACTATAAACTAGGAACTAATTGCTGTGGTTATAACAGACTTTTTATAAGTATCAGTAAATATTGATTGAATTTATTTTTACAAGTGTGTATATACATATGTATATATATACACACTCGGAGTCCTTTGAACTTTATCATAAACGTTGTGTGGTATTTGACCAAACTTAAATGCATATGCAGTTAATAAACAACAACAACAAAGAAACACAAAACACATTTTCCCCATTCATACAAAGTAATTTGTATTCAGTTAACAGTCAGTTAACAGAGAAATTAAAACCCAACTTTATTACTCTAACAGTGAGTAGGATTAAAAATCAATTTACTTTAAATTTCAATTAATTGCTGATGAATGTTTCTTCCTGTATTTAAAACACTAAAATATATATTCGCTCAGAGGTCGAATAGGGCAAATTGTAGCTTATTATCAACATTACGGTGTTAAGGCCTCATCCACACATTTGCCGAATCTAGACGAGTGACGGGTGACACGGCGAGTAATTTTTACTATATAAATAATCAACTGTAATATCGCTGTAATACCACACTTTCGTGTTCGCCTTCGCTCGTCGAGACTCGGCCAAAGTGTAGATGCGGCCTAAAAATAACCGTAAACAAGAACATACAACACTGCACATGTCAATGGTTATATTGAATCTAATCAGAGATATGCTGGTGACTAAAAAAAAGGACTATCAAGATGATAAGAATAACGTTTATACCGCTATTGAGTTTTAAACCTATTGCAGCACATAATTTTAAACGCGTTGAGTTGATATCATATTTCATTTGAGCTAAAAATAAACTGAAACATTTTTGAAAATGTAAAAACAATCTATAAATTCCAATTTATTGCATAATCAACAAACAGATATGACTGGAAATGAATCATTGTCTCCGTTAACACATAGTGCTTGTAATATAGTACATCAATTTACATACTTCACTCACTATATATATTTCAATAACGAAGGGTAACATACTATTTCAATAAGATTAATCAAAATTATGATCGTATATTTATAATTTAATGTGTGAGTACGCTTATAAAAGGCATTCATCTAGTGGCACGGTCGTATCACGTCGCCAAGTCCACCACACGACCCGTACTATACTATACTAACACGAAGCAGAATGAGATGATTTTTCACTTCTCAAATTAGCGTATTACAGCCTTAAGTGAATCTGGCAGTGCATTTATATGCTAAACCCTTTCACTAAACACTAAAAATCACAACAGTTGGTTTAAGAAAGATCTGAGAAGCGAGAAATTAACGTATAAAAGTAGCCTAAATCTTGTAGTTTTGGCACTTTTCACAAATTGTCCACTTCATTTTGTTCATTAAGCCTAAGAACTTTATTTCTCATCAAACTTGAACGAAATTTCGCACAGACTTCTGTTTTTACCCACATATTTCACTTTTGACACTAAATTGTAAGTTTGCAAACGCAATATTTTAAAACAAATGATATTAAATTCCACTTTCAAAATCGTTACTGAATTTGATGTCTGCTTTGTTTACATTTAATACGTAAACAAAAATCCAAGTATCTCATGTGTTCTAAAACAAATCTGATCAGCTGGCTTGTAAATTCAAATTAAATCATTGAGTGAATTTAACCAAACAAAAGGGTATAGAGGTAATGAAAATATTTTAATTCGTTTAAGCTATACATGCTATACATCGAACATAACATAATATGCAATAAATATAATATGAAATCTAAAAACAATGTCGGGTTAGTATGTAATTTAGTTATATAAATTAGTTACACCAATCAGCTGTTATGTAGATTATATTTAAACATACTTAAAAGGCATAAACATATGTTCATTATGGAAATACAAAATCTACTTGAATGGCATCTCAAGTTCTTTTGTCGATGCCGAAGTTAGTTCTATATATATAGGCGAGTGAGTGTAGCGAACGAGCTCAACCAGGAGGCGAGTGAGCCAAGCGAACGAGCTCATCTTCAAAATGAACGAGCATATTCTCACTAAATAAAATTACTCAATAAGCACATTTGCAATAATTTAAAAGTCCGTTCTAGAGGTTAGTTTTAAAACGGTGTTCTTGCTTCTTTACTGTGTTTTGTCAGTATTAACAGCTGTTATATGTTCAATTTAAATTTATTTTAATTTTGCCATAATTTTAACATTGTAACATTGAGAGCTTAGGAGGCTAAGACCTGAAGGAGGACGTTTTCAAAAACCACAAAAGTCACATCTAGTCGTTAAGAGTTTTCAAATAACACACAAACGGTAATATAATATATAATAGTTTCGCCTAAATAGACTTGTCACAAAAATTGGCTTAGTGTTTAATAAATAAGTCAGGATCTTGTTATTAATGGTTCAGTGGGTGTTGTAAAAGACTTTACTAAAGATGCTCACGATGCAATCGAAAACATTATTATAACTTTTAAAGACAGAGATATTGAAATTCAAAGATCGTCCACAAAATTTGAAGTAATTCCTGGAGCATTCGTTTTCCGAAAGCAGTTTCCTATTGCAGTTGCATAATATGCAATTACAATTCACAAAAGTCAGGGATTAACGCTTAACAGTTGTATTGTTGATGAAGGTTATGCAGTATTTTCATGTGACCAAACATGTAGCCTTTATCTCGCGTGACTTCACTCTCTGGTCTATTAATTCTAAACTTTGACCCTCAAAATGTTAAGGCACAGGCATCAGCTATATCCGAAAATAATAGGCTAAGGAGTGAGTACCGACTAGGATTAAAACAATTAAAAATTGGAATAAAATATCAAGAAAAAATCCCTGGCAAATCTGGCAAATTCATAATAATAAATTAGGAGCCATTCAAGACATTACTAACAATATAGACGACCTGGGAAATCTCGGTTTCAAAAAAGTTTATGGCGTGTCATGCTATGCAAATTTAATTTTACAATGTATTTTCACCTGCCCACCAATCGTGACGTTAACAAACAATTACGACACTAATGCTCCACTAAAAAAATGGTAATATCCTACCGAAGAAATTACCAGATTTTAAATTCTATAGATATTATAAATCAACTGGGACCACCATTTAATACAATTGAACAACAAGACTGCGGAATTTTTAAATTGCCTTATTTTGAATCATCAACCCCTGGAATTTCAATTCAGGCACTCAATAAAATTAACCACAAATGTTCAAACTGCAACCACAGCACAACCAGCTACGACAGTAAATTTATATTCCAAATTTTCATCCTAATCATCTTAAAAGAAAAGAAAATTTCGATTAACTATACTCCACAGTCGATTTATTGCCTGGTTCCCTCTTGCTGACTCTATATGCACAACTTGTGAAAATGATCACTATCATACACTCTAGTAAGGTTTGCGTGCGTGCGTCCGTGTTTGCTTGCGACACTGATCTCAATAATGGCACCAACGATTTCCTTCAAATGTTGGAAATAACTAATTGCTGGGATAAAAATAAGTTCTAGACAGGTCTCATCTCCAGGAAAAATCAAATAATGTAAAAATACACCCGTTGCAGCAAACCTGCATACTCAGCGAATTTAAAATGGTACGTCACTAAGTCATGAAGCCACTTACCAACTTTCATCAAAGCGTATTCATAAAAATAAGCGAGATATGACATTGTATTTATTCTCCATAAGAAAAAAATTAGGGCTGAGTATGCAGGTTTGCTGTATCAAGGACCAAGAAAATCTGGTTTTTATGCAAATAACAATGGATCACCACTAGATGAAGCAACATACCAAGTTTTACAAAATTATATTCATAAACAAGGAAGATATCACATGTTTCTTATTCTTCATAAGAATAACATTATAGCTGCTGAGTACGCAAGTTTGCTGCCATGGGGACAAAAAAAAAGGGTTTTGTATGCAAATATCAGTAAATCCCAACCATATGAAGCCACACACCGAGTTTCATTAATAAATGCTCATTAATAAGCGATATATAAAATTGTGCTTATCCTCCATAAGATTAACATTGGACACAATATTTCGGTAACCAATTGACGTAGAGAAATAATCAAAGTACCAAATTGTATGTTTTTTAAGCTGTATTCAATAGTAAAAATGAAAATTTGATTAAAATTAAAATTAAATGTATAAACCCCAAAACCCCCCTTCGGATGGTGCGATTCGTCTGGTTTTCGAACTTTCAAATAAATGGTACTTTACACATTTGTGCCAAATTTCAATAAGATCAGACCTTTTTTACGAGTTATCGTGCTTACGGGGACACACGCACACACACACACACACACACACAAACACACACACACACACACACACACACACACACACACACACACACACACACACACACACACACACACACACACACACATATATATATATACACATATACAAATTTTACCGAATGATGTTTTTGGCATCTGGGGACCACTAAATGAAAAGTTATCATGGTCTTGGGCTTAAGTCTTACCATGCCACCTACGGTAATAGCTTTCTTCCCTATAGGGTAAATTCACTAAACAAAAATGGAAATTTTAAAAAATTATCATTGGGAGTTTAAAATCAAAAGAATTGTAACAGCTGTTTATAATCAATGAACTGTCAAAGTAATACTCACGTTGTTTATGATTATTAACAAGTAGTTTCCTGAGAGCAGTGATTAAAACTGTTGAGTGAAGATTACATATATAGAGTATTAAAATAAAACAAAGGGACATTGAGCTATAAATAACAACTGGAAAGTTCTAAAAAATGTAGAAAAGAGGTAAATGAGTTGAAAAAATCCGATTATCAGTAGGGGATAGTGGTGAAATATTATTCCAAGTCATCTAAACAATCTGACTGGCCTTCCCCGAACAAAGCTCGGCCCACAGGTACTAATCAAAAACATCCATCTCAGTTACAAGTAACTTCATAATTTTTTAACTACAACTTTGGCAAACACATGATAACAAAATTTCAAGTCTAATAATACCCAGTCTACAAATTGCAAAATCAAAATTAATGGAGTTCTATACAAATTAAAAAATGCGGTGTTCCATTTAGGAAACAGTTCAGCATTAGGGCATTACATAGCTTACATTCAAAACAAAAATAAGTGGATAGATGGAGGTGATGAGAAAGTGAACGTCAAGAAATGCCAATATGGTGCAAAAAAATGTATATCATAATGTTTAAAAAACTGCCATAAAATTCTAAAAAACTATCTAGGTAAAATTAAGGTAAATTAATCTGAATTAATGTTCAATATATTATAATATTTTATCCTTGATATATATTTTGTTTTATTTCAACTTGAAATCTCATTTATAACAATTTTTAAGAAACAATTATATAAAAACAAATGATATCATACCCAAAAACATAAAGTGTTGACGGGTTGCCAAGTCCTAAAATTATATGATATCAAAATGTATTCCAAGTCAAAGATAGCACCTTTGATCTGACATTGTTTATCATCACAAATTACTTAAATATGTTAAAATAACAATGCTCGAAAGATTGTTGGTTATTTTCTATCTGTTCTTGGCCAGCAGCTTCACTGATGTAAAATCTTTATTTTGAAATTTAAAAATCTAAATAAAGTATAGTTAAAAATTATAATTGAATATTATAAAAATTTATTATCTGCTGGCCAAGAACAGATAGAAAATAACCAACAATCTTTAGAGCATTGTTATTTTAAAATATTTTAGTAATTTGTGATGATAAACAATGTCATATCAAAGGTGCTATCTTTGACTTGGAATACATTTTGATATCATATAATTTTAGGACTTGGCAACCCGTCAACACTTTGTGTTTTTGGGTATGATACATTTATACATTAATAAATATACAAATTTACACCACAAAACAATAAATGGTTGTATTCAATGCATATACGAGTATATATTTTATCGCTTTCCTAGCTCATAAATTAAAACTAGTTTGAAGATAAATTGTTTTCAGTTCTAGATTATGTAAAACAAAGTATATTTTCGGACTCTATTAATTTCCAGGATGAATAATAATAGTTTCTCAAAATTCTAGATGAGCCTAAACTAAATTGATTCCAACTATTCAGATCAGTAAATCCCTTTAAGTGTCAAAGAGGAGTCAAATTTCTGTTTGACATTTATTTTCCATGTTTTTTTTCTGTGTGGAGTATTTTTTGAGTTTTACAATACGTGTAATATAATTTGTTTGACAACCACCCGGGATTATGTGTTAAGTGAATATTTAATGGTCGTCCGTAAGGCGGTCTTTTATCCACTACTTCTTTGACTTGTTCAATATCGAGGACATTTTTAAATGATGGTATATTTTTTCAATACATTTAAAATTTCATAACCAATCAATTTATGTTTACTTCATATTTTACGTTTTTATGTTTTATCTTTCCGACAATTTTACTACACGACTGTGCTCGTAGCCCTTCCTTGTTTTTCTTAAAGTTTGTATTTACCTCATGTTTCTACAAGGCAGGCACTATTAGGTACGTATTTTTTATGGTAAAACTGCAACATTTTTTACCCTAATAAATTATCTTATGAAATCGAGTTGTTCTAAATTATTATTTAGAAACAAATTAATAATGAAAACCCTTCTAGTAGCTTTTAGGTAAGGCCTTTCCTATTAACTGCATATTACAGTTATGGGATAACTGATAGCCATTAATAAGCTAACGTTCATAATTTGTCTAAATATGTTCACTATCATACCATGAATATAATAAACTGTCTCAATTCTCATTTGTCTCATTTTATACTGAATATTATGCATGTTAAAATTATTGCCTGTAAAATATTGGTTTTCGTTGTATTTTCTCTTTTATTAGATTTAACATTTTCTCTCAAACGTTTATCTAAGTTAAAGATTACTATCAACATGCTTTGGGAATGGTTTATTATGGCAAATCCATCCATCAACCCGCCCAACTCAGCACACTGTTCGGCAGTAGAGTCAGAACCATCGCGTCACCTATAGACGCTCATATTCCCTAATCGTCGCGTCGCCTAACCCTCGTCAGCAGGTGCACATCCATCACTCCATTCAACTCTGCAGATTGTATATACTAATTGCTTGCACTTATAAATAGTTGTAGCTTATACATAATCGGTTACAAATATATAGTTACAAATATAGTATTACAAATATATAGTTTAGGTTATGTTCGTGTACTTTAGGTATATTTTTTTAAGGTTTAGAAATAAAATATTATTATTCTAATTTTCTATTCTATCCGTTTGTTCTTATTTTATTTCATGGGATTACGGTTAATTTGTTTATATTTGTTCTCTGGTTGCCTCAAGTTCACTGATGATAAGATATTTGCTACAAATAAATTACTTTATAAACTAACTGCACTAGGTAACTTACAATTACTTTATTATTATGACTAAAATAACCCATTATATATCCTGATTCGTAGACACTAATTGTTTTGGTTCACTAGACTTTTGATAGAATAAACAGGAGTGTAATATTTACAATTTTTAAGAAAGCTTTTGATAAATCTTTGTATTCAAAACCCTTTAACAAACTGTAAATAAATTCTAAGGGAAATACACTTTTTATCAAATGAGCACTCTACTCTTTTCGGATTGTACAATAAATTTATATACCTAGCTATTGTATGTTATTTTATGACTAAATCATCATCGTGAATATATCTCTTAAAACATTATCATCATTAATATCTCTGTGTTGTAGAAGGACAATTTGAACCAACAACAGAATTAAGCATTTTTTAATAATTCCTCAATACTTTCCTCCGTAAAGTGCAAAATAATGGGAAAATATGTCATTAAACTTAATCTACAAAGTTATGGACATATTACCAGATTCGTGTGAAAGTCTGGTTAAATTTAAACGACGCAAACTTTAATATTTACCAAGCTCCCCGTTGTGCTTAATTTAAGTTTGGTTCAGTTTTGTTTAAAATAAAATTATAAACAATATCTTGGAGAGGGTAAACAAATTAGACAGAAACTCCCGTTTAATATAAACAAAGCTTAGGCCCAAGGGAAGGTTATAAGTAGCACGTTGTTCTTCATCCAATCCTTCTAAATCCACGTTTATTACTTCTCATAATATTCTTTAAATTTCTTACACTACCTACCCCCAAAAATGGTGGGCATAAACTGAATTAAAAATGGTGGCACAAGGAATTTAAATCTACGGTAATATAAAATAACTTATACAGAACAGATGGTAATAATTATAAATAAATCTCCGATATATAAATGACTGTTAAACTGCTTTTATCCTATGATCTTTCACAATGCTTGATATTTGAGTTGAAAATCACTCTGTTATGGGTTGGAGATATTTCCTCCACGTAATTATGTACTTACGAATTTATTATTTTTGTTAGCTGATTCTTAGGTAATTGCATACGGTGTGGCATAATCAGCTATTATTTCACTATTATTGCAAAAAATGATTTACTGTATCAAAGGAATTATTTAAAACAAACTAATTAATAGCAGATTTCTTAAATTTTGAGAATTTCATGTCTTTAGCTGAAATTGGCAATTTTGTCTAAAAACTAATGGAATTTATATCAAAATGGTTTCAAACTAAATAACTAATAACTAACTAACGAATAGTTTCAAAATGGTTATAGCAACTGGGTACTGTAAGACATTTAATTATTTACGGTGTGTAGTGTGTTGTCACTATGTATAATGTTGCCGGGTTGTATATTTGTTTATGGTAATATGTTGTATACAAGAACAAGATAAATGTAGATATTTACTATTTTAAGAATTTGTAGATCTTTGAATAGGGGTCAACCTAGCACCAGCAATTGATCTTATGCCTTTCTTTTAAATTATACGTAATTGGATGTGAGGTGAGTGCCCCTAAATTATAGGAACATAGACAATGCCAGGTTGCAAAATCCAATATATTTATGTTGTTCTTAAAAAATATATATAAGAGCCTACTGCAAACACCTTTTCTTTACCAACCTGTTTGAGTTGGTTGTAAATATGGAATCCCGACAATTTAACTACGAGAGTTGTGGTTTAGAATTTTTTAAAGCAGAACAGAACAGTAGAGCGTAAATGATGCCACATAAACTTCCAACAGAATATTCGTTAACAGCTACAACTCCCACTCCCACTCCCACTCCCACTCCCACTACCGCCACTTATATTTTATAAGAATAACAAGCTGTTAATAGCCCGTCAAAAATGACGGGCTTAAAAAAACTAAAGAAGTATTGTTCACTTGTTATAAAATAAATTTAAAGGCTTAACGATTTATACTTAAAAAGCTAATTTTGAATTGCAAGTAACAAAATGGGAATCCGCCGTGAAAAATGTAAAGGTGTTATTGTAATAAAGCCACAATAATGCATATTCAAATATTAATTAGAACCATACCGCTCTTTAACTTTGATTTTGCATGTTTACTTCCAATATTCTGAGTGGACTATTTATAATTTTAAAATAATAGTTACTAAAAACTACTACTACTAATAATAGTTACTAATAATAGTTTTAATAGTTACTAAAGAAGGTTACTTGAACACAATAAAATTGTTGAAATTAAAACTCTGCATTTATTCTTAATTCTAGTTTACATGTTAGTCTTTCATTTAAATTCTTGATTCTACAATATACAAAGGAACCCTGCAAAATAAATTTTGTTATAAAATATTTGTACGTTAATTGACGGTAATTTAAATTGATATTTTGGGAGGTTAAAAGAGTTGATACAAAATGAAATTCTTTAAATAAATAAAAATACTATTTGTAAATAAATTCAATTTTCCTACATTAGCAAGGTAAGGTTTTTTATTTAATAATACAATTACCTAAATAAAACCAAAAAAATTACTCTACTTAGCAAATAATTAGGAGTTAACAAAAATATACATTATTAATATTAATGTTCTACACCATACAACCACAAATAAAGGACAGGTCCTTCCTTTATCTGTGATACCAGTGAAAGAAACGTAAAGAAGGTCGGTGCAAGGCGGAAGCGGTATTTATACGACAACGTTAGAAACATCTGGAACATTCTCCGTGAATGCTCGCAACCTGATTGGCTACAACTTGCCTTGCTATTACACTTCAGTCAGTCACAACAAGTTTAAAATGATTGTACATATGCTACATATGGTCCAGAACATGTCTAAATTCAAAAAGTGTCTTTTTACGAAAAACATTTTATGCCTGCTTGCAATAGCCCAAAAGGGTTTAGTATAAACTTTGTTGTTATTTTAGTTTTGGTTGATGAATCAAACCCACTTTGGTGTCACTTCAAGCCAAATTTTGTTTCGTAAAACTACAGTTAAATGTTATTAAGTATTTAAAGGTTTGTTCATTGAGTTCAAATTTGTAATACAAATTGACCTAACTACTTTCACTGCTTTTATAACTAAAAGATAAAAAATACAGTCTACATATTTACCAACATTTAATTGTATTTCATCAGCCAACATACAAACTATCTAAAGTCAGACCAACAAAAATACATAATCTACAATAATTTATCCATCTATATTATTAATATGCCACATGCAAACTTTGTAAATAATAAGGCTTTTTGTTTTATGATTTACCCCCACATATTAGACACTAAATCGCGCGGCTAGGTGTGCAGATGCTCAAACTGGCTTTAGATTTTCGACTTAAGCTACAAGGCTCTGCCCCATAGGACTTCCAAATCCCCATGTTATTCATATGGATGACAGTTTTATTTGGTTTATGTCACGTAAGTTTTTTTTTTTATTAAATTAAACTAAATAAACAGCTGCTATAAGAATTACATATATCTACAGACTGTCATTGTTTTGTTTACTGTTTAACTATTTACTATTTTCGCTTCTCAAAACAGAATGCGCAAGCTGCGCACAGGAAATTAGTGTACATTTTTAACGATATTTCTGTCTTAGTCATGTTTTTAGCGAATTTCCCTATAGGGAAGAAGCTATTACCGTAGGTCTCATGGTAAGACTTAAGCCCGAGACCATGATAACTTTTTGTTTTGAGATGCCCAGACGCCAAAACACTATTCGTTCAAATTTATATATATATATTTGTGTGTGTGTGTGTGTGTGTCTGTCCGTTAACACGATAACTTGAGTAAAAACGTCCGATTTCGATTAAATTTGGCTCAAATGTGTAAAGTGACATTCATGACTTTAAGTTCGAAAACCAGATAAATTGGATCATGGGAAGGGGGGTTTATGGGGGTTTTAAATTTTCCAAAAATCAGTTTTTTACACTTTTAACCCTAAAATTTTTTTAAACACTCAATTTTGGTTTAAAGCATTTTATAAAAAAAAAAAATAATAATATAGTATTTTAATTTATTAACCTAAGTTAAGTGGTTGCGGAGAAAATCCAAAAAACCTGCTCATAAAATCTCCCATGTTAATTTTATGGGAAAAAGGTTTTTGGCTTTTCCTCATTTAATTTTAATGTAAACTTCACATTTGCGTTTACCAATCAATTCAGCTCTACAAGAAAATAATTTTGGTGTTTAAATTGTGTTTCTACATCCAACCGTTGCAGAGATATTCAAAGTGCTTTACGAAAAAAATGGGTTTTCGTAACAACAACAACCCTTAGTGACCACATGATTACCCCCACAAACATGGATACATAAGTGTAAATGACAAGTGTGTAAATCAATTGTGTAAATTATAACAGTACGTTGTCCAATGTTATCCTTATGGAGAATAAATAAAATTTGATATCTCGATTATTTATGAATGTATATTGATGAAACTTGGTACGTGGCTTCACTTAGTACTGGTATATTGATATTTGCACAACAAATTGATGTTTTGTTGATTATCCCAGTAGCAGCAAACCTGCATCCTCAGTCCTAATGTTATTCTTATGGAGAATAAGTAAAGTTTTATATCTCCCTTGATTATGAACATAAATCAATAAAAATTAGTATGTAGCTTCACCTGGTTGAGTTAGTTAATTGCATAAAAACACATATTTTGTGTTACTTGTTGCCGCAAACCTGTGTACTCAGCCCTAATGTTATTCTTATGGAGAATAAATAAAATGCTATGGATCACTTATTTATTTGTGTATTTTTATTAAACTTGGTAAGTGGCTTAATGTGGTAATGAGAAACATTTGCATGCATTGAAAATTCGCTGAGTACGCAGGTTTGCTGTGACGGGGGTATTTTATATAGGCCCTACTCATACACAAATCGTAATGCTCCCTTAGGGAATATAACGGCTATCACCGGTGTTATAAAAAAAGTTTTGATTCAGTTTTACACAAAACTTTAAAAATGACCTAAAACACTACAATTCTAGCAGTGAACCCCTAGAAATCCACCCTGCTGTCATACTTTTTTAAGACCCAGGATTATTAAAGGAAAATCATCTACTTCTGGTTCTATTAACAGTGATAATACCCAATTTCGCCGCAAGCGTAAAATTAAACAAAACAAAATTATAAATAGTAATTATAGAATACATAAATCTGAATTGAACTTTGCTGACACTTTTATACAGTATTATAAACCCTATTCCCATTCAGCACGGAATTTTTGTTCCTTACTGCTTGTAAATTTCAATCCAAAAACCTAAAATTATTTAGGAATAGTTGCCTGCATTGTTTACAAAAAAAACCGTAACTTTACTCAGCTGTTGTTGAATTGTATGCAAAGTAGGGATCACATAGCTCGGTATAAACAAAATAATTGCAAATAAAATGTGGCAACAAAAACAGTGTTTTTTGCCAATTACAAACTTATAACTAAATAAATGTAGTATATCATATTTTTTTCATCATCCTGGGCCTCAGGGAAATCTTTTGACACCAACCTAGTCTCTATACGTTCAGAATTTTACTCGGAATAGGTGGTTACACGTCGCTACTACACGCTATATTATATAGGATTTCGCTGGCATTTTTACAACTTACTTCATACCACGAGAAAAGTTTAAGAGTAATTTTATTAGAGTATTTTTCTTGACAGCGAATAAGTAGGCAATTGTACTTCAATTTCAAACTATTAAACTAAGTTAGTTTATCAAATGTAAGTAGTGGTGTGGATAATAATTACATTAAACGGCCAAGGTCCTGGGGGCAGTTTCGTAATCAAGAGTGTCAATTGAATATCACACCTCACACCTCCCCAAACCTAAGCCTAACTCAAAATCATGTTTCCTCTGTTACCTTCAATTAGTTATAGTACAGTTGGTATGAATTTGTATTAATTGTTCACGAAATTGTGATATACAATTATATACATTCATGTTAGACAAATTAATAGTGTCAGCATGTTAATACTTCACGGGTTTGTTCACGTGTACCTTTTTACGGATACATGTATTTAGATACAAGATAAAATAGCACGGTCTCATACACTTACATTACAAAATACACTTAATAACTTCATAACTATTACCAATAACAGTACTTTCAGGGACGGGAGAGATATATCTTCTTAAACACTGCACGACTTCACACCTCCTACCAATAATAGCCCCTATCTGTTCGTTCTGAGCAACGACATATACGGTTTTCAAAGTTCTGATTTAGCCCTGTAACAACCAGTTCTCCGGATCAAGTTTCCCGTTAGCGAAGACTCCAAACTACGGGTGATTCGTCCTCACATGTCCTCAAATAGCTAAGCAATATGGTTTGTTTTGTTTTTTGCTTGTTTACATTAAAATTATTTCAAATTTACCTAAGAGCTAAGCTAATTACTTACTTGTTTTGTAACTGAATGTTTCATCTCACCAGTTGGGATATTAACATTTTGAACTTACTTTCGGCAGAACCTCGCAAGATTAATCTTATGCTATAAGTTCATGTAAATACTTTAAATGCAGTGTTTATTTGGTGGAATAAACTAATTTAGTCATATGATGTCGGCCTGCAACCGGTAATAACTTGCTTCCTATAATCCGTTACAGAATTTAGGAAAAAATATATATTTACTAAAACGTACGTTTTTATAATGTAAGACCTTTGAGAGCAAATAACTAAATATGTTGAAACATGTTTTATTTTCCAGTAGGAGTGTTTATGTTAAAAACAATACTGTCGGAAAACATTAATTTAATTAACATATCAGCGGTAGAAACTAATCTGCTGTCTGAAAAGGTTCTTTGGCTTAAAACCTACTTTAGAGCCGATACAAAAAACAGGGGATGAGAAGCATTCAAAGTTAATTTAACTGGTCGCTTGGGTGGAAACAATGAAGGCACTCATCCCTCCCGCAGGCCCGCTTTGTTTATATCATCTGGCGTCATTTGTACCAACGGCCTTGAAACTGTAACATGAATAACATTTCAATGTTTATACTCGTCTCTTTGCCGTATACAAGATTTTTTTATTTTATAAGTAATAAAAGCGTATTGTCTTATACAGTTTTATTTATGTTATCTAATAAAACTTTACTCCAATTTTCGTGTTTAAAATTACTTATTTCTCAAGATAAACGTACATCAATTTTCAAAATGTATGCAATCACTTGATGAAACTTTTAGCGAATTTCCCCTATAGGGAAGAAGCTATTACCGTAGGTCTCATGGTAAGGCCCGAGACCATGATAACTTTTCATTTTGAGGTCCCCAGATGCCAAAAACACCATTCGTTCAAATTTTGATATACAGTATGTATATATATATATATGTCCGTAAGCACGATAACTCTCGTAAAAAAGGTCCGATCTTAATTAAATTTGGTACAAATGTGTAAAGTACCATTTATTTGAACGAGTTCGAAAACCAGATGAATCGCACCATCCAAAGGGGGGTTTTTGGGGGGTTTTGTACCCCAAAAATGTGTTTTTTGGGGTTTTCACATGTAATTTTAATTTAAATCAAATTTTAATTTATACCATTGAATTTAACTTAAAAAAACAAACAATTTGGTATTTTGATCATTGCTCTACGTCAATTGGTTACCGAGATATTGAAAGTGCTAAACACAGTACGTTGTCTAATGTTATTCTTATGGAGAAAAAGAAAAATTGTATATCTCGCTTATTTATGAACATAAACTGGCGAAATTTGGCATATGGCTTGATCTGGTTGTGGTTTATTGTTGTTTGCAAAAAAAACCAATTTTTTGCCTATGGTTCCTGTAGCAGCAAACCTAGGTACTTGGTCCCCATGTTATTCTTATGGAAAATACTTAAAATGTTATATATCGCTTATTTATGAATGTATATGGATGAAACTTGGTATGTGACTTCACTAAGATGAGTTCTATTGATATTTGCATAAAAACCTATTATTTTGTATGCCTTGTTGCAGCAAACCTGCATACTCATCCCCAATGTTATTCTTATGGAGAATAATTAATATTTGAAATATCGCTTGTTTGTGAATACATTTCTTATGAATCCTGTTAAGTGTTTTAATGTGTTATGTTATATATTCATTGGAAATTCGCTGAGTATGCAGGTTTGCTGCAACGGGGGTATTTTTATTCTATATCTCCCATTGGGCCTAATCTTTGTGACTAAAAAAAGTGATTGCCTCCAACTATCCCAAATGAGTTCCTTTGTGAACTTCACATTCACATTCACCGTGTAAGTAACACAATTTTTAATTGTTGTAAAGCGTATTTAATTACACCCCTTATTTTAGATCAACAAACATAATCCTATATATTAATAAGTCAACTCACCGAGACCAATCAAACAATTGGGAATAGTGCTGAATTCTGTGATGGTATACATATGTCACCTCACAAGAATATGGCACAATATTTGGGTGGGATAGATTACACAAAAATAATTGAAAACTGTTGCTCCTCCAATTGTTCTCCGTTTTAGTGGAACGCCTCTGCTACACTAAAAAAATATATAATTTTGAAGTATTGGAAGAGTTATGTAAATTAAATAAAGTTCTAAATAGTAAATAAAGTATTTTGACTAAAACAGATAACTGAAGTATGCATGGATAAAAGTTTTGCATTCATTTTTTGAAAATATGTTATACATTATTAGGAACTTTATTTAATTTATATTTATAACTGGCTGGGTAGCGTGATCGCTTCATAATCTGAAGTTGACCAGATCGATCCTGAGCAAATTCATGTGAAAATGTTGTGAAGGTTTGATACTGGATCCAGCTGCCATTGGTTAGTATCGTCGTTGGTACTGACCAATGGCAATACCAACGCCATTCGTCGTTGTGTGAGGGTAGAGTGAACTTTCTCGACTTATTCGGTTATTGAAGGGGATGAATATTAATCGATTACTCTAGATTTATTTCAGTTTTTAAATGAAATGCTTTGTCATTCTTTGCAAGTCAAACTACTGTTATTGTCTGCTTAATATATTTACTTAGAATGACGGATAAGGAACAGCCGAACATATCTGTAAATAAAAAGCGAGTCACTGAAAATAACTTTCTTAATCTTAAGTATTTTAAAATATGATTTCCATAACAATTTTAAAATATGAACAAGTAAATCTTTCCTGTTACGCGTCAATTAAAATCTGCCTGGTAGAACTGGAGTCGTTGACATTACAATATGAAGACCTTCCAGTTGAACATTTATATAGGTGTACAAGGAAATCAAAAGCTAAATTATTGTATTAGTTTGGTAAGCAAATTACTTCAAGGTTTGTTATGAAACACGTCATATGTGTGTGCAAGCGAAGGAGCTTAAGGTGCTGGTGTCAAGTTGTAGATAACTTCGGGTCAAGTTCGCACTAACAGCCTCTTCACTACCTAACCCTCTTTGGTCGCCTAGAAATCTTTGTAACACCTAATGCGACTTGTTGAAATGTATATTTATTTTGCCCAATATAAAACAATTCGTAAAATCAAACGGGGCAGTAAATGCATAAGTGGGTGTTTTAATGTTGTTCAAACTGATTAAAAGTGATTGACTCACAGTTGTTGTTTTACTTAAATACCCTAACTGAAAATAGTTAAAAAAGGTGTTTGACCTTGAATTTCCTTACAATAAGAAATACGGTTAACCAACGAGTTTACTATATCTGGAGCTGTCGTCTGGGGTAAAAAACTGTAGCTTATATGGTTGACCGCCATTTTGCTCCTCTTTCAACTCTGCCCCATGGAAACCTACATGGCAACAAATCAAATTATCTCTTCTCAAGTTATATGAGTCCACTGAAAAATATATAACTCGTGAAGAAAGGGTTTGATTGGTTTCTTGAGAAAAATAGCGGTCAGCATGTAAGTATAACTTGTTTACCCCAGACGAGCCCTCTGTATGTATTAACCTAGTTATGGTTAACAGTGTATGTGTTACTGTTAGGTGTTACTGTCAATTATAATGCTATATCAACAATACACTTTCTTATAATTACAAAATTTCAAACCATAATTTTAAAGTACTTAACAATAAAATGCCTAGGAAGGTTTGCTTTTTGTAATCTCGTTTGATATCAGATTTCTTCCACAATGTTTCGACCCTCCTCTAATTACTAACTTGTAAGTTATTTTGTCATAGAAACTAACACGATTTGTTTGTTGCTTTAATTTAAGTAGCATAAAATACTACCTCACATGTTTATTATACGTACTTTATTAAATTACTAACTAGGGTATATACTAGTAGCTGATTTATAATTTTTAAAGCCATAATATTGGTTTGTTTATGTTTCAGGAGGAAGTGTGGTTAGGGGAAATTTAACTTTAAGGAAGTTAGTTTTTATCTGAAGGAGGATCGAACCGAGAACCGGAGTGTAAGCCAGTCACGAGAACCAACTAATTTTACCTTCTTTCACTTACAAATTTGTTTATATATATATATATATATATATATATATATATATATATATATATATATATATATATATATATATATATATGTATATATTTGTTTTTCTTGTATAATTGTCATTTAAAATGGGTATCGTGGTTTGTAATCGTGCTACATTAAACAATTGTTAAGCATAACAATTTTTCATTAACTATATTTTTTTTGTTTTTAATTTAGGAGCAGGAAAATGTTAATTGTTAATTAAAATCTTTTACTGTATAGCTGCCAATAACAAGTTGTCAATTTGAGTAGTTTAGTATTATTGTACTAAACATCTAAATCCCCAAATAAATTGTGATAAGTGTTCGAATTTATTTTGTATTCTAGCTAGATTTACGTGATGTAACTTGACTTTTGGTGTTTTTACTGAATTTCAAACGGACATTTACAATAGAGTGTCTGGTATTCATAACATATACTACTTAAACAGCCAAAATAATTATGTATTTAAAATTGATTTTAAAATTATATTTTAATTCGCTAATTTGAATATAAATGTAGTTAAACGGGAAATTCGCCAAGCACTAATTTAAGGGGTTATCGTGACAAACATCTAGCATATTTTATATATAATGTTGGGGTTCCTACACGTGTCAAAATTTAAGAAAACGTTTAAAAAATACCCTAGTGCTTCGGTGGATTGGCTTCAACACGTTTACAGTTTGTCAATGGCATACGGTTATCGTGTTTAGTAAGGTATTATGTGTACGCTTGGGCACGTTACTCGTAAAGGTCGTCAGTGTCTCTCATAATGAATCAGAAAACATGTTTTTTCGAGCTTCATTAATCTTCCTGGTGTTACTGGGATCGCCAGGCCTAGTTATAATATGAAACGTGTGTAAATTATTAGTCGTGATATGTTGGCATATACAAATTTGTAATATAGGCAGAATGTTAAATGCTTAAGATAAATTAGTTCCAGAGGGACAATAACTTGTTCCAAGTTCCTAAACCTCTTTAGAAGGGCCGGCGGCTTGCTAACACCCTAACCCAATCAATTCCGGTGCATCCAATCTGCCTCAACCGGTGGCGCGGTAACGTAACTAGCTTTAAAATATTATAACAAGACAAGTAAAATAAAGATTTATTTTATATCCGACAGTTTGTAATGTAACAGTTGTGTTAATTGGTTCTGTCTTACAAACTGTTTAATCGTACTCTTCTAATTATGGTTTTTAATTTTATTTGTATAATATAATATATAATTATTGTATAATTTAATTGAGCGACAAATAGTAAATCAATATGTAATTTATTATAGAGTATAGAATGCATTGTATATTAATGTTTTTGAACTTTTGCCAGGATCATTAATTAATTGCCCAATTCCAATGACCAATGACAGCTGGATTCATTATCAAACCTTCACAACATTTTCGCAGGATTTTGCTCAGGATCGATCTGGTGAACTTCAGTTTATGAAGCAATCACGCTACCCAGCAAATTATAAATATAAATTAAAAGAAGTTCTTAATAATATATAATATATTTTCACAGGAAAAAATAAAACATTTGATCTAGGCACAATTCTGAATTCTACGTTTTTGTGAAAATATACCCACACTTACTTTATTTATTTAGTTTATGTTGTCGATTTTGATCTTTGATACCAAACGGCCTATTTAATTAAAATTATGTTTTATGCTATTAAATGCTATGTTTTCATTTTTTAGCTCAAAATTCAAAATTTATCACAATAATAAGCTCTACAGTATGGATCAAACATTGGTATTTTTATGTATACCCACGGAAAGCTTTCGATAGCGAACACACTTATATAAATAAATCGTAAAGTGGCGAAACTTTAGAGAAACCATAAGCTTCAGACTCTCAATTTGTAAATATAGGGTAACATTACCTGAAAAACTGAATATCCACAACAATTCCCAGTCCAAAATGGCAGCAGTATATTATTTTCTATGTTAAATAAATAAAACTGTTTTAAGACTCAAAAGTTGTATACAAGTCAGAGACAAATCCAATGATGTTTTATTTTTTTAAATCTGATATTTAAAAACTGATCAAACTCAAATGTCGTGATCAAAAGTAGGAATATGGGCTACGACCACAGCCAGTGGCACACAAATTTGACCCTAGTGAAGTTTGATCAAATGGTTGCAAGTACCCTGTATTTCGTAATGAACGTGGTGGTGGTGAGGGGTGCAGGGGGTGAGGGGTACAGTCCATTAGATTTCGTTGCAAGTGACAGGCTTCAGGATATTAGTGAGACGAGGAGGCCACAGAGAATCTAATCAACTAAACACGAGGTCATCCTGTCTTAACACTCCAAAAGATTGCATTTTCTTTTACTTGCCTAACAAACCTCCGGATTAATCAAACAATAAAATATAATAAGGTTCCGCGATCTCACTAATCAATTATTAATTACTAACGAATATAGTATTTCTGGATGACAGTGGAAACAAACTGTTACTTTGTATGATTATTTATGATACCTATTAAATAGTTCGTATTTAGAAATCATATTGATTATAAAAAATTAAAATTAATACAATGTGTTGTATTTATTAGCATGATTAATGTTAGTTTATTAATGAGATGGAAATTCCACTTTGAAAAGATGTGTCAGTCTTACAATGACTTTTATTATGTAAAATATCATATGTTAAGGAAATATTTTTTCGATCCATATATTTTAACGAAATATAGTATTGCCAAGAATATGACTAGCGTTAAGGGTTACCTTAGTAGCACGGTACAAAAAAGACTTGCGTGGTAGTATTAGAAATAATAAGACCGTTCTTGCGGGGTCAATATTTTATCATAGATCTAATTTTAAACCAAGATAAGAAATTTTATTTAAAAAACGTATGTAAATGAAATTCTAGCTATGAATCAAAATCATCTCTCTATACAAAAGTCAATGTTTGTCTGTCTGTCTGCCTGTTTCTTTATCCTTTATCCGGACCGATAGCACTCATCCGATTGAGGTGAAACTTTGCATAGTCATTCGGGTTAAACTAGGGAGGTTTCTAGCTATTAATCAGAGTGCTTGTCCCACTGGACTTCAAAGTTGCCTCGTCACCCTTATGAAGAATACACTTGTTATGATTTTATCAGACTAATTTGTAATGTTTTAACATCTGTTTATTTATTTTTGTACCGAGCTATAATGTCAATTTTATGTTTTTTTAAGGATGTTAAGGGTCAAAACAAGTCAACATTAATTAAAAAACAATTTGAAATGCCAACTAATAAATCAGACATTGGAAGATGTAATCTGTATGAATGTTAATCCTTGTTCCTTTGTCCTTAACAAAAGCATCTCCACCCCACTGGACTCTTGTGCTTAGGGTAATCTTATGGGCTTTATAGTGGTTATTTTGAGTTGGAATTCGGTTGGAACGTAGCTAATATATTAGAGGAAAGCATAAGTCTATTCCAACTCCGAAAATGTTTCAGGGCTTTGCCCTCTGACCTTCAAAACATTTATTTCACCCATCCTACACTCACTACTGGACTGATGGAGCTGAAATTAAAATATCACGTGAATGAAGTCGTGCTGGGGACCAGCTAGTGTTCAATATTTCTTTAAGGCCAATGGCAAGAAAAAGTAATTGTTATAAATTATATAAAGCAAGCCAATTATTCCGTATCTCCCTAACTCATATTTACTCATAATACGTTTTTGTTCTAATTTTAAGTTAATGTACAAATGCGCTTAATAATAAATTCTTACAAACAATTATATTACATTTTAACTTCTTTAGAACCTTACAACATTTTTGGAAGTTTTACTGAATTCAACAAAATTTAAAAACGTACAAACTGAAACAAAACTTGAACGATGGTTTTTAATAGGAAAGGACAAAACCAGTCTAGTTTTCTAGTTTTTTACCACGAGGTGGGTACTTTATTTTGGATATTTTGAAGTTATGTAATACTGTTTCAATGTTATCTGTATTACCTTTTTTACTTGTCGGTTATACACTGTCTCACATAAAAATAAGTCATGCTTACAACCCTTCCGCTGCATAAATTAATTACGTCCAAGCCAAGTTGGCCATCATGTTTGATCTCTGTCCAGCTGTTAGACAAAGTCAAACCAAAACCACTAGCGGTCACTTTATGTAATTAACAGCCCTCAGTGGTATTGATACTAATATATGGTTCATAATTAGATGGAAGCTTTCCCTCCAGACATTTGTACATTTAAGTTGTTTCTGTTTCTAACAGAGGTGCTCAAATTTTGATATTAACTCTAGTACCATCTGCTATTTTAATACTATTAAGTTATTGTAGTATTACAATATGCTATTTTAGTACTGACTATTACCGTAGTTGCCAGGGTATTACATAGATCCGGGACTGTGATAGCTTTTTGTTTTGACCCCCAGATGTTAAATATACCATTTGTTTTAATTAGTAAACGAGTCCATGAGAAAATTTCGCTTTGAAGGAAACTTCCGACTTAGATTAAACTTGTTCTCTGTCGCAGCAAACCTGCATACTGAGCTAAATAAAGAAGAAATATTATTATTAAGATTTTATTTTCAAATATATTTCGATCAAAATTGTAAGTGGGTTTTTGTGGTAATTGTGGTGTAAATATTTTTAAAATGAGTTAATATTACAAGATAATACAATATTAAACTATTATTTATACAAGTTCTTTTTGTTATAACATATAATGGAATTTGTAAAAAGTGGTAAAATTAAGTCTCATTTAATTGAAGATATATTTTTACATTCTCCCTCTATACATAGTATATTATGGAGAAAGTACAGTTTTCGTCAAAATTTTATAATTTGAGTTGGTAGAGGAAATATTCGTTTTGGTGCTCCCTGAACCCAAAAAAAATGGTTTTTACGTGAGTCTGTCTGTATGTGCGTGTTTGTGTACAGAGCTAGAGCCATAACCAATGGGCCGATTTCCATGAAATTTGGTTTGTAGGTACTATTCCACAATATCTCCAGTCATTTTTTTGAATTTTTTGAATTTTTGATTTTTAAGGGTAATTATCCCCCCAAAATCGCCAAAAGACATTAAAAATCCAAATTTCTCAAAAACGGTTTTAACGATTTTCATTAAACTTTAGTGGTTTGTATAACTTAAGGTTTCCAATAAAATGACACCACCCGCATTTCTGTAAAGATTTGGGTTCAGAAATTACCGGACTTAACATCCAAAATTCAATTTCTTTTATTTTTCATAAAAAACATAAATGTTAACAAATATTACTATTTACCTTTAAAAAGAGCTCAACAAACTAAATAAATTAGTATTTTGAATAACTATTCTACGATTGCTGGTTGCGGAGAAAATTTAAATTTTCATTTTCGGTAAACACAGTACGTTGTCCAATGTTATTCTTATGGGGAATACAAAAAATACTATTTCTCTCTTATTTACTGATCAATATCATTAAAACTTGATATGCAGGTCAAGTTAGCATTGGCAAACAGAGGTTTTTCGAAATATGTTATCACTTAACTTTGTGGGGAGTATGAGGGGGCATTTCCCCTCTTTTAACCACTGTATGTAGCAAAGGATACTGTAGTGCCTCCATAAAAGGGATTTGGGAGGATATTTTTGAAAACAACTTATTTAGAAGATTTTCTGTACATTCAACCGTAATTTATATTCTATATTTAGTAAATAAAGAGGTAATCTTTTTAATTAAAGTTAGGCTAAAAGGGAGAAAGTATGTGTCAGTTTCCTGATACCGTTTATTTTATAAAAAGTACGCAAGTTTACTGGAGGATCCCTCAAACCCGTGGAAAACCACGCGGTGTTTGGTACTTGATTTACTATTGTTTATCATACCGTACACACTTAATTTACACCAAAATACGGACATGCTAGGGAAATAGGATATAAAACCAACAGATCTTAAATAATCAGAAATCTTAACATTTAATAACCAAGAATCATTACCAGTCTTGTAAGTAGTAGAAAGATAGTTTCAAATATTTTGTTTGTCTGTGCACGTACAATTTATTTCTAGAGTGTCGATTGGTTTGTATTTATAGAACCCTCCAAATCTTTGATTATGGACTCCATCGAATTATTTCAAATTCAATACTTTAAAAATTACCTCAGCTCAATAATTGCAGTATTTATTGCCAAAATATTTTCAGTGATTTTAATGTCACATATTGAAAAACAAAATGAGAGATAACATCACGAACTCACGAACCTGATAACAATTATTAATAATATTAGCATAACGTAGTGATGGAATTAGATATGTATAAAGAGATGTGTGTAGGTTTTTCTTGGTTGAATTTATAACTGTACACTGTACAGTGTTTGAAAATCCCATCTTTATATTTAATTCTGTAAGCGAAATTTGTAAGTCAAAATTGTGGGAGTTGGGTAAATTACAGGATGATGGGAGACGGCTCAAATTAAAGGACTTGATCCCAGGGACTCGGGAAAATAGCAGCAGATCTAAAAAGTCACCAGAAAACGATAAATAACGTAAAACATTCCCCATAAGAAAAGCATGGTGATTTAAAAACGTATGCTTCTAATTTGTTTACGCACTGACATGTGTTGAAATCAAAATGAGACAGAGTATTGGAGCTATGGCTATGGCCCCTGCAAGCCACTAGTAGATAATAATTTCAATACCATTTTTTAGTTTTGTTAACATCGTACTATTTTATATATTACGTCGTATGTCGTATGTCGGTATGTCAGTGTCGTATATCGGCCAATTAGATTTTAAAGTAGTCTCAAGAACAGTTGAAAAGTTAAAATTTGTTTTTTATCAAGTAAAAATAAGATAAAATCCCTTATTTGTACTTGTTTGTTTGTACTTGTCTCTGAGTACATTATTTGTACAAGCACATATTTTCCGATGCAGGTTTTACATAAAACACTAAACCCATTAGGCAGGTGTATCGTAGAGGCAGGAGTAACGGCATTCGACCCTAGAGACCAATAACAAGCTTCTCGCACTAGAGAACGGACTCTGGCCAACTAGAGACCTGTGCATTTTATTTTGTTTGTATTACATTGTGTGGTTAAAACCTTTAGGAAAGGTTTTATTAAAAGACTAATATTTTCCATAAGATTTTCTTCCGAAGAACTTTCGTTTAAATATGGGACTGATGAATGTCAGGTTTACGGTTTTTTCGAAAGTTCCTGATATGGTTTGAGGTTTTATCTATAAAGTGCATTTGAAACTTCTGTCAACGAGATCAGAAAAGCAATAATCCATTTTAAAGGCGCGATAACACTGGGAAACTTCGCCGTGAAATATCTCAAGCAACCATTGCTGAAGCACCCACACACACACACACACACACACACACACACACACATATATATATATATAGTCGTAAAATATTTCTCAGGAAATCAATTACCAATCTCCCTTAGACACAGTTCAAAAGTTGCATATTCAAGAATCAGTGAGATTTACAATCACTTTCTGAAATTTAAAATTGCTGTAACTAACATTTTCCCAAAATACTATGTGAATTATTGCAGGAGGTCTAGTGCAACTCAGAGACGATATCTACAATTGAAGTTGCCTCGCATATTGCTAACATTTTCTTAATGCTCAACACAAGCTGAAGCTCATCTATACGGCCCGATATGATCGCAACTCCGTTACAGATCAGGAGTCAGTTACATCAGGTTACTAACCAATTGTAGATTCGTTGTAAATTCACATTTCAAACAAGGTTGAAACAGTTACAAAAGACACTATTATAATAAAGCTTATTTCCTCCAATTGCAAACTTGAACCGTGTTTAGAGTCTGATCGGATAAAGTAACCTCGGCAAAACGAAGTAAAGCCAAGCCTACTTAAATTTAAGCTAAAAATAATACAACCAAAACAATAGTTTACAGTTAAACATATTGATAGCATAAAATCTACCTAATAAATATTCTAATAATAGCACACAGGTAATAATAAAATTTATTACAGGTAATCTAATAAAATTTACAGTACAAATAGGCCAGTGAAAAATAACTAAAAAATGAAAAAAGTGGAAGAAGAAAAAAAAATGGAAAAAATAGAAATGGAAGAATGGATGGACCTTTGCTACAGTATGTGCACTAAGGTTTTCTTATTGAAATACCAAGCTTTCTAATTCGGATAGGGTGTGCTTTTGCCGCTATTTAAAAAATAGCTTGTACTCAAAATGTAAACCTTTCAACCGATTTGGCTTGAACTCGGAATACAAATGTTAAACTACTATACAGGATGAACAACGCAACTGTACAAAATAAAAAATATCTTTATTGCCTTTAGGTATATAATGAATACAATTGGCCGAGTCAAAATTACAGTGTAAACACCAAGTCAAACTAAAAAAGACATACTAAGGCTAATTACTACATTAACTTACAAGTAGAAAACAGAATTACAATTTTAAATAAGATATGATATATATATATATATATATATATATATATATATATATTTGAAGGTTGGTACAGTGACATGGCATGCAATAGGAAACAATAATAAATTAAAACTTTTAACAAATGACAACAACAACAAGTTTACAAGATAACATTTACAAGAGTTTTTAAATAGGCCCTATTTTAACTCATGGTTTTTACAAAATGCAACTTATAATAAATATTTTAAAAAGAAGCAACAAGGCCGGTCATGCCACTCAAAAACTAATATCATAGTTATTCATAGACAGGAACTCCTGCAGCAAGGAGAAGGGGTTTGTTATGAGCCAGTTCTGAAAATTCCCTAGGCACTGGAACTCTATTTGGCGATGGAACTAACCCATGGTTTATCTTGTTGAAAACTCTAGTACCAACTGAGAAATGACATTTTAATGACTTTGTTAGTGTTAAGTAACTGTGGTCTAAATTGTTTGTACCCCTAGTGTGCTCATGAATGCCATCTCTCAAGTTTAGGTTAGGCACTTCCTTTAAAATATACTTAACAAGTTCATATATATACAGGTTTACGAATGTCATAATTTTTAATTGTTTAATCAGTGACTGTTATAACTATCATTGGACGTTATTCTAACTACTCTTTTCTGAAGGATGAGAATATTTGAAATTGTACTGGATTGCCCCATAGGACTAACCCATGGGGTTCAATAACAGATTGAAAAATAACTTAAATAAACTATTCTAAGGCAATCTGAGGTCGTGTGACTTTTTAATATTCTAAAGAGAAATATAACTCTAGAAATCTTGAAAGATAGATAATCTACATGCGATTTCCAACTCAGTTGGGAGTCTACCTTGATCCTCAGAATTTTTTTAAATGGGGGACTTCACCTATTTTTTATTCCAATCAAAACTATGTATTCCACTTTTTTGTAAATGGCCGCCATTTTCCAATTTGGCGGCCAACTTTAAAATCTTTTATGGAACACCCTGTATTTGATGATGTTTTTAGAATGGTCATGCAATTTTAAGACTTATTTATTCTAGACATTTCCTTCCAAAACCTACTCGTTTAGGAGCTACAGCATGTTAAACCTCGGATAAGGTAGCTTGTCGTGTCATTATGTGATTTACATGTTATGTAAAGTCGAATGATCTGGCTTAAGAATAATTGTTTAGTTGATATTTTAAAATTAAATTATACAAAAACTTACTTATATATTTTAAGATAATTACAGTCCCTTTGATTTAAAAATTAATATTGCATTGCACTACATAAGTAACAATACAAATTATAACATTGAAAGTATTTGCAATAGGTAACGGCTTATGACTGCAGTACATGTTCAAAGTGTCCACCATCGTAATAAATGTACGCATGAGCCCTTGTGAACGTGGCTTTGGCTGCCACCTAAGTTTTTTGTATCATTTAATTTTGAAATTGCAACGAAATAAATAAGATTATACTTAAGTAAGATTATTCGACTTTATTACATGTAAATCACATAATGACACGACGATCCACTTTTCCGAGGTTTAACATAGGTACTGAAGCTCCTAAACGAGTAGGTTTTGGAAAAAAATGTCAGGAATAAATAAGTCTTAAAATTGCATGTAGACTTTAAAAACATAATAAAATACAGGGTGTCCCATAAAAGATTTTAAAGTTGGTCGCCATATTGTAAAATGGCAGCCATTTACAAAAAGAAGGAATACATATTTTTTTATTTTCATGAAAAAATAAAAAAAATGTGAAGTCCCCCATTTAATGTTTTCTCTAAATCTAATAGTTTCCGAGATGTCAATGGTGGCACAGTTAAAGCTTACGATGCCTTAACGCACATATCACTTAACTTTTATTTTTGCGTTTTTCCCTTATAAATGATTTTTTCAACAAATATGTTATTGTATTTTCCAAAATACCAGCTACTTATTGTTTTAGAGCGAAAAAACTAACAATTTAGTATTCTGGCTCATGGTTTTATCTGTAGAGGTTTCGGAGAAAAATAAAGAATACCTGCCAGTAATAAACGCAGTACGCTAAGTATCTATGTTATTCTTAAGGTGAAGTATCTAGATTTTTGGATTACGGTGTGTCAAGCATATATTTGAATTTTGTGTTATAATTAAAACCCTATGGCACCCAGGCATATTTAAGTAAATTAATCAAAATTACGATAATATCGACAAATCTTTGGTTGAGTGAAATTTCCTACATTTCTCCACTTCTTAATCAATTAAATTACTTTTTCTGACGTTGCTGACAAGGTAATAAAGTTCAACGCATACCGTCTATTTGATACGATCGAATGAAATTGTACCATTAAGAGGATTTTAATGAGATGATTTTGTACATTTCTATTAAAAATTAAGGGAATATCAGATAAGGCGGCAAAAGCTCACTTGGTATTTGAGTCAGGGGATTTTAGGTAACATGTTACGGCAAATATATTTCTGCTCGCAAAGTTTTACATTATTGCTACAATTGGGACACTAATTTCCCTGGCCTAAAAACTACTTTTGAATTGTTTGAGAATTGAGAATTATTCACTCATTGAGCCTGGTACTGATCTGGGTGAGCTATCGAAACCAATCATCTTATTTCATGGTACAATACCGTCATATAAGTACCATCTTATACAGTACAGTACCATCTTATTTCTTAGTTACCGTCTTATAAGTTAGAACAGTACAAAGGGAATATCTTGAGGTATTATAAGTCTTATTTGATTACATCATGTAATAACATTTAAAAAGAAATAATACAATAAAAGCTAAGGGAGTGTATGTAGGATAAAATCTGGTACACTTTTTCAAGTTAAACTGCTTCTTTTGACATTAATAAAATATTTCATATACATTCAACTTTCATCAGTGTTCCAAGTGTATAACCTTAAAACCTAACAAATGAACCATTAACTTTCCGATAGCCTCATTATGAAACAAAAGTTGTTTGGGGGTTATAAATTAAAGACAAACAAACCAATATTTTACGTTATAAGGGAGTCAATTTATGTGCAGATCAGGCGATAATCAGGTTTATTAATGACCCGGTGATTGCTTGGGCAGCACCAGCTACGAGCGACCACCGGCGCCGCGGTTATTAATCAGGAGATAACATCAACCACCGCACGGGTACCGCACACGTTCGTTATTACAATCTGCTAATGATAGAATTTAATGATGCATCCTAACTGCAACCGGAATCTCAACATTTATACATTTCTGATAACATCGCAACTCCACACCGCCGCACACGTTCGTTGTGGTAATTGCTCTGCTAATGATAACATTTAATGATGGCATCCTACCTGCAACCGGAATCTCAACATTTATACATTTCTGATAACATCGCAACTCCACACCGCCGCACACGTTCGTTGTGGTAATTGCTCTGCTAATGATAACATTTAATGATGCATCCTAACTGCAACCGGAATCTCAACATTTATACATTTCTGATAACATCGCAACTCCACACCGCCACACACGTTCGTTGTGGTAATTGCTCTGCTAATGATAACATTTAATGATGCATCCTAACTGCAACCGGAATCTCAACATTTATACATTTCTGATAACATCGCAACTCCACACCGCCGCACACGTTCGTTGTGGTAATTGCTCTGCTAATGATAACATTTAATGATGCATCCTAACTGCAACCGGAATCTCAACATTTATACATTTCTGATAACATCGCAACTCCACACCGCCACACACGTTCGTTGTGGTAATTGCTCTGCTAATGATAACATTTAATGATGCATCCTAACTGCAACCGGAATCTCAACATTTATACATTTCTGATAACATCGCAACTCCACACCGCCACACACGTTCGTTGTGGTAATTGCTCTGCTAATGATAACATTTAATAATGCATCCTAACTGCAACCGGAATCTCAACATTTATACATTTCTGATAACATCGCAACTCCACACCGCCATACACGTTCGTTGTGGTAATTGCTCTGCTAATGATAACATTTAATGATGCATCCTAACTGCAACCGGAATCTCAACATTTATACATTTCTGATAACATCGCAACTCCACACCGCCGCACACGTTCGTTGTGGTAATTGCTCTGCTAATGATAACATTTAATGATGCATCCTACCTGCAACCGGAATCTCAACATTTATACATTTCTGATAACATCGCAACTCCACACTGCCGCACACGTTCGTTGTGGTAATTGCTCTGATAATGATAACATTTAATGATTGCATCCTACCTGCAACCGGAATCTCAACATTTATACATTTCTGATAACATCGCAACTCCACACCGCCGCACACGTTCGTTGTGGTAATTGCTCTGCTAATGATACAATTTAATGATGCATCCTAACTGCAACCGGAATCTCAACATTTATACATTTCTGATAACATCGCAACTCCACACCGCCGCACACGTTCGTTGTGGTAATTGCTCTGCTAATGATAGCATTTAATGATTGCATCCTAACTGCAACCAGAATCACGACATTTATACTAGTGAATTTCCTTTGGAAAGGTGAGCTATTCGCATGACCCACAAGCCCGGGACCATTTTAGAGGTTCCTAACGTGACCCCCTAAATACGTTTTGTAAACTCACGTTTTTTTCAGTTCTGTCGTAATCCCAGCAAAAAACAATAATGTTGTAGATAAATCCAACATAACACGCGATAAGAGTTATAACCTTTGTCCTTGTCAAGTGTAAGCAAAATCAGAAATTTTTATGTTTCGTAATATGTCTCTAATTTATTTAACCTAACAAAATTATAATCTAAGTTTATTTGATATGTTGCTAAAACAATTACAATTTATCTTTATTAATTATTTCTGTAGGGTGTATTTTGTCTGTCTATTTATATTTTCTGTTTTATGAAGATACAGAAAATACTGTGTATTTAATAGTTCATCAAAACCAAACATTGAGCCATCATATTAAGGTTTTATTTACCGGTAAATGAGACAAAAGAAAAAGATTTAAGATAAAAGTGATCATTTATTGGGTGATTCCTATTTATTTTTCAACGAACTGGGGGCACCATCTTACAGCGACAACTTTAACTAACTAAAAACAGATGTTTCCATACAAAAGCTGCTATGTGCATGGGCAATTCTAGTAAGATATAACTTTTGTTGACAATTTCCCGGTAGGTTTTTAAAAAAGTATATATATTTTCATTATAAAGAGTGTTAATTACATTTGTAGAAGCCCCCTAAAGATTAATTCTTGATATAATTTTCAAACGCGCAAACCCGCTGGAAGAATTAGTTTCAATCGAACCTTATACTTGCATTCATATATGTGCAATCAATTAAAGAGTTAGCCGTCAGTGACGCCGAGTCATGACTTAAGCAAAGGTTAGCGCTTGGAAACTGGTCAAGGTCTTCTTCTTACCTACCAATTTTGTTGATGGATGACTCGGATTTCGTCAGTTGATATTTGTTATGAACTAATAGCTCCGCTTCGTAAACTGAAATCCAACAAAACCTTTCTACAGCATGATTTATTTATATTGTTTAAATCCAATCCAATTAAGATAATATAAATATACAAACGTCTCAATAACTTGCTCTTACAACCATGTAATCGCAGAATACACGACACTGTACACGGTAAGGCCATCATCACAGTGTTACACTGTCGGATATGGCTTAATTATTAAACTCAGGTTGCCGAGATTGGTCCATCCTCCAGGATTACGGTTGTGGTCAGTCCCTGGTGGATCGCACCACCACTAAGCTGTCGAGCAACGCGAACATCCTCCAGGATTAATCTAGTGTGTAGTATCTCAACTAATTTATTTGAAAACTACCCCTTTACCGGTAACACAAATATTGTAATAGTAAAGACTCGTGGTAATTCGAATGTTACTAAAACTTCTGTAGCCTATATACCACAACAACGTAGTTTATACGTGTTTAACCATTTTTACTGACAAATTAAATATTTCTGTAGGTTACGATATTAGAGGTTGGCTATACTGTTATACATATAATGTAATCAACACATACACATAGTGTTAATGTCTGTGTGTGTTAGTTATATTACACTTGTCCTATTTGTATCATTTAATGATTAAAGTATTCAGGGTGTTCAAAATAGGTGTGGACATAATTTACGTAGTGATTCCTTGGGTCAAAATAAGCAAAAATGTTTATATAAACATATGTTCTATCTCCTTTCGTTTAGCGTCTGTCTCTGTGGATGTGTTTTTTACAAAAAAAGTCATAACTCCTTAACGGTTTGAGCTACAGCGTTGAGATTTTCCAAAAATGTTCACCTTACTGGCCGCTATCTTTGTGCAAAATGTGAATAAAAACTCTTTAACCGTTTCAAAATGGTGGCTATTTTAAATATTTGACGCCAAATTTCATAAAAACCGTTAATTTTACCAAAAAATTGCAAGATACATAAAATTTAGTAAATTTTATGGAGATTTCAACGATATCTTATTAAGTTTAGTTTGGGCAAAGAATAACGGAGAAATTAATTTTATTAATGATATTTGTGATAGTTTAAACATTGTTTAAATGCTTTCTTGCTATACCTACAGTTTTCTCCATTTAAACAATGTTAAAACTATCACAAATATCATTAATAAAATTAATTTCTCCGTTATTCTTTGTCCAAACTAAACTTAATAAGATATTGTTGAAATCCCCATAAAATTTACTAAATTTTATGTATCTTGCAGTTTTTTGGTAAAATTAACGGTTTTCATGAAATTTGGCGTCAAATATTTAAAATAGCCGCCATTTTGAAACGGTTAAAGAGATTTTATTCACATTTTGCACAAAGATAGCGGCCAATAAGGTGAACATTTGTCCAAAATCTCAACGCTGTAGCTCAAAGCGTTAAGGAGTTATGACTTTTTTGTAAAAAACACATACAGACAGACAGACGCTAAACGAAAGGAGATAGGACATATGTTTATATAAACTTTTTTGCTTATTTTGACCCAAGGAATCACTACGTAAATTATGTCCACACCATTTTTGAACACCCTATCAAGTCATTTTGTCTTACGTTCTTCCAAGCAGTACATGAACATCAACTATTTTTATTCTAGGTGTTGAGAGCATTTGTAGTGGGATCATTAAAAGCAAACTCCAACCTCTGACAACACCCATGTGTTTGTCTAGTCTCCACATTTCTGCCAGTCCGGTAAACCAAAGAGGGTTTTCGATTGTCTCAGCAATCCTTTCCTAGAACAAATATTCAAGTTACTAAATCATTTATTTGTTGAGTTTCTAAAACTAAGTTATGTAAGTATGTAAAAAGGGCTCCATAAAAACCTCTAGAATTTAATAAATCGTTTAGCCTAAACTATTACAACGTTATATTTATAATCCCTCAGAATTTGTATTGGGAACGAGTTACTAAATGTTATGTTATATTCGACCCAAATATAATGTTAATTAATATTAAATTAAAGCCAGAAATAGGCTTAAACTGCAAATAAGTATTCAAGCCATATTACGTTTCGTTGCGTTTTCATGAGGATCCAAGTTTCAGCGGGTGGTGGTGCCCTGGCCCACTGCAGCACTCGGATATGGTTTTTTGGGTGGGGTTTGAAATTACGGTAGGACTTTTTTGTACTTTTATGCCGGAAAGGAATATGGAGATAGGTTGAACATGACGGCAGGGCCTTTTTTCACATTAGCTACAACATCAAAAAACAGGGCATATATTTTGTTTACTCTTCAATATATATGTTACAAACGTACTAGCTGGTACCCGCGACTTCGTTTGCGTGGTATTTCTTTATTTCCATTGACCCGTTGATCTACGTTGGTTCCTGGTGGTAACAATCTTTTTGTGGCAACAATCTTTTAACCACCACTCCATAATGTTAACATTGATAGTTCATACATACAAATTTAATTCCAGTTGGGATGAGCCCCAAAATATTTTCAGTGCGGTAGGTCGGACTATGTTTGGCTCTCATTTACTTATCATGTTCCTGAATTTCAGCTCTTTCATTCCAAGGCATGTGATAGTAAACATTACTCTGTATGCGAATATGGTGGAGTGTCGAGGGATTTTCGAAATGAGGAAAAGTTTATGTTTGATTATTATGGTGCAATATCATGCAACATCTATCTTCCTACGTAATTTTAACTCCCTCGGTTCAGAAGCTAGTGTGGTTTGGTTAATATGGGAATAATGAAGGTCAGCTAGGCGGAGCCCTATGTATACTTTGAGCCTATTAACTATCTCCCTACCGAACTTTAGCTCTATCAGTCCAGTAGTAGGTGCGACTTGGTAAACATAACTTTAAATACTGAACCTGAGTAAAATAAGGTTTTAGAACTTCTATAATTGATTCTGATGTGTCTAATCCACTAAGAAATTTCAGCTCTGTTAGTTCATAAGTTTGTGTGTAATGTTTAACGTGGGGTTATTAAAGGCCATTTGGATGAAGCACTTAATTATATGTTTATGAGATGAGGCGTAGACCTTGTCATTGAGCTATCAGCTGTCTTTCTGCATAAATTCAGCTCCGTCAGTCCAGTAGGTGGTGAAAATAGTCCAGCATTAGGTATTAGGAGTATGGTCAAATTAAGTAACTGGAAAGTCAAGAAAATAGAGCTCTAAACAACTTTCTGATCGGTAATAGGTTTATGCTCTGCTCTGGTATAGTAGCTAAATTCATATAGAATTATGCTTATAAGATTGTCATAAGATTCCAGTTGGGTGGAGCCCCATACAGATTTGTTTAACCTAGCGTTATTACTTATTACATCTTCAGCACAAGGGAAACGAAACGTACCTTATCCGTCGTCAATCCTCAATCACTAGATGACTTTATAGTTTCGGAACAGCTGTCTGAAGCGAAGTTTTAGCTTTATAAGCAATGTCATTCATAAGGTAAGTGGTCACAAAGTCAGGCAGTGAGTGAGTGGGACATAGTATAGACTTCATATATTTTATTTTATTTTTCAAACACGTTGAGTACGGTAGTAACAACCATTTTATTTAAGATTTTATAACTTTAATAATTGTGAACGAGGAATATTTGTTTTGTTATTAGCAAACCAGTGTCCAACTCCTTATTTTTTGAGTCCACAATTTTAATCACTTTATTTCCTATCCATACAGTTACATTTTTGGCACGTTTTGATATTTCATAAAATAAGTATTAGACTGGAAAACAATTCAAATGTAGTCAAATAAGCTTAGCAGTGTGAGATGTATTATTTTTGCAAGTAATTAAATGTATTTACATTGTATTATATTTGAGTCAGATGAGTTTTGTTTGCGCGATTAAATATGTTGAATGGAATAGCTTAATAATATACGATGTTAAATGAATCTCAGAAAACAAGGTTTGAGGAACCGCAATAAGCAGAAAAGTTAGGATGGTACTTGGAACTTAAAGTAATCAGAACTTTTAAAAGTCTAACTAAGACCCTTACAAACTTCTTTATATTGGATTATAAGTTTACTCTGCTATACTTTTGAAGTTTTTTCCAAGGTTTCTACAGCATAAAACTAATTTAAAGATTTTTTACATTTTGAACTGCATAATGCTCATACAACGATTATATCCACATAGCTATAGTAAATAACAAATAATATACCTTCGTTTATACAAATAATTTCATTACGAAACAACTTAATAACTTCTCTCTAATGTTCTGCTGTCTGTTGTATGTTGTTATCGGATGTTCGGGTATCCTCAAATCGATCTGCAGAATAGAGTTGGGGGAGTCACTACAGACCCTCGAAGAGATCAGTCAGTAAATCTTATGCTGAACTGGAATAATGCATACGCTTTAATACTAACTTGAAATAACATGCTAACGTACCTTACCCGTCGTCAATCCTGAATCACTAGTAGATGACTAATTTCGGGACGATTGTCCCATTTTCAAATGTACACGTCAAAATATGGTTGTAAAACGCGTAGGCGTTGTCATCGTTTGAAAAATTACAAATTTCACAAACACACACGGACGGGGACATGAATACAAAACAAACAAACCTTTAATACGGTTGGCGTGGCCGGCTATAAGGACAAGCTTGGTTTGGGACAGCTGATCCAAAACTATAAAGTCATCTAGTGATTCAGGATTGACGACGGATAAGGTACGTTAACTTACTTCTTCAAGTCGATTTTCAATCCAGGAGGTAAATTATGAATAATACTAACTCTAAATGTATGATAAAAGTTCTCTATAAGAGTTTGAAATGAAAGAACGCTCTTCAGTTTTAGGTGTTACTGTATATAGTAGGTTATTTTAGTCTTATTAAGTTCCCAGCTTAGTAGTAGATTTAGTCAAATTAGTTACGCACTTAAGATGTTACAGCCCCTTTTGGATTGCAATGTTTTCCCCATGGTGTATTACGATTAATTATACTCTTATTTATATGGGGTTATACGTCATGTCGTATAGGGTTGAAGTGCGGTGAAGGTTTCCACACGCCTCCAAACAAAAAAGAGCTAACCTTATCGTCAAAGGCCTACCTCCTTCGCAATCATGCAGAGGAGTTTTCCGGTCACTAAATCTCCTTACCTTGCCTCCGTTTTTATCTTCAGAGTAATAATGTCAACTATGAATAGTGTGAAGGCTCTTCTTTCTGTTGGTGAAAGTCACAGATTTCGACCAAGTACGGTAGCGATCTGCACACTTGGTAGTTTTAGAAAATTGCTTAGGAAATTTTTAATAAAAGATGAGTTCCATAGTGTGCAGGGATTCCTGTCTACTTAACTCTTAACACATGGACAAAGGATCTTATTATTTTAATATAGGTTACAATAAATAAATTTCAATTCTTAAACTTAAGTAAGCCATTTTTATAATTACTAATACTGTAATAACGCTTTTGGCAGTTTCATTCTTACTTATGTTTTTTATTTTTACCTAAACGTTTCGATGCCACTTTGGACATCTTCATCGGTAGGAAGGTTATATAAACAAAACAAAAATTAAAAACAAACAGTGAATCATATGATAGCTTACTACTACATCTAATTTAAGTACATTAGTCAAAGATTTAAATATATAAATATGGTGATCCATGGGGTATATTTTTAATTTATTTCTTTTTTGAAAATTGGAAGCCAATACTTAGAGATGGATATAAGCTCTCTAAGTCTTGGCTTCCAAATTTAAAAAAAGATATAAATTAAAAATACACCCCATGGATCACCATATTTATATATTTAAATGTTTGACTAATGTACTTAAATTAGATGTAGTAGTAAGCTATCATATGATCCACTGTTTGTTTTTAATTTTTGTTTTGTTTATATAACCTTCCTACCGATGAAGATGTCCAAAGTGGCATCGTAAAAATAAAAAACATAAGTAAGAATGAAACTGCCAAAAGCGTTATTATTAGTAATAAATAAATTGTTGAATTAGGTTAGTAATGGTGCATTAAATTCCAAATATTTATTGTTTTCCAAAAATTACAATGAAGAATGCAGCTTGTCTTTTTTATAATTCTGTAGGCGAAATATTTAAGTCAAAATTTCGGGAGTTTGTCAAATTGCAGGTTGATGGGAGACGGGTCAAATTAAAGGTCTTAATCCTAGGGACTTGGGAAAATAGCAGTATTTCTAAAAAAGTTACCTGCAAATGAGAAATAACGAAACCCCCTCATGATAAAAACATAGGGGCTTAAAAACGTCTTCTTTGTTTACATTAAAACATATGGTTAAGTGTCTACTTTGATTACGAACAGACATTTGTTCCTACTGATATTGTTTATTTTATTTAGCGTGTAAGGCCGCTTTCCCCAACTCAAGTTTAAACTAAACCTGAGATTATTTTGATCTTGGAATTAAGACACAATTCGTTTTCCCCAACATTGTATATAGCCAATTTAATTTAATCCACAAAATATCAAACTGGCAACATGTTTCATACGATTTTTTTTGTTTACCCTGTAGTTAAACTGAAAATGAATATTATTACAAAGGGTTTAAGGTTATATTGGCAGAGAATAAACTCGTTAAATAGGGTCCTCTCTGTAGGTTTAAGCTACCCATAACACGGAAAGCGTAATTTCTCATAACTTAAGCTTAAACCAAAGTTTAAGTTAAACTTTAATTGGAGAAAGTGGCCCTAAAAAATGATTTCTCCGGTAATATTACATTAAACCGTGGGTAATTAACACAATTTTTAAATTTAAACTCAATCAAACTAGTGTTCTTTCGTCATTGTGTTTACTGTGATTACATAACCACCAAAGGTCATAATAACAAACTATAGTAATACTATATAGCATGTATTCATTTTAACAAAATCACAAAATTATTATGGCTTTGTTATGTTTTATGCCATAATTTATACACATATACTTATTTTTCTTGCTTCTGATTTAATATTTAAAATATAAAATATTCAGGGTTGGAACTCATGCATACAAACTGGGTTCATGCTGTTTGTAATTAACTATCAGTCAAAAAATTATATTATATAGTTTGCTTATAAAAAATCTTGTTTTGTTGTGATTTTACCTTGCAAGGCAGAGGAATGGTCTTTCACCCTAGATCCAAAGGAACCCACAAAAGTTCGTGATAGAGTTAGTAATTTTGAAAATAGGCATTTCTGAAACATTTTTTGATGCATAAGGACCTACATTGCTCTAGAATTAATTAAAAATCATCTTTAGACGTTTAGAAATATAAATTTATCCTCGTCAGAGATGTACAATGAGGATTTATGCTCAAAACGCGTCATCCTCGCCAAAAGAGATAATAGACTTGCGTAGGCTAACTCAGGTAAACGTAAACCCTTTTGGTAGTGGTACCTTTACTATAAATACAGGGTGTTTATAAAATAAGTAAACAACTTTATAAATCAATAAACTAATAACTACATACTTTATTTCGGTGTAGTTGGTATTTATGGATAAGAAAATACCTCAAGTTCTTCTGTATCACACAGAGATGATCGTCGTCAACTTCGTGTTAAGTGGCAATGTTTAGTGTTTAGGAAGAAAATGGCTTCTACTCTTTTAGAGAGATGTTTTAATGATGAAGTCAATTTTACGAATGCCTCCGCAAAGACCTGATTTTACTTCTTGTGACTTTATTTGTGGGATTATGTTAAAGACACATTTGTCACCCATCTCCCATAAAACCTCTTACAGCTAAGAGACAGAACAATAGCTGCAGTAGAGAGTAATGATCAGACCGGACTTCAGAGAGTTTGGCCAGAACTTGATTTTAGGATTGATCTCTGTCATGTGAAACAAGGTCTATATATTGAATTCTTGTAATATATCAAAACGAACTTGAGAATATGTGCTTTCTGAAAATATAAATTGTATCTACCCTGTAAATAAAACAGCTGTATTTGACTATCAAAGTTGTATACTTCTTTTATAAACACCCTGTATATAAGGATTAATTAATGCCTCACTGTTAATAAAGAGGGCTGTCACGAACCAAAAATATATTCCCTTAATCTAAAGAAAATATATCAAATTTACTTTTCGTTGTCAGCATCGAAATTTCCAGGATTAAACTAAACCAGACAATATTGTTCGGAAAAAGAATTGTGGCTTAATCTCAAGTTTAAAATAATCCGAAGTTTAGTTTAAACCCGAGACGGGGAAGGCCGCCAAAGAGTAAAGAAATCAGATGAGGCAGAGTATTCAACATTGGTTAGGGGCTATGGCCCCTTCAAGCCACTAATATTTATTATATTCATAAATAAACTATGTCTATAACTATTATTCTCACAATGAAAGCTAATACAACCAAGGATACTAGCCTATAATTTAAAACAAAAATATAATGTTTCTGATTACTTTTTTTCTAAATTTGGATTGTTTTAAGGATTATTATTATACTTAGGCCCTATTTTAATATTTAAACCTGTCCTATTTTTTTGGATAGTGGAATATTTTAATATTTAAACATCGCAACCTAGAGCCAAGGAACTCTGTTCACGCTATTTCCTAAAGATCCCACCAAACAGCTCGCAAAAATGTCAAAATCTGTTCAAAATCATTAGTGTTTTGTTATAAAAATAAAATATCAAATATTTATGTAACCAAAATGAAACGATATAATTATAATGGTTATAGCTAAACAGCTGATATTTATCGGAGGAGGAGACATACGCTAGAAAAATATATATTTATGTGTCAAAGATGTATTTATGTGTCGAAGACCCTTTTTTCCAAACTCATAATAGGGGACGGGTGGTTCCTCTAGAGCCCTGGCACAAATCAATGTCAGTTATATTCTTGATTTTACATTTTTCTTTATAAAAATCAATCTTTAGACTCTAATTTTTTTTATTCTCTTCATTTACTTTACTTTATCACATCTTACTATCAGATATTAACATTGTTTCCTCGTTTTTGTTTTATCCATCACCAGAATATTAAATTGTCATTTATATACTCTTCTTAAGAGGCCGCCTAATAAATACGACCTCAAATAAAATTCTTAATTAAGAACAAGTAGTACATCGGTATACATTTTTTCTTTGTCAACAACCTAAGTATTTTGTGATTTGTTCAATTGTAATTTTGTTTATTATTACAGGTTCCAGAGTACGATGGCGTTCAGATATTCGAATAACTTTCTTTGTTAAGGTAGGTTCAATCTAAAGTATGTTTTACTAATGTATGTACATTCATCTAAACCATTTGAAATGGATATGCAGATAACTAATATAATATAGTTACTAAATTTAGAAACCTTGATTGTTTTTAGTTGTTACTACAAAGTTATTGTGTCACATGAAATGGTGATTATAACTGTGTGTATGTTTTATATTTGGTGATATTGGTTGTGATTAAGAGAGCAATCGTAGAAAGTGCTTACGTAGATTAATTTGTCTTAAGATCAGGGTGCACATTCAATGTAGTTTTCGTCTATTACTTTAGATTAAAAATTAAATACAGTAAAAAGCTAATCAAATTAATCAATATGTTCCAATCTTACTGGAATTATTTCCCATATTTTCTTCATGCTAATTAATGTGAATCTTTGAATCGTAATTAATAAATAAAACACCTGAATAAAGGTTTCGATAAAAGCCCATAGCAAATTAATTATCTGGTACTGTTATCAGCAAGTGGTTCTGTGAAGTTTCAGGACGAGGTCTACGAACTGAGGACAGGTCTACAAATTAAGAGTAGCCCCCTTATAACATTTTGGAATACGTACTTTTATTTTTCATTGTCGAAACACGATAGAAACTATTTATATAACGTTTTATACAAAAAACACCTGGGGTTTGAGGTAAGGGTATGGTATATCAAACTTCCAACTGTAAAATTCAATATACATTTGGGATAGACTAATCTCGGGAGCATGTATTTCAATGGCTATAAGACAGTTTGCATTAAAGATTACCTCATTCAACGCAATGTTGTGTAATAAACAACACAGTAATATATATATATATATATATATATATATATATATATATATATATATATATTCACAAAATATATTCATAGATTTTATTCATACCTTAATCAATTTATTCATAACCAGAAAATTGTAATTATTATGTGGTATTATGAATAAGGGTTTAGACCAATTAATTTATGCTTACTTATATTTATTTTTAATAACAAAAATAAAAATATAACATTTTTACTCTACCTAACGTATTTAATTGTTGCTTACAGAACTAATCTTTTCATTATTAAACTGAACATAATATCAAAACATTTCTATTGGGCTTTTATACCCATTAATATATATTGTGTGGTTGAAAAATAACCAAATCTTAAAAAAACACTGTTATGTTTATATCTCCTTCAACTTGATTTAAATATCGAGAATATTTTTCAGGCTTATGCTGTAAGTTTCCAGCTTTGACTACTTACTCAAGAACGCGAAACATTAAACAATCTCTTAAATAAGTTAGAAATTCCTTTATGTTGACTTCAGAGGTAAAGTAGGGATTCTTTTGGAAAGTTTCAATAAAGCTTAGGATTGTTCAAGTCTTTGAAAGGTCCTCCGAGGAGTTGCACGAGAAGTTTCCAGTTATTCTAGACTCTCTTAATCAAGACTCGCCAGTGGGTCGCGAGGAAATCATCCCGAGTTTATATGTTTTCTTCATGTTTCAACATAAGTATTTAAGTAAATACAGCCTATTGTATCATACTATCTAATAATTAATCGATTTCGATTACTGGAGGCGTTAATTGAAAGCTTTGCAAAATAATTGCATTAATGTTAGATTTGTCTCTGTCAAGATTAAGATCACCAATGGAAAACTAATCAGCACAATTGTTTAGATATAACAACGATAAAACCATACACAACACAGTAGAAAAACCCCAAGGAAATAATCAAAAACATCTTTATTTTTATGAAATAGACATACAAATCTTTCATTAGAGCATACAGAAAATGGCATTTGCCTTTAACAAATACAAAATAAAAGTGGTCCCATTTTTATTTATATATTTAAAGCCAAACCGTCCGAGGAACCTTTACAAAACCATAAGTCTGACAACCATATACTTGAATGAAAGGTCTTGGTGAGAAAATTGGAGGGAAAATATATTAGTTTTTTATATAACCACTCTCAAGCCCATATATAAAATAAAGATGTAAAGTTAAAACATATTTTTAAACATTGGAATTTGGTCAGCTGTGTGATTTGAGTTGACTAAACTAAATTCAGACAAACGGCGATACTCGAATACGGCACCAAATCATTAATAGTTTAATCAGGCGTTATTAATTCCTCACTTTAATACGGCACCAAGGCAATTTACGGGTAGGGTAGAGAGGTTCCCCTCCACAACCCCATATACACTCCCCTCATTCTCTACCCCCCAAACTCTTTCAGTCCCATTTGCCTCTAACTCTCTCAGTGTATTAATGCTATGGTTTAATCAGCAAACACAGAATAATAGTAAAACGAACATGCCTTTTAAAAAACAATACCGAAATGTCCCCACATCCTTCAACTTTGATTGGTCCACAAGCGGAAACATACATTTAAAATTAAAATAAATACGTAGAATTCCGCAATAAATACAATGAATGAAAACATTATTAAGATTAAGATAACATTTGAAATATTGGAATAGAGACTATAAGTAGTTGCTAACAGTATGCCCTAAAATTCGGCAAACTATCGTATAAAATTCATCTAAGGCAGTGCCCTTCAGGTCTCCAACGCTTTGTTGTTAAACTTATGGAAGAATAGTAATAAACCAACTGATTTTAACAGCTATTGATTTACCAACAAAGCACATTACTCTAGCTAGAACAGTTGTTGGGGACAACATACAACTAGAATACAATTACTTTTGGAATGGCTAGTCCATTCAAACAAACCAATTTTTGTCCCCCGGAACCAACTATTTATCTTGAATAAAAACACCCTTGTTGCTCATAGTATATTACAAATCCGGGGAGGTAGTCAAGAGAGTAGTTAGTGAGAGGAAGGGTGTGAATGAGGAGGGTGTAAGTGGTGAATTGGTAAGAGGGGTGGTTGGTGCCGGGTGTGTGTGTCATGGTGGCCGGTGAATGGTTTGGTGCCGTATTAATGTGTTTTTATAATATTTAAGGCTCAGTGCCGTATTTGTGGACCCCGGGGCAAAACTAGTCTGTTTGAATCAAAGAATGCTTAAATCATAATGCTCATTATTTAATAAGAAATGCATCCTCACAACCTGAGCGTGAGGATGAGTCTCAATTATTATAATTTAGGAAATTATGTTTTAACACTTTTGAAAATAAATAAATAATACCCCCGTCGCAGCAAACCTGCGTACTCAGCGAATTTCTTATGAATGAATATATTTCTTACTACCACATAAAGCCACTTACCAAGTTTCATAAAAATACTTAAATAAATAAGTGATATATAGCATTTTATTTATTCTCTATAAGAATAACATTAGGGCTGAGAACGCAGGTTTGCTGCAACGAGGAAGATAACAATGCGGGTTTTTTCCAATTATCAATATAACTCAACCAGGTGAAGCTATATACCAAGTTTTAATGATTTATGTTCATAATTAAGGGAGATATAAAGCTTTCCGTATTTTCCATAAGAATAACATTAGGGATGAGAATGCAGGTTTGCTGCTAAGAGGATGATCACCAAAAAAATCCATTTTTTGTGGAAATATCAATATACCAGTACTAGGTGAAGCCACCTACCAAGTTTCATCAATATACGTTCATAGATAATCGAGATATCAAATTTTAAATATTCTCCATAAGGATAACATTGGACAACATACTGTGTTTAGCACTTTGAATATCACGGCAACGGTTGGACGTAGAATCACAATTTAAACACTAAAATGATTGTTTTGTAGAGCTAAACTGATTGGTAAAAGCAAATGTGAAGTTTACATAGAAATGAACCGAGGAAAAGCCAAAAACCTTTTTCCCATAAGATTAACATGGGAGATTTTATGAGCAGGTTTTTTTGGATTTTCTCCGCAACCACTTAACCTAAGTTAATAAATCAAAATACCATATTATTTGTTTTTTAAGCTCTATAACATGGTCAAAACCAAAATTAATTTTCTTTTAAATTTTAGGGTGAAAAATGCAAAAAACCGATTTTTGGAAAATTTTAAACCCCCCTTCCCGTGGTCCGATATTTCTGGTTTTCGAACTTAAAGTCATGAATGTAACTTAAATTCATGAATATCACTTTACACATTTGAGCCAAATTTCATCGAAATCGGACGTTTTTTACTCAAGTTATCGCGGTAACGGACACACATATATATATATATATATATATAGATAGATATATATAGATATATAGATATAGATATATATACATATATATAGATTTGGACGAATAGTGTTTTTGGCATCTGGGGACCTCAAAACAAAAAGTTATCATGGTCTCGGGCTTAAGTCTTACCATGAGACCTACGGTAATAGCTTCTTCCCTATAGGGGAAATTCGCTAAAAACAATAAATATTGAAATATAATATTAAAATCATGATACAAAGAAGAGATCACTAACTTTCTTGTTACTATTCAATCAATGTTTGCATCTGATTACAACATAAAAAACATTTTAGGAATCAAAATATTATAGATAATTTCTTCAGGCCTCAAATATAGAGTTAAACTTCCATATCCCGACCAGATAAATGAAGGTGTTGTCCAAAAGTAGAAAAATTACTCGTTCTAAAACCTTTTTCATAAAATGTGAAATTGTTTTTACGTAGCAGAATCAATCACATTGAAATCAGAAATTTGATTCAGAACTTGTTACGAGTTTTCACGTGCAGAGTATGTGAAGCGCATTAATACGCAATGTAAAATGGTAAAAATATTGCAATTTATCAACTAGGTTATCAAAGGTATTTCAACTCGAGGTGGACACATAAACACATATACCATGCAGTTGTTAACATTGACCTTCTGTACGAAAATGACATTTGACTGACTGATGAGTGACTGGTGCATCTGAGCAAACCTGCCGCGGTTGTATAAAAGGTCCACCCACCGCCGCTCCACTACACTCACCATGAAGTGGTAAGTAAACAAGAGTAAAATAACATTTAAACTGATATTTTACTGGTACATTATGTAGTACATTATAATTAGTTAGTGCATTTAAAAACAAGTACTCAACATCTTGTGATGAGATACCCATGCCAATTATTAAGCTCGCTATAGAATTTTAAAAAAAGCCTTTAGTCCATGTAATTAATTCATCTTTTGTTTCTTTTATCTTTCCAAACCGACTCAAAGTATCTAAAATGTCACCACTTTTAAATCCCGAAATCGTATCCAATTATAGTCCACTATCATTAATTTCCCCCTTTTCTAAATTATATGAGCGTGTCGTTGCTAGGCAATTAACTAATTATTTAGAATCTTACAACCTTATGTCCGTAGAGCAACACGGTTTTAGAAAAAACAAATCTGTTATAACCGCAGGCATTGAATTCATTGACTCGATTATTGAATCTGTTGATAAAAATGAACAATCAATTGGGATTTTTATGGATTAAAGTAAAGCATTTGACAGTGTCTGTCATGGCAAACTATTGGATATACTCTCAAACCTTGGAATTAAAAATCGGGCCAACTCCTGGATTAAGTCATATTTGAGTGACAGAAGTCACTTTGTTGAGTTGAAATATCTCAATAATTATAATAGGTTGACTTCATTCCACTCTTCAAGAACCCTTGTGAAATATGGAGTTCCACAGGGCTCTATATTGGGCCCGTTGTTGTTTTTATGTTAAATCAATGTAGTGCCAAAATTATCAATAGTAAAGTCATATTATATGCAGACGACATTAATTTAAAAATTTCAGGAACCGAAACCAATAGTATTGAAGTACCTGCGTTTACCCAGCTAACGGATATTCAACAATATTTAGCTGGCTTGAATCTCTTATTAAATCCTTTAAAAACCAAATTCATTTCCTTCTCAGCTACTGAAAATAAGCCTAAAAGACTATCAACTAATATCTGTCTAAACGAACATTTTTTGGAAGACATTAATGAAACAAAATTTCTAGGGTTTTACATTGATAATCATCTTAATTGGAATTCACATATTGCAAAAGTTTGCAATAAAATTTTCTCAGAAATTTGTGTACTAAAAAAAATATATCACCAGTGTGTGATTTGGCAACTATGAAATCTGTATATTTCGCATTCATCCATTCTCACATCTCTTGGAGTGGTTATGTATGGCAGTACCTCCAATGAAAATTTAAACAAAATTTTAGTTTTTTCAAAAAAAAGCTCTACGGATAATGTTCAAATTAAATTGGCTCGAATCAGCCAAAGAACATTTTCCAGTATTAGGAATCATGACTGTTTTTACCTTATACAGAACTGATTATAGCAGTTAAATGGAACTCAACTGACCTATGCTTATTGGGGTCTTATCACAACCATAACACCAGGCATAGGAATAATTTTAGTTACAACAGACACAAATTAAAATTCTATGAGAAAAAGCCATGTTATGCGGGTATCAGGTATTTTAATGCCTTGCCCGCTGGATTAAAAAATATTTCAGATTTTGATCAATTTAAAAATAAGTTAAAGAAATTTATGATTTGTAAATCTTTATATTCTTTGGAGGAGTTTTTTGAATAGTTCATATAATTATAAGAAACTGTGCAATAAATAACAATGTTATTAAATTATGTACCTTAGTTTTAAGTTACAAAGCATGTATTGATTACGCTATGATTGACGCCATTCTGTACTATTGTATTGCAATGAATAAAGATGATTTGATTTGATATACATGACTTAGTTGAGGCATACTTGTAGTTTTAGAGTAATACCTGCACAAAAGTGGTAAATGTCTCTAATAAAGTTTATGTTCATTGATTCAGTGCAGTAATTTTACAATAGAGACTAAATGTATTTAGTCGTACATGAAAATTTACGTGAAGCCTAGTAAAGAATAGGAAAATCTGTTCTTCGTTATTTCACTGTCGTTTAGTAAAGCACATCTATAATTTATTTAATCTATAAACTTATAAATGGAGGCATTAATTTTTTAACGCATCAACAATTATACCTGTTATATTCTATTTTGTTATTATTCAGGGGTCTAGAGTTTATTTAAGGACAAGCTGAAAAATATTATTTTTGTCCGATTTTGATGAAATTTAAAATTAAAGGGCTTGTTAAATCGTAAATGTATTTTTTATCCTAAAAATGTGTGATTATAATTTTTTAGGTATTAAACATTTGATTTTTTATCCGATCTCAATGAAATTCGAAATCAAGGGACTTTTTACAGTAAAAATACACTTGTTAGAAAAATAAAATGTTACCGTAGTTATAGGGCTCTTAAGTCAAAAGGTTCAAGTCTTAACCAAGAAATAAAATCTCCAAAATTTATATTTTGTCTAATTTTCAAGGAATTTAAAATTAAAAAACTTTATCAACAATGTATGGTGTCCCTTATTTGAAATTCATTGCTGGTTGTGATGAGTTGATGTTATTTAGGAACTTATTGTGGACATTTGCCACCACTGAAAAAGAAAACCAAGTTTCAGGACGTTCTGGGATCTGGAGGTACTTGCATTTTGTATCCTAAAAATAATAGTTCAACTATTTTCGGTGTATCAGGTTTGAATCTTGATGAAAAAACTATTTGTTGTCCAATGCTGATGATATTTTATATGAAGGATTAATGAAATACACACAACAACAAAGTTTTTTATCATGTTTTGAACCTGAGGCTCCCAAAATATTGGCAATACTTTTTTAGGGTACAAATTGTATCGTTGATATAACATGTCCTTAAATTTAAAATTTAAATAAAATTTGACCAAAATTTTAATTGTTGAGTTTTTTTTTAATTAAATTTGAACTCAAGACTAATGAAAAATTAACGAATAGAAAATGCAACGTTTATCAATTAACTAGGGGCTTGTAGGGGCAAAAGCCCCTAAAAAACCAAAATACATAAATTTTTTATCAACCTTCATTGGTCATTTATAAATAAGCACTGATTTTCTAGCATTATAATATAATATTATTATACTGTCTTATGTTTTTAATAAAATGTCCATTCCTAAACAACTATACATTGCTGTAGTTTAAAAGCAAACAAACTGAATAAGTACAGCTGGTATCAATATCAAAGGCTAATTTAACTCTGTGGCACAGCTGTTTTAATTTCAAAAGATGTAAACAAATTAAACCCCATGTTGTTTTAATGGGAAAAGTTTTATTCTGTTGCGAATTTATGGTAAAAAAATAAGAAAAATGAATAGTTTTCCCTCAAAATTCACGTCAAGACCTTTAAAATGATACCCCTCCCATCCTTCTACGGCCATCCAGTCACTCACAATTTCTTTACAAAAATTTGACTTACGGAATTATATATAGAGATTGTTGTAAGACATTATTTAAGATACTGGTCTTATTTCGTTTTCCTTTCTATTACAGATTATTTTGTATGATTATACGCAATGTAACATGTAAAATAATATGTCTCATGATAAAATGGCCACGACTTATAGTGTTTAAATGATTATCTAGTTAAATCGTTAACAAACCTTGAAACTTTAATTACAAAGTCCTAATAGGTTCCTGATCATTTTTATAATTTAAATAAATTTAGGAATCATAACAATGAGACTGATATGCTATATGCTAGAGGTTTTCATAATAAAGCCCTTAATTTTGCCTCCAAGGATTTCCTACTTTATTACATGCATTATAAGATTAGCTTTTTCTTCAATGAGCTATGGAAATTTTGTTCCTGAAACTATAATAGATAGGCGCTTATGAGAATAGAACTCGGAATAAATATTAAATTTATTTATCTTAATATCTCAATATCTCTTTAAGACGCTGACGCAACCTGGGCGTATTTTAAGGCGAATATGAATGAATTGTGAGTATAGAATGAGTGAGATGCCTTGTGTAGCATTGTTACTGACCAAGACCGACTGATTCTTTAGCCAGGATCATTAATTAATAGCCCAATGACCAATGGCAGCTGGGTCCAGTATCGAACCTTCACAACATATTCTCAGGATTTTGCTTAGGATCGAACCGGGGTACTTTAGATTATGAAGCGAGCACGCTAACCACTGTGCTAACTAACACCTTAATAACTTTCTAGAGCTGAGCTTTCACCAACCATTTCTACAAATTGGTTATAAAATCAATCCCTTTCAATCATAAATATTTATAAAAAAATTCTCAAAAATCAATATGATGTTTTTAACACTTATGTTATAGCTTGTTAATAATAATCTAAGGCAAGCAGATAGTTTAGGGTGTATTATATAGCACTTTAAGGTTGTGACAACCATGTGATTGTTCAAAAACCTAAATCGTGTAAACAAAATTCGCGTGGAATGTTTAACAGGTAGTTTCGACACTCTCCCTCTCCTAATTTATCTTCTACTTTACTGACCCTCAATTTTTTTTCTTATACATGAGTTGAGACATATTTTTAAAAACTGGGTTACTCTAAACTCTTATAAAAACTCTATGGCTTTTCTAGTTACAATCAACTTTAACTATGTGTTTCAGTGTGTTCTTGCCGTATCCCTGGCGGTGGGGGCGCAGTCTCGAGAAATACAACAAAGAGGGTTCGGCTTTAAAAGCTATGGTGGCTATGGAGGTGGAGGCGGCGGCGGCGGCGGCGGCGGTGGCTACGGAGGGGAAACCAGCGCTGATGACAGTGGCAAAGGAGTTGGAAAATATGGGGGCGATGGGGATGACAATGGGAAAACCGTCCAGCAACTTAAGGAGATGGTACAGTTCCTGTACTCCAAACTCTGTAAAGCAACAGGCAAAGCTGATGATTCAGCCGCTAAGATGGGAAGCGGCTCCTCCTTACAAAAAATGAAGAGTGCCTTATCGAAATACGGTTTCAGCATGGGATCCAGTAAAAACGGAGGTGGAGAGGATAAGAACGGTGGTGACGGAGAAGATGGTGACGGTGGCAAAGAAGGCGGTGGTGGTGGAGGCGGCGGCAAAGGAGGCGGTGGTGGTGGTTTTGGATTTGGTGGCAAAGGAGGGAGTGGAAACGGCTCTTTCAAAATGTTCGGTGGTGGAAAAGGCAATGCGGGTGGCGGATGTGGTGGCAAAGGAGGCGGTGGATATGGAAATGGAGCCAGCGGAAAAACAAGCGGCGGCTACGGAGGCGGAGACGGTGGCAAAGGAGGCGGTGGCAAAGGAGGCGGTGGCAAAGGAGGCGGTGGCAAAGGAGGCGGTGGCAAAGGAGGCGGTGGATATGGAGGTGGAGCCAGCGGAAAAACAAGCGGCGGCTACGGAGGCGGCAACTACGGGGGCGGAAGTGGTGGAAATGAGCATGACGAAGAAGAAGAGTAATTATTAGTTTAATAGTTGCTGAACTAATACATTCATAAAGCTGCAAATGTTATGGCCCAATAAAGTTAACGCATATAAATCAGAACACAATGTTTGCCACCTTCTTTACCCTTCAAGAGCGTTATAACTTTTTCAACAAACTACTAATTCCCACAGTTGAATATTAATTTAATATTTTATTTACTTTACACTAAATTAATTATAACTTAAAGAACTATTTATTAAACATACAGCAACAAACCATATTAAGGGATCATAAAAACGTGTGTGACCAATATATCTATATGTTTCATGAGGAGGAGTAAAACAATCTTTATGAATATTGCCTTACTATAGTTTATAATTATCATTTAGTTAATTTGTAATTGTCGTTTTACACTTATTTATGTAATTGTTCTATCATAAAAAACTATATAAAATATAACTATTTGTTTTAAAATTATGATAAGTGTTATACAAATTGTAATAAGTTGTAATAAAACGTCACGAGCTTTGAAAACACTGAAGTTTTAACAAGTAGATTTGTTTGATTAACAGTAAACAATACCAAAGCAGTGCCACTCACCTACTAAGCCATTACAACTATGCAGTTCAACGCCGTGTCTTTCAACACATGGTGGTTGTTATTGTATTCTTTGAAATACGAACGAGCTTCATTAATTGGTTCTCATTTAATATAATGTGGAAGTATAATTTGGAAATTGAAGAAGTGTTTAACGTTGTGGTACCACTCTCTGGCGCGGCGCATGCAATTCCGCGAAATGGAAGATTGCAATACTGAAAATGCAATCTGTAGTATTGCAAGCGCCGCGGCGCCGTGAGCAGCATACCAGCTTCCCTGATCATTTAAAACTCGCCTCTTTTCCCCATGCATATAGGACTCGAATACGAACTGGTGTAATTCAATATTTAGTGTGCCAAATAGCTAATTAAAAGATTATAGTTGAATAAATTGGAATCAGCATATTTATTTTCTTTACGGTGTTTTTATACAAAAACTATAAATGAGAGAGTGTGAAATATGTCTTTGAGCTTCGTATCAACATTATCGTATAATATTAAACTTGGAAACGTTCTACCTTTAAAATAAGTATCATTCAAATGATCAACTGTTGATTTATTTCAGTAAAATCCAAATGTTTTTGTCGACATTAAAATTAACATTTAGTATTAATTAACCTGAAATGTAAGTTAAAATTTAGTTAAAAACGTAATAAAAGATTTTTTATCATATATACAACATGAATATCACATAAAATTCAAATTTAATAAGTAGTTTAAACGTTTTAGAAACTGTTAATTTCTTGGTTATCTTTGATTTGCTTACTAAACAAAAATGGCAACATGATTTGACTAAATTTTTAAAGTGATTATTTGTATGAAGATAATTACCACTTTTACGCCGATGAGGAATGTGATCCTACCTAATAACTATGATCAAAACATGTTTAAATATGTAAATTATGTTGAATATATTATCTATGAAAAATTGCAGTCACGAATCGCAAGTCTAAATTTAAACTACCGAAAGAACAAAAGGTTATGCAGAACACTGTGGCAACAAGAAATTAATGAACCTGCTTACATTTACTTAGCATTATGTCCAATATTTCCGCTTTGGGGGGATATAGAACTAAACCCTGGGCCAACAGATAATGATACCTTAAATAATAACTCAAAACAAAAATGTCCAGTTTTCAAAAAGTCCTTTACAAGGTTGCATTTTCATTTAAAAGCAAGCCGTAAAGAAACTAAAACTTTGGTTCCAGAAAACTACAATGTTCAAAATAATACAAATATAAAAGACAATTCTATGACTATTAATGAAAAACACTTTAATAAGTTAAGAACTAACAACTACTTATTCAATTGCTGCACCTTCTGATTGACAGATGATATAATTCAAAAGTATTTTCCACTAATGGACAACCGACAACATTAAATGAAATGCTACATATCACTTATTTATAAATTTATTTTTATGAAACTTGGTAAGTGGCTTTATGTGGTAGTGAGAAATATATACATGCAATGTAAATTCACTGAGTACGCAGGTTTGCTGCGTAAAGGGGTGTTAATAAATTAAATCATTGTATGTCTTAATTAAATCAACTTAACACTGAAGGAATTACAATATTCCGAGTATTGACGAAACCATATTCCTTCATTTGTTTCATCGCTGGTGATGGTGAGTTTATTGTTTAAGAAATTACTAAGACGTGTACCATTACTGATTAGACATTGTTCTTATTTAATCAGTGAAGGCAAATGCCCTTAATATTTATAAATACCCCCGTAGCAGCAAACCTGCGTACTCAGCGAATTTCCAATGCATATATATGTATCTTAATACCACATAAAGCCACATACCAAGTTTCATCAATATACATTCATCAATAAACGATTTATGACATTTTAATTATTCTCCATAAGAATAACATGGCGGCTGAGTAGGCAGGTTTGCTGAAGCAAGGAACACAAAAAATGGAGTTTTATACAAATATCAATATAACTCATGTAGGTAAAGCTACATACCAAATTTCATTAATTTATTTTCATAATGACGGGAGATAGCACGTTACTTATTCTCCATAAGAATAACATGGGGCTGAGTACGCAGGTTTGCTGCTACGGGAGCCTTTGTTAAAAAATTGTTTTTTTGAGCAAATATCAATGGTCCACAACCAGATGAAGCCGTATACCAAGTTTCGTCAGTATACGTTCATAAATAAGCGATATATAAAATTTGTATTTTCCTCCATAAGAATAACATTAGACAACGTACTGTGTTTAGCACTTTCAATATCTCGGTAACCAATTGACGTAGAGAAATGATCAAAATACCAAATTGTGTGTTTTTTTAAGCTGAATCTAATGGGAAAAACTAAAATTTGACTATTTCCAAAATTATATGTGAAAAATTCGAAAACCCCATTTTTGGGGTACAAAACCCCCCCAAAATACCCCTTCGGATAGAGCGACCTTGCTGGTTTTCGATCTTAAAGTCATAAATGTTGCTTTACACGTTTATACCAAATTTTATCATAATCGGATAATTTTTACGAGAGTTATCGTGCTCACGGACACATATATATATATATATATATATATACCCCCGTAGCAGCAAACCTGCGTACTCAGCGAATTTCCAATGCATATGTATGTATCTTAATACCACTTAAGCCACATACCAAGTTTCAACAATATACATTCATAAATAAACGATTTATGACATTTTAATTATTCTCCATAAGAATAACATGGCAGCTGAGTATGCAGGTTTGCTGAAGCAAGGGACACAAAAAATGGGGTTTTATACAAATATCAATATAACTCATGTAGGTAAAGCCACATACCAAATTTCATTAATTTATTTTCATAATGAAGGCAGATAACACGTTACTTATTCTCCATAAGAATAACATGGGGCTGAGTACGCAGGTTTGCTGCTACGGGAGCCTTGGGTAAAAAATTGTCTTTTTGAGCAAATATCAATGGTCCACAACGATATGAAGCCGTATACCAAGTTTCGTCAGTATACGTTCATAAATAAGCGAGATATAACATTTTTATTTATCTCCATAAGAATAACATTAGACAACGTACTGTGTTTAGCACTTTCAATATCTCGGTACCCAATTGACGTAGAGAAATGGTCAAAATACCAAACTGTGTGTTTTTTTAAGCTGAATCCAATGGGCAGTACCGGCTCTAGGGCAGTGCGAGCCGTGCTCCAGCACGGGGCGCGCGGGGCGCGGCGCTTTTGGGGGGCGGCGCTCGGCGCTCATAACGGGTCGTGGGATCGGTGGCGTACCGACGTAGTTGGGGGCCTGGGGCGGCGGATGTATTTGTAGGGGCCTATATATACATTAGGGGTTGAAGAGGAAGGCCTATTCATATGTATACGATGTATTAGGGGCGTGCGAGGACTTAAAATGTGAGTATTTAAATGGTCAAATGAACTCAAAGTTTTGAAAAATACTCCAAAGTTCGAGCGAGTACTTCCCGCCAATCTTTGGACGATCGTGACCTGCCAAATCACGTAGTAAACGGCCGTCAAAGACGATCACACCACGTAAAATCGGCCGAAAATTACGAGACATAACGTTATGAATTACACATGAATCGGACATAAAAAACAACCTAACTGTGTAAATGGCGACCGAACCATCGGCCGTAATTGAAGACGTTGCAGATTATATAATCTGGAATTAACGTCCTTGCCGCGTAATATCAGCTATAAACGTCGACGGAAAACAAAATACTGTCCAAAAATTACGACTTTACTACGTAATAACAGCCGAAAATACGACAATAGATCGGTAGCGATTCTCCGGAGATCGGCGGGAAATACTCGCTGAGACTTTCGAACATTTTTCAAAATTTGGGGGGCTATGACAAAGCGGGGCCTGGGGCGGACCGCGCCCGCACCTCCCCGTCGGTACGCCACCTGGTCATAGGCCGTAGCGCTAACATAAAGTATTTTGTAAATATATAAAAACCAAACTGATTTTGTAAATTGTTGTATATTAATATTATAAGTTGTTGAAAAGCCATATTTGATAGAAAGTTAGGAGTATTCACCATGTTTTGTACCTTCATCATACTTAAACATTAAATTTACATATCAGATAATAAAACTTCTGCTCCCCTCTATTCCAAAACGAGCAGTTGTTTTGACCTCTATCGGTTTTTGACAACTTCAGGGCATTCTGATTGGTATTGAGAGTTTGAATAAAACTCGCAATACGATGCAAGAAATTTGCAATGTTAAAATATAAAGTAACACAACTAATTGTTTTACTCCGCCCACGTCCAATGTTTTAAACTAGTTCCTGTAGATGAGGAAATATATGGTTTGGAGACTGGCGAGTATTGAATAGGGATTTGATCTATTTGAGTTTAGTATTATATGAAATAAGGGGGAAATATGATGCACCCTCCTCAAATTTTGGCACCCCCTTACATCGTTACTTGTAAGGTCCACTCGTTTAGCTTACTTTGAAAATTATAGTTTATCGTTCCGTCTGTTTAGTAACCATTTCAACTAAGTTGTTATTTATCAACTGAGACATTTCGGAGAATTGGAGATGGAGTGGAAAATGTTAAGAATTGAACATATACTTCTCCTCACTACAGATTAAGATTATTTGAGCTCTGGTCGTGGTTAATTGACTAATCATCTGTATTTCTTAACAAATTGGCAATACTTTAAATAAGTTGCGACAGTATATCACAGAATAGTAATAACAATAAAAACATGTTTGCACCCAACTTAAGTTTTTAGAGTCAATGGTATTAAAATTAATTGATCCAAACACTTTTAGAAGATAAGATTCAATATACTGTATCACAGACTAAAATAAACGGTATCAGGAAACTGACACATACTTTCTCCCTTTTAGCCCAACTTTAATGGATAAATTACTTTTTATTTACTAAATATAGAATACAAAGCACGGTCGAATGTACAGAAAATCTCGTAAACAAGTTGTTTTAAAAAACATCCACCCAAATCCCTGCTTTGGAGGCACTACAGAATCCATTGCTACACTCGTGGTTTTAAGAGGGGAAATGCCCCCTATTCCCCCCAGGGTTATTAAGGGGCAACATATTTCAAATTTCCTCTGTTGGTCAATGCTAACTTGACAAGCATATCAAGTTTGATTGAAATTGATCAGTAAAAGAAATAAGAGAGAAATAGTAATTTTTTTATTCTCCATAAGAATAACATTGGACAACGTACTGCGTTTACCGCAAAATGAAAATTTCAATTTTCTCCGAAACCAGCAATCGTAGAATAGTAATTAAAAATATTAAATTATTTAGTTTTTTGAGTTCTTTTTAATGGTGAATAGTAATATTTTTTTATATTTATGTATTTTTATGAAAAATCCAAAAAACTGAATTTTTGATGTTTTAAGTCCTGTAATTTCTGAACCCGAATTTTTACAGGAATGCGGGTCGTGTCGTTTTGTTGGAAAACTAAAGTTCTACAAACGACTAAAATTTCATCAAAATCGTTAGAGCCGTTTTTGATAAATTTGGATTTTTCATGTTTTTTGGGGGATAATTACCCTTTAAAATCAAAAATTCGAAAAAATGAAAAAAACGCCTGGAGATATCGTGGATTAGTACCTACATACCAAATTTCATCAAAATCGGCCCATTGGTTAGGGCTCTAGCTCTGTACACATCCACACAGACACACACACACACACACACACACACACACACACACACACACGGACACACACACATACACACACACAGACAGACATCACGTAAAAACCACTTTTTTGGGTTCAGGGAGCACCAAAACGAATATTTCCACTAACAACTCAAATTCGAAAATTTTTACGAAAACAATACTTTCTCCATATACTATGTATAGGGGGAGAAAGTAAAAAATTAAAATAAGCTTTATAGCTTGACAAAACCAGATTAAATACTTGAAGATAGAGTCCGTATAACTGAAAAACGAGTTATACATTAGAATCAATAAACAAATGTTATATTCAGAAAACATTAGTTTTTTCAAAAACTAAAATAACTCTAACAACAAACTTGCTGTTCCATCGCAAACTTCAGCCTCACAGATTCCAGGAACCATCAGAATCGCAGTCGGTTTTGATCAGCGTTTTGATTATTGTTTTGGTTACCCTGGAAGAAATCTTTCCCACGCTCAGAACAGAAGTACTGTTATCAGTATGTACTTAGTACCGTTCCTACACAGTTTTAAGGGTTTGTTTAAATTATTATTTTTCTTAAAGAAACACATAATTGTTTTATGATACACAGTGTATTGTGATACGTTGTCTACAAGTGTGCAAATTTGTTGTTTTACAAAATTTAGATTTTTTAACTATTTAAGGTTTTGAGTTTTTTACAGCAAAAAGTTTAGTGGCGCGGAAAATTGGAAACGGGATACATTTCCAGGACGATAATATATGAAATCAAGATTTTGACCTACACAAGTCTCTTATCTGAATGTGTTCCATAGCTTGTCATTTCAGGTGATCAGCATAGCACGGAACCAGAAACATCGCGAACGCAACAACAAGCGAGGCGCGCAAGTGACAGTATCTCAGAACTATTGGGTAGGGAGGTTATGGTTGATGGTGGGGGGCGGGGGGCGACAAATTTGGTCTTTGCACGGGCGCTGAAAAACTGACGGGCCGCCCCTGCCAATGGGAAAAAATAAAATTTGACTTTTTGCAAAATTATATATAAAAAATTCGAAAAACCCATTTTTGGGGTACAAAACCCCCCCAAAATACCCCTTCGGATAGAGCGATCTGGCTGGTTTTCGAACTTAAAGTCATAAATGTTGCTTTACACGTTTATACCAAATTTCATCAAAATCGGATAATTTTTACGAGAGTTATCGTGCTCACGGACACACACATATATATACAGTATATACAGTATACAGTAACTGTATATATATATATATACAGTTTCGAACGAATGGTGTTTTTGGGGTCTGGGGACCTCAAAACGAAAAGTTATCATGGTCCCGGGCCTAGGTCTTACCATGCCGACCACGGTAATAGCTTCTTCCCTATAGGGGAAATTCGCTAAAAAGAACCAAGTTTAAAATTACACTCGGCGTGACTCGGCTGACAAATAAGTTTAGGAATGTATTTAAATTTAGTAATTTAAATTAATTTGAATACCTAATAAATTCAACATATAAATAATAGTATTGTCATTGTTTTATATACTAGCTGGCCCGACAGACGTTGTCCTGTCTTAATGTCATTGAATTTGTTTTATGACAAATACTCGTTCATTTTCAAGATGAGCTTGTTCGCTTCGCTCACTCGCCTCTCGGATGAGCTCGTTCGCTACGCTCACTCGCCTATTGTTATATAGAGCTTACTTCAGTATCGAAAAAAGAGTTTGAGTTGCCATTCAAGTATATTTGTTATTTCCGTAATGAACTATGTTCATGCATTTCAAGTATATTTAGATATAATCCTTGTAACAGCTGTTTGGTGTAACTAACTAACTAAATCAAATGAACTTTTATAAAATCAATGGGAACTTTGAAGGCCAGTGGGACAGAGCCCTTAGGTCAGATTAAAAATTTTCTTTTATAAAAACCTTGTCCTGACATTAACGAACACAAAATAAATAATTATTCAATTTGGTGCACTCATTCTCAAGTTATGGCGTAACCAAGGGAAATAGGGATTCCTTTTTATATATTATTATAAATCGCTCTGTATATTAAAAGACTATACTATACATCGTTTTATTAACACCAATACATGATACATGATGGAAGTTTGTTACTGTGCTAGTAAATCCTTGTGTCTGAGAGCAAATATTACCAATATTCATGTGAGAGGAAGCGGATTTGTGCGTGAAATGTCGGTGAGAGGTTCACCAGAAGCTTGGGCAATGCAATATCCTGTCTGGGAAAGGCTAATCGTGACTTCGGAGGAGCATTACTCGCCGGGGTAACAATATTTGGTATTTTCCAAACATCCAACTTTTTCTCTTCTAAATTTAAAAGGCAACTTCATCTATATTCTATGATGGACATGATGTTTTGGCAATATAATTTTTTTTTCTATAATATTGCCTTTTATAATTTACCTTGAAGCTTCGATCGTTCTAATTTATTCTATATCCGTACTTCAAGTCGAAGATTTTATATTAATAGGGGGATATTAATATATATATATATATATATATATATATATATATATATATATATATATATATATATATAATATATTAATATATTTTACAGGTTTGGACCAATACAAATATTCTATAACTTGCTAATTATAAGGGATTGACTTAAAAGGGAAATATTTAAAACATTTCATCCTTTTTTTAATGAATCGAAACATTTGAGGGATAATATTCATAAACAGGGATATTTTAAACATTTTTTAACAAAATGAATTTCCATTAAAAAAACACAAACTTTTTTCCCCTATACATAGTATACCGGTATGGGGAAAGTATTGTTTTCGTCTAAAATTCCGAATTTGAGATATTAGTGGAAGTATTCATTTTAATGATCCCTGATTCCAAAAATATGGTTTTCGGAGTCATGTTTGTGTTCTGTCTGGGTGTGTACAGAGCTGGAGACCGCATCCGTGTACCGACTCTTATGAAAATTGGTACGTACGTACTACTCAACGATATCTTCAGGTGTTTTTTTTTAAGTTTTTGTTTTTAAGGGTAATTATCCCCCAAAAACAACTAAAAAACATGAAAGTTTCTCAAAAACGGCTCTATCGATTTTGATTAAACTTTAGTGGTTTGTAGAGCTTTAGGTTTAAAACAAAAGGCCACCACCCGCACTTCTGGGAAAATTCGGGTTCAGAGATAACAGGACTTCAAATATCCAAAATTAAGCTTTTTTTTATTTTGCATAAAATACATAAATATTAAAACGTATTACTTATGACCATTAAAAAGAGCTCAGCAAACTAAATAATTTGGTATTTTGAATTATTATTCTACGATTGCTGGTTGCGGGCAACATTTAAATTTTCATTTAGCGGTAAACGCAGTACGTTGACCAACATTATTCTTATGGGGAACACAACAATTACATTTATCTCTTATTTACTGAAGAATTTCGTTAAAACTTGATATGCAGGTCAAGATAGCATTGACCAACAGAGTATATTCGAAATACGAATATACTTAATCCTAGGGGGGATGAGGGGGCATTTCCCCTCTTAAAACCACTGTGTGTAGCAAAGGACTCTGTAGTACCCCAAAAATGGATTCGGGTGGATATGTTTCAAAACAAATTGTTTAGAACATTCGACCGTACTTATAATTCTATATTTAGTATATAAAAATTAATTTATTCATTAAAGTTGGGCTAAAAGGGATAAAGTATGTGTCAGTTTCCTGATACCGTTTATTTATCCTTATGAGAGGAGATGCATGGTCATTACTGTTTTCTTTCTCATTTTTACTTTTTATTTCTCTCTTTGATATATTTTTTTGTATTATTTGTAGTCAGTAATTTTATATTATTTCTCGAATTTTGTCTTCCACATATTTGCATATTTTTATTTTATGATTAAACCAGATGCTCAACTATAAGATCATCCTCAATTACCGGTGGTGTATTCTTTTATAATAGGCCTTTGATTACAGCATTTTCTTGTGACGATATTCACACTTTTAAATCCTCCATTCCTTATTTTTTTCTTTTTTCCATTCTACTTAGTTTACTTATAGGAACTATAATTTTCATTATTTTTTCAAAGTATAGTGTCGCTTCTCCTTCTCTTCAAAGTATTTTCTTCCCCTATCACTTGTTTTCAACCTTCTTTTCTCTGATGCACTTTTTCCTTAATCGTTCTTCCCTCAATCACCATCTCTTGGTTCTGAAAATAAAACAGAGTTTCTACTACAGTCCAACGCAATAAATGCAAATCATTAACGCTTTCTATAAAGACCTTTCAGCCAGAGGAAAATCACTTAAAACCTGTACAGTTGAAGGACTCTGTGAAAAAACGTTATAGGGAATTTCATTGAAACAGTTCATATAGAATAACATTGCCAAATGAATTAAATTAAACGAAATATTTTATAAATAGTGATTATTTTCAGTATATGTAGTATCTTTATAGTTTATACTAGCTGTGTACCCGTCCTTCGTACGAGTTGTATGTGTAAATAATAGATTAATTTGAAAAGAATAACAACCGAATTAGTTTTACAATATTTAAATTATGTTTTACATTTTTTAAGTACAATTAAATAATACCCCCATCGCAGCAAAGCTGTAGTGATTCATAAGAAATATATTCACAAACAAACGATATTTAAAATATTAATTATTCTCCATAAGAATAAAATTGGAAATTAGTACGCAGGTTTTCTGCAACAAGGAACATTAAATAATGTGTTTTTATGCAAATATCAATAGAACTCATCTTAGTGAAGTCACATACCAATTTTCATCCATCTACATTCATAAATAAGCGATATATAACATTTTAATTATTTTCCATAGGAATAACATTGGGACCAAGTACCTAAGTTTGCTGCTACGGGAAACATAGGCAATAAATTGTTTTTATTTTGCAAATAACAATAAACCACAACCAGATGAAGCCATATACCAAATTTCGTCAGTTTATGTTCATAAATAAGCAAGATACATAATTTTTCTTTTTCTCCGTAATAATAACAAGTACTGTGTTTAGCACTTTCAATATCTCAGTAACCAATTGACGTAGAGCAATGACCAAAATACCAAATTGTTAGTTTTTTATGCTGAATTCAATGGTAAAAATTAAAATTTGATTTAAATAAAAATTGCATGTGGAAATAAAAAAAAACATTTTTGGGGTACAAAACCCCCCATTCGGATGGTGCGAATCGTCTGGTTTTCGAACTCGTTCAAATAAATGGTGCTTTGTACCAAATTTCATTAAGATCGGACCTTTTTTCCGAGAGTTATCGTCCTTACGGACACATATATTTATAAATATATAAATATATATGTATATATACATACATAAAAACTTGAACAAATGGTGTTTTTGTGCGTCTGGGGACCTCAAAATGAAAAGTTATCATGGCCTCGGGCTTAAGTCTTACCATGAGACCTACGGTAATAGCTTCTTCCCTATAGGGGAAATTCGCTAAAAAATAACGAAATATACTGGCAGATAATTCAGGTTCTGTTACTGAGTTGAGGAACACTGTCGGCTAGAAAATGGCGTGGTTCTGGTTAAAAGGACGGTGTTAACAAATTGACGCACCCATTCCTCGCTTTGGAAGAAATACATCACCTTTATATTGATCTCTGTTCCTTGTTCATTGGTGGACGTGAGGATGGCACAAGGCACTTTCGAAATTAATCTGTTTATGAACCTCAGTGAAAAAACTGTCGAACTGTACAGAGTGAAGGAAGGATGTTTATGAGACACCTGTTTTCCCATGTCCTCTTCCCAACTTTTAAAAGGACCTAATAAACTCCTCAACCTTTTAATCTTATGCAAACATAATTTTCAAATTTACTGTTAAGTTGAGACACACAATAGTTGGCTACATAAAAGATCTACTTAGAGAGTCATAGATTTCGTCCCCCCATGCCTCAAGCACACAAAGTGTCTGTATGATATCTCTAGAGAACAACACCATGACTCCCCATTATGGGCCATGTTGTTGTTGTTGCTGATGTCCTTCAAAGTACCAAATTTCAGCTCTGTTGATTGATTAGTTTTTGATGATTATATTAAAGGTCAGTGGGGCAGAAGCCTTAAGTATTTTTTATCTGATTTTTTTGCTACCGAATTTCATCTCCGGTGCAAGATTGTTAAATTAAGTATTCTGGAGGTTCGAGGTTGGGGCCCTAAAACACGTTCTAAACGGGAACAGGCTTGAGTTTGTTCTGATATATTAGCTATGTTCCTACCGAATTAATGCTCATAAGATTGCCAGCAATAAAAGTAAATTAGGGCAGAGCCGGGTACGATTTTGTTTAAAACCTAGCCCTAATGTACATCTGCAGAATACATTAGTGGGTAAGGGAATACACTAGTACAGATTCTCGATTCTATCTATCTTTCAGTAAGATCGGTATATCTTGTTACAGGTCAACCTGAGCCGTAGTCATGAACAGTCCCAGTACCATCAGCTTCACGACGATCACTGGAACATCGTCCAGTCGGCCCAGCAGCCGCCGGGGCTCCGTGTCCACGGCGGACGATACCTCGGAATGTGTCGAGCCGTACTTCCAGCTCAGTCCCGCCCCCGCCACACCCAAGCCGCCCTACAACTTCTCCAGGAGTCCGTCACAATCAGTGAAGCGCAAGCCCCGCAAGAAGTGCAAAGACCTGAGCCACTACAACTCCGTGCCTCCCATTGGTCACATGTCGCGGTCCAACTCCAACAGCTTTTCTCCCAGCCTCTCATTGATATCTCCGACGGAATCCTGTCCCAAAAGTCCCCGGAGTTACCATCCGCCCAAGTCGCCTCAGGAACACTCACCCAGAATAGGGAACCGCTCCCCGTCTGAACCCAAGTCTCCCAGAAAATCCCCTTTGACGCCGACGTCTAACCATTTCAATTTTCCCCCGAGCCCATCCTACTCCACAAAGAGTCCTAGTACTTCGAAGAGGAAATTCTCCTTCAGTGGACCTCCCAAGAGCCCCAAGAGTCCAAGCACGGTAAGCACGAGTGGTAATTAATATAAAATATAATTATAATTATCAATTTATAAAGTAACCGAAGGACAAGCATTACTTGGGGAAGTCCCCGGGTTAGTCTGTCTGCCTAAACAATCCACAATAACTTCACAATCGGTTACACTTAGTCGCCTTTCTCTGCATGGCTACCAGGACTAAGAATGTTTGATTTGATTATTAACTGGCATTCTTCTTGTGCAAGGTGAACGAAACAAATGTTCTTTATTTTCAACATATGGAAATGTTTTCCTTCCAGCATTTTAAATGTTAACTAAATTATTGAGATTACTAAAGTAAAGTTAGTAGAATATAATATAAATCTTGTAAAATACACTTAATTCGTTAAGTATTACCAGCTATACTGATATTATAGTTGTTTTATTAACAACTAGTAGAATGTTTACCCTTTCTTCGCACGGGTAACAGCTGTAATAAAAAAAATGTTAGGAATTAAATACCTTTAAATGTGTTTAAACTCATCCCTTTTCTTTATATTTGTGCCCTTAGGAAAAATTTAATCAAAACACTAATGTTTCCTCCAATTTGCTCACCGAGACCTTTCATTCAAGTATGGCGTTGGTCTTACTTATGGTTTTCTCAAAAGTTCCTGGGTAAATGAGGCTTTATATTAATATTAAAATAATTGTAATAGAGTACCCTTTATACCTTTTTATTAAGAGACTAACTAGTTTCGGCACTAAGGTCATCGTCAGAGTCTAGTTTATAACCTCAGGCTTTATATATATACTCGCTTCGCTCGCTGAGGGCTCCGCCCCCAGACCCCCGCTTGAGGTCGCTCCAGTTGATATTATAAGTCAATGTCGCTTCAAGTATTTTTTATATAGTATGCTATTTAGATTCATTAAGGCTATATCCACTCTATATGTTTTAATGTTTCAATAGTTTTATCATTTGTTTATACTCTACCATATGAAAGTTGCTTTGACAGTTTATTGGATATTTGTTTACAGCTGTTATGATTTCTTTTATTTTGATTTGAAACCCCATAAGCCCAATGTTAAAATTTACAAATTTTCAAGATCAAAATAAGTTGTTTTTAAATTGAAAAATTTAACTTTTGGCAATTTTCCCGGGGTTTTCTAGGTACAACATATGTGCGTGCTAAATTTCACGTTTATAGCTCGACTGGAAGTGGTCTAGAATTCGTATACTTCAGTCAGTTACACATGCGGCTGTATCCTATCCTATACTCTATAATGAGTAAGGTTTGCTTGCTTGCTTGCTTGCGACACGGATCTCAAAAACGGCTCTAACGATTTCTTTCAAATGTTCGAAATAATTAATTTCTGGGTTAAAAATAAGTTCTAGACAGGCCTCATCCCCAGGAAAAATCAAATAATGTAAAAAAACTAAAATGAAAGGTTAAAAAAATTAACTTTTGTCTTATGGAGTTTCAAATCAAAACAAAAGAATTGTAACAGCTATTCATAACCAACCAGGGAACTGTCAAAGTAATACTCATGTTGTACAGTATAAGAGTACCTGGGGGCCGAGCTTTGCTCGGGGAAGGCCAGTCAGTTTGTTTAGATGACTGGGAGTAACATTTCACCACTTGCCCCAACTGATTACCATATTTTTATAGCTCATTTGCCTCTTTCCTGTATTTTTATGGTCACTCCAGTTGTTATTTATAGCTCAATGTGTCCTTGATTTATTTTACAACCCGTATATATGTAATCTTCACTCAAATCTTTTAATCTCTGCTCTCAGGAAACCACATGCTAATAATCCTATATCCTATACTCTAATATGAGTAAGGTTTGCTTGCTTGCTTGCTTGCTTGCGACACTGATCTCAAAAACGGCTCCAACAATTTCCTTAAAATGTTCAAAATAACTAATTTCTGGGATAAAAATAAGTTCTAGACAGGTCTCATCCCCAGGAAAAATCAAATAATGTAAAAAAACTAAAATGAAAAGTTAAAAAATTAACATTGGGCCTATGGAGTTTCAAATCAAAACAAAAGAATTGTAACAGCTGTTCATAATTAACCAGGAAACTGTCAAAGTAATTTTTTATTTTTTTTATTAATAGATTTATTTCCGGTTCAATGTTTACATCATACACAGAATACATAACAACATAGCTTTAACATATTAATAACAGTAGTTGGTTCGCTCTAAACTGGAGTCACCAGGGAACAAAAACAAAATAAACATAACACTAAAATAATGAGCAAGTGTTCATGGAAGAAAGAGAAAATAAAATAAAAGATAAGAACAATAATTTTAACCATTAGACCAGTATATCAATGATATCTTGGAAAAGTCTGGCCTTTAGTCTTCTGTTATGAGTAGGTTGTCCAATGTTGAAAGTCTGTGCACCGGGAACAGTTCCAAGCGCATTTATGAAATTCCGGCTACAATTCGTAATAAAGTCTTTAACTAGGCATACTCCAAGTTCTTCATGTATATGTTCATTTCGCAGAAACCAGGGCGCATTTATTGCGATTCTCAAAATTTTGTTCTGAAACACAGTGTATTCGTTGAAGTTTCTTCTGCGAAAGGAATAAACCCCAAACAGGAGAGGCATATAAAATTAACGGTCTCAGAATAGATTTGTAGACCAAAACAGAGCATTCAGCTTTCAACGATGAATTTCTATTTATTAATGGAAATAGTTGCGCTAATCGAGCATAACCTTGAGTTAATCTCTTATTTACATGTGTATTCCAGTTTAGTTTTTTATCCAACCATACACCGAGATATTTGACAGCTTGGTCATCTGGGTTCCACTGAATGAAAACCCCATGTAGGTGGATTTGGTGAGGTGGATTGTACTTCTTTAAAGAGAATATTTTTGTTTCACACTTTCCGGGGTTTAGTTTGAATCGCCATTGTTCAAACCAATGAACTAGGATATCGATTGATGCCTGAAGGGATTGCACAGCTTCATCAATGTTTGAGCTCTGACAAATAATAGCTGTGTCATCAGCGTATAGTGCTAATGTTGCACCTTCAGGTTCTGGCATATCTGATAAATATATGTTGAAGAGCAGAGGTCCTAGTATGGATCCCTGTGGTACTCCGGCTCTAACCGGCCGAATTGAAGAAGCAGAGGAGTTAATTCGAACACAAAAAGTCCTATTACTCAAAAAAGATTTTATAATGTTCAGTAAGTACCGAGGGAATCCATGCTCAAACATTTTGAAAATCAGACCCTCATGCCAGACTGTATCAAACGCCTGTGCTATGTCTAAAAATGCAGCAGCAGAATGGCTTTTCCTTTCAAACCCGTGTACGATTGTTTCGGAGATGCGTTGAATTTGATGTACAGTGGAATGTTTCAGGCGGAATCCAAATTGATTGGGGGGAATTACTTCACATTCATCAACATAATTCAGAATTATTTTCGAAATAACTTTTTCGAAAACTTTTGATAAGGTTGGCAAGAGACTGATTGGCCTATAACTAGAAGGAGAATCTTGTGGTTTATTGGGTTTGTGAAATACTATTACTTCTGCATGCTTCCAAGTTGATGGAAAATAACCTTTTGATAAACAGGCATTTATTATTCGAGTTAAAACTACAAAAGCCTTATCAGTAAAATTTGCTAAAATCAAGTTCGGGATAAGATCGTGGCCCGGTGATTTGCGTTTTGGCAATTTTGTGATTATGTTTTTCAGTTCCGACTTTGTGACATACTTAACCGGTAATTCAGCAGACAAAAAAGTGGAAGTAACAGATTCCTGCACGATCCCAGCAATATCTTCATCCATTACTTCGTTCGGAGTAAATGCAGACTCAAAGAAATCGGCGAGTAAATTACTCTTCTGCGGATCGCTTTCATAAACAGTATTGTTCTGAGTTAAAGTAGGAATTAACGGACGATTACGCAAAATGCGTTTGGTAGCTTTCCACATATTTGGATCATTGGGATGAATATCAGCGACGTAATCCTTATATTTTTCTATCCTATATTGCGCTAATTCGTGTTTTACTCGTCTAGAAAGTTCGTTCCATTGCCTTTTGATAAACGGCAGTCTGAGCCTCTGCCAGCGTCGTCTCACTCTATTCTTTTCCCTTATAAGTTGCAATATTCTCAAAGGCGGATGTAGGTAGCCATAAGATTTTTGCCTGAAAGGACAAGGAATTGATGCTCTCACAGAATCATGTATGCAAGAAATGAACCTTTGGACAGCATCGTCAATTTCAGGTGGTCCTTGTAAGTTTTCATCCAATACAAGACTTTCGTCCAATTTTGAATAGAAGAGATCCCAATCTATTTTTCCAATAACTAATCTTGGAGGTCCTAGATCTATTTGAGGGTGAGTATAGAAACTTATCACCACCGGTGAATGGTCAGAGTCCAGTTCTGGTAAGACTTGTTGCTGTACAGGAGCCATGAAATTCTTATGGAGAACAATATCCAAAATGTCTGGATCGTAAATTTGCTGGAATGGATAATGGGTAGGCTCATCAGGAGCAGAAACAATTATGTTAGTCTCTTCCATATACCGAAACAGTCGGTTCCCGTTAGGATTTGTTGCTCGGCAGCCCCAAATGCGATTTTTACAGTTGAGGTCACCCAAGACAACGGTTGAACAGTTAACAGAAAAGAGACTTTGTAAGTCTTGCGGATGAATACGTCTATTTGGGGATTTATACACCGAAAACACACGAAGGGAAATTCCACTCCTAAGAAATAAATTTACCCCAACAGCTTCTAAAGTGAGAAATCGTGGTAAAAATAATTGGTGATGAGCAATTTGTCTTTTAATAAAAATTGCAACCCCACCTGACCCCACAGGGTCCTGGCGATCTTCCCTAAAACATAAATAGCCACCGACTTTAAAGCGTTCAGTATTTGTTAAATGAGTCTCAGTAACACATGCAACGTCAATATTGTGCCTGGCCAGGAATGAGAAAAAGACTCCCTTTTGTCCCGAAGGCCATTTGCGTTCCAATTTATGAGTGTTAAGTTATTTATATAAGGTTGATTAAACTGATCCATTGGCAAGAATTGAGCTAATAACATTACTTATAATTTTTTTCACAACAGGCATAAAGGATTTAACGATATCCAAGATAATTTTCTCCAAATTTTGCGATAAGAATGAACTACAGTTACTCTCGTCTTGTGATTCAGAAGGCATAGTTTCTGAATGTATTTTAGCAGCAACTTTTGCATAAGGAGTTTTAACTTTCTTGGGAGCAGTAGATTGACTACAGTCATTATTATCATTCAAAGCAGGGAAAAGTGATGGGGAACTTACATCAGGAATGGCGGGCTGTTTACTTGAACTATTTTTGTCGTCTGGAGCACCAACAGGATTTACAGTTCTCGAGTTCAAATGAGGATTGGTTTTCTTTAATGACTTTTCTTTAATATCTTAATAAGACTTACAGCCTCTGTAATTTGCTGTATGACGTCCCCCGCAATTTACACAGATTGGATCGTCAACCGTTTTGTTAGGACAGACGGAGGAATGATGCTGCGCTGCACATTTAACGCACCTTGGGTCAAGTTTGCAAAAGTTTTTCGTATGCCCGTAACGTTGGCAACGGGTGCATTGGGGGATTTCACGTGATTTTCTTTTAAGTTCGACCCTTACTATAGTGAAGCAAAGCTTGTCAGTAGTCATGCCGCGCGCTTGGGGTCCAACATAGGGTCTTATGGAGAATAGAATAACATGGACTCTTATGGAGAATAGAATAACATGGACTCTTACGGAGAATAGAATAACATGGGCTCTTATGAGGAATGGAATTAGGGTGTAATCGCCTCCCTCTGTGGCTCTTTTACTACCCTATGTGGTTGATTATTTATCTTTTGCATCTCTCTATGGTTAATTATCTAAAATTTTGGTAATTATTTAACCCACGCGTCCTTCTGTCTCCTTCTGTGTATCTAACTAAAGCTCCTGTTCTCTCAGCGTACTGTAGCTGACGAGTCGTAACACTTTAAGTAACCCGACTGGCTGGTATGTTGATTCGCGTCCTTCTGTTGTTAATCATCTAGCCTTCAGTGGTAATTATTTGACCCTTGTGTCCTTCCGTTGTTAATCATTTAGCCATCTGTGGTAATTATTTAACCCACATGTCCTTCTGTTGTTAATCATCTAGCCTTCTGTGGTAATTATCTGACCCTCGTGTCCTTCTGCTGTTAATCATCTAACCTTCTGTACATCCAACCACAACATCCTCAACATAGTCTCTGTCAGCAAACTCGTTGTAACTAGTTGTTACCTGTGGGCTCTGTGATTGAAAGAAACATAACCCCCACCACAATACCTGCTACATTGCCGCGCATTTTCTCTCTCTCTTTGCTCCCTGCTCCCGTTGCGATCGGACGTGTCTCTCCGTTCGTTGCGTTTTGCAAAGATTAAACTTGAGCGTTTGCTTCCCATAGCGGCTTCACTTTTTCTAACCTCACTTTTAATTTTTATTTAACATAACCTCACTTTTATTATAGTAATCTTGCGTGTCGTGTGATTTTAGCGTTATCTGACTTGCTAGTGTACAATAACATCAGTTTCTTGTTTGTTCTGGCTAAAGTAGTGTTGTGTTGACTAACATAACCTCACACCCAGTAACCTCAGTTTCTTATGTCAAGAGTTGTGTCGTACTTGTATTTATTGACTGACATAACCTTACATCTGTAACCTTTGAGAGTTACCATAACCTCACCTCCTTGTTCTTTTATACAGTAACTTCACCATTTTTGTTTTACTTGGTAGTGTTGTGTTTGTATGTGTTGACTAACATAACAGTAACCTTTGAGAGTCACAAAAGCCTTATTTTCTTGTAAGAGTAGTTTTGTGTGTTGTATTTAATTGTTTGATTTGGCTAGATTAGTGTTTGTATGTGCTGACTAACATGCCGGTAACAGTAATCCCACTTCCTTGTGTCAAGAGTTGTGTCGTACTTGTATGTGTTGACTGACAGTAATATCACTTTCTGTCCCTGTTCTTTATTAAGTAACTTCACCATTTTGTTTTACTTGGTAGTGACGTACTTGTATATGCTGACTAACATAACCTCAATCTCAAAAATTTTCTTACCATAACCTAATATAACATAACCTCACTTTTAATTTGTATTTAACATAACCTCACTTTGTATTATAGTAATCTTGCGTGTCCTGTGATTTTCAGCATTATCTGACCTGCTAAAGTAACCTACTTTTTCTAACCTCACCCATTACACTCCAAAATGTATAACCTTACTGTATTATATTAATTTTACGTGCATGTTGTACTTCATTTTATTGTCTTGGCTGAATTAGTGTTGTGTTTATATTTTAATTGTTTGATTTGGTAGTTTACAGTAAAGAAAGTAAACATACCCCCACTTCCTCGTGGCTAAAGTAGTGTTGTGTTGACTAACATAACAGTAACCTGATTTTTGGCCCTGGTTCTTTTGTACAGTAAATTCGCCTCAGCAACCTCACTTTCTATTATTGTTATTTTATGCAGTTTTGGTTGGAGCAGTTTTTGTATGTATTGGCTAACATAACCTCACTTTTCCTAACCTCACATCCTTGTGTCAAGAGTAGTGTTGTGTTTGTATGTGCTGCTTAACAGTAATCTCACTTTTCTTTAATGCAGTTTTGGTTAGAGTGGTGTTTGCTACCTTCATTAGAGTTAACCTGTAGTTCTGGCTTGACTTGCGTAGTCTGTGTGTTAGTGTTTTTCTGACTTGCGTAGTAATACAGAGGTACTGTGCTCTTTTGTAGATCCTCTGTACCTGTTCTTTTAGAGAACCTGATCGGTGACTTTAAAGTATCAGTTCCAAGTGTTACAGTTACATCATATATCTTGTTCATTTAATATCGATGAAGACTGCCACAAAGTAACAGTTCCAAAAAGTAACCGTTCCAATAAAGTAACAGGTCCAACACTACCCATTCCCATTCCCACAGTTTTCAGGGTAACAGGTCCAAAAGTATCAGTTTCAGTAGATCAAACAGTGAAAAAGTAACAGGTCCACTCTCTATATATATCTCTTGCAACAAGCTCTAGTTCTTCAGTCTGATTTCAGTCGTGACGCTGATCAGACGTGTTTTGTGCTGCTCTTGCGTAAGTGTTCTCTTGCACAGATTATTATTGATTCTGCGTAATTCAGTTATATCCGTGTGAGTTTGACTCTGTTCGGGGTACTTGCTGTTTTAAGCGTTAACACAGTTTAGCTTGTTTTCAGTATTCAATTCTCTGTTGAAGGATGGATGTTTCTGAAAAAGACCCTCAAAACCCGGTAAATTTAATTAGTAAAGATGAAACTTACGTTAATCACTTTAGACTTTACGGGACTAACACTGTTTTCAAATTCACTAAACCTCCCAAAGGTATCTCTGAGTTTGATTGGATTCGTAAAGGTTTTAATCAAATTGTAGAGACATCCAAAGCCAACGTTGCACCCACTGATTATCTACCGGTCTCTGAAGTTAGCGGTGATGTTCTCTGGGATATTTTCGGGGGCATAATTCAAAGCAATGCGCAATCTATAACCTCTAGTGACACGTTTAGAGTTGATGTTACAAGGATTAACGTCCCAGTAGGTAAAGGAAGGGCAAGACCCGACTTTTACAATACCTTTGATGAAGAATCTAAAGCGAGACGGGGAATTGTAGTAATTAATAATAAAGACAATTTATGTTTGGCTAGAGCGTTGGTAGTAGGCAAAGCGTATGCGAAAAATGATCCTCAGATCTACGCTATTCGAAAAGGCAAAGGTAAAAGACAAACTTTTAGAGCTAATAAGCTCATAGCAAAAGCCCGTGTAGAAATGCCCGAGGAGGGTGCAGGAATCCCTGAGCTTGAAAAATTCCAGTCCCATCTTAAAAAATACAAAATTACCGTCTACAACTACGACAAAAAAGGCCGGGATGTTTACTTTGAAGGAGGTAATGAAGACGCTAAATTAAAAATTAACCTTCTTTTTCACAACGGTCATTATAATGTAATTACAAACTTAACTGCTGCATTTGTTTGCAATTTCTTTTGTGAAGCCTGTCATATCCCCTACAGCAACAGACATGAGCATCGGTGCTCTAACAGATGCTCGTCCTGTCATACCATCTCCCCGCCCTGTAAACTAGAACACGGTGGCATCACATGCCGTTTTTGCAACCGCTCCTTCAAAAATGAGCGGTGTTTAGTAGCTCATCAAGGGCAAATTTGTAAAACTGTAAAACTCTGCCGTGACTGTAAGAAAATGATTTATCCAAAAAGACGTAAGACAGCTCATGTATGCGGAGAAGTTTACTGTAAACCCTGCGAAGCGTTCAAAGACCCGACACATCAGTGTTTCATGAGGGTAGATAGGAGAACACCGAAAGCCCGTGATTTTTTGTTTATTTTCTTTGACTTGGAAACAAGGCAGGATGAGTCTCTCCCCTCTGACCCTGATAAAAAAGTTCATAAAGTAAACTTGTGTGTATCACAACAGTACTGCTTTAAATGTATTAATGGGGGTGAGTGTGAAACCTGCTCGGAACGACAAAGGGTATTTGAAAAAGAACCGGTAAAACACTTCATGGACTATATCATGGGAATTCGAAAAAAATTTAAAGATGTCTGTGTAATTGCCCACAACGGGCAAGGTTTTGATTTCCAATTCATACTACAGTATATTATGGAAGAAACTAAATTTACACCAAAAATAACTCCTCGGGGAACTAAAGCTATTTTGATCGAAGTAGCCAACGTAAGGTTTGTGGACTCACTGAGCTATTTTCCCATGGCCCTCTCTGCACTCCCTAAAGCCTTTGACCTGCCTCCCGAGAAAAAGAAGGGCTATTTTCCCCACCTCTTCAACACTCTAGCGAACCAAGATTATGTAGGCCCTATGCCCGACAAAAAATACTACTGTCCGGAATCAATGTTTGAGAAACCACACAAGGCCTTTGAAGAATGGTATGACGAACGAGTCGCTGAAGACTACGTGTTTGATTTTAAGAAGGAAATCTTGGAGTACTGTATTTCAGACGTGGAGATTTTAGCTCAGGCATGTATTAAATTTAGAGCCTTACTTCTTCAAGAGTGTAACGTAGATCCTTTTCTCGAGGCTATAACAATTGCCAGTGCAAGTAACTTGGCCTTCCGCCGTAACTTCTTAAAAGAAAATACTATTGGACTAATACCAAAATCAGGGTACCGACTTGCAGACAATCATTCAGCTGTTGCTTTACAGTGGTTAACATGGGAGGAGGAGAAACGTGGAGTAAAGATTCAACATGCGGGCCGGGGCAGAGAAGCTAAAATTAATGGACAAAAGTTGACGGGTTTGACGGGGAACGAATTTACGAGTTTCACGGGTGTTATTGGCACGGGTGTCCAAAATGTTATCAATATAGCAGAGAAGAACCTCTGCCAGAGGATCCCTCAGACAGTTTGCATCTCCGTTACGAGAGAACCAAGTCCAAAATGGCAAAATTTAATAGCTATGAAGTTGTAGAGATGTGGGAGTGTGAGTTTAGAGCTTTGAAGAAAGACAAAAAACTAAATCACTTGAACAAACTATCCATTCTAAACACACTTCCACTTAATCCTAGGGATTCCTTCTTTGGAGGTAGAACGGGTAATACTAAAACGTATTGTAAATGTGAAGAGGGAGAAACGATACAGTATGTCGATGTCTGTTCCCTTTATCCGTTTGTGAATAAATATTGTAAGTATCCCGTTGGTCATCCTACTGTTTACGTTGGAAATGAGTGCCGAGAGAGAGGCCTTGAAGTAGAGGGCTTGTTGAAATGCAAAATTCTACCTCCTTACAACCTGTACCATCCCGTACTCCCCACTAAAATGAATAATAAATTGATGTTTGTTTTGTGTAGAACTTGCGGTGAGACTTTAAACCAAGGGGAATGTTTTCATGATAGTGAGGAAAGGGCAATGGTAGGAACATGGACTATGGATGAAATTAGAAAAGCTGTAGAAAAAGGCTATGTGATCTTGGACATGTATGAGTTGTGGGAGTATGAAGTCGCCACATACGAGAAAGATGGGCTTTTTACCGATTTTATTAATAAATTCTTGAAAGTAAAGCAGGAAGCCTCAGGCTATCCTAGCTGGTGTAAAACAGAGGAAGATAAAGACAAGTATGTTTCTGATTTCTTTGAGCGTGAGGGTATTCAGATGGAGAAAGACAAAATTGCTAAAAATGGAGGACTCAGGTCAGTAGCTAAATTAATGTTAAATTCATTCTGGGGCAAGTTCGGTCAACGAGAAAACATGACAAAAACTACAATCGTGAGAGACTCTAAAGAATTATTCAACTCGTTAACTCAACCAGGAAAGGAAGTAAAGTTTGTTGAAGTAATTAACCAAGAGGTTTTATTAGTTAATTGGCAGAATGTTGATGATGCCGGTGAGGCTCTAAAAACTGTAAATGTTGTAATTGCGGCCTACACCACTGCTCATGCCAGGCTTAAACTGTATGAACATCTAGATGCCCTTGGAGGTCAAGTCCTTTACTATGACACGGACTCGTGTATTTATCTATACAGGGAAGGATTGTACAGAGTCCCTACGGGAGATTACCTCGGGGAAATTACGGACGAATTGGCAAGTGAGTACGGGCCCGGCTCTTATATCTTAGAGTTTGTTTCTGGGGGACCAAAGACCTACGCATACCTTGTCTGGTCAGCCAAAAAGGAAAAGCTAGAAACTGTGTGTAAAATCAAGGGCCTCACCCTCAATATGAAGACTTCCGAAACATTAAATTTTGAACAGTTAAAAAAGATGGTCCTTAGTGAAGCTGCTGAAATTTTAGAAATTGAAGAAAACAGAATCAGGAGAACAAAGAGACGAGAAGTCGTTACAGTAAGTGAAATTAAAAAGTTTAAAATTACAGGGCCAAAGAGAAGATTTAATGATGATCACGACACCCTGCCTTTCGGCTTTAAGAAACAAAGAGTTGCTTAATGGATTTGTCACTCACACGGGTACTGAGCGTATATACCTCTAAACATCAGCTCTATTAACTCATTCTGTTCTGAGACGCGGTAGTGAACGGACGTGTCCTGTGTCTGTTACTGTTTTATCTTGTTTGTCTCTTCTTGTAGAATGTCTGATGAAAATATTACACTCCCTATTCAAGGGGTGTTTTTGAAGTTTATATCTAAAAGGAAGTTAAATGAAAATTCAAAGTTTCGCCTTAAATCCTCAGAGTATGAGTTCTTTCTTACTGGCCCAATAAACGTATCGGAATGGCCTTTAGTGTTTTCTGAGTATATAGTAGATAAAATAACGGAGAACTCCTCATCAAACACCTACATTGGAGTATCAATAAAGTACGGTGATATCTCAGGTAATATACCATTCTTTCCTTTAGGGAATCTAACACCAACAGTCTTTGATGATCACTTTGAAAACATATTTTGTAACGTTGAGAAACTATCTGGTGTTTTACGTCTTGAAGTAACACTTGTCTCAATTCCGTGTTGCTACCTTCGATAAAGGTAGCACCTTTCCTTACGGAGCAATGTTAATCCTGTATATACCACGTGCCACTAGTACAGTTCATCATTCTGCTTCAAGACGCAGTACTGATCAGACGTTCTTCTGCGCTCCTTTTGCCTGTACTATTGAGTAAATTGTGACATGGCTGCCAAGTTCTATACATTCAATAACAAACCGGTATTGGTTCTGTTTGATAGTGAAGGAAAGCCGTGGTTTAAAGCTAGAGACGTAGCTACTGCTCTAAAGCATGTTAATGGCTGGAGTGCAGTTCGGAAACATGTAGATAGCAGTGATAAATTAACTGTTGGAAGTTTTTCCGACGCTCAAAAACAGGGCGTTGGACCGATTGAGAAAACAACGGTTTTTATAAATGAAGCCGGATTGTGTTCTTTGATGTTGAAGTCAAGTACTCCTGAAGCAAGACTGTTAGTAAGAAGTCTGTTGCCGGAGAAGTTTTACCTTACTTACACAAATATGAAAGATGAAAGTTCGCTTTAAATGTAGTTTTTCTTTAAAATCACAAGTTCCCACTGTATGTGTGTGTGTGTGTGTGTGTGAATGAAGGTCACTGGCGCGGGTGACGAAAAGCCCCGTAAACCTGAATGAAGGTCACTGGCGTGGGTGACAAAAAGCCCCGTAAACCTGAATGTGTGATGAAGGGTTTAGTAGATTGAGGCGCCGGGCTAACACCCCAGCTACTCCTTCAAAAAACCCGGTGTGAATGAAGGACTTTGTACATTGAGGAGCCTGGCCAACACCCTGGCTACTCATTGGAACAGTCCGTACGGTGGGACTTGTAAAAAAGTATAAAAGTAAAATACAAAAAAAATAAACGGAGGAGACAACCATTTTGTTTTTGGAAGGTCTCCACGAGTCATGGCGGTGGAGGGGCCATGACTTTACTAAACATTCTCTGTTTATCTTAGTAAATGTAGAGTTTAAAGGTGTTAAAATGAACGGACTTTGTCTTAGTAAATGACCGCCTTCCTCATACACAATGAACGGATTGACAGAGAATACAAAAAATATATAAAAAGGAGGTAGCATTTTGTTATGGAGTGGCTACCACAGTGAGAGGCGATGGTTGGGGCCTCTCACCCCAGAGGTTAGGCCTCCAGGGGAAGCTCTGGGTAACCAAAAAGAACGCGCCGACGCTCCTACGGCCTAGCCTAAAGGCTTACCGTGGTGTGGAAACGCGAGCGTTCAAAATTATTTCATTGGGGTTAGCTTTCTTGCCTGTCCATTTCTGCTAGTGTTCTCCTAGTATTCTCTCCTTTAAGTTATTATAGGTTTTCCAAAATAATCCTGCTATCATAAGTATAAAATTACAAATATTCCTCAACGTAGAGTTTTTAAAGCAACTAATTACACCAAAAAGTCACATCTGAACTCTAAAATGTGTAATCTCTGTACCTTATTAACTTTACAAAATACCCTACTGTCTCTTTTTACACAGTAGTTTTAATTCATAATCAGCGGGCCATGCATGTAGATAGGTCTATCCCATAGACCATCTACAAATGTAATTTTTATTAAAGGGGTGCAGGAAATGTAGTGATACTGACCAAATTAATAGGAAAAATCTAACTCCACCATTACGGTGGGGTTTGAAAGTAATACCATTACCACACCCTATCATACCATACCATACAATACCATACCATACCATACCCTACCCTACCATACCTCACCAAAGCCAAAACATCCTATACTAAAGTCACCATATCCTAACACCCCACCCAAATACCATACAATAACATACCCTACCCTACCATACCTCACCAAAGCCAAAACATCCTATACCAAAGTCACCATATCCTAGCACCCCACCCAAATACCATACAATAACATGACATACCACACCCTACCATGCCTCCCAATACCCTACCATGTCATACCATACCATACAATATCAATACCCTACCATAGCTCCCAACACCCACACCATATCAAACCATCAAATCCCATACCATACCATTACCCTGCCATACCCTACCCTACCATTCCTCCCAATACCATATTCTACCCTACCATACCTCCCAATGCCCTATCATACCATACCATACAATACAATACCCTTACCACACCATACTATACCCTACCATACCTCACCAAAACCATAACATCCTATACCAAAGCCACAATACCAATACCCCTACCAAAGTCACCATATCCTTACACCCCACCCAAATACCATACAATAACATGACATACCAAACCAATACCCCATCATACCATACCCTACCATACCATACCTCCCAATACCATATTCTACCCTACCATACAATACAATATCAACACCATACCATACAATACAATACCACACCATACCGTACCATACAATAACCTGCCATACCATAGTAATGTTATAAAAAAGGTGCAGGAATTGCTCACCCTTGCTGGTTTTAGAGAATTTCCCCTATAGGGAAGAAGCTATTACCGTAGTCGGCATGGTAAGACCTAGGCCCGGGACCATGATAACTTTTCGTTTTGAGGTCCCCAGACCCCAAAAATACCATTCGTTCGATACTGTATATATATATATATATATATATATATATATGTGTGTCCGTGAGCACGATAACTCTCGTAAAAATGATCCAATTTTGACGAAATTTGGTATAAATATGTAAAGCAGCATTTATGACTTTAAGTTCGAAAACCAGACAGATCGACCTATCCGAAGGGGTATTTTGGGGGGGTTTTGTACCCCAAAAATGGGTTTTTTGAATTTTTTACATATAATTTTGGAAAAAGTCAAATTTTAGTTTTGACCATTCGATTCAGCTTAAAAAAACACACAATTTGGTATTTCGATCATTCCTCTACGTCAATTGGTTACCGAGATATTGAAAGTGCTAAACACAGTACGTTGTCTAATGTTATTCTTATGGAGGAAAAGACAATTTTTTTATCTCGCTTATTTATGAACGTATACTGACGAAACTTGGTATACAGCTTCATATCGTTGAGGTCTATTGATATTTGCTCCAAAAAATTGTTTTTGCATAATTCTCCCGTAGCAGCAAACCTGCGTACTCAGCCCCCATGTTATTCTTATGGATAATAATTAAATGCTCTGTCTCCCTTAATTATGAACATAAATGAATAAAAACTAGTATACGACTTCACCTAGTTGAGTTATATTGACATTAGCATAAAAACCCATTTTTTGTGTTCCTTGTTGCAGCAAACCTGCGTACTCAGCCCCAATTTTATTCTTATGGAGAATAATTAAAATTGTATATATCGCTTATTTGCGAATATATTTTTATGAAACTTGGTAAGTGGCTTTATGTAGTATTAAGACATTTATATCTCCATTGGAAATTCGCTGAGTATGCAGGTTTGCTGCGACGGGGGTATATTTATACTTTCCTTAACAGTTGGGGTACAAAATGTAACCAAAATACCTTCAGTTTATTTTATTAAAAGAGAGTCCCAATTCCAAACCCATGGAGTGCGGGTATAGTTTTCTTGCCTGTCCATTGTAGTGTTTGTAGTGCATTGTCCTGTTGTAGTGTTTACAAGCCTCTTCTCTCCTTTAAGTTACTGTTAATAGTACTTTGAGATTTCTAAACAATTAAATGCATAGAAAGTTTCCCAAAGTAATTCTTTAGTAACACTTAATTTACAGGCATACACAACAGCTACAATTATCCACTCATGAAGCTAAAATCCAGTTAATCCCCCAATGCCTCAAGACAATGTACCTAAATAACAGCTAAAACCCAGATAAAGCTTGATGCTCCTAAATAACAGGTAAAAGTCAACATACTTTATTAACAATTACTTTTCTTCATAACAGCTAAAAATAGCCAGAGAGTCATTTTAGCGAAAGGGGGTGTATTGACCCCTTTAGTACCTTCATCAGCTATATTCACAGTCAGTCAAAGTATAATTTATTTTGTGTTGGTTTGTCACTAATTTTCTTTGTATGTGAGTTTGTTTCAATTACATATATTTTACAGTAGTATGATTTAAGAGTAGCTGAGATCTTGGATGATGTAGAGAAAACAGTGCTAGAAGGTCGGGGTAAGGCTCTGACCCCCTTTAAACTATCAATCAAACACAATTTACACCAATAAACCAGGTCTTTACTATATTTAACATAAAAACATAAGCTACAACTTTCTAACACCCTGAAAAACTAGTACGACAGAGCTTGAGATATGGTCCTGTCCAGTTTTTGTAATGTTTATTCTTTACAGAGTTTAAATTGTAGTGTGGGTTAATAAGTACCAACAAATCTCAAGATATTACATTTTAAAGTATAACAGCTGTCTTGATACTTACCCATAGTACAGGGTTTAGGTTTTGGTAAGATGTAGTTGAGGTTAACAGGTATGTACATTACAAGTTTCATGTAAACCGGCCCTGCCGTTCTCAATAAATTACATTTCAAAGTATAGCTCCTGCAATTGTTTTGATACTTGCCCGCAGTACAGGGTTTAGGTTTTCGTAAGACGTATCGGAGGTTAACAAGTACATACATACCAAGTTTATTGAGAATCAGCCAAGCCATTCTCAAAATATTACGTTTTAAAGTTTTACACCCACCATCATCCCTTAAACAACCCTTTCCTACCCTCCAACAAAATTGAAAGTTAGAGGAGGTTAACAAGTACCCGCATACCAAGTTTCATTAAAATAAGCCCAACGGTTCTTAAAATATTGATTTTTAAAGTATGGCTCCTTCAATTATTTTGATACTTTCCCGCGGTAAAGGGTTTAGGTTTTTGTAACATGTAGCGGAGGTTAACAGGTACCCACATACCAAATTTCATTCATATCGGCCCAGCCGTTCTTGAGATATTTAATTTTGAAAATTTGCCCCTTCATTTTTTGAGATGCAACCCGCAACATTTTGGTTAATATTTTTCATTTGGGTAGGTATCCCCCGCGGGCGCCTACACTACGTAGTAGGCGAAATCTGTTATCAGAATCGCTCTAGGACTTACCGTTTTCGAGATATTAGCGATTTTAGGATAATCAGACTCAAAAAAGAGAAGAAGAAGAAGGAAAAAGAGAGAAGCAGTGGCACGGAGTGGTGAGGGGGAGAGGGGAAGGTGAGGGGAGTAACATAGCATGCAGAAGAAGAAGAAATAAATGAGAGGATGGCTGAGGGGGAGCGGGGAGGGGGAAGGTGAGGGGAGAGTGGAAGAAGAACACGCAAGTGCTAACAGAAGTGATCAGTAGTCCACGCAGTCTTTAAGCGCTAACATGGTTTTCTTATGGTAAAACGTGTAGCCAACCTAAAAGGATTGCAAAACAAAAAACATGACCTACATACCAGTGGTACCAACTTAAGAAAACAAAATACCTGTTGGCTACTTACGTCACGCTAACGTGACCAACCGAAAATTACGTCACGCTAACGTGACCAAGCATGGGTAGTGTTGCCAACCCAACACTTCCCAACAAATGAACATATATAAAAGAACAAAACATGTTAGCCTTCATCTCCTGCGTCTCCTACTGATCACTTCTGTTAGCACTTGCGTGTTCTTCTTCCTCTCTCCCCTCACCTTCCCCCTCCCCGCTCCCCCTCAGCCATCCTCTCATTTATTTCTTCTTCTTCTGCATGCTATGTTACTCCCCTCACCTTCCCCTCTCCCCCTCACCACTCCGTGCCACTGCTTCTCTCTTTTTCCTTCTTCTTCTTCTCTTTTTTGAGTCTGATTATCCTAAAATCGCTAATATCTCGAAAACGGTAAGTCCTAGAGCGATTCTGATAACAGATTTCGCCGACCACGTGGTGTAGGCGCCCGCGGGAGATACCTACCCAAATGACAAATATTAACCAAAATGTTGTGGGTTGCATCTCAAAAAATGAAGGGGCAAATTTTTAAAATTAAATATCTCAAGAACGGCTGGGCCGATATGAATGAAATTTGGTATGTGGGTACCTGTTAACCTCCGCTACATGTTACAAAAACCTAAACCCTTTACCGCGGGAAAGTATCAAATAATTGAAGGAGCCATACTTTAAAAATCAATATCTTAAGAACCGTTGGGCTTATTTTAATGAAACTTGGTATGCGGGTACTTGTTAACCTCCTCTAACTTTCAATTTTGTTGGAGGGTAGGAAAGGGTTGTTTAAGGGATGATGGTGGGTGTAAAACTTTAAAACGTAATATTTTGAGAATGGCTTGGCTGATTCTCAATAAACTTGGTATGTATGTACTTGTTAACCTCCGATACGTCTTACGAAAACCTAAACCCTGTACTGCGGGCAAGTATCAAAACAATTGCAGGAGCTATACTTTGAAATGTAATTTATTGAGAACGGCAGGGCCGGTTTACATGAAACTTGTAATGTACATACCTGTTAACCTCAACTACATCTTACCAAAACCTAAACCCTGTACTATGGGTAAGTATCAAGACAGCTGTTATACTTTAAAATGTAATATCTTGAGATTTGTTGGTACTTATTAACCCACACTACAATTTAAACTCTGTAAAGAATAAACATTACAAAAACTGGACAGGACCATATCTCAAGCTCTGTCGTACTAGTTTTTCAGGGTGTTAGAAAGTTGTAGCTTATGTTTTTATGTTAAATATAGTAAAGACCTGGTTTATTGGTGTAAATTGTGTTTGATTGATAGTTTAAAGGGGGTCAGAGCCTTACCCCGACCTTCTAGCACTGTTTTCTCTACATCATCCAAGATCTCAGCTACTCTTAAATCATACTACTGTAAAATATATGTAATTGAAACAAACTCACATACAAAGAAAATTAGTGACAAACCAACACAAAATAAATTATACTTTGACTGACTGTGAATATAGCTGATGAAGGTACTAAAGGGGTCAATACACCCCCTTTCGCTAAAATGACTCTCTGGCTATTTTTAGCTGTTATGAAGAAAAGTAATTGTTAATAAAGTATGTTGACTTTTACCTGTTATTTAGGAGCATCAAGCTTTATCTGGGTTTTAGCTGTTATTTAGGGACATTGTCTTGAGGCATTGGGGGATTAACTGGATTTTAGCTTCATGAGTGGATAATTGTAGCTGTTGTGTATGCCTGTAAATTAAGTGTTACTAACGAATTACTTTGGGAAACTTTCTATGCATTTAATTGTTTAGAAATCTCAAAGTACTATTAACAGTAACTTAAAGGAGAGAAGAGGCTTGTAAACACTACAACAGGACAATGCACTACAAACACTACAATGGACAGGCAAGAAAACTATACCCGCACTCCATGGGTTTGGAATTGGGACTCTCTTTTAATAAAATAAACTGAAGGTATTTTGGTTACATTTTGTACCCCAACTGTTAAGGAAAGTATAAATATAAACCCGTCGCAGCAAACCTGCATACTCAGCGAATTTCCAATGGAGATATAAATGTCTTAATACTACATAAAGCCACTTACCAAGTTTCATAAAAATATATTCACAAATAAGCGATATATACAATTTTAATTATTCTCCATAAGAATAAAATTGGGGCTGAGTACGCAGGTTTGCTGCAACAAGGAACACAAAAAATGGGTTTTTATGCTAATGTCAATATAACTCAACTAGGTGAAGTCGTATACCAGTTTTTATTCATTTATGTTCATAATTAAGGGAGACAGAGCATTTAATTATTATCCATAAGAATAACATGGGGGCTGAGTACGCAGGTTTGCTGCTACGGGAGAATTATGCAAAAACAATTTTTTGGAGCAAATATCAATAGACCTCAACGATATGAAGCTGTATACCAAGTTTCGTCAGTATACGTTCATAAATAAGCGAGATAAAAAAATTGTCTTTTCCTCCATAAGAATAACATTAGACAACGTACTGTGTTTAGCACTTTCAATATCTCGGTAACCAATTGACGTAGAGGAATGATCGAAATACCAAATTGTGTGTTTTTTTAAGCTGAATCGAATGGTCAAAACTAAAATTTGACTTTTTCCAAAATTATATGTAAAAAATTCAAAAAACCCATTTTTGGGGTACAAAACCCCCCCAAAATACCCCTTCGGATAGGTCGATCTGTCTGGTTTTCGAACTTAAAGTCATAAATGCTGCTTTACATATATATACCAAATTTCGTCAAAATTGGATCATTTTTACGAGAGTTATCGTGCTCACGGACACATATATATATATATATATATATATATATATATATATATATATATATATCTATATATATATATATATATATACAGTATCGAACGAATGGTATTTTTGGGGTCTGGGGACCTCAAAACGAAAAGTTATCATGGTCCCGGGCCTAGGTCTTACCATGCCGACTACGGTAATAGCTTCTTCCCTATAGGGGAAATTCGCTAAAACCAGCAAGGGTGAGCAATTCCTGCACCTTTTTTATAACATTACTATGGTATGGCAGGTTATTGTATGGTACAGTATGGTGTGGTATTGTATTGTATGGTATGGTGTTGATATTGTATTGTATGGTAGGGTAGAATATGGTATTGGGAGGTATGGTATGGTAGGGTATGGTATGATGGGGTATTGGTTTGGTATGTCATGTTATTGTATGGTATTTGGGTGGGGTGTAAGGATATGGTGACTTTGGTAGGGGTATTGGTATTGTGGCTTTGGTATAGGATGTTATGGTTTTGGTGAGGTATGGTAGGGTATGGTATGGTGTGGTAAGGGTATTGTATTGTATGGTATGGTATGATAGGGCATTGGGAGGTATGGTAGGGTAGAATATGGTATTGGGAGGAATGGAATAATAATTATTTTATTATTTTACTTATTTTTTGTTTTTGTTTTTTCAACAGGGGTAAAAAGAGGCAACAGTGATTTTTTCCCTGTACGAATGAATTTTTTAATTTATAATTATTTGTATACGTTTCTTATCACATTCGGGATGACGTCCCAATCTTAAAGCAATTAGAGTTAGTTTGTTCATTCCCTACAAATATGTTTTAAAAGTATACATTCAAATATTATAAGTATTAAATCTCATTTTGCTAGTTCATTTATTTTATCTATGAAGTGAATATTATTTTATTTTTGCATCATGATGCACGTTATTTTTATAGGGCATTTTAATAGGTTATTGTATATATGATTTTAGGCTATTCAAAATATAATTTTTTTTTGCTATTAGTAGGCCTACTTAACATTACTTACAGGAATTATGGTCCATTGTACTTAAGCTTGTAGAATTTGTTTTTATTTATTTATTTATTTATTTTTTTATTATTTTTTTTTTTTGTTCACATCACTTATACATAGTCAATTTAAATTGCTAGTTTCAATAATACTCATTTATATGACTAATTTTAATTTACTTTTTGTGTCAAGGAGTGACATTAGGCACTTTGGTTTGAATTTGGGCCTGGGCTGACAGCGGGCGCTTTGGATGGTATATGCGCGAGGATGATGAAGAAAATATATTTGTTCAAAATTTAAGCTGCTTAGAATTAAATTCATTACCTCATTTTTCTGAATTTTTTAAACGGAATGTTGGTAGCAGCAGCATTAGTGTTTTTCACTCAAATATTCGTAGCTATAGAAAAAATGTTGATGAATTGTTTGTGTATTTAAACGAATTTATTTCCAATGTTGACATAATTGTCTTGACTGAGTGTTGGCTGTCCGGTGGGGAGGGGGTGGCTGCCTTGGAGGGGTTCGACCTTTTTTACACTGTGACTCACCGCAACCAGAATGACGGGGTCATTGTTTATATCAACAAACGTTTTTTTGCCACTGCCACTGAAATCACTGTTGGGGACGTTTATGGCATTGCATTACGGTTTTCAATTTTTAATAAATGTTTTGACCTTCTTGCTGTTTACAAGACATTTGACTGTAACGCTGACAATTTTGTGAATGAACTTGAAGTGTTGTTAAATAATATGAATAAGGATCGTAAGTGCATCTTTCTTGGAGACCTTAATATTGATTTATTTAACAATGACTTGCTGACTGATAGATACTTGAACTGTTTGATTGGGGCTGGATTTTCACAGTGCATTGACAAACCGACGAGGGTGACTCAAAATACTAGCACTTGCTTGGATCACATATTTATTAAATATGACGACTTGGAGAATGTTAAATCAGCTGTGTTCCAGACCAATGTGACAGACCATTACAGCACTGGCATCACTATCACTTGTTCCATACCGAACCATCGCGCCTCCCACACAGACACGCCGCCACGCACCTACCTGGACCACGCACTACTATCTCACTACCTCACACATTCCAACTGGGAACCGATTATCGCCTGCCACGACGATGTTAACTTCTGTTCCGAACATTTCACTAGGATAGTTTCCAATTCCGTTGTAGCTGCTAGTAAATCAGTTGCTATAAATAATAGTTCAAGATTAAAGAAACTTAAACCATGGATAACAACTGAGTTAGTACGGAGGATAAGAGTTAGAGATAAATTAAGTAAACAAATCAAGAAACAACCGTTTAATTTTGAGCTCAACAACTTTTACCGAGATTTTAAGAATACTTTAAATAGATCCTTAAAGCAAACAAAAATAATCTATTTCCGGAATAAATTAAACAAAGCCAGCAACAATCCGAAAAAGTTCTGGGGTCTAATTAATGAAATTGCGGGGAGAGTTTGTAAAAATGAGCCATTTCCTATTAACAAGTTTATTCCAGACGGCGGCATAACCCCAGACGATTGTAAAAGAGTAGCTAATGATTTTAATACGTTTTTCTCTTCTGTAGGTGCTAACCTAGCGAGTGCTATCGATGCGAATGGGGACCCAGTTGTGAATGACAGTGACTTTACACAAAACTCTTCTTTTTCGCTTAGAACTGTAACTGAAACTGAACTCAAACGCTACGTTCACAGCTTACGTGGTGGGTCTGCGCCTGGCTGCGATGGTATTTCGGCCGAAGTTCTCAAAACTAACTTCCCTTTGATTTGTAAACCATTATTGCACATAATTAACCTGAGCATTGCATCTGGCACATTCCCTGACTGTTTTAAACTAGCCAAAATCTTTCCTCTTTACAAATCAAACGAAATGTCTAACATGAACAATTTTAGACCGATATCTCTTTTGAGCGTTTTCCCTAAAGTCATTGAGAAAATAGTTAAAGATCAATTAGTCTCATACCTTCAGGCAAACAACATTTTAACTAATTGTCAGTACGGGTTTCGTTCGGATAAAAATATTTCAGATGCATTGTTTGACATTAATAGGGACTTAAATTATGCAATTTCTGGTAACGAACGTCCAATTTTAATTTTTTTAGATTTAAAAAAAGCTTTTGATTCAGTAGATCGCTCTAAACTTTTTTATAAATTAGAGGCAATAAGTGTTAAGGGCAATGCCCTTGCATGGTTCAAAAGTTATCTTTCAAATAGATCGCAGTTTGTTTCAATTTTCAATACAAACAGTGACATCAAGCCTGTAGATTACGGTGTGGTCCAAGGCAGTACTCTCGGGCCTGTTTTATTTTTAATTTACATAAATAATATTTCAAAACTGAACCTTTTTGGTAAGCTTTTTTTATTTGCGGATGACAGTTTAATTTTCCTCAAAGGGAAGACTTGGCCCGAGGTACGTGATAAAGCTATGCACGACCTCATGGTAACGAAAAGGTGGCTTGACCAAAATATCCTCTCTTTAAATACTTCAAAAACTAAGTTCATGCCCATCTCCCTTAGTAAAATGTCAGACTATAGTTTGCAGGATCTTATAATACATACTTGCGGGAATTATAATAACCTAATTTGTTCTTGTGAATCAATTGAAAGGGTTGAGTCATATAAATATTTAGGTGTATTTTTTGATAAACGTCTTAAGTGGTCGAGTCATATACAATTTGTAAACGCTAAAATTAGGAAATTCATTTTTGCCTTTAGACAGTTAAATTACTTTCTCAATGATCATGAAATAAAAATGGTTTACTATGCATATGTACAATCGCTCTTATCGTTTGGGATTCTAGTCTGGGGTGGATGTTTTAAAAGTATTCTGGAACCACTGAGTATTACGCAAAAGTTTATTTTAAAAATAGGTTTTGGAAAATGTAAACGATACCCGACTGACGCACTGTTTCGAGAAACTTCCGTTTTAACTATCAGACAACTTTTTATAAAAAACGTTTTAATTCATATTTTTAAGAATCACAACGATCTTTTTCTTCAAATTTCTCACTCACATAACACCAGGTATGCATCTAGAGTTGGAATTGCTTCGTTACAAATTTATAAAACATTTTCTACAACTAACGCATTTTTCATTTCTCATGTCGTGTACCGTAATTTATGTAATCATTTTCAAGACCTGGATTTATTTAATTCCCCTTCCATAAATATATTCAAAAGACGTGTTAATGAATGGTTGCTCAGGTTGGGAATAGACGAGGCCGAGTCTATTATTGCAGCAGATTACAGGCGGCACTGAACTGACCCTTGTACCCTTGCCGCCCGTCACCACTTCACCACTGATCTACCCCCCCCCTCCACAAGCCCCACCCCCTGCCCCTCGCCATCATGCAGGGACATTTTCAGCTGCTGCCAGCTTGTTTGTTTTGTTTTGTTTTGCTATATTTTGTTTTTCCTTACTTCATTTCAATTATCATTAGGTCATTTTTACTTTTTGGACACAACTCAGAGCAGACGCACAGGCCTTAGCGCCTATGTCAGCTTATTCCTAAGACCGTAAATGCATTTGTTTATATCAATTAAGGTTATTTTATAATTTTTCTTAGCTCAAAGTTTTCTTTTATTAAAAAATAACAAAAAACTTAATAATGTTATTTATATATATATATATATTTTTTTTGTGAGTGTTTTGTTTATTATATATATGTGCTGTACGATTTTGTATTTGTTACTATTATTGTTCTTGTTTTTCTGGAATAAATTCATTCATTCATTCATTCATTCATTCATTCATTCATGGTAGGGTAGGGTATGGCAGGGTAATGGTATGGTATGGGATTTGATGGTTTGATATGGTGTGGGTGTTGGGAGCTATGGTAGGGTATTGATATTGTATGGTATGGTATGACATGGTAGGGTATTGGGAGGCATGGTTGGGTGTGGTATGTCATGTTATTGTATGGTATTTGGGTGGGGTGCTAGGATATGGTGACTTTGGTATAGGATGTTTTGGCTTTGGTGAGGTATGGTAGGGTAGGGTATGTTATTGTATGGTATTTGGGTGGGGTGTTAGGATATGGTGACTTTAGTATAGGATGTTTTGGCTTTGGTGAGGTATGGTAGGGTAGGGTATGGTATGGTATGGTATTGTATGGTATGGTATGATAGGGTGTGGTAATGGTATTACTTTCAAACCCCACCGTAATGGTGGAGTTAGATTTTTCCTATTAATTTGGTCAGTATAACTACATTTCCTGCACCCCTTTAATAAAAATTACATTTGTAGATGGTCTATGGGATAGACCTATCTACATGCATGGCCCGCTGATTATGAATTAAAACTACTGTGTAAAAAGAGACAGTAGGGTATTTTGTAAAGTTAAAAAGGTACAGAGATTACACATTTTAGAGTTCAAATGTGACTTTTTGGTGTAATTAGTTGCTTTAAAAACTCTACGTTGAGGAATATTTGGAATTTTATACTTATGATAGCAGGATTATTTTGGAAAACCTATAATAACTTAAAGGAGAGAATACTAGGAGAACACTAGCAGAAATGGACAGGCAAGAAAGCTAACCCCAATGAAATAATTTTGAACGCTCGCGTTTCCACACCACGGTAAGCCTTTAGGCTAGGCCGTAGGAGCGTCGGCGCGTTCTTTTTGGTTACCCAGAGCTTCCCCTGGAGGCCTAACCTCTGGGGTGAGAGGCCCCAACCATCGCCTCTCACTGTAGTAGCCACTCCATAACAAAATGCTACCTCCTTTTTATATATTTTTTGTATTCTCTGTCAATCCGTTCATTGTGTATGAGGAAGGCGGTCATTTACTAAGACAAAGTCCGTTCATTTTAACACCTTTAAACTCTACATTTACTAAGATAAACAGAGAATGTTTAGTAAAGTCATGGCCCCTCCACCGCCATGACTCGTGGAGACCTTCCAAAAACAAAATGGTTGTCTCCTCCGTTTATTTTTTTTGTATTTTACTTTTATACTTTTTTACAAGTCCCACCGTACGGACTGTTCCAATGAGTAGCCAGGGTGTTGGCCAGGCTCCTCAATGTACAAAGTCCTTCATTCACACCGGGTTTTTTGAAGGAGTAGCTGGGGTGTTAGCCCGGCGCCTCAATCTACTAAACCCTTCATCACACATTCAGGTTTACGGGGCTTTTTGTCACCCACGCCAGTGACCTTCATTCAGGTTTACGGGGCTTTTCGTCACCCGCGCCAGTGACCTTCATTCACACACACACACACACACATACAGTGGGAACTTGTGATTTTAAAGAAAAACTACATTTAAAGTGAACTTTCATCTTTCATATTTGTGTAAGTAAGGTAAAACTTCTCCGGCAACAGACTTCTTACTAACAGTCTTGCTTCAGGAGTACTTGACTTCAACATCAAAGAACACAATCCGGCTTCATTTATAAAAACCGTTGTTTTCTCAATCGGTCCAACGCCCTGTTTTTGAGCGTCGGAAAAACTTCCAACAGTTAATTTATCACTGCTATCTACATGTTTCCGAACTGCACTCCAGCCATTAACATGCTTTAGAGCAGTAGCTACGTCTCTAGCTTTAAACCACGGCTTTCCTTCACTATCAAACAGAACCAATACCGGTTTGTTATTGAATGTATAGAACTTGGCAGCCATGTCACAATTTACTCAATAGTACAGGCAAAAGGAGCGCAGAAGAACGTCTGATCAGTACTGCGTCTTGAAGCAGAATGATGAACTGTACTAGTGGCACGTGGTATATACAGGATTAACATTGCTCCGTAAGGAAAGGTGCTACCTTTATCGAAGGTAGCAACACGGAATTGAGACAAGTGTTACTTCAAGACGTAAAACACCAGATAGTTTCTCAACGTTACAAAATATGTTTTCAAAGTGATCATCAAAGACTGTTGGTGTTAGATTCCCTAAAGGAAAGAATGGTATATTACCTGAGATATCACCGTACTTTATTGATACTCCAATGTAGGTGTTTGATGAGGAGTTCTCCGTTATTTTATCTACTATATACTCCGAAAACACTAAAGGCCATTCCGATACGTTTATTGGCCCAGTAAGAAAGAACTCATACTCTGAGGATTTAAGGCGAAACTTTGAATTTTCATTTAACTTCCTTTTAGATATAAACTTCAAAAACACCCCTTGAATAGGGAGTGTAATATTTTCATCAGACATTCTACAAGAAGAGACAAACAAGATAAAACAGTAACAGACACAGACACGTCCGTTCACTACCGCGTCTCAGAACAGAATGAGTTAATAGAGCTGATGTTTAGAGGTATATACGCTCAGTACCCGTGTGAGTGACAAATCCATTAAGCAACTCTTTGTTTCTTAAAGCCGAAAGGCAGGGTGTCGTGATCATCATTAAATCTTCTCTTTGGCCCTGTAATTTTAAACTTTTTAATTTCACTTACTGTAACGACTTCTCGTCTCTTTGTTCTCCTGATTCTGTTTTCTTCAATTTCTAAAATTTCAGCAGCTTCACTAAGGACCATCTTTTTTAACTGTTCAAAATTTAATGTTTCGGAAGTCTTCATATTGAGGGTGAGGCCCTTGATTTTACACACAGTTTCTAGCTTTTCCTTTTTGGCTGACCAGACAAGGTATGCGTAGGTCTTTGGTCCCCCAGAAACAAACTCTAAGATATAAGAGCCGGGCCCGTACTCACTTGCCAATTCGTCCGTAATTTCCCCGAGGTAATCTCCCGTAGGGACTCTGTACAATCCTTCCCTGTATAGATAAATACACGAGTCCGTGTCATAGTAAAGGACTTGACCTCCAAGGGCATCTAGATGTTCATACAGTTTAAGCCTGGCATGAGCAGTGGTGTAGGCCGCAATTACAACATTTACAGTTTTTAGAGCCTCACCGGCATCATCAACATTCTGCCAATTAACTAATAAAACCTCTTGGTTAATTACTTCAACAAACTTTACTTCCTTTCCTGGTTGAGTTAACGAGTTGAATAATTCTTTAGAGTCTCTCACGATTGTAGTTTTTGTCATGTTTTCTCGTTGACCGAACTTGCCCCAGAATGAATTTAACATTAATTTAGCTACTGACCTGAGTCCTCCATTTTTAGCAATTTTGTCTTTCTCCATCTGAATACCCTCACGCTCAAAGAAATCAGAAACATACTTGTCTTTATCTTCCTCTGTTTTACACCAGCTAGGATAGCCTGAGGCTTCCTGCTTTACTTTCAAGAATTTATTAATAAAATCGGTAAAAAGCCCATCTTTCTCGTATGTGGCGACTTCATACTCCCACAACTCATACATGTCCAAGATCACATAGCCTTTTTCTACAGCTTTTCTAATTTCATCCATAGTCCATGTTCCTACCATTGCCCTTTCCTCACTATCATGAAAACATTCCCCTTGGTTTAAAGTCTCACCGCAAGTTCTACACAAAACAAACATCAATTTATTATTCATTTTAGTGGGGAGTACGGGATGGTACAGGTTGTAAGGAGGTAGAATTTTGCATTTCAACAAGCCCTCTACTTCAAGGCCTCTCTCTCGGCACTCATTTCCAACGTAAACAGTAGGATGACCAACGGGATACTTACAATATTTATTCACAAACGGATAAAGGGAACAGACATCGACATACTGTATCGTTTCTCCCTCTTCACATTTACAATACGTTTTAGTATTACCCGTTCTACCTCCAAAGAAGGAATCCCTAGGATTAAGTGGAAGTGTGTTTAGAATGGATAGTTTGTTCAAGTGATTTAGTTTTTTGTCTTTCTTCAAAGCTCTAAACTCACACTCCCACATCTCTACAACTTCATAGCTATTAAATTTTGCCATTTTGGACTTGGTTCTCTCGTAACGGAGATGCAAACTGTCTGAGGGATCCTCCGGCAGAGGTTCTTCTCTGCTATATTGATAACATTTTGGACACCCGTGCCAATAACACCCGTGAAACTCGTAAATTCGTTCCCCGTCAAACCCGTCAACTTTTAGTCCATTAATTTTAGCTTCTCTGCCCCGGCCCGCATGTTGAATCTTTACTCCACGTTTCTCCTCCTCCCATGTTAACCACTGTAAAGCAACAGCTGAATGATTGTCTGCAAGTCGGTACCCTGATTTTGGTATTAGTCCAATAGTATTTTCTTTTAAGAAGTTACGGCGGAAGGCCAAGTTACATGCACTGGCAATTGTTATAGCCTCGAGAAAAGGATCTACGTTACACTCTTGAAGAAGTAAGGCTCTAAATTTAATACATGCCTGAGCTAAAATCTCCACGTCTGAAATACAGTACTCCAAGATTTCCTTCTTAAAATCAAACACGTAGTCTTCAGCGACTCGTTCGTCATACCATTCTTCAAAGGCCTTGTGTGGTTTCTCAAACATTGATTCCGGACAGTAGTATTTTTGTCGGGCATAGGGCCTACATAATCTTGGTTCGCTAGAGTGTTGAAGAGGTGGGGAAAATAGCCCTTCTTTTTCTCGGGAGGCAGGTCAAAGGCTTTAGGGAGTGCAGAGAGGGCCATGGGAAAATAGCTCAGTGAGTCCACAAACCTTACGTTGGCTACTTCGATCAAAATAGCTTTAGTTCCCCGAGGAGTTATTTTTGGTGTAAATTTAGTTTCTTCCATAATATACTGTAGTATGAATTGGAAATCAAAACCTTGCCCGTTGTGGGCAATTACACAGACATCTTTAAATTTTTTTCGAATTCCCATGATATAGTCCATGAAGTGTTTTACCGGTTCTTTTTCAAATACCCTTTGTCGTTCCGAGCAGGTTTCACACTCACCCCCATTAATACATTTAAAGCAGTACTGTTGTGATACACACAAGTTTACTTTATGAACTTTTTTATCAGGGTCAGAGGGGAGAGACTCATCCTGCCTTGTTTCCAAGTCAAAGAAAATAAACAAAAAATCACGGGCTTTCGGTGTTCTCCTATCTACCCTCATGAAACACTGATGTGTCGGGTCTTTGAACGCTTCGCAGGGTTTACAGTAAACTTCTCCGCATACATGAGCTGTCTTACGTCTTTTTGGATAAATCATTTTCTTACAGTCACGGCAGAGTTTTACAGTTTTACAAATTTGCCCTTGATGAGCTACTAAACACCGCTCATTTTTGAAGGAGCGGTTGCAAAAACGGCATGTGATGCCACCGTGTTCTAGTTTACAGGGCGGGGAGATGGTATGACAGGACGAGCATCTGTTAGAGCACCGATGCTCATGTCTGTTGCTGTAGGGGATATGACAGGCTTCACAAAAGAAATTGCAAACGAATGCAGCAGTTAAGTTTGTAATTACATTATAATGACCGTTGTGAAAAAGAAGGTTAATTTTTAATTTAGCGTCTTCATTACCTCCTTCAAAGTAAACATCCCGGCCTTTTTTGTCGTAGTTGTAGACGGTAATTTTGTATTTTTTAAGATGGGACTGGAATTTTTCAAGCTCAGGGATTCCTGCACCCTCCTCGGGCATTTCTACACGGGCTTTTGCTATGAGCTTATTAGCTCTAAAAGTTTGTCTTTTACCTTTGTCTTTTCGAATAGCGTAGATCTGAGGATCATTTTTCGCATACGCTTTGCCTACTACCAACGCTCTAGCCAAACATAAATTGTCTTTATTATTAATTACTACAATTCCCCGTCTCGCTTTAGATTCTTCATCAAAGGTATTGTAAAAGTCGGGTCTTGCCCTTCCTTTACCTACTGGGACGTTAATCCTTGTAACATCAACTCTAAACGTGTCACTAGAGGTTATAGATTGCGCATTGCTTTGAATTATGCCCCCGAAAATATCCCAGAGAACATCACCGCTAACTTCAGAGACCGGTCTCAACGATACGTATCCCGGTTCAGCACTTTTTAAATTTATAGACTGTAATTTAAACCCTAGATAATCAGTGGGTGCAACGTTGGCTTTGGATGTCTCTACAATTTGATTAAAACCTTTACGAATCCAATCAAACTCAGAGATACCTTTGGGAGGTTTAGTGAATTTGAAAACAGTGTTAGTCCCGTAAAGTCTAAAGTGATTAACGTAGGTTTCATCTTTACTAATTAAATTTACCGGGTTTTGAGGGTCTTTTTTAGAAACATCCATCCTTCAACAGAGAATTGAATACTGAAAACAAGCTAAACTGTGTTAACGCTTAAAACAGCAAGTACCCCGAACAGAGTCAAACTCACACGGATATAACTGAATTACGCAGAATCAATAATAATCTGTGCAAGAGAACACTTACGCAAGAGCAGCACAAAACACGTCTGATCAGCGTCACGACTGAAATCAGACTGAAGAACTAGAGCTTGTTGCAAGATATATATATAGAGAGTGGACCTGTTACTTTTTCACTGTTTGATCTACTGAAACTGATACTTTTGGACCTGTTACCCTGAAAACTGTGGGAATGGGAATGGGTAGTGTTGGACCTGTTACTTTATTGGAACGGTTACTTTTTGGAACTGTTACTTTGTGGCAGTCTTCATCGATATTAAATGAACAAGATATATGATGTAACTGTAACACTTGGAACTGATACTTTAAAGTCACCGATCAGGTTCTCTAAAAGAACAGGTACAGAGGATCTACAAAAGAGCACAGTACCTCTGTATTACTACGCAAGTCAGAAAAACACTAACACACAGACTACGCAAGTCAAGCCAGAACTACAGGTTAACTCTAATGAAGGTAGCAAACACCACTCTAACCAAAACTGCATTAAAGAAAAGTGAGATTACTGTTAAGCAGCACATACAAACACAACACTACTCTTGACACAAGGATGTGAGGTTAGGAAAAGTGAGGTTATGTTAGTCAATACATACAAAAACTGCTCCAACCAAAACTGCATAAAATAACAATAATAGAAAGTGAGGTTGCTGAGGCGAATTTACTGTACAAAAGAACCAGGGCCAAAAATCAGGTTACTGTTATGTTAGTCAACACAACACTACTTTAGCCACGAGGAAGTGGGGGTATGTTTACTTTCTTTACTGTAAACTACCAAATCAAACAATTAAAATATAAACACAACACTAATTCAGCCAAGACAATAAAATGAAGTACAACATGCACGTAAAATTAATATAATACAGTAAGGTTATACATTTTGGAGTGTAATGGGTGAGGTTAGAAAAAGTAGGTTACTTTAGCAGGTCAGATAATGCTGAAAATCACAGGACACGCAAGATTACTATAATACAAAGTGAGGTTATGTTAAATACAAATTAAAAGTGAGGTTATGTTATATTAGGTTATGGTAAGAAAATTTTTGAGATTGAGGTTATGTTAGTCAGCATATACAAGTACGTCACTACCAAGTAAAACAAAATGGTGAAGTTACTTAATAAAGAACAGGGACAGAAAGTGATATTACTGTCAGTCAACACATACAAGTACGACACAACTCTTGACACAAGGAAGTGGGATTACTGTTACCGGCATGTTAGTCAGCACATACAAACACTAATCTAGCCAAATCAAACAATTAAATACAACACACAAAACTACTCTTACAAGAAAATAAGGCTTTTGTGACTCTCAAAGGTTACTGTTATGTTAGTCAACACATACAAACACAACACTACCAAGTAAAACAAAAATGGTGAAGTTACTGTATAAAAGAACAAGGAGGTGAGGTTATGGTAACTCTCAAAGGTTACAGATGTAAGGTTATGTCAGTCAATAAATACAAGTACGACACAACTCTTGACATAAGAAACTGAGGTTACTGGGTGTGAGGTTATGTTAGTCAACACAACACTACTTTAGCCAGAACAAACAAGAAACTGATGTTATTGTACACTAGCAAGTCAGATAACGCTAAAATCACACGACACGCAAGATTACTATAATAAAAGTGAGGTTATGTTAAATCAAAATTAAAAGTGAGGTTAGAAAAAGTGAAGCCGCTATGGGAAGCAAACGCTCAAGTTTAATCTTTGCAAAACGCAACGAACGGAGAGACACGTCCGATCGCAACGGGAGCAGGGAGCAAAGAGAGAGAGAAAATGCGCGACAATGTAGCAGGTATTGTGGTGGGGGTTATGTCTCTTTCAATCACAGAGCCCACAGGTAACAACTAGTTACAACGAGTTTGCTGACAGAGACTATGTTGAGGATGTTGTGGTTGGATGTACAGAAGGTTAGATGATTAACAGCAGAAGGACACGAGGGTCAGATAATTACCACAGAAGGCTAGATGATTAACAACAGAAGGACATGTGGGTTAAATAATTACCACAGATGGCTAAATGATTAACAACGGAAGGACACAAGGGTCAAATAATTACCACTGAAGGCTAGATGATTAACAACAGAAGGACGCGAATCAACATACCAGCCAGTCGGGTTACTTAAAGTGTTACGACTCGTCAGCTACAGTACGCTGAGAGAACAGGAGCTGTAGTTAGATACACAGAAGGAGACAGAAGGACGCGTGGGTTAAATAATTACCAAAATTTTAGATAATTAACCATAGAGAGATGCAAAAGATAAATAATCAACCACATAGGGTAGTAAAAGAGCCACAGAGGGAGGCGATTACACCCTAATTCCATTCCTCATAAGAGCCCATGTTATTCTATTCTCCGTAAGAGTCCATGTTATTCTATTCTCCATAAGAGTCCATGTTATTCTATTCTCCATAAGACCCTATGTTGGACCCCAAGCGCGCGGCATGACTACTCTTGTCCAATTTAAATATATCGTTGGCCTTATCATTATTTTCCAAGGAAACGGCGCAAAGGGGGATAGGCTGCTTGTTTTTGTTTAGTAGACGAACAACTTTGTGAACCGGAAAACCGCTTGACGTAAGTTCGGTTGTTATTTCTTCTTCAGACAGAGAGCAGGGAACGTTCCTAATTATCGCTTCGAGTTTCTTATCATACCAGGTTTGAAAAGTGTGGTATTTGACATTTGATTGATCGTAGAAAGCAGTTAGTTTTCGGAAGTCATCGATAGTTTGTAGATTTACTTTCAAGGAGCGCCCTTTCAATTCTGTGGAAAACTCGTTTTTAACATTTTGCTGGATGTCTTTGACTATTTCCTGATGATTGTTCACATCGTGAATAAATATTGGGGGAAGTTTCTCTTGCTTAGGGACATTGATAGAGCTGCTCTCATCCATGTCATCGTTGATAGGTTCCACGTTAGCCGTTGACGCGTAGCTATGCTCGGATAGATATTGATATTTATTCTGCTGACAAAGTTGATGAGCATCAAGAACATACCTCCTTGGTTGAACAACACGACTGGTAGCTATCTTTTTCTTATTTGGTGTCACAAATTCATTTTCAGACCCGCAATGGCTGGGTAGCATGGTTCCGCTGGATACTTGTTGACTGTTACGTTTTAGAGATGTCATTTGACGTAAAGTGCGAGGGTTATGTTTATGTTTGAACATCGAAGTTTTAACACATTTCACAATGATGATACAGGTTAAAAGTCAAATGAAACTGTACAATTAAACAAGGGGTGTTAAAAGAGTCTAAATCACACAAAATAGAATTAAAACAAAACGAAAAACACTCTTAGAAAATGTAAATTAGTAGCAGTAAAAATCAGCTTTCCTTTCTAAACAAACCTCTTTGTTTATCTGTCAAAGTAATACTCATGTTGTTTATGATTATTAACATGTGGTTTACTGAGAGCAGAGATTAAAAGATTTGAGTGAATATTACATATATAGAGTAGTAAAATAAATCAAAGGGACATTGAGCTATAAATAAAAACTGGAGGTACCTTAAAAATGTAGAAGAGGTAAATGAGTTATACAAATATACAAATCTGATTATCAGTTGGGGGAAGTGGTGAAATATTACTCTAAGTCATCTAAACAAACTGACTGGCCTTCCCCCGAGCAAAGCTCGGCCCCCCAGGTACTCATAAACAACATGAGTCCCTTTGACAGTTCCCTGGTTGATTATGAACAGCTGTTTCAATCCTTTTGTTTTGATTTGAAACTCCATAAGCCCTATGTTAATTTTTTTAACTTTTCATTTTAGTTTTTTTACATTATTTGATTTTTCCTGGGCTTGAGGCCTGTCTAGAACTTATTTTTATCCCAGAAATTAGTTATTTCGAACATTTGAAGGAAATCGTTGCCGTTTTTGAGATCCGTGTCGCAAGCAAGCAAGCAAACCTTACTCATATAGGATTATAACATGTGGTTTCCTGAGAGCAGAGATTAAAAGATTTGAGTGAAGATTACATAAATAGAGTAGTAAAATAATTCAAAGGGACGTTGAGCTATAAATAAAAACTGGAGTGACCTTAAAAATGTAGAAAATAGGCAAATGAGTTATACAAATCTGATTATCAGTAGGGGGAAGTGGTGAAATATTACTCTAAGTCATCTAATCAAACTGACTGGCCTTCCCCCGAGCAAAGCTCGGCCCCCCAGGTACTATACATGAGAAGAGATGTAGGACGTCACTTGTACAAAATAATATCTTTTGGACGTTGTGTGATTGGGAGCTTATAACCCGACATATACACACACATATGAGCCACACGTGTTTCCCCAGGAGTCCGCGGTGGATGGAGAGACGGTGGCGACCTCTCTGTCCCGCCCCAGCTCGCCCCGCGGCCTGGCCTACCTCGCCTCTCGCAGGGGGAGTCGCGAGTCCAACATCTCCAACATGTCCAACGAGGAGTTGGCTCCCCTCAACTTCACCAACACCGCCCGTGGTCGCCAACGCCGAACCTCCAACTTCCTCGAGCTACCCGGTTAGTACCTATCTGACAAATGTTGATGTTCATTTTACTTATAATATGAATTTGCCCATACACAGCTCTTAACTTCCCGAGTTCCAGATTTGTGTAAATAGCTAAATTGCGCTCGCCCCCTTAATATGTGGTGGGACGTTTCTTTTTTCAACAACCCAGACGTTTCTGGTTCAATAACCAAACGCTTAGTTATCGTTGTTCAGGTAAATACACATTAATTATTTGCTTAAGTGCACACTATAAACATATTGCAATATTATAAAAATGAGGTTGTGTCTGTCTGTCCGTCTATTTTTCCATCACGTCAAAACCACTGGACCAATTCTGATGAAATTTTGCACAAATGTAGTCTATGTACTGAGAAGTGTCATAAGCCTATCACGGTTTAGAAATGTCCTCAAGTCTCTGCCCCACAGGACTTTCAAGATCCCATGTTATTCTTATGGAGGTGAGTTTTATTTGGTTTATGTCACATGTGTGTTTTCCTAAATAAATTCATTTAAATAAACAGCTGTTATAAGGAGCAAATAACTACAGACTGTCTTTGTTTTGTTTACAATTTTTCCACTCTGAATTTTCACCCCGTTGCGAGGCACGGGAATAGCAGCTAGTATTGCAATATAAAACATTTACCCTATTGACCACTAGACTACCTTTTGTCATTGTAAACATTTGTTTAAAAATTAAATTATTTTTTAAGAAGATAATATTTATGCATTTAAAAATTACGTCTATTTTCTCAGTCTGTTCTTTGTATATGGAAACAGGAACATACATAACAATATACTGCTGTATTCTTTGAATTGAATAATGCAGGAACAATAAATTATTTGTTTAATCGTATGATTCCACGGATGCAACATTTGGATTTTAATTAAAAGATGTAATGAATTATAAACTAGTGGCTTGAAGGGGCCATATCCCCTAACGTTGCTACAGTCCTCTACCTTATTAGTGATCTCTATACAATCTGGAGAGACTATACTGCCATGCAGTTTCTGACAAAAAAGTGCCGTGGAAAATCAGCTGGAAGCACAATATTTCCCCTCTTTAGTACCAACATCACACGACGAACACCATGTACAAGGTGCCATGTTTGTTTTGAAATGTTGGTACTTAGAGGGGAAAACTTCTACCGATGATGGCACGAAAATCCAACCAGCAGTAAGTAGTCTCTCCAGTTATACTTAGAGATCACTGTGCCTTATCTGATTTATTTTATTCTTTACATGCTGAGGAAAATAAAACAGTATGAGTACATGAAAGTTCATAAACAAAGAAAACACTTAATCACATGTTTTAATGTAAACAAAGCAGACGTTTTTAAATCCCCATGCTTTTAATATGGCGGATGTTTTACGTTATTTCTCGTTTGCTGGTAACTTATTGAAAATACTGCTATTTTTCCCGAGTCCCTGGGGTCAAGACCTTAAATTTGAGCCATCACTCATCATCCTGCAATTTAACAAACTACCACAACTTTGACATAAAAATTTTGCTTACAGAATTATTCATTTAAAAAAATCAGATCATTCCAGCAAATATAAAATTTGTTTTGGATTTTATGAAATTTTTAAAAGTGTAACTCTTACCATGCACACTGCACATTTAAGCCTTCTTTAGTTGATGTGCTGTTTTTTTACCAATTTAAGAGACACCATTAAAATCCATCCAAATAACTTAATTTTATAAAACTAATTTTTCAATTGTTTCCTGACTTAATGTTGTTGTTTCTCTAACATTAATTCAATTTAAAAACTCATTTTTCCATTAATAAACCTTATGTTATCATATCTTCAGTTTAGAATTAACTTTTGTTATATAGCTCTTCGCTTTTGTAATAACAAATAAATAACGTATATCCCTGTTGTTAAGTATAATGATAGGTGATATTTTTTTCCTAGAAAATGTTATTGCAGAAGAGACACACAACAGAAACTATTCAGGATCCGAGTAAATAAATATAATCCAACTTTAATTTAATTGCTTACATGAAAGTCATCCCTTTGAACGCCATCGTACAAAGAGTTCTCCCTATTACATGAAGCTGAGTTAAAGGGTTAAGGATGGACGTACGCAGAACTGAGATATTAAAGTCCCCAAGAGAAACGGGCTGCGTTTCATCACGGTTTTAATTAGATTTACCTTCGGTCCTAGTTAGGAAACAAAGCGCACTTAATTAATTTCATAATTTTGTCACGAAATTAAACAATCCTGGTAAATTGCCACTCTGACCTGTGCGCTTTCAGAGTAATCTTCCCATGCACACTGTTTCATTATCCATATATTTAATTAGGAATTGTCAACGTTTACTCAAAGAACATTTTGCCGAACATTTCTAATTTAGAAATTGGGTTTCAGCTTAAGTATAACAAAGCATTATTTAAATTCTGCACTTATCTTTTTACTGGTGAATTTTTGGGTCTATTGCCTCTAACTTTGCCATTATTCTGCCTTATCTGATTTTATTACTGTTTACATTCTGAGGTAAATAAATTTATATAACGTTTGACACATTTTCATACGTAAACAAAGCAGACATTTAAATCACACGTGAAAATGTAAACGAAACAGTCGTTTTGGTTGCCACAAAGTTTTCTATGGGTACCCTTATTTCTTGAAGAATTGCAGTTTTTTTTTAATGACTGGTATTTTCCCCGAGTTTCTTAGGCTAATTACTTTAAATTTAAGCCTCCTCCCGTCATCTGAGATTTAATAAACCAACAGAATGTATCTTTCAAAGTTGTTCTTACAAACCTTTATAATGCATAAATCCTGATATTTTTAGTAGAGGGGCCTACCTTTATTTGTTTTCAATTTAATTATTGGTTAAATGCTTAGATTTAATATATCAAGTTTTCATATCCCCATGGATTTGTTTTTCGATAAAAGACACCCAAGAATTTTATGAATGACTAAATATTTGTAATAAAAGTTTAGTTATTTTAATTATTTTGTAATTCTAAAATTATTGGTTGTACATTTATCATCCAATAACCTAATATATACTCCCTTACACATTGACCTTTGAAAACATTATTCATCGTAGTATTAATTAATACTTGAAGCATAGCCATGTCCATTTTTACTGTTCTAATTAATCTGCAATCTCTACTGAATATTTTAGAAGCTGGTTCGCTATCTTGTCTTTCGTTATTTCTGTCTACGTGATAAGTGAACAAATTATATAATAGAATTAATTAATGACAGTAATAAATTGAAATTTACCACCAGAGAGTGCTCTGCAGAATTAGGTTAGGTTATCTTAAATAAATGCAAATTATCTGTACCTGGTAAATAATTTGTCTTTAATTATGATAACCTAACCTTACCTTACTCCAAAGGAAAGGACCTGTTCGAGGAAATATTGCACAATACTGTCGAGTATTGGCCATCTTCAGGTGTCCTACTTAAATACTGTCTGTATTTATTACGGTAAATTAAAGCATAGTACCTGGGGGCCGAGCTTTGCTCGGGGGAAGGCCAGTCAGTTTGTTTAGATGACTCAGAGTAAATTTCACAACTTCCCCCTACTGATAATCAGATTTGTATAACTCATTTGACTCTTTTCTATATTTTTAAGGTCACTCCAGTTTTTATTTATAGCTCAATGTCCCTTTGATTTATTTTACTGCTCTATATATGTAATCTTCACTCAAATCTTTTCTCAGGAAACCACATGTTAATAATCATAAACAACATGAGTATTACTTTGACAGTTCCCTGGTTAATTATGAACAGCTGTTACAATTTTTTTTTTGATTTGAAACTCCATAAGCCCAATGTTAATTTTTTAACTTTTCATTTAAGTTTTTTTTTTACATTATTTGATTTTTCCTGGAAATGAGGCCTGTCTAGAACTTATTTTTATCCCAGAAATTAGTTATTTCCAACATTTGAAGGAAATCGTTGGAGCAGTTTTTGAGATCAGTGTCACAAGCAAGCAATCATACAAGCAAACCTTACTCATATTAGAGTATAGGATAAATTGAACTATGAATTAACCCTTTGAGTGCCACGCAATGATAAATCGTTGTGCACGGAACATCCGAAAAATACTTCACAACGATATATCGTCGTCGGTGGTCTTACCGAAAAATACATTGCAACGATATATCGTTGTTATGGAAAATTTTTCTTACGTCATTACTTTTGCGACGTATTTTCCCCCTGTAAGAAAATATCCGCAAGAGAGGTTATTTAATTTCGCCGCGGACGGCTCAGCCTGTGATGGCTGGGTTACTCCAGGGTTCCACTGGCACTCAGGGGTATGTGGACCGCACCTCAACGCTGGCTTGGGCCTGGCTCATACAATCAGACGTGAAACAAGTTCACCACAGAAGTAGCTTCTAATCACAGCCAGACCCGGGGGGGGGGGGACTTGACGACGAGGGGTTGACACACACTGCAGCTCGGGCCACGACCTCCACAGCGACCACTCGCGCCGACCGAAAAAAGCCCAGAGTCCCTGCAACACCGTGTGTCACTAAACCTTATCAGTAACAACGCCCACGACTCCTAGTCGAGTAATCGGGGCCGGCTCGGCTGATACCGACAGGATCTAACGTGTACACTACCGGCTACCTGCACAGAATACTTGACACAGTTGTCTAAATTTAATTAAAGTATTCGGGCAGTGCCCAGGCCAATCACTATGTTGCCAATAAAATTGGGTAATCTCACGCTCAAACTGAAATACCAAGTAGCTGGTCTCAGACTACCAAGCACAGGCACTTGCAACTAAAATACGCCATCTCAATAAACTTATTGCAATTCAATTAAAATTAAATCACAACACGATGGCAACCGTAGAATAATCCAAACTAGCTACTTTGGCCGGGCTTATTTCCAGGAATACCACACGTGGTGACAGAGCGTGTCAGTACTTGCTCTGCCCTGTCAGGCCTCAACAGGTTTCTCAAACCGTCTCGCCTCGATATATATATATATATATATATATATATATATATATATCCTACTTCCAAATTAAAATAGTCAATGAATTTGGGGCTTAGCGAAATATGTCTGAATAAATATACTATTTATTTCGGCCCTGCCTAGACAGTAAACGCCACTCTGACCCAAGCGTGTCTTGACAGATCACGTGGCAGAAATATTCCTCACAAGTTTTAGACTCGAACAGTATATCAATAACGACAATAATACTAGTAATACTATTTAGTCGAGACTCACCAAATAGCGGGTCACAACCCAACTCCACGCAGATCTCACTGCACAGGCACTCACGCCACCAACGAACGCGAAACAGTACGAACGAAAACTCCCGACACGAACGCAGTCGGAGCTCAGGACATACTGCCTCGCCGAAGCGGCTGGATACCCAGGCCGATAAGCGCTGATAAGGCCGGGTCAAAGTGCGACCGGCCGCTCGCTGCCGCCACCTGCTACCTGTCGTTTGGCTGCCCGCCACGACGACGAAATCAAACATTCTTCCACCCCCCCAACTAAACGACTCGTTACACTTTTTATTTTTTCTTTCAGGTGATTTCCAGGATAGTTTCTAGTTCTATAAATCTAGTAGTTATTTGGTGAAAATCTTATATTTGAACAATGTTTATTTATCTGAAAAATATATAAAAAATTTCCCGCATGTATTATATGTACCTATTCAAATTTTTATTATTTATTTTTTAGATATTATAAATGTGCATAATATTATAGCTAAACTTTAAACTTACAAAACAAAAAAAGTTTCATAATAATATCTTACCAAATAAAAAAGTTATTGATTTTATGTACAAAACCCTTGCAAAATGTTGATTTTGTGTATTGTTGTTATAGAAAATTTTTCTTACGTCATTACTTTTTATTATTTCTTCCAGGACATTTCCAGGATATGTTCAGGTAAACATATACTCCATAAATATACGAGGCCTAGTTAGTTTGCTTTATGAAATAATATTGTAATAAAACTTAAACCCTTGAATAACGTTAGGCTACTGTCTTGTGTACTAATTTACCGGTTTTATATTTTTTTACATTTATGGAAATAACTCGTCCGCCTACAGCCCAAATTTGATGAAACTTTCAGGAAATATTTTGGGAAACATGTCCTCTATAAATCTAGTAGTTATTTGGTGAAAATCTTATATTTCAACAATGTTTATTTACCTGAAACAAATAAAAATAATTAAAATAAATTTCCCACATGAATATATGTATTCAAATTTTTTATTTTTTATTTTTTAAATATTATATATGTGCATAATATTATAACTAAACTTTAAACTTACAAAACAAAAAAAGTTTCATAGTAATATCTTACCAAATAAAAATGTTATTAATTTTTTTGCAAACCCTTGCAAAATGTTGATTTTGTGCCTGGCACTTTTTGGATATACTCTGTTAAAAACTCTGGCACTCTAGGGATATGACGACCGAAAAACTCTGGCACTCAAAGGGTTAAAGTATAAATGCAACACAGAAAGTGGAGATTTTTTGCGTTATTTGTATTTTATTCTACTTATTTAATGTTGTTCACACAAGTCGGCGCTGAGAAACCCTCGTAATGTTATTAGTGAATGTTCAATTTCCAGTCCCGGACCACATAAGGCCGCGGGTTTGCAGTTTGCCGGAGAAGCCCTACAACCCGCGGTCCGGAGACGAGTTGTACCGCCTGAGGACCTTCAGCATAACCAACAAGGGCGTGGTCAACTATGGTGACAGCATCATCAACCGACGGTCCCGGTCGAACACCAGTGTCAACTCCACCGCCAGCAGGTATATTGCACTCAATGGTTGAATCAGTTGGGTTTAAACGCTTGGGTGTAAAGGCATTTAAAATATTTTACACCATCAATTCGTTAATTTTTACTTTAAATGACTGTTAAATGTTTGTCATCAACTTATTTTGTGATAGTATAGTGATACAGCTGAGGGAGAGAAATATAGATGAGAACATCAAATTAGCTTCGACAACGTTGGTAATGAACATACCAATGAAGAGTAACACAGAAAAGAGGAAAAAAATGGTTTTAGATCGAAACCATTCACCAAAAAATCATAGTTAAATAAGGCGGTAGGTCTTGTCCTGTTCAGTGATTCTACATTATTAATTATCAGTTACATAAATCCTAATGCAAACTTTCTACGTTTGGCTTGAGTAATGGATTGTTTGGGCTCAACGTCCAGTTATGGTACATCTAATAGGTTTGGCATTCCCCCTGGTGTATCCGAGGTGTATACATGTCACTCCCCCTGGTTAATACATGTCTTTCGCCCCTGTTGCCCCCGAGTTGTATTCATGTCACTCCCTCCTAGTGTCCCCGATGTGTATATACGTTACTCCACCCTAATGTCCCCAAGACGTGTACAGGTCACAGCCCCTCAGGTGTCCCTGAGGTGTATACATGTCAATCCCGCCTAGTGTCCCCGAGGTGATTTCATGTCACTTCCCCCTAGTGACCCTAAGAACCTAAGGTCAATGCGTTGTTCGACCTTAAGGTAATGAGTTGTTTTCAAGTCTCTTCCCCCTAGTGTCCCTGAGATGTATACATGTCAATCCCCCCTAGTGTGCCCGAGTTGTTTTCATGTCACATCCCCCTAGTGTCACGAAGGTTTATACATGTCACTTCCTCTTATTGTCCCTGAGGTGTATACATGTCACTTCTCCTTAATGTCCCTGAGGTGTATACATGTCACTTCCCCTTATTGTCCCTGAGGTGTATACATGTCACTTCTCCTTAATGTCCCTGAGGTGTATACATGTCACTTCCTCTTATTGTCCCTGAGGTGTATACATGTCACTTCTCCTTAATGTCCCTGAGGTGTATGCATGTCACTTCCCCTTATTGTCCCTGAGGTGTATACATGTCACTTCTCCTTAATGTCCCTGAGGTGTATACATGTCACTTCCCCTTATTGTCCCTGAGGTGTATACATGTCACTTCCTCTTAGTGTCCCTGAGGTGTATACATGTCACTTCCTCTTAGTGTCCCTGAGGTGTATACATGTAACTTCCCCTTATTGTCCCTGAGGTGTATACATGTCACTTCTCCTTAATGTCCCTGAGGTGTATACATGTCACTTCCTCTTATTGTCCCTGAGGTGTATACATGTCACTTCTCCTTAATGTCCCTGAGGTGTATGCATGTCACTTCCCCTTATTGTCCCTGAGGTGTATACATGTCACTTCTCCTTAATGTCCCTGAGGTGTATACATGTCACTTCCCCTTATTGTCCCTGAGGTGTATACATGTCACTTCCTCTTAGTGTCCCTGAGGTGTATACATGTCACTTCCTCTTAGTGTCCCTGAGGTGTATACATGTCACTTCCCCTTATTGTCCCTGAGGTGTATACATGTCAGTTGCCCCTGGTGTCCCTGAAGTCACACAATCTCGCATGATTGTCATATCACTCTTAGCAAGGTGACTTTAACCTCCCACATCCACTCACACCCTTAAGCCATTTCCATTATTAGTTTTAAATTTACCCATAAATATATTAGGGAAATCTAATTTTTTTTATTTTAAATTTTTTTATTTATTATTTTGTGTTTTTAGCGAATTTCCCTATAGGGAAGAAGCTATTACCGTAGGTGGCATGGTAAGAGTTAAGCCCGAGACCATGTTAACTTTTTATTTTGAGGTCCCGAGATGTCAAAAACACTATTTCTTCAAATTTATATATATATATATATATATATATATATATATATATATATAGATGTATATGTGTGTCCGTTAACATGATAACTTGAGTAAAAATTGTCTGATTTTGATGAAATTTGGCTCAAATGTGTAAAATGACATTCATGACTTTAAGTTCGAAAACCATAAAAATCGGACCATGGCAAGGGGGTTTTAAATTTTCCAAAAAACAGTTTTTTGCATTTTTCATCCTAAACTTTTTAAAAAACTTAATTTTGGATTCAACCATTTTATAGAGCTTAAAAAAATATATATAGGATTTTGAATCATTAACCTAGATTAAGTGGTTGCAGAGAATTTCCAAAAAACGTTCTCATAAAATGTCCTATGTTAATCTTATGGGAAAAAGGTTTTTTGCTTTTCCTCAGTTAATTTTAATGTAATCATCACATTTGCTTTTACCAATCAGTTCAGCTCTACAAAACAATCATTTTGGTGTTTAAATTGTGATTCTACTTCCAACCGCTGCAGAGATATTCAAAGTGCTAAACACAGTACGTTGTGCAATGTTATCCTTATGGGGAATAATAAGACTTTGATATCATGATTATTTATGAATGTATGTTGGATGAAACTTGGCATGTGGCTTCATCTAGCACTGGTATGTTGATATTTGCATGAAAATAGCAATTTTGCCGATTTTCCCCGCAGCAGCGAACCTGCAAACTCAGCCCCATGTTATTCTTATGAGGAATAAGTAAAATGTAATGTCTTCCTTAATTATGAACATAAATTAATAAAACTTGGTATGCATCTTCAACTTGTTAAGTTATATTGATAATTGCATAAAAACACATATTTTGTGTTCCTTTTTGCAGCAAACCTGCGTACTCTATGTTATTCTTATGGATAATAAATCAAATCCTATATATCACTTATTTATTTGTGTATTTTTATGAAACTTGGTGAGTGGCTTTATGTGGTAGTGAGAAACATGTACATGCATTGGAAATTCGCTGAGGACGCAGGTTTGCTGCTACGGGGGTATTTTCTGCTAGTACAATTCAAAATATTACGTAACGGCAAAAAGTTTTAAACTAAACTGACGTGTATTATAAATGTTGACCTTGTAGAACAGAACATCAAATGAAACATCATCAATTTTAAACCACACGAATTCCCCGTCTGTTGGAGGCTGGTTTGTTTGAGTAAAACTTTATGATAAACGTTTCAACGCTTCCTGTTGCATGTGCTAATTGTCTGTTTAATGTGTGTTTATGTGTTTGTCCCCATATTTAATTAATTATCTTTCAAATATTAAACGGTATATTTTCATATTAATTTAATAATTTATTTCATACCAACAGCACATGACGTTACAATTTATCATCTTAGTTGTAATTCAATAATTCAACAACAAAACTACTAACTTATATGTATTTGACTCTATACATATAAGAGAGTCTTAATTAAGTTATTGCTGGATATTTTGATTTTTAAAATTATTTTTAGATAAAAAGAGTTCTTTGCTATTGTAAGTTACTAAGACAATTTCAAAACAAAACTTGTTGTACCTACAATAAACACAGATTATCAGCTATAAAAATAGCAGTCATCCGTCAATAGTTCAAACACACAGTTTGACAATTGTAACTGGAAGCTAACTAAATTATTAACTCTGTAAATCATATGGGTTTTTAATTGCATGAATAAAGCTGTTGTAACTGTTTCCTTTCATTAACTGAGCTGTATTCATTCCACTGTAATTGTAGGCAATGAAAAGCTCTCTTTCATCCGAAGTTAATTTCCGACTAAAGGTTAGAGCCACAGAATCTCCAATCAAGGGTAATAAATATCCGGGAGTGAAGGGTAGACACTCCACCCCTACCGCTCCACTCGCGTCTTTTCGGCTAATTAATCTTTCAATTTCACCAACACCTCCGTGTGGCAGCTCTGTAACTGCGAGCTTAATTTGCTTGATACTATTTTTATCATTATGACTTTCGTCGTAAAACTGTATCATTTTACCAGGGACGATATCCCACACAAGATTTTTTCTTTTGAAACAGTATTAAAATGAGAAATATTACATAGTGGGAAATCATTAGTAAATCTGGTCTATAAATTTGAGTAACCAGGCAATAATATATATATATATATATATATATATATATATATATATATATATATATATATATATACATATATATATATGGCTTAAATCCGTTATTAGTGAATAATTTGTAGACCATATTTTTTAAGCACTGACAGAATAACTTTAGGTTCTGATTTTAATCCATCTAGAAGCACAATTGAGGAAACATGTTACATTTTAATTAAATCTACCGTGTTCCATAGAATTTTATATATCAGTAGTTACGCAGATTAAAGTCGGTACCTATTTAATTTTAATTTCCAGGAAAATTAAGCATTATAAACTCATACATATTAATTTCAAATACTAACTATATTTCAAATGCACCCATCCGCATCTTATGCATTGAATCAATCTGTTTGAGTTAGTTGAACCTGTCATTGTCAGAGGTAACACCAGTGTGTTACGTAAGTAAGTGAGAATCATAGATTAAATAGTCATTTTATGGTTTTGAATTGATTGACTATTTTCGGCAAATAATATTTGAACTAACTATATTTCAAATGCACCCATCCGCATCTTATGCATTGAATCAATCTGTTTGAGTTAGTTGAACTTGTCATTGTCAGAGGTAACACCAGTGTGTTAAGTAAGTAAGTGAGAATCATAGATTAAATAGTCATTGTATGGTTTTGAATTGATTGACTATTTTCGGCAAATAATATTTGAAGATTCATTTATTATATAATTGATAAACCCTAGGTAGTCCTCGAAACTGAATTATGAATCAGATTATACAGCTCGAAACTTTAAGTAATTTAAGTTTTCTGTAATCACATAGCATTTTTTTCTTTTCATGGCTTTTAAACAATAAATATTTCCCATTTCCAACAGCTAATTCAATTAAAGAATTTAAATTTACTAGTTTTCCTGTTGCTCGAATTCGAGCAAGTTTGTACCCAGCGAAATGTTACTTCAGTTTTAAACAAGCATAACAAACATTTGATAATAAACAGATTATAACATCGAGAATAATGCGGATAACATAGTTTAGACTTCCGCCATCAGGTAGCGCCACTGTTCCAAAAATTCAGCCCTTTACTGTATTTAAGTGATGCCCTTTCTTACAATGCCGAGACATATTGGTAAATCTACGTAAAATACCATTAATTTATACCTCAGACATTAATATCCAGCCAGCTGTCATCGAGTTATGACCGTGAAGAAAAAACCCAAACCGTATTAATATTTAGGATCTTGGCTGCAAACTTTTACTTTCCTCTCATTTTAAAAAAATAAAAAGCTTTTTTGATTTTGTCAGCTATTGTCGATTTTAAAAAAAGGCAAAACTATTTAACTACAACAAAAAACTTGAAATCTTATATGGTACTTGCTTTGCAATTAGTTAATTGAAATTAACGTGTGTTTCAAACAGTCTGATCATTTAAGTTTAAGGATATGATTTCTAATCAAGAGTAATGATTTCTGATAACCGACTTTTGGTATTGGGCTTTTTACTACCGGGCACAGTTGACTGTGATATTAGGTCAGGTAACCTGTACTGTATGCATAACCTTTTAAGAGCTATGCATTTTTACAATATTTAGCCTCTATATTTTTCAGACAATTATGCATGTAAAAAACAACAATAATGAGCTTCAGAAATCAAAAGATATACATTACCACAATACAAGAACCCGGGGGAATTTTACTATTGCAAATAATAGAACTGAACTTTTTGCTAAATAACCAACTTACGCCGGTATTAAGTTGTTTAACAGTCTACCTTTGGAAATTAAAACTATTAATGATGTCAAAAGTTTTAGAAAAAAATTAAATAAGTTTTTACTTTATAACCCTTTATACTCCCAGGAAGAGTTTTTTGATATTGTTAAAGATAACTGTTTAAATAGTCAACAAAGCAATGTATTATGTTAAGTCTTTAGTATTTAGTTTATATAATTTTATATTATATTATATTTCTTGACGCCATTCAAGTACATCTCAGTTGTGTATATCTGAATAAAGTATTCTTGATTTGATTTGATGCTATTTTCAAAACGGCGGCCGCTCCCAGGCCTGGACTTTTTGGGACTTTTGTAGTTTTGTTTACAAGGGTCATACAAACTTGTGTGCCAAAAACCAGCTTGTTTGAAATTTGTCCATTGCTCACCTTATATTTTCTTGCTCTAATTTGTCTGGTCTAATAGCTGAAAACATAAAAAAAGCTTTCCCTTTTTTAAATGAATGTCAAAGTTTGTAGCTAGGATAAATTTAAATTCTTTGATTGAATTAACTGTTGAAAATAGGAATTTTGTTGTTTAAACATCCAGGAACAGAAAAAATTATATCTGATTAGAGAAAACTTAAATTACTCAAAGTTTCGGGATATAGAATCTGATTCCTCCTTCAGGTTCGAGGACTATCTAACGTATATCAATTATATAATACTTTAATCTTTAGATATCATTTCCCAAAAATTATTCAAACAATTTAAAACCATAAAAATGATTATTTAATTAATGGTTCTCACTTATTAACATACTGGTGTTACTTCGAACTGTAGTCATTAGAATTTGACGCCCCAACTGACTGATTATTTGTCACAAATCTTGTTGCAGGCACAGCAACCACAGCGGGGTGAGCAACAACAGCCCCTGGGAGGGCAGCTGTTGCGGCAGCAGCTACAACAACGTCAGCACGGAGACCAGTGGGGAGGAGGTCGCCAAGTACAGGGTGGTGTTGTTGGGTGACTCTGGTGTTGGGAAGACCGCCCTCGTCTCACAGTTCATGACCTCCGAGTATATGAACACCTACGATGCTTCCTTAGGTAATACATTTTTACTGTACTTAACAATTAATTATCATTAAGACTTTAAAGGTCTAGTTAGCAGAGTGGTTAGAACTTGCCGCAAAACTAGATTCTGAACCTACTTTGGCGATTCTATAAAATATCGCCCAGCTGAAATTTGTCTCTTTGTCATTAATTAATGATGCTTTGTAGTAGGAGATAGATCTTGTATTGTAAAAATAAAAGAGTATGGACCATTCCCTATTTCATGTCATGCCGTGCTATGAACTTTAAAATATTCTACTAACGTTAAATGACACAAAACAAATATTGATATTTTAAACTAAAATAGATTCTCCGTTATGTATATTATATATGGATAGACTTCAAACTGTTTTAATAGTTTTATATATCTAGTTATGTTTCCATATATTTTAACATGTAAATTTAGACATTTTGTGGGATCATCAGCGAGAAAACGTGTGAAAACCTATAACACAATTAATTAATTAAAATGGCAGCACGAACTGGCCCTTTTATTTTAACGTAGTACTATAAAACCGACCTTTGACACGGACATTTTTTTCAAAGGATTTATCAACAATCGGTAACATTCACGAAACCTAGACATGCTTCATTTTTTTTATTTTATAAATATTTTTTTAAGTGGTTTTTTACTGCTTTAAAACTATGAAGTTTTTTCAGACGATGAGTTTGGAGAGAAAACTGTATCAGTGCTTCTCGATGGTGAAGAATCTGAAATGGTCTTCATTGACCACCCAAGTGTGGAAATGTCGGTGAGTGACCTTTCAAATTAACTATTTTACATTAACTTCAAACCACATATTGAGTCATCAGAAGAAGTGACGACATTTTTCCAAGCTCTTAATTCGTATTACCATATTTTACGAATGAATCAAATTACAGTATTACAAATCTAATGTTCTTAGTTGGTTAAGTAAATTGAACTTTCATGGCCCATGTAATATTAAAATTCAGTGTTATTCTTAAAAGTAAAAACAGGAGGCCTTTAAACCTATCACGTTTCATATTGGTAAGATTTATCACTGATAAGAAACCCAAATCGGTCAAGCCGGCAAGAATGGCTACCTGCTGTTAGATGAATGGCTACCTCTATTTTATATACCGGGTCGCTATTTTTTAATTAATATACCAGACTTATCGAACACGCTACAAACTGAAACTCTACAGTTATAATAAATACATATGTAAAAAAATACCCCCGAGTCTTATTTGATTATGATTAATCAGAACAAAAAGGGGCAACATCAAAATAATGGTGCGTTTTCGTTAAAGTAATTTTATTTGCAAAACCATTTCAAATTAATTCTCGATTTTTTACAATGTTATTAAGTACTAAATAAAATTAAAGAAATTAAAGAGATAGGAAAGTGGTAAATCATTAATGAAATTAATTTGATTCATAACCCTTCATTCAAACTGATGTCCATCAACCGCTGTGGACTGATGGCAACAAAACAAAAATGAGTCATAAGCATTTTTGAAAAATTTCCTAGGTATCAACAACAGTTCCTCTTCAATCAACCTCATTAATTCATCATCTGTGGAAATGTTGTGAGAATAAACCTTTTCCTTCAATAAGCCCCATAGGACATTGCGACAGACGTTTATTTATATTTATTTATTTATTTATATATGTATATATTTATTTATATTTATTTATATATATATAGAGCATTCTTTTAAATGAGCCTATTCTACGAGACTGGTCATAAAAACGGTCATTATAGTTATCTGACCAGGTTGAGGTTCTACCAGATTGAAGGATTTACATTTTATTTGCGTTATATCATCCCGAATTTTATGAAACTTGTTTCAACCTAACACAGCATATTTTACAAAATTCAAAAATAAAACTATGTCATCACCCAAAACAATGTAGAGCCTAAACCTGGAAAACAAGAGTTTATGTTGGTCTCCATTTCTGAATTTTTGGACCACCCCTTGAAAATCAGAATTTTAAAATAATTAAAGTATTTCATGTTTCATTATTTTGAATTGACCCCCATTTTAACTGCCTGAGGGGAAATTAAAGTGGTAAAAGTAGAACGAAGTAATCATTATATCTTGATTTGTTGTTAATCCTACTAATATTATAAACCTGAAAGTAAGTTTGTTTGCATGTTTATTCAGATATATGTGGCTCAATCACGCTCAAATCACAAGACTGATTGAGCTGAAATTTGGCAGCGAGGTACTTAAAAGTCCTGAGTAACATATAAGCATATTCAAGTTGTGAAAATCCTATAGGGCTTTGCCTTACAGGGGTTCAAAGTTCCCATCTATTCGTTATGGACATTCACTTTTGTTTTAGCTGATGAAAATACAAACAGCTGATCTTGATGAGTAGTAGTTCCACGGGCTAACCACAGAATGCAGCACACACAACTGTCATAGTTTTTATAAATCATTTTGCGGGGCGAAGCCTGCGGGTAACATATATATGCATTAATTATTTGTAATACCCTGACTCATTATTTAAATGTCACTATTTACACCAATATTTACAAAAGGTGTTATTTTAGAGGAAATAGCAGTGATAGTTCGTATTTCTGAGTATAAATGGCTAACGAACTATTATGTGACCTTATATTCGGCTAGGGTCTACTCCGTGGAGCCCTGAGTATTACAGCCACGGTAGCAGATTGTGGGCTGGAATGGGTGGAATAAGCTGGCTTATATTTATCACCGAAAGTGTGCGAAGCCCGTGAAATGGTGGTGGTTAATTTACACCATTGTCTGAGAAGAACCTTTAGAGCTCCGCAACAATAAACTTACTTCTTGAAAGTCTAGCATTTACGTCGACATTGTTTATTTCAGTCGGTAAATAATAATCGCAGTACTTTGTGAATTAGGAATTTTTAACATAATAGTAACTCTTTTTCAAAAGCGTATGACATGTTTTGGTGTGTAGTTTTATATTATTTTAGCTTTTTCTATGGAGTGTTCGTTAATAGTATACATATAATTTTAATTTTACACCTTCATCATGTTTTTGACTGTATCTTCGATTTATATTATTTAAAGCAGAAGTTAGACTAATTCACGTTATATACTTATATATACTTTAATATAACGGGTGTCCCATGAAAAGGTTGCTATTTTTAAATTAATATGCCAGATGTTTCGAACACGCTACAAACACTCTACAGTTATAATAAATAGATATGTAAAAAAGTACCCTCGAGTTTAATTGTATCAAAATCGCGGGATAACAAAACAATTACAAAACTGAACAACAATCTTGTGGATAAAACCAAGGATGGTGTTTTATTGTAAGACATATCCCATCAGACAATGACTGGAGACATGTACGTATCAATTTTAACTAATCACATAGTTCCTTATCTCACTCAAGCGGAGATGAGGGGCCTTTATTCCAGCAGGATGGAGCTCCTCCACATTATGCTAAGTTTAAATGCCAGTCAAAGCAAAAATCATCATTTTGGCTAGTTTGGCAATATAATAAAATATACAATAAAATACGTCCTAAATTTCATAACTTGTTAAGTACAAACAGAAACAGGGTCGCTCTCAATTTTACCACTGAATCTAAATTCAAAATGAAAATTCAACATTAAAAATTATAGTATCCCAAACTAATTATTGTTGTGTTTTTATTGATTATTTTATAAAGTTATTTACTTTGCAATTTTTTTTATATTAAAGTACATTACTGCAAGCAGATAGCAGGAAGTTATAAAAATTCCCTGGTAATCACACTCCTGGGGAAATACTGTTATATTGACAGCGAGTGCCGTGACAGGGTGCTGTGTATTGACTCGGAGCGATGAATGAGCGAAGCCGGGTACATGAATGGGTTGCTAGGAGACCATCCCAACGACCTCTGGGTTGCCCCATCTCCGGCCTCGTAACAGCTCATCTGCGTTACGTTCGTGCCTGTGCCATAATAAATTTTAATTAGGATTTTCTATAATAATATTGTCTACTCAAAATGTAAATATTACAAAAATGCCGCTTATGGCAATTTTTCATAAGATATTTGTAATGCACTTGAAATTTTGGGATGGATCCACGTCATGCCCTCTCTTATTTTCTAACTTCAAACACAAACAATAATATTGACATTAAATTGTCCCAGAGGGAGATTGTTTTAACACGGTGAAGTTTAGAGTGAAAGTTGTTAAGGATGAAATGTTTAGTTTAAACCGTGACTTATAAAAGTGAGTTTAATTTTAACTGTGGTAAAAATGCAGTTGCTGGGTAATTCAGGACTCTAATGCGAAGTTAAATATAAATGTTATCATAATAAGTTATAGATTGCGGAATTCATAGTTAGTACCTTAATTATAAGCTTACTTTGGTGTATTAAACAGAAAATAAATTAAGAAATGTTTGGCCAGTCGGAAAAATCTAAAACTTTATCGAACTTCGTTAACATTTTTCTGCTTCGAAGAAAATATATTTATTTTAAGGAAGACCAATGCCACACTTTAAAACGCTGTTGTTAATGCTCTAATGATTCCGAAGGGATGTTTTCTGAGGTATGCATTTTAATATCATTGAATATACAACCTTCCTCACTTTTGCGTTGTTTTAAATTACTTTGCAACTTTAACGTAATTTGACTTAAATGAGGGATCAATTGGTCATTTTGTTTTACTTTAATGCTTTTCACGGGAGTGATTTTATCAAACCATGGTAGGTTTTATAAACAATATGTAAAACGGTAAGTTGTACGGACAAAAGTTATTTTGTTGTTACAAACAATGATAGAACGTGACACGGAAAATTCGTTGGATTAATTTTATTCGTAGACAATTTAAGTTTATTATAAAAGGCTAACACTGTCATCCTTTGAAAATTGTTTTATGTGGTAGGTGTTCCAGACCATTTAACAAATTAAAACTAAGATTCATGTAAGCATATTGTTTACTAACAACTTGTATGTGATGTATGATAAGTGTTGAAGCTTTGGTTTAACACTACACAAATTTCCTACTAAGCATAGGGATTACTATTTCAAAAATGTTAGATGATCTTGAGTCAAACGCAAAATATAAAACTCTGATAAATAATATTTGACAACTGCCTAGTATTAAAACAAAACAACCTTTGTAAAATGGTATTCTGAGTCCTAATAGAGTAATACACTGTTATTGCTAGTTCTTAAAATAATACAAATTTGTATAATGAGGAATAAACTTTCTTTATAAATGAAATCGCTGTGCACACGAACGTCTGCATGAATCTGTGCACTTCTGTTATCTCAGTCAGTCCACCTGCTAAAACTGTATCTGAGAAACATATTTGGACGAAAATAACAAAACCCCTTTTAATATGTTCCAATTCTGTTAGTATTTAAGATTATGTTTCATCCTTAATCGCTTAAAACAGAACCAAACACAGTTATTTAACCAATTTTGTCTCCATTAGTGTTCCCATAGGCGTATCCCTGCTTATGAAATTATATTTATACTAGCTGTGTACCCGTCCTTCGTATGGATTGTATATAAATGGTAGATTAACTAAAGCTAATAACAATCCACATTATTTTACAATATTAAAATTACATTTTACACGTTTAATGTACAATTAAATCAAAGTTAATGATGAGGGGGAGCAAAATATAAAATTTGAGGTGGGTATACGAAGTATCGGTAAAAATGATTTTTGTGCAAATAAGAATAGACCACAACCAGATGAAGCCAAATTAATATTAATTAATAGGTAGCTGAATTAATAGTACCCGTTATTCGCACAGGGGTTTTCTCTACCCGTTCTTTAGTCAATGCAATTTGCATTTTAGTTAGCTTGAAACAGCTGTTCTTGATTCTGCTCTTTAAGCTGTCAAATGGAGGTATCCATAGCTGTTTGCATTACATTTTCTGAATGTTTACTTTATTCAGAAATGTAAACATTGAAAATTAGGACGTTCACGGGGCGTAGCCCAAGGGGATTTTAAGGAAGTGATTAAGCCTATGTGTTGCATGGGTTCAAGATCTACCTATGTGTAAAGTTTCAACCCAGTCGGTTCAGTAGTTTTTGCGTTCACCCAGAACATCAGACAGACAGACAGCCAGACAGAAACTACCTCTTCTTTATAATATTATAGATTGCACACCATTCACACGTACTATAGCACATTTTTCTTAAGAAAGGTGTTGATAATTTTAACCCCAGATTTGGGATAATCCTTTGATATAAATCTTGTCGTAACCTAGCCACCAATTCTGGCTCGATGAATGACACCTATTCATCTTCCATATATGATGCAAACACAGTATAGGCCATTCCACAGCTTATTTTCGTGGCAAAATCGTTCATTATAGTCATTCAGGGAATACCCTTGATTTTGACAAAGGTCTTAAGAGATACGTTAAACTTAACCACGGATATGGAATCAGAGTATCGACATTCAAATACAAATGTCAGGATACTGTAAAAACATTCAAATACAAATGTTAGGACACTTTAAAAACACACCATACTGAATAATTATCTTTGAACAGGTGGAAAACTCCTTGTCAACTTATGAACCTCACGCTTGCATAGTCGTCTACTCCATTGTGAACCGCCTCCTTCAAGGTCGCAAAAACATTCAAATACAAATGTTAGGATACTTTAAAAACACACCATACTGAATAATTATCTTTGAACAGGTGGAAAACTCTTTGTCAACTTATGAACCTCATGCTTGCATGGTCGTCTACTCCATTGTGAACCGCGCCTCCTTCAAGGTCGCCGAGGACATCCTCAACTACTTGTGGCGCGAGAGCTACACCAAGGACAAGAGCGTGATCGTAGTGGGCAACAAGGCAGACCTGGCCAGGTCTAGGGTTATAACCGCCAATGGTAAGTGGTTGGATGATTTGAGGTGTAAGGTAAGTTATCTATTTGATATGAAGATTAAATTAAATACCCCCCTCGCAGCAAACCTGCGTACTCAGCGAATTTACAATGCATAATATTTGCCTGAATTCCACATAAAGCCGCGTACCAAGTTTCATAAAAATATATTCACATATAAGCGATTTTAATTATTCTCCATAAGAATAACATTGGTAATGAGTACGTAGGTTTGCTGAAACAAGGAACACAAACAATTGATTTTTATGCTAATATAAATATAATTTAACTAGGCGAAGCCACATACCAAGTTTCATCAACATACACTCATAAATAATCCAGATATAAAATTTTATATATTCTCCATAAGGATAACATTGGACAACGTACTGTGTTTAGCACTTTGAATATCTCAGCAACGGTTGGGCTGAGATTAAATCAGTATTCACGATTTAATCACCAAAATGATTTTTTTGTGGAACTGAACAGATTTCTAAAAGAAAATGTGAAGTTTAAATTAAAATAAACTGAGGAAATGCCACAAACCTTTTTCCCATAAGATTAACATGGGAGATTTTATGAGTAGGTTTTTTTGGATTTTCTCCACAACCACTAAACCTAGGTTAATAATTCAAAATACTATATTATTTGTTTTTTTAAGCTCTATAGCATGGTCAAAACCAAAATTAAGTTTTAAAAAAATTGTAGGGTGAAAAATGCAAAAAACTGATTTTTGGACAATTTAAAACCCCCATAAACCCCCCTTCCCATGGTCCGATTTTTCTGATTTTCGAACTTAAAGTCATGAATGTCATTTTACACATTTGAGCCAAATTTCATTGAAATCGGATGTTTTTTACTCAAGTTATCGCATTCACGGACACATATATATAAATTTGAACGAATAGTGTTTTTGTCATCTGGGGACCTCAAAACAAAAAATTATCATGGTCTCGGACTTAAGTCTTACCATGAGACCTACGGTAATAGCTTCTTCCCTATAGGGGAAATTCGCTAAAATCAACGAGCTTTATCAACGAGACAAAATTGGGACTTTTTATCAACAACAAGTCCTCTGTAGAACCACTTATAACAAAATAACCAAACTGACAGTGCATAGTTTTTAGGCGTTAAACTTCCCTTCACATGCTATAGAATGTAGAGCCTGTCAGAAAAGTCAAAAGGGATTGTCGAAGCCATAATTTCCATCTACAGCTTCAATGTTTTAAAAGTTTGATTTTAATTTTGAAAAAGTCTAGCAGCGGACACGGACATTTTAAGTTTGTTTTCAAATAACTTTAAAATCATATGGTGTAAATCATCAGCTGCAAAAAATTATCTATTAGGGTGGGTGGTTTTGAAGTATACAGAGTAAACATCGCGTATTTATAATCTTATGTTTTAGTTTTAGCGAATTTCCCCTATGGGGAAGAAGCGATTACTGTAGGTCTCATGGTAAGACTTAAGCCCGAGACCATGATAACTTTTTGTTTTGAGGTCATTAGATGCCAAAAACACTATTCGTTCAAATTTATGTATATGTATATATATATATATATATATATATATGTGTGTGTGTGTGTGTGTGTCCGTTAACACGACGACTTAAGTAAAAAACGTCCAATTTCGATGAAATTTGGGTTAAATGTGTAAAGTAACATTCATGACTTTAAGTTCAAAAACCAGAAAAATCGGACCATGGGAAGGGGGTTTATGGGGGTTTTAAATTTTCCAAAAATCAGTTTTTTGCACTTTTCACCCTACAATATTTAAAACACTCAATTTTGGTTTTGAACATTTTATAGACCTTAAAAAAACAATTAATGAAGTATTTTAAATTATTAACCTAGGTTAAGTGGTTGCGGAGAAAATCCAAAAAAACCTGCTCATAAAATCTCCCATGTTAACCTTATGGGAAAACGGTTTTTGGCGTTTCTCAGTTCATTTTAATGTAAACTTAACATTTGCTTTTACCAATAAATTCAGCTCTACAAAACAATCATTTTGGTGTGTAAATTGTGATTCTACGTCCAACCATTGCAAAGATATTCAAAGTGCTAAACACAATACGTTGTCCAATCCCGGAGGGGGATTTCCCTCATTTCCCGGGCTTAAAACTTGTAAACTTCACAATGAATGTTATTTTATGGAGAATAAATAAAATTTGATATCTCGATTATTTATGAATGTAGATTGATGAAACTTGGTATGTGGCTCCACGTATTACTGGTATATTGATATTTGCACAAACAATTGATTTTTTGTTGATCATCCCAGTACAGGAAACCTGCATACTCAGCCCTACTGTTATTCTTATGGAGAATAAGTAAAGTTTTATATCTCCCTTAATTATGAACATAAATTAATAAAACTTAGTATTTAGCTTCACCTGGTTGATTTATATTGATAATTGCATAAAAACACATATTTTGTGTTCCTTGTTGCAGCAAACCTGCGTACTCAGCCCTATGTTATTCTTATGGATAATAAATAAAATGCTATACTGTAGATCACTTATTTATTCTTGTATTTTTATGAAACTTGGTAAGTGGCTTTATGTGGTAGTGAGAAACATATGCATGCATTGGAAATTCGCTGAGTATGCAGGTTTGCTGTGACGGGGGTATTTTTAGTTTAAGAGGGCAAGGCCGCAACAAACAGCTAGTACCTAAAAATACCCCTGTAGCAGCAAATCTGTGTACTCCAATGCACCTGTGTATTTCCAATGCATGTATATGTTTCTCACTACCACATAAAGCCACTCACCAAGTTTCATAAAAATCTATAATATTATAAAGAAGAGTTGGTTTCTGTCTGTCTGTCTGTCTGATGTTCCGGGTGCCCGCAAAAACTACTGAACCGACTGGGGTGAAACTTTTTACATAGAACCCATGCATCTTGAACCCATGCAACACATATGCCTATTCACTACCTTAAAATCCCCTCGGGCTAGGCCCCGTGAACGTCCTAAGTTTCAATGTTTACATTTCAGAATGAAGTAAACATTCAGAAGCTGTAATGCGAACAGCTAGTGGATACTGTACTTCCTTTTGACAGCAATGTGGTGCAATGATTTTTGGCCATGGTGGAATTTCGAATTTTTTAAAGGTGCAATTTGTTGAGATGATTTTTCCTAACAAGAAAAAAATATTTTAAAATTTTTTTTAATGCTAATTTTGTGTTTGTAGGTCTCCAAAGTAGGCGATTTAGCGCTTACTCTTTTGACTTTATCTCAAACACGGTTTAAGTTAAGAATATGAAATTTTGGGTGTTAATCAATAAAAATGTGCTACAGGGGCTAACACATTTTATATATAAAAAAAATAAAAATTAATTTTATGTGCTGCGTAATTTGTAAAATAAAAAATACAAATTATGAGTTAATTGAAAATACAAATGTGTTAGCCCCTGTAGTTAAGTCTAAGGAATAAAAGGGGTTTTATTTTATTTTTTAATATTAATATTTGTAGGCTGTAAAGTCAAAAGATATTCCCGCTGTAATGCCTACACAGCTCAGCCGGCTACCCGCAGCGCTCCATCGCCCCTCTCCTCCTCACATTTCCCCTCCGCTCATGATGCAGCCCCGCCCCCGCTCTTACCACGGCCGCCAGCTGCTTTCGCTTTGCCGCGCGCCGCCGCTGTCCGCTACCTGCATCTTTGCTTCCTCGGCACTAATGTCAGATTTAAAAGCCATAGTTAAATTCTGAACTTGTATGTGTATGCTCGACTATTTATTCTGGCGTCACAAAGATTCTTTTATTTTGTCATTACTAATTTTTTTAACCTTTAATTATAAAGCATACTTTGATAAAGAATGTAGGCCAATTTGCTAAAATGCTTGTTTGTTTATCCGCAAACCAATTATAAATTGAAACTGATGAATCAGTTATGTTAATGTGTTCCAATGAAAACAAAGCATAATACAAGTCCTAAAAATACTACTGTAGCTGGGTTTCTAGCAATAGCATGATTCGGCGCGCTCAACTCCCCTAAAGATTTCCCGCCAAGAAGGTTGCCGCCATACAGAATTTTCCCCACTCCCCACTTTAACGTTTAAATTTTTCACCCCATCTTTGATTTAGTTGGTGTGTTGAAGTGCTACAAAGCATGTCGTGTGCGGTACGTTGATTGTTCATTCCGATATTAGTGGCACGATATTGTAGCAAGTTGTGAATAGTGTAGTATTGTGAGTAGTGTAGTAGTGTTTAGTTGTGTGTAGATAGTGGTGTAGTTTTGTTAGTAATGGAATAATTATTTAAAATTATAAAAATACAGTCGTGGCAGCGACAAGAGACAAAGAGTCGGGAAGGCAGCGCGATAATCGGGTCGTCGCCGATAGGGATGGCAGCTGGAGAAACCGAGGAAGTGCCCCTAGCGTTCAAAGCAACCGGTGACCGAACTAGGGACGTTGCGATACTGGCTTGGACCTTTATTTGGTATCGATACAATATCGAAACCAATAAATTATTGATACCCGATACAAACGGCAATAGGCCTATGACACTACTCGGTACATATAGACTAGATTCAGCTCATAGCTCTGATATTTATGAACGTAATCATATCTTCAGATAAGTTATATCTCTTTAATCTTCCATGCAAAATTAAGACCACCAATACATAGTTGTAATACAAAACTAATAAGAGTTTTTTTAGTATACCTTATTAAAAAAAAAAGATGATTTTTTTACTGAATTACGGCACCAATTAATTTTGTATAAAATCCGCGCGAGAAAACAACCAATATAAATTAAGGCTCTGGTCCACCCCTTCCGCACAGCTAGGAAATTGTTTGCAGGATTCCTCTTTACAGCTGCTACATAAACCTTAAAGTAAAAGTATAATATTAAATACCCCCGTCGCAGCAAACCTGCGTACTCAGCAAATTTCCAATGCATTATATTTGTCTTAATCCTACATAAAGCCGCATACCAAGTTTCATAAAAATATATTCACATATAAGCGATTTTAATTACTCTGAATATCTCAGCAACGGTTGGGCGTAGAATCACAATTTAAACACCAAAATGATTGTTTCGTGGAACTGAACAGATTTGTAAAAACAAATGTGAAGTTTACATTAAAATAAACTGAGGAAATGCAAAAAACCTTTTTCCCATAAGATTAACATGGGAGATTTTATGAGTAGGTTTTTTTGGATTTTCTCCGCAACCACTTAACCTAGGTTAATAATTCAAAATACTATATTATTTGTTTTTTAAGCTCTATAACATGATCAAAACTAAAATTAAGTTTTTTAAAAATTGTAGGGTAAAAAATTCAAAAAACTGATTTTTGGAAAATTTAAAACCCCCATAAACCCCCCTCTCCATAGTCCGATTTTTCTGGTTTTCGAACGTAAAGTCATGAATGTCATTTTACATATTTGAGCCAAATTTAATTGAAATCGAACGTTTTTAGCGAATTTCCCCTTTAAGGAAGAAGCTATTACCGTAGGTCTCTTGTTAAGACTTAAGCCCGAGACCGTGACAAATTTTTTTGAGGTCCCCAGATGACTAAAACACTATTCGTTCAAATTTATATATATGTATATACAGGGTGAGTCAGACCACCCGTCCAGCATGTATAATGAGAGAACAGTTTGTAATAGAGTCGTCAAACAAAATTCACCCCCACTAAAACGCATATGGGCTATCTATTAAAAAAAAATCAAAATCTATGTACAGAATGTTCCAAAACTGAAGGCCACGGGTTCGAATCTCAAAATTTTCTTATGTAAACATAGAGAATATTATGCATAATTTTAAAGGTCTCGTTAAAATAAACATTTTGGCGAAAACAGAATTCACTTATCTTTATTCGTTTCAAAATGGCGGCCATTTTTATGTAAAATATTGACATTTACGGAATACCCTGTATTTTCTAAACCACTACGCGTACCTATTTCCGACTTAAATTTCTTACTCGTGATAAAATCAGCTTTACTCTGGTATGCTGAATGACAGACTTTTTTGAGAAAATCTATATTTAAAAAAAAATTATTTTGAAACTACCCATATACCCAAAATTAAAAAAGTCAAATGGTAGTATGTCAAAAAGCATACCAATGAAAAGGTCTTGTAAATCCTAGCAACCTTCTAATTTACACCAACCTTGTATCTCTTTTCGTTTTTCTGCAATCAGCAAAAAACATTTTTTCCCATATGAAATGCATGTTAATTTTCATAACACTTGCATGTATTCTCTGTCGACATTCGTTTTATGTGTTATGTACAATTAACATGCATTTCATATGGAAAAGTAATGTTTTTTGTTGATTGCAGAACAACTGAAAAGATACAAGGTTGGTGTATATTAGAAAGTTGCTAGGATTTAGAAGACCTTTTCAATGGTATGCTTTTTGACATACGCTACCATTTGACTTTTTTTGAATTTTGGGCATTTAGGTATTTTCAAAATAAATATTTTTTTGAAATATAGATTTTCTCAAAAAAAGCCAGTCATGTAGCATACCAGAGTAAAGCTGAGTTTATCACGAGTAAGAAATTTAAGTCGGAAAAAAGGTATGCGTAATGGTTTAGAAAATACAGGGTATTTCATAAATGTCAATATTTTACATAAAAATGGCCACCATTTTGAAACGAATAATGATAAGTGAATTCTGTTTTCACCAAAATGTTTATTTTAACGAGACATTTAAAATGATGCATAATATTCTCTATGTTTACATAAGACAATTTTGAGATTCGAACCCGTGACCTTCAGTTTTGGAACATCCTGTACATAGATTTTGATGAAAATATTTTTAATAGATAGCCCTTATGCGTTTTAGTGGGGAATAATTTTGTTTGACGACTTTAGACCAAACCGTTCTCTCGTTATACATGCTGGACGGGTGGTCTGACTCACCCTATATATATCTATATATATATATGTGTATGTGTGTGTGTGTGTGTGTGTGTGTCCCGTGCTGCTCCGCAGCATTGAAATTATAAATGCAAAATTATAAGAATGACGGTAGTAACATAATAATCAATTTAAGTAGGCCTGGTAAAAGTTGAATTTGTGTAATAACAACTATTGACTTACACAACAAATTGAAATCACAATTATTTGTATATTGTTGTAACTGTATTGTCTGTAAATATGTAATTTTGTATTTTTCACAGGGTATACTGATGTTGTTTAATATTTAGTTTTAAGTTGTACAACTGATATTTTGTTTTATTATTGAAAATCAAAATTGAATCTTTGATGACACTCAACTGATGTATAGGAACTTTCCTTTATCACAGATTCACCGAAAATTCAGGGAAGTTCCCAATCACTGATGTACGTATAATTATTATCAATAAATTGAAATAACATTTATTTAAATATTGATCTGTAAATCTGTAAATTAGAAATTTTCTTCAGGGTGTACTGGTATAGTGTTTTTTATTTAGTTTTAAGATGTAGGGCCTACAACTGATATTTTGTTTTATTTGGTTTTTGAAAAACAACGTTGAATCTTTGATGAAGTTGGGGGAAATGCCTCGGTTCACTAATTTTTAGATTGGAGGAAAACTAAAAATTTATCATCAAAATATGTATAATCATAAAAATTGTTATGTTGAGATATTTAAAGAATTTGTCCTTGTAAACTGAAAAATGGCTCATAAAATATGTTTTGGTTGTTATGAACCATAATACAACACTGAACTGGATGTTTTTAAGAATTCTGAAGTGATTTTACTAAGGTTTTCTGTAACGGAAAAACTTTATGTTGCGTGTAAATAAATTGTGATTTTTCTCAAATGCTTTACTGGTTTACTGAATCCTATTTAGCTTACTTCTAAAGTTTGTGTGCACTTTAAAAATGGTGGCGTGTAGGCTAAAAACCAGAAACAGCATTTTGTCTGTACATAAATTAGAATCCAGATATTTGTTTAAATTTATTTGCGTTTTAAAATCACAGAAGAAAAAAGTTTCACTTCAGTAACTTAGACGATAGCCTATATATAGATAGATATGGGTATAAAGATAACACTATGAAAAATGAAAACAATTATTATTAATAGAATTTTTAATATGTGACTTACAATAATTTGAAGTTTTTACAAGACCAACAAATTATATGTTAGTCAATATTTTTACATAATTATTTTACAAATTTTTAATAAATACAAATAATTAATTGTTAATATACGAAACATCCAGTTTCCTCTCTTAAAACTACAAGCCAACTTCTCTGTACAAGTAAAAAAAAATGTTTCTGCAAGTGGACATGGCCAGGCTCCATCAATGTTGGCATAGGGAACCTGCGGTTGCGGCGCTCCAACAGCGGGCGATGGGCTCGGACGGGTAGTCGAGCAGCAGCAGATCAGAGCAAGACAGTCGGGGGTTTGGGGGTAAGGGGGGAGGCAGCTCTCAAAGAAAGAAGCGGCGAAGGGGTGAGCAGGCAAACGCGCCCCTCCACTTTCCCTGTCCACCGCACCGCTCCTAGCGCGACGGTGCTGCGCCCTGCACGGAATTAGTTTACTACAGAGCTCATTGCACCACCTTAAAGAGCAGAAGCGCGAAGAGCTGTTTCAAGCTATCTAAAATGCAAATTGCATTGACTAAAGAACGGCTAAAGAAAAAACCTGTGCGAAGAACGGGTACATCAGCTAGTACACTAATAAATAAGTGATATATAGCATTTTATTTATTCTCCATAAGAATTGCATTGAACGCTGGGTACGCAGGTTTGCTGCATCAAGGAATACAAAATATGTGTTTTAGTGAATTTCCCCTATAGGGAAGAAGCTTTTACCGTATGTGGCATGGTAAGACCTAGGCCCAGGACCATGATAATTTTCGTTTTGAGACCCCAGATGCCAAATATATATAGGTATATATATATATATATACCTATATATATATATATATATACCTATATATATATATATATATATATATATATATATATATCCAGCTTCAAACTTAACCCGTTGAAGCTGCATATCAAGTTTTATTAATTTATATATATATACATGTGTCCGTAAGCACGATAACTTTCGTAAAACTGTCCGACCTTGATGAAATTTGGTATAAACGTGTAAGGCAGCATCTATTTTCATGAGTTTGAGAACCAGACATATCGCTCTACTTTAAACCCCCCTTAAAGTTTGGGGGGATTTTGTACCCAAAAATGGGTTTTTTGAACTTTTTACATATAATTCTTTTTAAACCCAAATTTTGGTTTACACCATTAAATTTAGATTAGAAAAACAAACAATTTGGTATTTTGATCATCGCTCTACGTCAATTGGTTACCGAGATATTGATAGTGCTAAACACATTAAGTTGTCCAATGTTAATCTTATGGAGAATAAGTAAAATTGTATATCTCGCTTATTAATGAACATATATTAATGAAACTTGGAATGTGGCTTTATATGGTTGGAGTTTTAATGCTATTTGCATTCAAAACTCATTTTTTGTGGTCCCCATGGCAGCAAACCTGTGTACTCAGCAGCTATAATGTTATTCTTATGGAGAATAATAAACATGTGATATATTGCTTGCTTATGAACATAAATTGATAAAACTTGGTATGTTGCTTCATCTGCAGGTGATCCATTAGTATTTGCCTAAAAACCAGATTTTGTGGTTCTTGATGCAGCAAACCTGCATACTCAGTCCTAATGTTTTTCTTATGGGGAATAAATAAAATGTCATATCTCGTTTATTTCTTTATATGCTTTGATTAAAGTTGGTAAGTGGCTTCATGACTTAGTGAAGTACCATTTGAAATTATCTGAGTATGCAGTTTTGCTGCAAGGGGCTATTATGCAATTATCAATATAACTTAACCCGTTGAAGCTGCATATCAAGTTTTATTAATTTATATTCATAATTAAGGGAGACATTAAATTTTACTAATTCTCCATAAGAATAACATGGGGCTGAGAATGCAGGTTTGCTGCTGTGGGAAAATCGGAAAAAAAATTTACCAGTTTATCGCAAATATACCAGTACTAGGTGAAGCCCCACATGCGAAGTTTCATCAACACACATTCATAAATAATCGAGATATCAAATTTTTATTATTCCCTATAAGGATAACATTGGACAACGTAGCACTTTGAATATCTGTGCAACGGTTGGACGTAGAATCTCAATCTAAATGCCAAAATTATTGTTTTGTATTGCTGAACAGATTGGTTAGAGCAAAAGTTTACATTAAAATGAACTAAGGAAAAGCTAAAAACCTTTTTCACATAAGATTAATATGGGCGATTTTATGAACAACATTTTTGGATTTTCTCCGCAAACACTTAACCTAGGTTAATGATTCAAAATACTATATTATTTGTTTTTGTTTAAGCTCTATTAAATAGTCAAAATCAAAATTAAGTGTTTTAAAAATTTGAGGGTGAAAAATGCAAAAAACTGATTTTTGTAAAATTGTAAACCCCCATATAACCCCCTTCCCATGGTCCGATTTTTCTGTATTTCGACCTTAAAGTCATGAATTTATAACCCCAAGTAGGGTAATTCATGAATGAAGTAGGGGAAATTCGCTAAAATAATATTTTTAAATATTTTTAAAACGTACTATGAAATAATAATTTTTATAAAGATTAATGGTAGGCAAGGTTATATATTTGACAAGTATAATTGCAGATAACTATAGATTTATAAATATATATATATATATATATATAAAATAATTCTCAAATAATTATTTCAACTAAATTAAGGTTGTAACAATAGTTTGTCATAATTTTTGAAAATCACAATATTTATATTGATAGAGTCTTGTATTGTTGTTCATCTTTACGAGATTTAGAGACAGAAAGTTTCAAATTGACAACTTTCTCTCGGATGTGAACCAATTTTCTGAGGAAACGTTTATACAAGCCACCTGTTCCCTTTCCATATCATTTAACCGTCTGAAATACATTGTATAAGATGTGGAGCTAGAATTGTTAGAAAATATATGAAATCAGATTTATACATTAACTAAACTCAATGAATAATTGTATTAAAAATTAGTGCTATATCCTTTAATTTTCAAGATAAAAACATGAAGAGGATATTCTTAAATAATAAAGCATCGGAAATTGTTTGATATGACAGTGGAATAACATCCAACACACTTGAATATGTTAATAGTGGTGTCATACAATTTTTAACTTTTATTTTTAGTTCCGTAAATTTATTATTTAGTTAAGAATATTTTTCTACTTCTTAAAAATAATTCTAACTACTTCCAAAATTGTTTGATTTTACTGACTGATTCAGACCTAGTTTTTCTCCGAGTTCTGTATTGTCTAGTGTAACCATTCTAAAAAAACCTTGTGGGTCAGCAACAAAATAAGAACAAAAATTTAAAATTCAGAACTAGTCAAAAGCTCATTAATTTCACCTCAATATTGTGACACAATCACCTTACTTTTATTTACTCAGACTAAATATCTTATTAAGTTTTATTTTTTAACATCAAAATATTTGCATGTTATTGGACATTATCAAGTTCAAAGCACAAGAACTGTAGCAGGGGGGGCCCAGGTACAACTTTCTATGTTTAAATAATTCATTTGTTTTAGCGAATTTCCCCTATAGGGAAGAAGCTATTACCGTAGTCGGCATGGTAAGACCTAGGCCCGGGACCATGATAGCTTTTCGTTTTGAGGTCCCCAGACCCCAAAAACACCATTCGTTCGAAACTGTAGATATATATATATATGTCCGTGAGCACGATAACTCTCGTAAAAATTAATCGATTTTGATGAAATTTGGTATAAACGTGTAAAGCAACATTTATGACTTTAAGTTCGAAAACCAGCCAGATCGCTTTATCCAAAGGGGTATTTTCGGGGGTTTTGTACCCCAAAAATGGGTTTTTTGGATTTTTTACAAATAATTTTGGAAATTGTCAAATTTTAATTTTTACCATTGTATTCAACTTAAAAAAACACACAATTTGGTATTTTGATCATTCCTCTATGTCAATTGGTTACCGAGATATTGAAAGTGCTAAACACAGTACGTTGTCTAATGTTATTCTTATGGAGGAAAAGACAAATTTTATATCTCGCTTATTTATGAACGTACACTGATGAAACTTGGTATACGGCTTCATCTAGTTGTGGTGTATTGGTATTTGCTCAAAAAAACCATTTTTTTTCAAAGGCTCTTGTAGCAGCAAACCTGCGTACTCAGCCCCATGTTATTCTTATGGATAATAATTAAATGCTATGTCTCCCTTAATTATGATCATAAATGAATAAAAACTGGTATATGACTTCACCTAGTTGAATTATATTGATATTAGCATAAAACTCCATTTTTTTGTTCCTTGATGCAGCAAACCTGCATACTCAGCCCCAATGTTATTCTTATGAGGAATAACTAAAATTGTATATATTGTTTATTTGTGAATATATTTTTATGAAACTTGGTAAGTCACTTTATATAGTATTAAGACATTTATATCTCCATCGGAAATTCACTGAGTACGCAGGTTTGCTGCGACGACGGTATTTAACTATGCTCTTACTCTATACCATAGGCGCAATTCTAGCAAGGAGGTGGTTCTCCCACAGTATTTGAAGAAAATAATACTATATATTATAATAGAAGACCATTTCTGCACTCCCCCTTCCTATCCGAAATACTCAAACTAAGCTTTTACTCTCTATGAAGTTAAGTTGTTTTCAAAATTGAGTTGTTATATTATGAATCCTTCCTTGTTATATGATCATGAATACATAATTTTAATTGTTCTTTCTCGGTATTTCCATTTTATATTTGATCGTCTCTTAATAGAAGTAAATTAAATTTGTTTCCTGTCTTTCATGCTCTTACATGAACCTCTCAACTCATATCTTTACATTATTTTCTTTTTTCTTTTAACAGATATATTTTGTGAAATTATTCATTCAGGCATATTTCAATATCTTCTCTTGGCTACTGACCTCAACTTTGTAATGTCACAAATACATTTTATACTGACACTGTATAGAACAAAGCACTACTCAAACCCAACTGACAGAGCAATGTTTCTGTTTAAACTAAGTTGTCCTGTAGAAATATTTATAGTGTAACATTTTGGGCTCTATCAATTTTAAAAGATCATTTGTATCGGGGTTATGAAATTCAGACCAATTTTGTACATCGGTTGCCGCCCCGCAATGTTACAGACGGCAAAGCCCTGGCTGCCTCCAGGGACTGCAAGTTCATAGAGACCTCCAGCGGCATCCAGCACAACGTGGACGAGCTACTGGTCGGGGTGCTGAAGCAGATCAGGCTGAGAGAGACGCGTGACAAGAAGCGGGCGCGTCGCGGCGTCAAGCTCCATGGTTCCAAGACATCGCTGTCACTCAACATCGCGCGAGAAATTCTACACAAGATGTGTCTCACTGACGGCAAGTCCAAGTCATGCGAGAACCTACATGTTTTGTGAGCAGAGGTAAGGTGAATACTTTGTGATAAATTTGTAACAGTTAGAAATTAATATACGACAGAACGCAACTTGCACTTAAATAGTAATAATATTTATATGTGACAAAGGGGGACATTGAAGTGGGCATTGATGAGTCAATCAGTGCCAAAAAAGTTATCTGAGTTTATCAGTACCTTATAAAGTAGTTATAAGGTCAAATGATTAGTTCAGAAGATAAATATTTTTAATGGCTGTTTTGGTCAACTAAATAAATATCCAACTCCTAAATAAAATATCAATACAATATTTAAACCAATTTATCTAAGGCCATTGTTTGAAACGTTCTTGGATGAATTAAAGTGTTTCTGTAGATGCTGCACACCTATAGTTAAATAATAGGACATATTAAAATCATACATTAAATGTAAGGGGTAGTGGGAAATGAAAATGGGAATGAAAGGTGTTTTATTTGGATCAACCTCTAAAAATCTTGGTGTGGCTCAGTTCTAAAGTTTGCAACTAAAATTCCAAAGTTCAACTACTGAACCGGCCATTTTGAATTAATATTTTATAGTTTCAACTCACTAAAACAAGTGACAATGGATCTTGAAACCAATGCACCCCACGAGGTTTTTTGTAGGGAGAATATATTTTTCTATCTGATTGAACCTTTCTGGTTAATAAGTTAACAAATTATATAGTGTCTATTAAAGTTTCATTAAATTCTGTTTTATAGTACAGTGTTAACAAATTCTCTTTACTTATTCCTTTTATAAGGAACTTCCAGGATAAAATTTATCTATTTGACCACTGAGCCAATATTGAGATAGAAAACAATGCCTGAATTGGCCAAATTTTATCTCTGATTTAACGCTTACAACTTTTTAGCAAACATCAAGACTCCTTATTGAGTTTAAAACGAAGCTTGAGTTCATAAAAAAGCTATCTGCCTTACGATTGTTTGGTGTTGCAGGACAGTCCGAGACAGTCTCGAAGAGTTTATCGCATCGATCGCCGTCAACGGCCCGTCGCTCGGACCAACAACTACATTCTAAAGCCCCTCAACTCTTCCTTCCAGTGCTTCTACTTCTTTTGTGAGGCAAGCGGTGCTGTGGCTGAGACCCAGGTCTAGGAGCAAAGCTTATGATACACTAGAATGGCAACAGAAAACTGGAGGCGTTTGATTTACGAGTAGGAAAGGACTGGTACAACGTCTTGTGACACTGGTGATCTATACAAAATAGGCTCAGTGTAACAGAGCAGCTAAAAGTGGAGGAGGAATTACTGTCAGTATTGAGACCAAAAGGAATCTCCCTCACATTATTGGGCATGGGGAACTATTGCTGTGTCAGCACAGGACAGGACATTGGTGCTTCAGGAGCACAGGAGCACGCAATTGGTGCTTCTGGCACACTATAGCCAAACGCTTAAATGACAGTTATTCCTCAAAGTGTCAGGAATCCCTTAACTTTCTTAACTGTGAAATTTATTGCGTTTCCACAATCCAATCTTGTTTCATTCCCGATGTCTCCTCATTCCATCCATCTGTTGCGAAAGAAGTTAACAGTACTCCTGCTCTGTGTCTAAATGAATTTACAATCATTCCTATAACGCTGAATGTAGTTTTTATACTTTAAGAAGATATCTCACCCGCAACTTTACTGTAGGTTTTTATACATTATTTTTACAGCTATGAAAAATAGGTTGTGTCTGATAACGTTTTTATTAGTTTTAGTATTGACTGGTAAAAGAGTTTCTTGAGCAATCACGCTTAAAGTGACCGTTTGATCTGAAATTTAAAGGGGTGCTTTTGCATCTCAGCTTTTCAAAAAAACGTATTTAATAATTAGATGACTAGTAGCTCTTTCAAACTGTCTTAAAAGATGTTTGATACACTTATGATAGATCAATTCAACGTTTTAAACATAATTTCGCTATTTCATTGACAGTGAAAATATGTGTAAAGTGAAGTCTTTGACATCTGCTGTAACTTTTCTGAATATAGAGAAAAATATTAATTAAAATCAACAATGTTTTAAAATATATTTCTTATTATTTTAAAAAGGATTAATTACTATAGTATTATATTTCATGACTGTATCTGATAAAAAAAAAACAGATTAACAGGCCTGGCAAATTAGTTATTAGAAAATTGCAGACCTGAGCATTTTTTAATAAAATAAATTTTAAAAAAACAACGATGATTTAGTTTATTTTTAACAAATTTTACCGAATGTTTATGGTATCTTTAACCATGCTCTTGAAATTCCGAAAAATAAAAATTCCTTGTAAATCACGAGCTAGATATATTAGAAATACATTTTTTCAATTTATTAATGCAAATTTAAAGTAGATTAATTCTAATTGTTACATTTCGCCCATATATCAGGGTGTTTTTTTTAATATTGGATTCCAATATGTCATATATGTGAAGTTTTGAAAATATTTTTGTATTTCTATTATATGAATTATTAAGTAACATTTCCAGACCACGAACATGTACTGGGTTCAGATGAAGGTCAGTCATGAGTCATTCAAAGGTTTAGTTTAAATCTCGGCCTGTCTAAAAACATTTGACTTACAATTATTTGTATTTTTATACATATTAATTGTTTGCTATAAAGTTAGGAATTGAATAGTGTTTTTATTCAATTTATTCTCTGTGTTTTTGAATAATTTTAAATCAATTTCCAGTTATTGTTGATCTTTTGGAAGGTTTTTGTCAAATGTCAGGCCTCAGTTACGATAACAGCGATAAGCACGTTCAAAAAGTGATACTTTTTTCTTAAGTGATGATAATAAGGACACAAGTGATAACAAAATGAGCGATAATCCATTTTTTCCCCAATTATCTTCATATAAGTTGGAAAGATAGTGTCAGAGGAGGAAGTAGTAAAACTGTCATAAGTGAAACCTTCAGTATATAGGTTGTTTAGATAAAAGTAAAAAACAAACACAGTAAATTCACCTGGTAACTAAATATATTAAAAGATATGGCAGTCATCATCAACTCTTTAGAGAGTTATTTAAAGACGAAGAGAGATTAATACACTCGAATACCCCTTCCTACATTTCATTACGCTGTGGAAAATGTTAAGGAGAAAAAGGGTTGTATTCCACCAAAAGGTTTGGCCAGAAGATTGCCTAGTTGTAACTGGAAGGCATTTATAGTTTATATTTGTTATTAAGGATGTCAATTTCAGGATATTAGAAAATTTACTCTGTCTTTGGCTTTTTAACCTTCAGAGCACTTCATAAGTCATCTACCACCGGGTGCATTTTTCTTTTCACTGGAGGGGTGTTACATAGTGACAGTGAACAGTTTCTGTCAGTCCTCACCAACTTGGAGTGACCTCCAGTGATGATTCCGTTAGCCGATTGAAGCTTGTCATTTTTGGTTGTATCATAGCCTCCAAAACTTCTTATTTGCATGCAGTCTAATACCCCTAGAAAATTCCGATTCACTGTGGTTTGTTGGAATGGTTTGTTTATTTACTTAATACTCATCAAAAAAATTTCAGAGCATGAATTTTTAATATAAATTAAAATAAAATATACTTAATTATGATAGAATTTACAATACTTCTTAATTTTTTCTAATCAAACTTCTTCATTTTGGTAATTTGTATTATGATTCTTCAAAAACTCAAAAAGGTTGTAAAATGGGTATTCTATTAAATAAATCTTGAGCATTTTCTTCAATTTCATAATGTTTGTTTGTCGATTCTCTAATATTTTTAGGAATTTTTCTCAAGAATTTACTTCCCATGATTGTACTTTTTCTTAAAGATTTATTTTCCCTCCTTTCTATATTTATTATTTCCTAGTATTATATTTGTGACCCATTATATAATTTCTGCTGAATTTTAATGTTATCATAATTGCTTCAAAAATAAACATTTAGACCTCGCCAGATGTGTTTTTGGGAACTTGTCTGGGCAAACCTAGCCCAGTTCGTACATCCCTATACGTAAAGAGTAAGTTTAACACTATGGAAAGGCGATACCGAGCTACATCTATAGAAGGGTGAATAAGCACAGAAATTTACATAACAAAACATTGTAAGTTTTCCTATCTAACCGCCCCCTTTCACCCCATAGCCAACCATAACCATACAATTGTTCATATGAAGGAATAAACTAAACATGGATACTCTGCAATAGTGTTTAATATACCTCTTTTTCTTTTCTTTTGCCATGTTGGTTGTTTTCAGGGCTTATAGGTAGTGAATCTGGGCCCTTAAAAAGTTTTGTTTGAATTACAGTTGCTTATTTATGAGCATTATACTTTGAATCTTCAAATCAGAACGTGCAAAGTAAATTTGCGCAGAGGATCACTAAAGAGATAGATTGATGACAGTGGTGGTGATTCATAGAAAAATCGGGAAAAATCGTTCAGGTGGAGATTCCTAGACATTATGACCAATGAAAGGGGATCCTGGACTGTATCAGTTTTGGGAAGCGGAGTTCAAAGAACCTATGGGCCCTTAATGTTTTCGTATTATTAACCAGATATTATGTAATTAGGAGGCATTTGTTAATTTTATTGTTTAAGGGAAGTGCTATAACAAATTGAGAAACATTATTGTTTCACATAAAATACAGCATTAAATGTTGAAAATAAATAGATCTGCTCTCAAAACTAACCCCATATTTCAAAATACATCCAAATTTTGTATTTATACAAAATAATTCCTTCAAAGGGAATTGTCTACTTGATAAAACTCCAACACTGACTGACTGACAGAAAACGCACAAGTTGGGGATCTGAAAACATGAAATTTTGTACAGGAGTTTCTTATATAACTCAGTAGAGTACTAAGGAAAGTGATTTTGATTTGACTCCAGGGTTCCGCTCCGCGGTTTTATCTCAGTTTCAGTGTTATTTTTGAGAACATTCAATTTATTTGACCAGATGATAGCATTAACAAATATTACTTATTATTTAAGAAATTATCATGGACATTTTACAACAAAGGTTAGTGATGTAAAATGTCTGTAATTACTTCTTGAATAACAAACTCAACATCACCAACAGTGAATTATAAATAAAGAAGAGGTTACTTATTCAAAATAGTTGAAAATGTTAACCACAGAATGAATCACACACAACTATTGTATTCCTAGGTGACTGGGTACTACTTGGCTACTAATGTAGATATAAAATATTTTAAGCCTGTTAAAATTGTTCTCTGTAACTTCACCTTGAACCTGTGAGTAGTGCAATCTTGGATACATTTATCAACTGTAACAAAAAGGTTTCCGAGATGAAATCCCTAAGTTTTTCAGTGAAACCAGCATTTGAGACCTCGACTTCAAAGGCCTAACAACTTTATACACAGCTAATTTTTGTACTTAGTCTGCTAATACTTAGCTTATATAGACTAATTATATATATAAGTAGCTTTTATATGCTTCCTCATAAGCCTAGCTTGTACACAGGCTTCAGCTCCTGTTTGTTACAAAATATTTATTTTTATTACATATCTTTATATTCGATCAAATATTCTTAAGCGTTATGTAATATAAGCGGTAGATATTATGTGAAATGTTAATTGTTACGTATCAGACTAGAACAATCAATATTTTTGGCTGTAAAGGCAAATACGTTAGAGACAATGTGATAGAATGATGTTAAATGTTGTGTATGTATTCTAAGCTTCAGCCTGTTTTCATACAAGTTCTATTTCCTTAATTACAAGATGGGTAGTCTATTTTAAATTGTGTTCTTGACTATACGCACATATATTGTGCTCGTACGATTAAGGTTATCTTGCATTTAACACTTAAATACTTCCATAACTATTTTGAATACCCAGAATATAGTTGAGTCAAAGGCCAAGCAAGAGGGGTGTGATGTTGATACCCCTGCTCCCCAATATTGGATATGCCTAAGCCTTCTTTGATGAACAACAATGTCCTCCTCCCCTGAATTAAGGCTGACCTCCCTAATTTTATTTTCGTAGCAACGGCCATGGATTGAACATCTTATTCGAAGATTCCTCATAATACAAGCGAAAGCACAATATGTCAAGGGAGCATTTATGTTACTAAAATATTTGTTTCCTTTTTATATTAAAATCTAGCTGAAAATATAATATTTAAATAATTAAAAATAAACAAACATAGGGAGGCGCTTACATGTTTTTGTTCCTCAATAAACATAATATTTAGTTTAGATGAGTTTCTTGGTATAAGTTATATAAGAGTATTATCATTGATTATAGATAACAAAAGTGGATTTGAGTTTAGGGTTCCATAAATGTACTCTAAAATAAACTGTGTATTCTAAATTAATTTCTGTCATCTAGTGTGTCTTAAAACACGTTATAGATTTGTTTTTGCAAAAAGTACCTGCTGAGTTGTCAGTCAAAGTGTCTGCATCCTCATGACTTCCCAGTTTCTTTGAGCAGACAATAGATAGAACATCAGTTTACTGCTTGTGGGCCATGGCAGCTGCTGGCTGGCATTGTATTTGGCGTTTTAGGAATCAGGATTTGAGTCAGCTGTTCAGATGATCAGAATCTTTGGCTGAGGTCCAGTAGACAGGGTTATAGACAAAGGGAAAGACATCTACTTAATTATGGTTATGTAATTAAAGGTATTACCTCCGGAGTATTACAGCATCCTCTACTTTTAACCGTTATTTTATAATTAGGATCGTAAATGCAATAATTATTTTATTTTATTTTATCCTGCTGAAAGAATGAATATGCAATTTGATTATGAGATAATTTTGTATAAGCAAACATATTTTTAAGAAGCCTCCTACGGTTGTATTGTGATAACGTTGTAGTCTAAGTGTAAATACTATTGTTTTGTGTATCACAATGTGATATTGAATATTTTACTACTCTTACCACAAGACTGAATCTGTCCTGTTGTTCCCTTGTTCGTCTTATTTTCACCTGCCTAATCCATGATCTATGGACACTTTAATACATATTGTTGTTATGTCAATATAAACTATAAATGAAAAAGTTGTCTATTTTTATTTAATATAAACCCAGTACACTAGCTGAAATCAAGTAAAAATTAGTAACATGGAAAAATGTAATCTCAAACTCGTCCTTGAACTTTCCTGGGACCCCAAAGTCCCCTCTGTTATTTTAACTGGGACTAAATCAATATATAAACACATCAAAAAATTACAAAAGACTAGTTGCTTGCAACGAATTTGCCCTCAATCATAGTACGTTACTATATTATTCAGATAACATTAATAGAACCTATTTCCATAGTGTTTTTTATGATGAATCCAAATATTTATTTAGTGTATAACATGCCACCAAGTTTCAGCTAAGTCATTCCATAAGTAATTAGTATTAACAAATCTAGTATGGGGATTCTGAAGGTCAGATATGCAGAGACCTAAACAAATCTTGGGAGTACGCCCTGTATTTGATTCTGATGTATCACATATCTTCCAACCGGGCTCATTACATAAAACTACGATTGTACAGTTATACATATTTACAGGCAAATTGCTAGAGAATTTTTAGAAATTGTAATTACAGGTGTTGCATGAAAAGAATGTGTAGACTTGTAACAACCAGACAAACTTACAATTTCACCAGTGGGTTTTAAAATAAACAAAAATACAGGCGAACACACTTGTACTTAAAATACAACTTTTATATAATTACAAGTGCCTGTAAAATTGTAATATTATTTTACCTACTATACATTGCCTGTAAAAGTGTAGAAGCTATTTTTGGAGTTGTGTAATAGATTTGTTGGGGTTTTATAGTTTTTTCACCCCCTCACCCATCAAAGATATCTGTTAATATTTCAACAATATTTTTTCAAATCCTATCCTATACTCTAATATTAGTAAGGTTTGCTTGTATGTTTGCTTGCTTGCGACACTGATCTCAAAAACGGCTCCAATGATTTCCTTTAAATGTCCGAAATAACTAATTTCTGGGATAAAAATAAGTTCTAGATACACCTCTTCCCCAGGAAAAATAAAATAATGTAAAAAACTAAAATTAAAAGTTAAAAAAATTAACATTGGGCTTATCCAGTTTCAAATCAAAACAAAAGAATTGTAACAGCTGTTTATAATCGATCGGGGAACTGTCAAAGTAATACTCATGTTGTTTATGTTTATTAACATGTGGTTTCCTGAGAGCAGAGATTAAAAGATTTGAGTGAAGATTCAAATATAGAGTATTAAAATAAATCAAAGGGACATTGAGCTATAAATAGAACTGGAGTGACCTTAACAATGTAGAAAAGAGGCAAATGAGTTATACAAATCTGATTATCAGTAGGGGGAAATGGTGAAATATGCTCCAAGTCATCTAAACAAACTGACTGGCCTTCCCCCGAGCAAAGCTCGGCCCCCAGTTACTGTATGTCTAAATTGAGCTGGCGCCAATGGAGAATAAGAAAAATTGTATATCTCGCTTATTTATGAACGTATCCTGATGAAAATTGGTATATGGCTTCATATCCTAGTGATCTACTGATACTTGAATACAAAAAACTTTTGAAGACCTTTAAAAATATCTCCCGATATCTCCTCGTACCTTTTACTTGGTCCTTTCTATTCACCAAACAACTTTAAGTTTTAGTATGTTTTATTTGCCTTCGGTTGCGACTAATATTTTTAATATTTTTCCCGATGAACGCAGTTCACTCAAAATCAATGTTGGTATTGTTGAAATATGGTTATCAAGTGAAAGGACTCAAGGGATAACCAATAATATCGGGAAAGTTCATTCACTTCTAAACCTACACTAGCCCCCACCCCTGATAAACCCACGGCTCCAGCTGGGCCGCTGCCTCTCTTGCAAAGGGCTCTAACAGCAATTCACTGTCGCACCCTCAAAACTATTGTTCCCTGAGTCACTAGTTGAGTTTTTTATAAAAACTACATATTTTATTAATCTACATTCATCAGCGAACAACATGGTGAGGTAAAATAATATTTTGTACGAAACTTTAAGCTATTTAAAAAAATTGATAGAAGAGAGGATTCTTAATGTAATGTAATCCTAAGATAACGTAATCAACATTTCTTTAAAGTGGGTACTGACCACATGACACTGCTGGTAGACTAATTGTCACATTGGATAGAAATTGTTATTTCTATCCTATGTGACAATTAGGTGTGTATCAGGTCAAGTTATAAATGTCTTCCTATTTTCTGCAGATTTTGTTAGGCCGTAAAGTTGGTTGCTGATCATGTACAGTTTTCCATTTTTCAAGTGTTGCAAATACTTTCAATTTAAGGACATTTATCAAACAGTACTTCACACTATCCTCAAAGTTTAGACGTGGCAGAGAATGCTGAAGAAATCAGCAAATAAAGTCTACTGAAGAAGAGTCCTGATGAAGGTTTAGACTACAGAGAGGCACATCTTTCATTGGCAGCTCGCCCAGTACCGGCTCTAGGGCAGTGCGAGCCGTGCTCCAGCACGGGGCGCGCAGGGCGCGGCGCTTTTAGGGGGCGGCGCTCGGCGCTCATGACGTGTCGCGGGGTGCGAGGTGCGGTTGGAGTCCGTAAAGTAAAGAATTTGTAAATTTGTTGTATACAGTACTAATACTAATATTATAAGTTGTAGAAAGGCGTTATTGGGAAGAAATTTGTGTATTCACTATGACCTTCATTATACGAGTACATTACATATCATATAACACAACTTCCGCTACCCTCTATTCCAAATCGAGAAGTTGTTTTGACCTCTATCGTTTTGTGACTGCTTCAGGGCATTCTGATTTGTATAGAGAGTGTGAATAAAACGTGCAAGATGCAACGATGCAAGAAAATTGCAATGTTAAAATATCAATTTACACGTTTTAACTAATTGTTTTAATCCGCCCTCGTCGGTTATTTTAAACTACTTCATATATGAGAAAATATATGGTTTGAGGATTGGAGAGTATTGAAACGGGATTTCATCTTTAATTGAAGTTGCAATTATTTGAGTTTAATATTGCTATTATAGATATATAACAAGGGAAACCATGATGAGCCCGCCTCAGATTTTGACGCCCCCTTCGATCATTACTGTTATGGTTCACTCCTTTAGTTTATTTTGAAAAATATAGTTTATCAAAACTAAGTTACAGCAGTATAGGATATCAGAATTTTGAATTAACGAAACAAAAAAACATGTTTATACCCAACTTGAGTGTTTAGAGTCGCTGGTATTAAACTAAAGTGATCCAAACACTTATAGATGGCAATATTCAATATTATACGTTAAGTTAGGAACAAAATACTCAACCCTTAGGCTCGGCTCACAAGGGCGATTTTCACCGGCGAGATCGCTGCGATCTCGCGCGAGCGCGATGAAGCAGCCAGGAAACAAATAGTGTGATTCAAGGGAGTTCGCAGCGAGATCACCGCGAGTCGCCGGAGCTCGCCAGGGCTGCTACGTCACCACGATCTCGCAGCGAGATGAAGCAGTACTGTAGTAGAGAAAGTAGGAGTTCAGACGCCTTTACACTTTTTCCTACCAGTATATGGATTGGTATGTATTTTCCTACCAGAAATTATCACAACCACTGTAATATCTCTGATGTAATAAACTTTAAAGACTAGGATGCCAGGTTTTTTTTACAACCAAAATGTAATAAAAAATACTTTAACGGAGAACAAGATTATTTTGGTATAATATATGGGTTTTAAGAGTGGTTGGCATAGGGGTTGTAGGTAATAGACACACACATGAAATGTCTCACTTTTTTCAAAACCTCGAATTTTGCGGTTATATCTGTTTCGAAAGAGGTAATTAGTGTTAGGGGGATTCGTTTTATATAAATAAATCTAGAACTCCACTAGATGAATTCGTATACTGAACCCCTCACTGGAAACCATATTAATCATGTAGGTATTAACCATATGAAATAACTGTGAAAGTCTGAAATATTTGATTATTTGTGGGGGAAAACATAAAATATTACATTATAATAAATACATTAAAAACTTGATAACAAAAAAATAATTTGTTTCAATCAAACTTTTCCCTTGATTTACCAGTTACAAATACTAATGCAATGCAACTGTATAAGCTGTAGATAAGTAACGTCGAAATGTCTAAGCTCGCCGCGATCTCGCCGAGAATAGATCGCTCGTGAGATCGTGGAGATCCTATCGCTTGTTTGAACCGAGCCTTACTCGACTAAGCATAGAATACTAAACAAAAATACTACTAGTACTAGTAATTTTAATTGCCATTAGGTTATATTCAACAATCATAAAGACATTGATGGAACCTTATATTTCATTTTCGGAATCTGTTTAATTTTTAATCGCCAATAACCTACAAGTTTCCTCCCTGCCATGGCCATGACGCCTCTAGCTTCCCCATCAAAATCAAAATCTTTCAAGCGCGAGGCCTTCGTAGACGCAATGCCCTGTGGCTGTATCTGGTGCACCGCCCTAAGGACACAAGGGGGGGCGGCAAGCTTGGATTTTGCACGGGCGCTGCAAAACTGACGGGCCGTCCCTGAGCTCGTCTGCAGGAGCATGTGAACTCCCCATCGAAATAATTACACGATAAAAAAAATATATATGTATGATTCAGTATTTGAAATTACTTTATAGGTAGGTAGGTTTAAAAGAGCAGAAAATGAAAATAGTCTAGAGCGTGAAATGTGAGGTAGTTTTTAGTACTGCGCCAGTGGCTAGATTCTGATGAACGGGGAATATGGATCGGACGCGCAAATCCATTAGCTCACGGTAGGATGGAGGAAACATATCAATGAGCGGCTTATGGAGAATAGCGATAGGCTGCCTCTGACACAGCTCAGTAGTCCCACACTAGAGGGACGCAACACGCAACACACAAGAGCTTGACACAATGTATCTCAAAAACTGCAAGCACTAAACAATCAGATTCAAATATTTTACAGTTTGTATTTTCCATTACTTAAGGCCTTAAAGCAATAATGCTAAAATAGAATAGTAAATTACAAATGATTTTGATGTCATCACTTCTTAAATTATAAAACTTTTATTATTAGTTGTAAACCCCCTGTAGATGTGCTTATGAGCTGCAACTGACTTCTTTGTTATTACAACTCGGAGTTTGTCCATCTCAGATTTTAAATAGCAGAAGTAGATCAACACTCTATGTATCTGAAGAAATTTTGAAGCCAGAAATCAAAATCTGTATAAACAGTTGCTCTTTCAGCAAAAGATGACTGAAACAAAATTTGACAGTAGAGTACACAACCAAAACTCATAAAAGGAGAGAAAATTGTATTTAAAACCGCTCATTTGAATTAAAAGATTGGCATGAAGCTACTGTTGTACACAAAGGGAAAGAGCATAGATCTTATGAGGTTGTAAAGAAGGAAAATAACCAACCATCTTTCGAGCATTGTTATTTTAACATATTTAAGTAATTTGTGATGATAAACAATGTCAGATCAAAGGTACTATCTTTGACTTAGAATACATTTTGATATCATATCATTGTAGGACTTGGCAACCCGTCAACACTTTGTGTTTTTGGGTATGATTTTATATTACAGCAGATTTCCTATTTGATTACATGTATTTCAAAGTTAGCATTTAAAAATAGAGATTTAGATGAATGTGCATAAACTTTAAATAATTGCAATGTAGTTTTATTAAAACAATATTTAAGTTTATTCTCTTCAAATGGTTGATTTACCTCTAGGAAATATGTGGCAGATTAATCGCTAGAGCAGAAATGTAAAAAAGTAGCACTCTGAAACTCAGCTGAGGTACAGAATAAAATCTTGCACATGCTAAGTCATCTATTTAAAGTTGAATCTGTTTCTGTGAGATAGTGACACATTCATGACAGTCTAGGAAGTAATTGGCTGGCATCAGCTCAATTAATTTGACTAGCTTGCATTACTGGAAATAAAATAAATTTTAAAACTCATTGCACAATCTGCATTCCATAAAATTTACTGGTGTAGGTATTGTAAAAGTGCAGTAAATAATCTTGTAGTCATTTTCTTCTCACATTTATTTGTTATGTCATAGTAGGCTATATCTTAATTATTTGTAATAATTGCTAACAATTTCCAAAAAATGTTAATAGGCCGGACATGTTGCGCATTTACAAACCGATAACACTACGAACCTCAATTTTGGCGGGATTTTCATTTGACCGCCATTTTGAACCGATGTAGAAACAAGACACGTGATCACCCAGCAACGAGACTGGGCTCATACTTTGGTGGGGAGGTGAGTGGACTGCCGGACACGCAATCGTGGGGGGGGGACGCTGTGCTCGGCGCAACGCGCAAACTTTCTTTACTTTCTGGATGATTCTCCTAAATTTATACTACCTGCCATAAAACAAATAAAAAACATTAAAATTTAAAAAAGTGTATTAATGAATGATTTTCTCTCCTAACTATTTTGTTTTTATTCAACTGATGAATATTGACATATTAAAACGTGTATTCTAAGTTTTCCAACTGTATTATAATGTTTACCAAATGATACCATTGCACGCGATTGTTGAATCTGGTTGTGGTGTGTCGTGGTCCCCAGATATCACATGTGCGATAGTCAGTAGTGTGAACCTGGTTTATATTATATACATTTGTGTAATACATTTGTGTATGCACACGTTGATAATTGAACAGTACCCCTCTCTTGAACTGAAGTCCAAGACCCTAACTGTTACATTAACAAGATGTCCAGATAAAGTCTTTAAAATCTAATATATAAAAATCAATGTTTGTACGTCTGTTCTTCTGTCCATTTGTATTTTATGCACTACCATACTGTTCATCTGATTGCTTTGAAATTTAGCATAGTAACACAGGTTAACCCTGGGAAGGTTATAGGCCATTAACCAAAGTCCTAGGACATTAGGGCTGTGCCCCACTGGACTTAAGTTTCAACGTTAATTTTATCGAAGAAAGATTTCTTTTGATTTTATCAGATGATATCTAGCTATAACATAAAATATTGTAAACAGCTGTTTATAATTATGGAAATAAAAAATGTACTTGAATGGCAACTCTCATAATGGAAATAAAAAAACAACTGGAATGGCAACTCAAACTCTTTTTTTCTATAGGCGAGTGAGCGTAGCGAACGAGCTCATCCGGGAGGCGAGTGAGCAAAGAGACAGAGCTCATATTGAAAATTAACGAGTATTTGACAAAAAACAAATTCAATGCCTCTTCTGTGGCAGCAACGCGCCAGGTACCAGCTAGTAATTAATAAATTAAATAATTAAAACAAACATATTTATGGAATGCTGTTTATTTTTCATAACATTAAATTGTTTTTACTGTTTTCCTTTACTGACATCAGTAAAACACCACTGGCATAAAAAAGCAACCAAAATATACTGATTCTAAAGTGCAAATAAAATTCTAATGTAAAGTGACTGAAGTGTAGAAATATATTAGGTACACTTTATGGCTTCAGAGTAAAATTAAGATATGCTAAAGTTGTCTCAGTTGTTGTTTCAATTTCTTTTTTGTTGTTGGTCGTCTGAAACTGGATGATGATGGTGAAGTAAGTGGTCACAATGCTCAACATCTGTAAATAATTGATTTTTAATTGGAACATTGCAAACTTCATCTAGGTCGATATAGTCCTACACACTTAGCAAATTAGTTGTATTGTTAAATTTAAATTGAAAACCCTATACAATAAAAATGTTAAATACAATGTTTAAAGCCATATTCATTCTTTGTTTTTTTAAGAGAATTACTAAGCTTTAAACAGTTTTTTAAACCTTGTGATTATCTATATATTAATCAGCTAAGGGAATTTTTGTGGTACCGATTTCTTGGATATGCGGCATCGTAGAATTATGAAACTTGGCATACATATTTAGTACTATTATGAGAGTGTCGAATGTAAATAATTTTAAGTTTGGACGTGTAGGGCTATGCCCTTTTGGCTTTCAAAGTTTACATGTTATCTTTATGGGAACATGCGTTCTGCTTTTTGTATTGTTTTATAATGTCTATTTCATTAATAAACAGCTGTGTTATTCAAATAAATATGTAGCACAACAACAAGAACAGATGGTTCATAAATAAAACATTTTACTGACTACTAGAATGACAACACATATCTCTTATCCACTTTTAACCTGTTTGTGAGGGGGGGAGGAGGGATGTGGTGAGGATGAGGTAGAGAGGTTTCTGGCATAAATAAAAAGGCTACTGAATACTAGAAAGGTAACACCCTTCTCTTCTCCGTTTTAAGTGCACATTAAACGGGGAGAGGATGAGGTGGAGAGTTTTCTGGCTTAAATAAAAAGGCTACTGATTACTGGAATGGTAACACCGTTCTCTTCTCCATTTTAATTCCACAATAAACGGGGAGAGGATGAGATGGAGAGGTTTCTGGCCTAAATAAAAAGGCTACTGATAACTGGAATGGTAACACCCTTCTTTTCTCCATTTTAACTCCACAACAGCCAGAACAGATAATTCAGGACTAATGTAAATACAAAATATTACTGACCACTATAATGGTAACAACCTTCTATTATCCGTTTTAACTCCACATTGAAAAAGTGAAACCTGTTTGTGAGGGGGGGAGGATGAGGGACGGAGAGTGGATGAGGTGTAGAGGTTTCAGACATAAATAAAAAGGCCATTAATTACTGGAATGGTATCACCCTTCTCTTATCCATTTTTTCTCCACATTAAAATAAATTAAACCTGTTTGTGAGGGGGGAGGATGAGGTTTGGGAAGAGGATGAGAGACGGGGAGAGGATGAGGTGGAGAGGATGAGGTAGAGAGGATGAGGTGGAGAGGTTCAGGCACAAATAAAACGGCTACTGATTACTGGAATGGTAATCCCCTTTTCTTATCAGTTTTAACTCCACAACAGCAAGAACAGATAATTCATGACTAATGTAAATAAACAGTATTACTGACTACAAGAATGGTAACACCCTTTTCTCGTCCGTTTTGACTCCACATTTAAAAATGGAGAAGAGGGAGAGGATAAACGGGGAGAGGATGAGATGGAGAGATTTCTGGCCTAAATAAAAAGGCTACTGATTACTGGAATGGTAACAGCCTTCTCTACTCCTTTAAACTCCACAACAGCCAGAATAGATAATTCAAGACTAATGTAAATACAAAATATTACTGACTACTGGAATGGTAACAACCTTCTATTATCCGTTTTAACTCCACATTGAAAAAGTGAAACTTGTTTGTGAGGGAGGGGGGAGGATGAGGGACGGAGAGTGGATGAGGTGTAGAGGTTTCAGACATAAATAAAAAGACTAATAATTACTGGAATGGTATCACCCTTCTCTTATCCATTTTATCTCCACATTAAAATAAATTAAACCTGATTGTGAGGGGGTAGGATGAGGGTTGGGAAGAGGATGAGAGACGGGGAGAGGATGAGCTGGAGAGGATGAGGTAGAGAGGATGAGGTGGAGAGGTTTCAGGCACAAATAAAAAGGCTACTGATTACTGGAATGGTAACACCCTTCTCTTCTCCGTTTTAACTCCATAACAGCAAGAACAGATAATTCAGGACAATTGTAAATAAACAGTATTACTGACTACAAGAATGGTTACACCCTTTTCTCATCCGTTTTGATTCCACATTTAAAAAAATAGACCTGTTTGTGAGGGGCTGAGGATGAGGAACGGAGAGAGGATGAGGTGGAGAGGTTTCAGGCATAAATAAAAAGGCTACTGACTACTGGAATGGTGACGCCTTTCTGCTATCCGTTATAACTCAACGTTAAACAGGAAGAGGATGAGGTGGAGAGATTTCAGGTTTAAATAAAAACGCTAATAACTACTGGAATGGTAACATACTTCTGCTATCTGTTTTAACTCAACATAAAAAAAAATATCTGGAGGTTAGGGTAAAGAAAGGGGGAAGGAAAGAAAGAGAGAGAGATGAGCGCAACAGAACCCACTAGATATTAAACTTTTTTCAAATATTTGGTAGAATTTTGACCATTGGGCGGTCTCTAGTTTAAATTATAGTATGTTAAATTTACTATCACTATGTTTTTTTGTAAGTAAATTATGAAGGGAGGGAGGGGGGGTTGCCAGTAGACATTTTTTTTTCCTGGGCAAATGTTTGATTAGAGGTGTTCTCTTGTACGGCAAACACTCTTTTTCCACCATTAATATGGATTTAACAATTAAACATCAGTACTTACAGACAAAATTAGTGGGATTTCTAAAGTGAAGAAGCCACATGCCGAGAACTCCACTTTGCATAAGAACAGCTGACGACAGTACATCTCCAACTATGACAGACAACTGGCATCAGTTACAATATAATCAGGGCCGTCGCAAGGTGGAGCGACCGGGGCGATCACCCCGGGCACCGAGGCCAGAGTGGTGCCGCGGCAGGCAAAAATAAAACTGGTTGTGGATTAGTGGTAGGGTACTCGATCTGTGTGGAGCGAGAGTTGCTGCCTCTTGTGGATCGAGAGCTGCCTCAGACATCATTCAGATTTGGGAATTGTTAGGTAGTGAATCTGTTACATAGGTTAAGTCCGTGGATCAGAAAAATGTTCTGTTATTTTCTAATATGACAATTTGTGTCTTAAAAAAGTGACTATGATACATGGGTACATGCTAATACCTGTTCTAGTACATAGTAACACGGAAACGTACGTAGCTGCACTCCCACTAACTAACCATTACCTTAATCCTCCCCATCCCACTAATAAAACAGCCGTCACATAGTTTTGGTGATTACTAGTTTCTGGAATTTTAAAGTCATATTTTCACATCACCTCATTGAATTAATACGTTGAGTAGATTGTCATCTTGAGGTTTAAAATAAATTATAAATAAAACACACCATACACTAACATTTATGGTTTGTATTAAACCCCGGAGGCAAATATCATGAACAATTAAGGTTTATTTCAGGTTGAGGTTCAACCAAGGTTTCAGTCTACTGCGTCCTGTAGTTTATTATAAAGGTTTGCAGAGCTATGCTTTTAAGATACCACAGAAACCCTAGAATTATAGTTGTGTCTCATATTACTGGATAAAATTATCTACTCTTGATGGTTTTGACTTTTTTCATATTTCAAAGTGCTTATAATTCCATTTGAATGTATAAAAATAAGTTTTTCTAAACAACAACGACGAGATGCAGACAAAATATTTCGAAACTGTAAAAAATGGCAAGGTCCTAGACAGCTTACGACATCCTATGAATGTCCGTTTAAGGTCCAAATGCCCAAGGATAAATGCATGACATCTGGGACATCCAGCGAATATAGTAATATCATCCTGAACATCCGTTTTTTCTTGCGACAAACAGTATATCCTTTCAAAATCCACTGGATGTCCTCTCTAAGATGTTCATTTTTCATTATGCAATATCCTCCACTTCATAAATCATAAATCATCATTTGTTTAGAAAATATTTTGATGCCTTCCGAGGTGACCTAAAATAGCTTTTAGCTAACTTTGTAACTGTTAGCTAAAAGCTGTTAGGTTTTGTTCTGTGTACTAAATCTTGGTAACAATGTTTATATAATCATATGTTCTAAACAAACATTACTGGGTTCTTTGTATTTGACTAAAAGTTAGCTTTTTATTTTCACTTGTACATTCACCCACTGCATGACTTAGTTAAATAAATCGTTAAGATTTGATTGACAAATTAAGTTCTTGTGCCTATGCACATGAATACTATCCTATATCCTATCCTATCCTATCCTATACTCTTATATGAGTAAGGTTTGCTTGCTTGCTAGCAGCAATGATCTCAAAAACGGCTCCAACGATTCCCTTCAAATGTTCAAAATAACTGATTTCTGGGATAAAAATAAGTTCTAGCCAGGCCTCATCCCCAGGAAAAATAAAATAATGTAAAAAACCAAAATGAAAAGTTAACAAAATTAACATTGGGCTTATCCAGTTTCAAATCAAAACAAAAGAATTGTAACAGCTGTTCATAATCAACCAGAGAACTGTCAAAGTAATACTCATGTTTTTTATGATTCTTAACATATGTGGTTTCCTAAGAGCAGAGATTAAAAGATTTGAGTGAAGATTACATATATAGAGTAGTAAAATAAATCAAAGGGGCATTGAGCTATAAATAACAACTGGAGTGACCTCAAAAATATAGAAAAAAGGCAAATGAGTTATACAAATTTGATTATCAGTGGGGGGAAGTGGTGAAATATTACTCCAAGTCATCTAAACAAACTGACTGCCCTTCCCCCGAGCAAAGCTCGGCCCCAAGTACTATAAACTTAAACGAATTATGTTTTTGACATCTGAGGACCTCAAAACCAACAGTTGTCATGGTCCCAGGTCTAAGTCTTACTGTACGTGTTAACTACGGTAATAACTTCTTCCCTATAAGAGAAATTTTGTAATACAAATTTTAAAAATTGTTAGGCCCAAATGCCTTTTGAATTCACCATTGTTTTCATGCATGTTAATTATTTAACAGCAAAAAATTGTTTACTATTTACCTCTTTAAAAAAGTCTTCATGAACAGATTTTTCCATGAGTTTGCTTAGAATAGCAACCGTTCTCTTAGCCTGGAACAGTTAAACAGTACATGTATACCTTCTATTCAGTCACTTTTAACTGAAAAGGAGTTTGAGTATTGCCTTGCAATAAATGCCCTTGAAATTAAACAAATTTGACTATATTGAAGAAAGTTGATTGTATGGGTTAGTTTTAGTATATTTTGAAAGTTGAGTTTTACATGTAGAAATTATCTGTTTATGCATTACTGTACCAATTATCAAATAAAATGTTACCTACTATAAAAAGTAGAATTATGACACCATTTAATGTACCAGGTTGTACATTTTATGGAATATTTGATTTGATTTGATAAATCATTTAGACTGTACTAGAGCTAATGTAACCTTTTGCAGGATGAGGGGAAGGAAGAGGATGGAAATGAAGGTCTTCATCATTGGCTCTATGTTATGAGTAGAAAGATTGAGAGGGCAGGTCCTGGCTCCCATTCCAAACGTACAAAGAACACTCCCCCTCAACCCGAACAAGGTTAAATTACCTGTAGTATAAATGGCCAGTATATCTTGCAAAAGAGTAATAGATGATTTCTAAATATTTCATATAGGTACCTTCATGAATTTTTAGAATAGTACACAATAGTGAGCTAATTATGTTAATAAATATCAGCTACAAATTTCAATCAACTCAAAAATACTCCTTTAAAGCAAATAAGCACAATGTTGAAAACTAACTACTTTGTTCAATTTTCACCGTGCAAAATGGAGCCCCCACAAGCAATGTATTTAAAATAACAATTTGAATTGCACTGGTCGTCCTGAAAGCATTTACATACCTTAACATGATGCATTACCTTAAAGCATTTACCTTTACACGACGGGTAACAAAATCAACCATGTACTCAGCTAAGGTAGTAACATGGCCACCTCCAATAAGACTTGTACTGGGCGGTGAACTTGGAACAAAGTACCGAGTATCTCAGAGCATAGCCTTCAGGAATCAAGAAACTTTATTCTCTTTATATATAATACAGTGCACCATCCAGACGGTGAACTTTGAACGAAGTTCTGAGTATCTAAAAACAGTGGGAGAGTATGGCCTGATGAGTATGTATAACAACAATTACTGTAATGTTGAAAACTATCTGGAATACCTCAGCAGTAGCGTGGGAGCAGGGCCTGACGAGGATGTATAACAACATGAGATATATGACAATCCTGTTGATTCCATGCAGGAGGACTGGCCAAGTGTGGTAGAAGGCAGGGACAGACATGAGCTCCAGTGGGCAATATATCAGTTGCAGGAAGATGAACACCACCACTAACAAGTTCTGGCAGCCATAGATGACATTCATCTCCTCAACTACACAGCAGAGTTGTCTGTGCAGCTCAAAAACATCTCTCAAATCTAGGTTGGCCATTTGCGATACTGAAACAAATATTGTCAAGTTTTAATTATTATAAGATATACTTGAAAATATAATATATTCAAAAATATTCTATCTTGAAAATATTTTTTGCCTAAAGACTCTTAGATTATATGAAGAGGGACAACTGAAAATGTCAGCTAAATTATTATGTAACAAGTTAAACAAAATTGAAATTGAAAAATGGAATATAAACTTAATATGAAAAACCATTGCCGACCAATTCCTATGAGATTTTCGAAGAAGTTACTGCGACAGAGGTTATCGGCTCTACAAGAAGAAGGAAAATAAACAACAACTTTTCACCCACTTACGGTTGTGTGTGTTGTGTGTGTGTGTGTGTGTGTGTGTGTGTGTGTGTGTGTGTGTGTGTGTGTTGTGTGTGTGTGTGATACTTTACAGTACCGTACAGTTTGTTCAGTTTGCAGTATCGTCATTGATAGGAAGAATAGCCGAGCATACATCATAGATCACAAAATAACATCACTCCTTGCACTGTAAGGTTTGAAACTCATCAATGTCAACCAGATGAAGTGAATTTGGAAAAAATCAAGTTTTATGAAATCACAATCCCTTATTATAAAGAAAAGTATAATACAAAAGAGTTTTAAGTATTTGGAATTTTAATAAGGGCAAGAGGGACTATACCATTGTTTGTCCAGGAATTTTGGAGAAAGTTCAACCTGGACTATAAAATACTAAATATTATAGCATTAATTGCTATCAAATGCTCGGTTCAGGTTAAAAAAAACACATTTATATTACAACTAACATTAAGTAAACATTTTTGTAATTAGTATTCTTTGTCGATTTGGCACTTTGCGTTGTGTAAAAAGATGTTAATTTGTTTGAATAAATGATCTTATCTTATTATATCGCACCTCTCCTGTGCTGGAATGAATCATGATTTGTTAGTGAATTTCCTATGGAAAGTGAACTATTAGTATGACCAAACGGTGAAATTCAAGCCTGGGACCACCATAGAAGTTCCTAACGTGACCCCCTGAACACGTTTTAGGGGTTCATTCAAAATTATATATATATATATATATATATATATATATATATATATATATATATATCACAATCCCCAGCATATTGGTTTTCTGCATATTGTGTGGTTTGTGGTTAATTTATATATATATATATATATATATATATATATATATATATATATATATATTTGTGTGTGTATGCACTCTAGCGGTAATTTTTTTTGTCCAATTTATTTCAACTTTGGTAGGGACGTTCCTTTCTATAATCAGTTGGACAAGTTCGTTGGGCAAAACAATCGGAAAACCCTAAACCCCTTTTACAGGGATTATTCTTTAAAATTTTGAGTTTTTGGGCCCAAAGAGGGTTAGGAAAGCCCGAACGTAAAATTAATGCATGTATTAAAATGGAAACTAGTGAAGCAAAAGTTTTAAGCCCTCTCTCGTCATTCTAGCATAAATATTTACCGAGTTATTAAAGAAAATGTATATCGGCTAAACACAGTACTTTGTCTTATGGGGTTTTTACATTAGAAAAGCATGTTATTCATTTGTTGGTGTATTTGTATCATCCCCAGACACCTCGCACTCATTTCAAGCCTGACTGGACCTTTTCCTAACCTTATAATGGGCAAAATTGGATTCCTAGCATTGCAGGTAAATGAAACCAGGAGCATCAGAACAGCCAAAAAATCAATGTTTTCAGATTTCAATAAAATTGGAATAAATGTATATTTTTCCACTGGTTTTGAGTTTTAAATGTTTTGTTTGTGGAAGTTCACTTCTCTCACGTCAGCGTGCTGCGTGCGAACTAGTTTCATATTGTTATGTTATAGTTTAAACCCCCTGTTATACTACCTGTCCTAGCAAACCTGAGTGCTCAGTTAACTTTTAGTGGAGTTGATATCTTTTTAGCGAATTTCCCCTATAGGGAAAAGCTATTACCATAGTCGGCAGGATGTGATCTAGGCCCGGGACCATGATAATTTTTCATTTTGAGGCCCCCAGATGCCAAAAACACCGTTTGTTCAAAATTTATATACATATATATATATATATATATATATTACTCTAATAGTAGCCTTATACGTAAATTTTAATTACAATATACATATATATAATACCCCCGTCTTAGCAAACCTACATACTCAGCGAATTTCCAATGTCTTAATACCACATAAAGCCACATACCTATTTTCATAAAAATATATTCACAAATAACCAATGAATACAATTTTAATTATTCTCCATAAGAATATCATTGGGGTTTAGTACGCAGGTTTGCTGCAACAATGAACACAAAATAATGGATGTTTATGCAAATATCAATAGAACTCATCTAAGTAAAGTCCCATACCAAGTTTCATTCATATAAATTTATAAATAAGCGATATATAACATTGTAATTATTCTCCATAAGAATAACATGGGGACCGAGTACCTAGGTTTGCTGCTAGAGGAACCATACGAGAAAATTTTGTTTTTTGTGCAAACAACAACAAACCACAACCAGATGAAGCCATATACCAAGTTTCGTCAGTTTATATTCACAAATAAGCGAGATATAAAATTTTGATTTTTCTCTATAAGAATAGCATTAGACAACATACTGTGTTATAACTTGCAATATCTCAGTAACCAATTGACGTAGAGCAATGATCAAAATACCAAATTGTTTGTTTTTTAAGCTGAATCCAATGGTATAAATTAAAATTTGATTTGAATAAAACTTACTGTGAAAACCCCAAAAAACAACATATTTGGCGTACAAACCCCCCCCCCCCAACCATTTGGATGATGCCATTCCTCTGGTTTTCGAACTCATTCAAATAAATGATACTTTACACATTTTAACCAAATTTCATTAAGATCGGACCTTTTTTACGAGAGTTATTGTGCTTATGGACACACACACACACACATATATATATATATATATATATATATATATATATATATATATATATGTATATATAAATTTGAACGAATGGTGTTTTTGGCATCTGGTGACCACAAAACAAAAATTTATCATGGTCTCGGGTTTAAGTCTTACCATGAGACCTACGGTAATAGTTTTTTCCCTATAGGGGAAATTCGCTAAAAATGGTTTGATTTTGATGAAATTTGGAACAAATGTGTAAAGTAACATTTATGACTTTAAGTTTGAAAACCAGACAGGTCGCTCTATATAAAGGGGTATATTGGGGGGGGGGTTTTGTACCCCAAAAATGGGGTTTTTGATTGTTTAATATATAATCTTTTAACAAATATAATTTCAGTTTTCACTATTAGATTAACGTAAAAACAAAACATGTTGTGTTTTCATCTTTGCTCTATGTAAATTTTATTTATTTATTTCATGCCATTACATTTTAAATACCCCTGTCGCAGAAAACCTTTGTACTCAACGAATTTCCAATGTCTTAATATCACATAAAGCCGCATACCTAGTTTCATAAAAATATATTCACAAATAACTGATGAATACAATTTTAATTATTCTTTTTTAATTATTATTTTAATAATTAATTATTATTCCAATGCATAATATATGTCTTAATACCACATAAAGCTGCATACCAAGTTTCATAACAATATATTCACATATAAGCGATATATACAATTTTAATTATTCTCCATAAGAATAACATTGGTGATGAGTACGTAGGTATGCTGAAACAAGGAATACAAACAATTGTTTTTATGCAAATATAAATAGAACTAGTGGCTTGTAGGGGCAAAAGCCCCTAAAAAACCAAAATACATAAATTTTTTATCAACCTTCATTGGTCATTTATAAATAAGCACTGATTTTCTAGCATTATAATATAATATTATTATACTGTCTTATGTTTTTAATAAAATGTCCATTCCTAAACAACTATACATTGCTGTAGTTTAAAAGTAAACAAACTGAATAAGTACAGCTGGTATCAATATCAAAGGCTAATTTAACTCTGTGGCACAGCTGTTTTAATTTCAAAAGATGTAAACAAATTAAACCCCATGTTGTTTTAATGGGAAAAGTTTTATTCTGTTGCGAATTTATGGTAAAAAAATAAGAAAAATGAATAGTTTTCCCTCAAAATTCACGTCAAGACCTTTAAAATGATACCCCTCCCATCCTTCTACGGCCATCCAGTCACTCACAATTTCTTTACAAAAATTTGACTTACGGAATTATATATAGAGATTTAACTAGGCGAAGCCACATACCAAGTTTCATTAATAAGCGCTACATAACATTTTAATTATTCTCCATAAGAAAAACATGGGGGCTGAGTACGCAGGTTTGCTGATACGGGGATAATCAACAAAAAATCATTTTTTTCTGCAAATATCAATATACCAGAACTACGTGAAGCCACACACCAAGTTTCATCAATATACAAATATAAATAACAATACAATACAATACAATACAATACAATATAAATAAGCGAGATATAAATGTTTTCTTATTCTCCATAAGAATAACAATGGACAGTGTACTATGTTTAGCACTTTGAATATACTATATCTGCACTATATCTGCAACGGTTTGACATAGAATCACAATTTAAACACCAAAATGATCGTTTTGTGGAGCTGAACTGATTGGTAAAAGCAAATGTGAAGTTTATATTGAAATGAACTGAGGAAAAACCAAAAACCTTTTTCCTATAAGATTAACATGGGAGATTTTATGAGTAAGTGTTTTGGATTTTCTCCGCAACCACTCAACCTAGGTTAATAATTCAAAAAAACTATCTTATTTGTTTGTTTCAAACTCTATAACATAGTCATAACCAAAATTAAGTTTTTTTAAATGTTAGTGTGAAAAATGCAAAAAACTGATTTTTGGAAAATTTAAAACCCCTATAAACCCCCCTTCACATGGTCTGATTTTTCTGGTTTTCGAACTTAAAGTCATGAATGTTAATTTACACATTTGAGCCAAATTTCATCGAAATCGGACATTTTTTACTCAAGTTATCGCATTCACGGACACACACACACACACATATATATTCTCACACATATATATATGTGTGTGTCCGTGAATGTGATAACTTGTATTGTAACAATGCAGGTATTGTAACCTGCTTGTCTGACCATGATGGTCAGTTACTCCATTTAAGAAATTTTAATTTAAAAACCGAAAGCCATTTATGCTGCGATGACTCTAATCTTGGATTATTTTTAAAGTCCATCGAAGAAATTAAAATCCTCTCATCTATTGAACTGGGACATATTGGAAACTTTTTAGGAATGCACAACCTAATATTAAATACACAAAAAACAAAATTCAATTCAAAATGTACCAAAACAAAAAGCTTCAGGAATCAATTATTAATAATAGTATGCAAATTATTTAAAACAAAAAAGTACTGAATTTCTTGGTTTAACAATAGATGAAAATTCAAGCTGGGATGAACATATCATAAACGAATACTCAAAAAAATTTGTTAAGGTTTATATGCACTGTCAAGAATGTCAGTTTTCTGTGACCAAAAACATTTAAAAAAACTTATATTTTGGCCATAATCATTCTCATATTGCTTTTGGTGCATGCTTATATGGATCTACAAAAAGAATTAACTTAACAAAATTATAAAACTGACAAAAAGAGCAATTAGAATTATTTTAAAGCTAAAACATGATGACTCGGTAAAAGAACATTTTAAAAACCTACACATCCTTACAGTTGATGGCAAGTATATTTTTTATTCCATCTTTCTGACCCTAAATAGACGAACAAATTCACCAACGCAACCTGAACCACATCCGTACAATACAAGAAACAAAAGAAATATTGTTAAAGAACATCATAGGCTTTGTTTTTATGAAAAAAGCCAACTTTCATGGGAAGGAAGTTCATGCAAAATGTACCCAAACAAATAATGAATATTCTAATAAACTCAACAAAATTTAAAAATGAACTAAAATATTTCTTAGTAGATAAGTGTTTGTATTCTATGGAAGAGTACTTTTCCACTTCCCCAATTAAAGAAAAGGAAAACAGGGAAAATAATGTGTATACATTTGCTAAAGAAGAATGTACCATTAAGTTTAAGATATTGAACGTTGCTGTACCATACCGTTAAGTTAAAATGTTGTATTATTAACTCTTATTTTTTGTACTGAGACACTTTTTAGAAATGTATCTTGTACATTCACATGAATAAAGAACATTGAATTTGATACCGTGGTCAACACAATCAAACGCCCTGGACAGATCGCAGAGAATGCCCACAGCCTTCTGAGATCCATCCAGAGCTCGTGCAATGCAGTTCAAATTTCGCAGATTTGCCATTGATAGTTGACAATTAAGTCCTTTCCAAAAACCAAATTAAGTTTTATTTAAAATGTTATTATTTTCCAAAAAAGTCTGAATTTAATTGCTTTTTAAAGAATTTTAGAAAAAATATGGTAGCAAAGCAGTAGGACAGTAATTTTATATATTGTTAACATCATTCTTTTTATATAGAGGTTTAATTTCTGAATACTTCAGATTTTTCGGGAAAAACTCCTTGCTCCAGAGACTGGTTAATAAGTTGACACAATGGTTTCTGGATTGAATCTATTACATATTTAATTACAAATAAAGGTATTTCATCCTACCCTGTGGCCTTTGTATTTTTTAGAGAAAATACAATTTTCCTAACATCAACTGTTGTAATCTCTTTAACACGTTGGGTGCGGAGATGTTAATTAACGTTGGATGTTCTTTAACGTCTTATAATTAACATTGAAACATATGTGATTTTCCTGTTTAAACATGTTTGTCAGCATTGAACGTGTTAAATACAAATACATTGCATTACATCTCTCCATAGCCATAAAGCTTATTGCATTATCCTTATTTGGATTAGAATGCACATTATCTTTTACATTTAAAAAGTAATCGTTAAATCTAGTGGCTAGTGTTTTCTGTATTGTTTGATTACTCTTTCTTGATGTATTTTCAATTTTATAAGGAATTTCATTTTCTCTCCTATTAAGACACAATTCTTTATGAATGACAGCCCAAGTAGCTTTTGTAATATTTGCAGATTTTGTATGTAGATTTCATTTGATTTTTTTTGGCGAGTGCTGCAATTTTATTAAATATATTTTTATAACTTTTAAAATAGCCTACAAATGTTAACATTTATTCCATTTGGATTCTGAATTTAATTGTCATTTTCTCTCTGCAGATATTTTTATTTAAAGTTTGGTTATTCGATGTTTTATTTGGTTTTAAGGGAAAATAATCATTAAAATCAACAAAAAATTGCTATTACCCATTGACTTTTAACCTATTCCACTTTCATTTATTAGACTGGCCTATTTCTATCCAGCTTCATTAGTTAAAAGCACAGTTATTACTACCAGTGCACTTAATTATTAAATTTTTATTTTTTTTAACAAGTAGACTTTGGTGTTTCATTTTGATACAGTTGATTTGGAGGAAAAAAGTATGTGCGGGTCAGGCCCGACATGCAACAACGTAGCTTAATACGGCTGCCCTGACATACAAGTGGAAAGAGTTTACCCCCCTCACTATTAAACACATTCTGGCGGGTGGCTACAATCGCGCTGTTGCTACTCTTGTCCTCTATCTTGCATAGCTCTCTCTCTCTCTCTCTATGTTAAAAAATGTTCAAATTCAAAATTATATTGACAGCATTATTCTTGTTTCTTGTGCACTGCATCTTAGAAACCCATGTTTTGTAACCATAAGTTGTAAATAAACATTACTTAGTTCTTTGTATTTGACTAAAAGTTTGCTTTTTATTTGTTCTCATACATTTTGTCTCACTGCACGACTTAGTTAAATAAAATTTTAGGATTCTATTGACAGGTTATAGGCCCAGGACGTAGTCACGAAGTGTATGAGTAGTAAGAAGTGTCATAACTTTTGAGGGAGTATAGTTTAAACAAAGATCTAAGTCATGATGGAGGCATCTGAGGAAGTTTTTTGACATTCCTAAGCTTACAAGGAAGAACTTCACAATGCTTGGAAAGTACGGATTACATCAGAGATGCTGCTACGCGAATGTTGGGAGTCAGTAAATGGTTACGATGATGCAGCCGGTGCTAACTTGTCGCAAGCAGAGACTAGACGTCGAGCTAAGGAGAACCTTATAGCAATGGTCCTGATTATGAGGAGTGTGAGTGTTGATCTGATCAATGATATAACAGCATCGAGTCAGCGAAAGAAGTTTGGGAAACATTGGACAAAATATGTAATGAAAATTCAATTTATGGCACAACTATGAAGTTGAGAGAACTTGCAAGTTTAGTGAAAGAAGATAATTTAATTATCCAAGAATATTGCAATAAGATTTTAAACATGAACAGATTGCTAGTTAAAAACGACATGGGATTTTCTGATAAGCAGTTAGCTGCAATTTGCCTCTCAGGACTGCCTAAAGAGAAATATTAAATCACCATGAAAAGATTTACGGCTAATCCAGCAAATATGGAATTTGCAATTGTTAGGCAAATACAATGCACTATAAATTACATAAACTATAAATTACACCAGTCTTAGGTTTTGAGATTGACCTTTTATAGGAAGAAGAAGATCAAATGAAAGATGATTCTGAAAGACTCAAGGGCGGATCCAGAGGTCATGTTTGGGGGGGGCGGTCACCGAAAGTTACCCCTCCCCCTTCCCGGTAGCACGTCCCTGGCACCCCCATTATTGTTTTTAACTATATGAAATTATGCAACGAATTAAAGTAAGTTAACATAATATATCAATAACCTTATACCCAAGAAAAAAACAATCTAAACAAAATTAACTTTAGTTCTACTGCGCCCGACCGTAAATAAACATAAAATATTTAGGCATTACACGTTTTTCTACGTCATCTGTAGGCGTCTAAGAACAAGTAAGATGCCTAAATAAACAATTTATTTTAGTATTTACCCACGCGAAAAACTATTTAATAACGTAATTGAAATCTGCAATACTGAACTATACTACGCGAAGATACAATTAGGAATGAGGCTGACAGCCAAGGTCAACCACTTGAAAAATGAAAATGTCGTACCACATTTTTACAAAATAAAATACTTGGTGTATGAGTTTCTGTTTGCACGCAATTTCATCTTTATTTCCTATTATTTTATTACATATAATTCGAGGCACTTTTTGCTTCTAGCCTAGCCACTGGATATTTATTGCCTAGCAACGGATTACGCGGTTTTAAACAAAAATCAAACCTAACCTGTAAACAAAACACCGCTTACAGCAAACGACGGTAGGCGGGCGAAATCCAGTAAAAAATAATCACCGAATACAATTGTAGCAACCTTTGCTGCTAAAATTTACCTCCAAGACCATGTTGAAAACACTGCATTTTCGGTCTGTCAACTGGCAAAACTGCAGCAACTTCGCGGTACTCGGGAATGTCCATGTTTTTATAAGACGCTTTTAGGTTAAATACATGGATCTAAGTAATGTGTTATATTCTAAACTGGAAGTTTAAAATTTCACCTGTCTAATGGTGTGCATTTTATTTCATTATTTAAAGAAGCGTTTAGGTTCGTTAGTTTGAATTTTAATGTAACCTTGTAGACGGGAGAAGCAAAATTTGACTCTCAGAACCGAAAAACGGGGTTTCGGGAGGCTTTTAATGCTTACATTTTCATTCGGATTTATTCAAACATTCATCGTATGCCTGACCGCCCCTACCGCTCCCCCCCCTTGGATCCGCCCCTGGAAAGACTGATAGACACCAAGTCCTCAAAACGTACGATAAAAATCAGAATAACCAGCAACAAAGGATTAAGAACCATTTTGAAAGTAGGACAAATAATGATGGTTTTGCAAGAAGAAACAGCAGTCAACAGGAAAACCAAAACACAGATTCCGGTATTATGCTTGTGGGGAGGAGGGTCATTTTGCAATAAAATTTCCCAAGAAGCACGAACCTGAGGATCAGAAGCAGGCATCTGCTTCAATTGTCACCAGAGAATATGTGTCATTGTGTGAGAGAAGAAATGCCTTGAGTAATTGTGGAGTGTGGTTACTTGCCTGTGGTACCTCAGATCACATGACATACAGAAAAGACCTGATGACACATTATGAAGAGATGGCTGGCGAGGAAGAATTAGGAGATGGAACTCCATTGAAGATCAAAGGTAAAGGGAGAGTTAGGCCTACACTTAACATTATTAAATTATAGACTTAAAATTATAGACGAATGTGGCGGTAAGGACATTGATCAGAAAGAAGTGTTGTGTTTGTACCTGACCTGCATGATAATTTAATTTCCCAAGGTCAGATTGAAGAGAAAGGAGTAAAAGTGGAGACATTTAAAGGAATATCCAAAGTGTTCATGGGAGATAAGTTTATATTCCAAGCACGCAGAGTTTTGAGGGTGTATTGCGTTACAACCGTTGATGGAGTCAATTAAAGAAATAAGGGGCGAATGTGAATCTCACAAGAAGAAACTATCAAGAGTTTCAAGAGTACCAATTCAAACCTGGCACAGTAGGCTCGGTCATCCAAGTATATGCAAATTATAAACAAAATGAATGTGTTGCAACCACTTACAGAAAACCAGAGTCAAACTGAAAAGCTAGAGTGTTCCCCATGTAGTCAAGGAAAAATGAGGAGAGAAAGTTTTCAAACAACACCGGGAGAATCACTTGAAGAAGTCTTGGACAGGATACAATCGGATGTAATGGGACCATTAACACCAGCTTTGATGGGAAATAACAAATTCATCTTTACATTCATTGATGAAGCCTCACGATATGTTTCTGCTGTTGCTATCAAGAAGAAAAGTTATGTCATGCGTGAGTTCAAGAAATTTAAGGAGAAATCGGAAGTACTACATGGGAGGAGGATTAAAGAGCTTCAGACAGACCAAGGAGGGGAGTACATCAGACATAATTTCCAGAAATACTTAGCAGAAAATGGGATCCTGCATAGAAAGGCAGTAGCGTATACACAGCAACAAAATGGACTCACTGAACGGATGAACCTAATAAAATTGTGCAACGTGGTAAGATGTACTTATAGAAGCAGGTATGCCAATCTTATTATGGGCAAAGGCTCTCCAGACGGCTTGCTATGTAAGAAACAGATGTCCAACAAAGGCATTAGATTTCCATGCACCTCTATAAAAATGGAAGGGACATAAACTAGAAGCAAGTGATGTCAAACACCTGCGAACATTTGGTTGCCAAAATTAGGCGTGGATCCCAGAAGTTCATAGGAATGGAAAGCCAGGACCTCGAACACGAGAGTGTGTATTTCTTGGCTACGAAGAAGGTATCAAAGGATACCGCCTATGGGATTTGAAAAGCAGAAAGGTGATTATCAGTCAAGACGTAGTATTCCGAGAGCATATGTTCCCAATGAAATAAAGAGACAGTGCGTTGGGAAGTTCACGGAAAGAGGAGGAAGTTGCATTTCTAAGGGACTTACTAGAAGAGGACGCAGATCCAGGAGAGGATGTAGATCCAGGAGAGGACACAGACCAAGGAGAGGGTGCAGATCAAGGAGTGGGTAATGTACAAGAAGTGGACGCAGTTCTGAAAGAAAGTACAAATCATCCGAGCCAATCCAGGTCCCAGATCCATGGGAGGACGCAAACCAAGTGAGGAAGTCAACCAGACCAAGAGAACCACCTAAACCCTGTCATTGTTCTAATAAGGTGAGTAATGTTTTGGATTTAGTAAGTGAACCAAGGTGTGTAGAGGAAGCACTTACTGGGCCTCATAGTGAACTGTGGAAGGATGCTATGAGATCTGAAGTGGAAAATCTGAAAAAACAAGGTACTTGGGAGGTAGTCAAAAGACATAAAAACTGCAATGTAATTGGGACGTAAGTGGTTTCTTGCAGTTAAGAGAGATGGAGATGGAAATTTTGTTAAGTGTAAGGCTAGATTAGGTGCTCAGGGTTTCAATCAGATTTATGGGTTGGACTACTCTGAATCATTTAGTCCCGTTGTACAAAAGAAATGTTTGCGGATCTTGCTTGCATTAGCAGTAGAAATTAATTATGATGTTGATGTAGTAGGAGCTTATTTGAATAGTCCTTTACAGGAGGTCGTATACATGGAAACGCCAAAGATGTATGGTCACCCAAAACTAACACCTATCTTGATGTAAGAGTTTGTTTTGTTTCTCAAGAAAAGCATTTATGGATTAAAACAATCTGGCAAAAACTGGTATGACTACAATTGGAATGTGTTGTTAGATTCAGGTCTCAATCAATGTAAAAGTGAACCGTGTGTGTTCATAAAGGACAAACCGTACATAGCACTGTATGTTGATGATATGTTAATTGTAGGGTGTGAGACAGAAATTGTTAAGTTTAAGATATATCTTTCACAACATGTTGGATTAAATATTTAGGCGAAGTCTGTTATCTGTTGTCGATAAAGATCCAGAGACCCTCAAGGGATATGTTTAAACTTGGTCAAGAACATTACATTGGGGAAGTATTGCAACAGTTTAACATGAATGAAAGCAAAGGAGTTAGTTCTCCTCTGGACCGTCCCAGGAATACCTTAAAACTAGTCTATACCAGTTTTGAGGCTGACATTGGGTACAGCAAATGAAGTTGTCATTACATATGGTAAGTCTTTTGTTATGACAAACTTCCCTTTCACCTTTGGTTCCTCCATTTGCAGCGGCTAGGGTCGGAATCTTCGGGTTTGGTCCCCAACCTGCCGACCTGAGAATGGATGGTCTCTGGCTGTTGTACATGGATACCCTGTCAGTTGAGTTGACCAGTTGGATAGCAGAATTCGGGTCCCCTGTTAGAGAGCCTTACCCCAGCTGTCACAGGGGCACGGGAGTTAGCCCTCTGAAGGGTCGATTTGGCTGCTGTCCCATCCCACCCTTTCCTTTCCTGCTATATCCTATCTTTCCGGTAACCTGCGCAATATTCCCGCTTGTGGAAGATGTGACTAGCAGCTATGCTGAGGTTTCCTAATCTGCAACAATGATGATGATGATTCTCCTCTGGACCCAGGTGCTATGAAACAGATACGTGACAAGAGCAAAGTGTTTAGTCAATGTGTATCGCAAGGCAATTGGATGTTTATTGTATATCAGTGGTTGTACTCGACCAGACATTGCTAATGCAGTATGTTTATTAAGTCAATTCTGTGAGTCACCGTGAGAAGATGATTGGAAAAATGTAACTTAATTATATTCTGAAATAGCTCAAGAAAACAAAATTTTATTTATTGTGTTTGTCTAAGTCAGATGAGCCTATAAAGTTGTATACAGATTCAAATTGGTATGATGACAAATCAGATGGTGAATCCATAACTGCTTACTGTGTAGAAATGTCAGGTGGTGTTGTAGTGTGGCGATCAAGAAAACAAAGAAGGGTTGCTTCATCAACAACTCACGCTGAGTATGTTGCTCTGTATGAATGTATCATCGAACTAATGTGGATTAAATCATTCCTAAGCGAGCTAGGTCAACGTAATTTTGTACCAGAGAACTGCATTGTGAAGTGCGACAACCAGGGTGCAATTCAAATTGCCAACACAAACACTGTGAATGATAGAAGTAAACATTTTGTCGTTGAATATCACTCTGTGAGGGAACAGCAGAGAGAGATGTTATTCAATGTTGAATACATTCCATCTAGGGTAAATCTAGCTGACATCCTAACTAAGCTTCTACCTGGTCCTAAAACAACTAAGATTGTCAAGATGTTGGGCATTCAAGACTAATTTTGAATTAATTAATTAATCAATTAATTTTCAAATTTTAAAGGAGAGTTGTTAGAATATGTTAAAATTCATAATTATTTTGACAGCATTATTCTTGTTTCTTGTGTAAGGCATCTTAACAATACGTGTTTTTGTAACCATATGTGGTAAATAAACATTACTTGGTTCTTTGTATTTGACTAAATGTTTGCTTTTTATTTTTACTCATACATTTTCTCACTCCACAACTTAATTAAATAAAATGTTAAGATCTAATCGACATGTAATCCGTGAAAATGGCAACGCCGTGCTTCCAATTGGTTACAGAGTTATTGAAAGTGCTAAACACAGAATGTTGTCCAGTGTGAGAGTAAGAAACTTTTTACATCTCATATTTATGAACGAATACTGACGAAACTTTGTCACACAAAAAACCAATTGTTATTTGTACAAACAAATTTTTTGCCGATGGTTCCAATAGCAGCAAACCCGTGTACTCAGCCCATATTATTCTTAAGGAGAATAAGTCAAGTGTGATGTCTCTCTTAGTTATGAACATAAATTAATAAAACCTGGTGTGGTATGTGGCTTTGCGTAGTTGAGTTATATTTATATTTGCATAAAAACCCATTTTTTGTGTTCCTTGTCGCAGCAAACCTGTGTACCCAGCCCCAGTGTTACTAGAAAAAGCAACAGTTATGACAAAAAAAAAAAAAAAACACCAGGTAAGCTAGAATCATAAATTTAAATTATTAGAGACGATGTAACAAAACAATATTTAATGTTAAAGATATAAACTATAAAAAATATGAAAAATTATCAATAAAATATTTATCATACTAGCTGTTATTAGCCCGTCAAAAATTACGGGCTTAAAACACGGATCAAATAGTTTCCATTAGTAATCAAATAAATGTAGTCGCTTCAGAATTATTCTTTACAAATCTATAAATATCTGTTAGTTATTTAAAACGCTAATTTTTTAAATGCATGTAATTAAATGGGAAATCACTGTGCGAAATTGTAAGCTGCTATTGTAACAAAGCATATTGCATATTCAAATATTTATTAGAATGTGTCAAAATTCTTTTTACGAAAGACTTATTACGCTTGCACAAAAAATAGCCCAAAAGAAGAATTTGATGGTTCAGTTTAGTTTTGGATATTGAATCAGATGCAGATTTATGTACGGTAACATCAAGCCAAATTCTGTTCACTAAAAACTGGAGAAAAATTGTATCTACATATTTTTTTAAAATCCTGTTTTTTGTTCACTCATTTACTGAATTTGATACTTAACAGATGTTGATGATTCTTTTTTTTATTTTAAAGATAATTTTAAGTTCAAAGTCGCTGTCGAGCCAGAAATTCAATTTAGGCCCCAGGGCTCCAAGTTCCCATGTTATTCATATGGAGGAGTTTTATTTGGTTTATGTCACATGTGTTTTTTTCTTAATTCAATAAACAGCTGTTATAAGGATTATATCCGCAAATTTTTGCTGGGGAGCAGCTCGTTAAATGATTAAATGTTTTTTCTTTGGGCTCAAATATGCAATACAAATTTACCTAACTGATTTCCTTGTTTTTATAACCAAAAGATAAACACAGTCTACATATTTTCCAAGTTCTGCCCCACGGGGCTTCCAAGTTCCCATGTTATTCATATGGAGGAGTTTTATTTGGTTTATGTCACATGTGTTTTTTTCTTAATTCAATAAACAGCTGTTATAAGGATTATATCCGCAAATTTTTGCTGGGGAGCAGCTCGTTAAATGACTAAATGTTTTTTCTTTGGGCTCAAATATGCAATACAAATTTACCTAACTGATTTCCTTGTTTTTATAACCAAAAGATAAACACAGTCTACATATTTTCCAAGTTCTGCCCCACGGGGCTTCCAAGTTCCCATGTTATTCATATGGAGGAGTTTTATTTGGTTTATGTCACATGTGTTTTTTTCTTAATTCAATAAACAGCTGTTATAAGGATTGTATCCGCAAATTTTTGCTGGGGAGCAGCTCGTTAAATGATTAAATGTTTTTTCTTTGGGCTCAAATATGCAATACAAATTTACCTAACTGATTTCCTTGTTTTTATAACCAAAAGATAAACACAGTCCACATATTTACCAACACTTAATTGTATTTCGTCTGCTGACATACAAACTATCGGAAGACAGACCAACAAAAAACACTTAACTAGCTAAACTGAATAAAAATTATGAATTCAATGCTAATAGTGGTATAGGTCTCTAGTCCTTAGTTTCCCTATCCCTTTTATCACAATTTCCTAGCAGAGTTTCATCTACCTTCACCCAATTTCATCCAATATAGCAAAGAAGGTATATTATATAGCAGAGAACGACTCCAGTGAAATCAAACTGAATTTTGTACTAGTTGTTGTTGTTATTGGCGGATTAGGAAACCCCAGCTTTGCTGCTAGTCACCTCTTCCACAAGCGGGAATATTTCGAAGGTTACCGGAAAGATAGGATATAGCAGGAAAGGAAAGGGTGGGAAGGGACGGCAGCCAAATCGACCCCTCAGAGGGCCAATTCCCGTGCCCCTGTGACAGCTGGGATGAGGCTCTCAACAGGGGACCCTCATTTTGCCCTCCAACAGGTCAACTCAACTGACAGGGTATCCATGTGCAACAGCCAGAGACCATTCATTCTCAGGTTGGCAGGAGGGACCAAACCCGGAGACTCTGTCCCTAGCCGCTGCAAATGGAGGGACCAAAGGTGAAAGGGAAGTTAGTCATAATGGACAGCCAAAAGACTTACCATATTATGTAATGACAACCTCATTTGCTGTACCCAATTTCAGCCTCAAAACTGGTGTAGACCAGTCTTAAGGTAGTCCTGGGACAATTTTGGACTTAAACATAGTTTATTGAACTGTACAAATTGCCTTAACTTTTACCTTCGCATTTTAACATCAGCATAACAAATAACTAACTCCCCCCTCCCCATTTACGTTTCATTGAATAATGTGTTTGTGTCTTTAATCATAGTTTTTTTATTCTCATATTCAAATCGCACTTTAGAAAGAATAATGGCTATCATCATCGTAGTTTCCAAAAAGCTTGTGATTGTTCATATTTACACAAAACAATAGAAACTGCCTAAACTGCAACAACAACAAAGACTACAATTCCAGATGTGAACTGCTATACTGCCACTTTGTTGTAAAAATTTCCATGACGCATGATTAAACAAAGGGAATAATCTATCTTTAGTTATATTATTAGTAATAAAATACAATTATTACTGCAACATTAACGGAAAGGAAGTTTAAATAGAGAATATAGAATAATTAAATCTGAATTTTAATTACAATTAATTTTGCTGCCAGTTTTATACAGTATTATAAACTCTATTTCCACTCAGCATATAATTTGTGTTGCTTATTGCCTGCCAATTTCAATCCAAAAAACCTAAATTTAATTAAGAATAGTTGTCTGCTTTGTTTACAAACACAAATTGCTAACTTTACTCAGCTGTCGTATTGAATTTGGATGCAAAGAAGGGAAAGTGAACACATGACATGGTAAACAAGATGATTGATGAAAAATTGTCTAAATAAAAACTGTGTTTTTTACCATTTACAAACTTATAACTAAGTAAATGTAGGATATCATATTTTTCCCATCATCCTTGGCCTAAGGGAAATCTTTTGACATCAACCTGGCCTCTCTACGTTTAGTAGTTTAGTTGGAACAGGTGGTTACATGTTGCCTTGTACACGCTATTATTACATAGGATTACATAACATAGCTGCTATGCCCATGCTGTGCAAGGGGATGAAAATGCAGAGCAGAAAAAGTGTAAACAAAACAATAACTGTCTGTAGTTAGATATATATAATCATTAAAACAGCTGTTTATTTAAATTAATTGAATTAGAAAAACACACATGTGGCATGAACCAAATAAAACTCTCCTCCATATAAATAACATGGGAACTTGGAAGTCCCTTGGGGTAGAGCAGTGAGGACTTTTCTAAATAGTAATAGACCTATGACACTCCTGGGTACATAGAATATATTTGTGTAGAATTTCAGCAGAATTGGTCCAGTGATTTTGGTGTGATGGAACAATAGAAAGACAGACAGACACCACCTCATTTTTATAATGCTAGCTGCTATGCCCGTGCTTTGCAACGGGGTGAAAATTCAGGGTAGAAAAATTGTAAACTTAACATTGACTCTGAAGTTAGATATACTCCTTATAACAGTTGTTTATTTAAATGAATTAAATTAAGAAAACACACGTGACATAAACAAAATAAAACCATATCTATATGAATAACATGGGAATTTGGAAGTCCCATGGGGCAGAGCCCTGAGGACTTTTCTAAATGGCAATAGACCTATGACACTCCTCGGTACATAGACTACATTTATGCAAAATTTCAGCAGAATTGGTTCAGTGGTTTTGGTGTGATGGAACAATAGACAGACAGACAGACACCACCTTATTTTTATAATAGTTGTCATAATCTAACACACATGCGTCAGCGATCCCACCCAAGACAAACCCCTAGAACGCGCCAGGACATCCGCTCAAAGTATAATTTTTCAGTGCTGCCATAAATTGGAGATGGCTATCAAGGGATTTTATGAAACTAGGCAAGCCATTCCATGGACGACAAGCAATGACAACAAAAGCCCTATCATGAAGACGTAATATGTTGAGGCATCCGCAATGTATACAAAGCAGAACGAGAGCTACTTTACCTTGAAACAGAAAATTTGAAATCATTTTCAAAATATTTTGGAAAGCTACATTTTAAGATTAAAAAAGTCAACAAAAGAATTTTGATTAATTTCTGATCATTTAAATCCCATATTTTTTACTCAAGGTAGTAAGGTGTTTATGCTCTTTGCGTCTCAGATCATAAACACTTGTTCTCAAGCACTAGTTCTGAGACCGCTGGAGCAAAACAGCAAGATCAACTGTAATGTTGATCACAGAGTTTCAGAATTTTAAAACCTTTTCTGAAATATGGGTTAGGTATACATTCCCAGTGAGCTTAAGAATTAGTATCTCTGTGTGGGTTAATTCATTTAGAAGTTTGCTAATATTCACAATTTTTTAGGAAAACAACTTACCTGGTGAAACTTTGACACAAGGAACAGTTGACAACACTGTTTCCTTTGCAGAGCATCTCTCAAATGTTTCTGGTAGAATGGAATTCAACTGATAAAAACAATCCTTAACATCAGAAACAACTTCAAAAAACTCCACAACTGTGCAGGTAAAAATGAATTTGAGATACTCATCGAAATACTTAATCTTCATTACATATTCAGCTCTAAGGCAATAAGCATATGAAGCAAGTGAGTAACAAATGTAGACTAAGGTAAAATGAGAAATAAATCTCTTTGTTGCAGTTAAATTTCCTCTGTGAAGAAATAAAGTTAAATCGGAAATTTCTTTGAAACCTTTAATCTTTTTTCTGACTTGAAAGATACACAGTATAGGCATAACGTGCAAAACAAAACAGTTGCAGACAGCTGTGATAGTACTAGTTGGAGTGGACGGGATGCTCCTCCTTTCAACATCATCATTAGTCCTTATGGTCTGAGCATATACAGAATAAAGAACCAAAATCCCTTGAAAAAATGAATTTAGTATCATCCCTTTAGAAAGTTTGAAATAAATTCTATTACTGTTTGGAATCTTAACCACAACAACAGGCACAAATGCCACAGCTCGGATCAAAATGAACAAACGGTTCAAAAAGAATACCATAGTAAATTGTTCACAGAGAAGAAAAACCAAAGTGCTAACAAATAGCCTGACCTACCAGGAAACTCCTCAGTAAAATTATGATATTTTATAATTCCACAATACATTCTCATTACTATAAAACTGTTTTTGTTTATTCTTGTTATTGTTTACTCACTTTGGTTTTCATTGTTGGGTCAACTATAAATGATTATAAGGTTTGATTGTTCAGTCCAACAATGTTTGGGGCAATGTTTAGTTTAGAAGCTACAAAATGGCCATGATTGTCTGTTAATGTAATTCTATGGGTGAACCTAGTATTGAATACTTTATATAATACTTCCCAATATGATAATTGTCTAAAAACATTTGTAGATTCCAGTAGTTTATTTCAAAACAAAAATTAATTATAAATGAAACACTTTTATTAATTTTTGGATAATAAATTTTATTATTTTGTCTTTTTTAGGGAGAGGATGGAAATGCATTTATGCAAACAGGTCCAACCTGTAGGGTGGGACACCTACTAAAAATAATTCGCTAAAATAGGCTACACCCACTAGAAACCCCCTCAACTCTTTAGGACTCCTGGGATTGTTTGTCATAATACTATAGGCAAGGCCTAAATTTGACTTGAGCCCGCAGGACATGCTCCGATTCCAACCGTCTGATCATTCAATCTAGTGCGCTTCCCAGTTCACTAGATTCAGTCCTTCAGTATTTTTTCTGGGGAGGATGCACTTGACAAAACGAGACAAACAGTCCCAGTTGGTGTTACCCTCCATAATTTTTCCACAGACCGTGTCCACCAAAAATGCACCCAGTTAATGTGTAGCCTCCAGGCCATATTTCTCAATATGGAAAGTGAAAGAAAGTGTTCCGCATCGTTGGGAACGACAGGGCAGTAGATGCAATCCGGTGAACCGGCTTTGCCCATCAGGTTTAGGTACGACTTGAAATAGCCATGACCTGTGAGGAACTGGGTCATAATATAATAATCTACCTCGCCATACCGCCGTTCCACAAGTCTCACAGATCATCGACCCCAGGTCTCCTGTTTCTAGCTATGTTGCCACTGCTGGTAGGTGCGGGAGCGCTCTTCGGAACCGACAGCATCCTTGTCGATTTCATCATGCATCTGATAAATTGCTTCCTCTCCCCTGCCAAAAGCTTGAGAGGGATTACTCCAGTGACCCCCAGACGGGCCAGTTCGGGCTCTGCACAGTGGACGGAACACACTTGGAGCACATCTTGACACTGCACTCGAGCGAGCCGTATTCGATAAATTTCTTTATTCAGAGCGTCTGCCCATACCTCAATCCCGTAAATAAGCACGAACTGGATTGCAGGTATCAACAAACGTTTTATGCTAGATCTGTGACCCCCGACATTGGCCATCAGCTTGCTAAGATATGTGACCCGCTTAGCAGCCTTGTCTGCCGTACAGAAGATCTGGTCCCTCCAGCTTAACTTATTGTCCACTGTGACTCCGAGATACTTGGTTGCACAGGTGGTCTGGACGAAGATGTCTATCCTTTTCTTTGTAAGGATTAAGGCGAGCAAAAGACCGTGATCAGACATCCAAGCGTTATGTTATGACACATAACACATATTCCTTATCCCCAGCTGCTGGTTCTACACACTTCTAGTCTTCTAGTCGTAGCCTACTGGACATGTCAATGATGCTGTGCACTCCGGCACTCAGCCGGGTCCAACACACTGAATACCATGAACACCATGACCCATTAATTTCTTTCTACAGGTACAACAGTAGTCATTGCTGATGATTTGGTCCAATGCATATTTTTGTGAAATCAATGACAATGTGCATATGATCAGTATGCATTAATGAAGAAGACATGTTTCTCAATTCAAAAATTGTTCTTAGATAATTAGATATACAGTATAAATATATGTAGAGATAAACTTAAGCAGACATCTTTCTGCATCTTGATACTACAGTATTGCCAATGAATACACAAACACTAAGAAAGGTCTTATGGGTAAAATTCAGTTAACAGTTTTTCCAGTTTGATGTTCTGCAGTTAAAATGAGAGACATAGTGTGCAAAAGAGACGGCAGCTGAATCATTGCAAGCATATGGAGTTATAAATGCTATATTTTGTGTTTAACGCAGAACATAACGCTCCAAGCATAAAAAAGTGTTTGAATTTTTAACGTTATATTTTACCGTAGTATGGGGTACTTATTGGTTTTGCTGTCATAAAGTTAAAATCAATAGAAGCCTTAATGTTAATTATAAACTGTGTACAATCTTGTCCTACAATAAAGGCCTAAAATTTGATCAGTATTTAAGCTGGGACCATAGGCGTGCGCAAGGTGGGTGCCATGGGTGTCACGGCATAAAATAGATGATTAAATAAATGTTTAGATGTTAAAATCATAAGTTAAATCTAAGAAGTAAGTACAAAGTACGGTAATATACGTTTTTTCTTTAATAGTTAGTAATACTGAGAGAATTATTGTAACACAGTTAACTAGTATTTACAAATTCAAATTTTATTAATATTGACGTCCAAATCATGAACTGTCGTCTGACTTTTTCCTGTAACGGTCGGCATATATCTTGGAAACCGAGTGCCGGATGAAGGTACAATGGCCGTATCCAAATTTACCAATGGTTTGAGGGTCGATCAAAACATCCAAATTCACCAACCCCGAAACAGGTAGAAATGCAGACCAGCACAACATCCAGATTCATCAATTTTGGGAATCCTTTTGCAGCAGCCCCTCGGCGCATTGGCGTTGGTTAGGTAGCTGAGCCCAAGCCCAAATATTTTACCGTCCCTTTATAAAATCGAAGACTGCCTAAACAGAATTACAGGAATTCGACAATCAACAATTTGTTCATATAATACAGTATATACTGACATGAATTCATTGTCATACCAAACGGCAACGATTATTTTTACACACAAGATGAAAGGAAAAATACGTAGTTTCATGTTTTGTCTTATGTAGATCCATAAAAACTGTTTCTGACAGAATAATTTTGAAACTTAATTATATAGTGTAAATATATCTAAACTTTGCAATAAGTACACAAAACAATTAAACACGCGATACAACCTACACGCGCGCAAAAGCTGGTGAATTTAGATGTTTTGACGGGCTGGTTTTTCGGGGTTGGTGAATTTTGATATTTTGCCCGACCCTTCAACTATTGGTGAATTTGGATACATATGGTACAATATCCCTTCACCATCCTTTTATTCGTTTTTAGGTAGAGATTTAGTGGAAAAGTATATTTCATAATGGTTTAAATTTGGAGTATAAATAGAAATAGGACTTTTATATCGCTGTTTATTTGAACTTTACTTTTCACTTTGAGATATAATATTTATAGTCAATGAGTATATTGGATAATATTTATAACCAAGTATATTTTCCTGAGAAAACATAAATTCTGTTTTTCTTATGAACGTTTCTGACTTTGTTGAAAATGGTGATTGTATTCTTGTTTGATTATTGGACAATTCATCTTCTTCTTTAATTATATTAAGTAAAACAATTTTAAAATTTAAACCTATATATATATATATTATTTTTTAATATATTTTTTACATTGTTCACTTAATATATTTTAAAGAAGAAGATGAGATTGCCAAATAATCAAACAAGAATAAATTTTGTGTTGATATCTTCTTGTATTTCAGCTTTAAAAAAAACTGTTTGCTCCCCTATTTCAGTTAATTTTGCTGATTGTTATACTGTTTAAATTTTTTTTACCGAAAGATCGGAGTGACGTGCAGCCACCCGGTCTGCACGTAATTTAGATTGTTTTAAAAGATAACACAAAACAAGTAACATTACGATATTTTGTAAACTAAATTTACCTATGCAGACACAATATTTATTGCTTTAAATAAGATTAGCACATATTTGTATATAGGAGGCAACTATTAAATTTCATATTTCATACAATAATTGACGTATTCAATTATTTGACACATAAATAGCGTGATTGGGGGGGCGAATTTTTCGGTTCCGGCACCCACGCTGACCGGACTCTGCGCACGCCTATGGCTGGGACAAAGATGTAGAAATAGTAGTATCAAAATTAAGCTTCGATCTTTATTCTCTATATAGAATGTCTTTTTTTTGTAAACAAAAGACATTGAAAAACATATATTTTGCAAAAATACACTCTCATCTATCTTTTGGTATTTGATTTTATAGTTCAGCATCAAAAGCAGATATGGATAGAATTCTCAAACTACAAAAAAGCAATATGAATTATACTGAAATTAGACTAGTACAATGAAACGAAAAAAGAAAAATTTAAAGAATAAAATAATTTAACAGTTTATGGCCAATATATTTTTGGCACAATTTTAATAGCAAAAAATAATCAAAAACTCATAGCACTAGATGCTCACCCTTATATCACTAGAAACAAAAATACCCCCGTCGCAGCAAACCTGCATACTCAGCGAATTTCCAGTGAATATATAACATAATACATTAAGCCACTTAACAGAATTCATAAGAAGTATATTTCACAAACAAGCGATATTTAAAATATTAATTATTCTCTATAAGAAGAACATTGGGGATGAGTACGCAGGTTTGCTGCAACAAGGAATACAATATAATGGGTTTTTATGCAAATATCAATAGAACTCATCTAAGTGAAGTCACATACCAAGTTTCATCCATATACATTTATAAATAAGCGATTTATAACATTTTAATTATTTTCCATAAGAATAACATGGGGACCGAGTACCTAGGTTTGCTGCTACGGGAACCGTAAGCGAAAAATATTTGTTTTTGCAAACAACAATAAACCACAACCAGATGAAGTCATATACTAAATTTTGTCAGTTTATGTTCATAAATAAGCGAGATATACAATTTTCTTTTTCTCCATAAGAATAACATTAGACAACGTACTGTGTTTAGCACTTTCAATATCTCAGTGACCAATTGACATAGAGCAATGATCAAAATACCAAATTGTTTGTTTTTTAAGCTGATTTCAGTGGTAAAAATTACATGTGAAAACCCCAAAAAAACCATTTTTGGGGTACAAAACCCCCCTTTGGATGATGCGATTCGTCTGGTTTTCGAACCCGTTCAAATAAATGGTACTTTACACATTTTTACCAAATTTCATTAAGATCGGACCTTTTTTACGAGAGTTATCGTGCTTACGGACATATATATTTAAAAATATATATATATATATATATATATATACATATATACAAATTTGAACGAATGGTGTTTTTGGCATCTGGGGACCTCAAAATGAAAAGTTATCATCGTCTCGGGCTTAAGTCTTACCATGAGACTTACGGTAATAGCTTCTTCCCTATAGGGGAAATTCGCTAAAACCTGTAACCAAAACCTTTTCATCAACTAAAATATTATGAAAAGAAACCATCTTATGTTGGGCTAAAGTTTCTAAAGCATCTGCAAAGTAATATTAAAGGTGAAGAAAACCTGAATAAATTTAAAAATAAACTAAAAAGCTTTTTGATAGATAAATCTTTGTATTCCCTAGAAGATTATTCCTCATGGGTATATTATTAGTTTTAATTTATTAATATTTTGTTTTATCATTGTGAATAAATAAGCTCTTGTAGGCTAATTTGTATTAAAAGTGCAATTGTACAACACATCATGACACTATTCAAATGTATATATGTATACTTAGTGAATAAAGAGAGTTTGATTTGATTTGAATATTGTACACATTTATAAAAGTCCTACCCATTTATACAAGAACGGTGGTGTCTGTCTGTCGAGTGTATGTTATGTTTTAATGTAAAAACTATTGAATCAATCGAGCTGAAAATTTGCATTTAGGTAGATAATTTATATACCCAGCTTAGCCAATTAGGGCAACATTATAAATAATTTAGTAAATACATTACCAACAGTTTTACCAAGAGGTACGTAAATGAAATAAAGAATGATTGTTAAACTGAACACTTTAATTTCTTATTTAAACATTATACAACGAATACATTTCTTTGATCACTTGAAATTTTCTTTACAAATAAATCTCTTATACCTTTTTGAATTAAAACGAAATTATGGTGGGCCTTACTTTAATTGGAAGTGGCTGTGTCCGATCATAGATATATCCCACAAACCTCGTCTGAAAATAAACAAAATGAACAGACGAATTAATTTACAACATTTAAAATCAATTAACATTCAATATTTATTGAAATTTAATTATTTAAATCATGAGCTTCTGAACAAACAAAACGAAACAGGCTTTGCCTCACATTTGATTTTAAGTTTTACAAGTTATATAAAATAGTTAAAGGAAAATATTACTTTACAAATCTACGATAACATCTTCATATTTATCTCAACATAATATCAATTCATGACAAACGTATAAAACAATTTAATTATTACAAAACTTACTATTTCAACGAGGAGGATTCAACTCTATCGGACAACAGTTTCCAACGAATAAATTCAAACTTTCAGTAACTTACAAGAAACCTACGCGTCTGCACAGCCATCTAAATATGGTCTGCAACTTAACAGGTAATCTTCTTCTTATATATAAAAAAAAACTTTAATTTACATTTTGCATATTTTACAAAACATAATAGATCGGGTATAAATATCCCCCTACCAAGAAAATATCAAAATGAAAATGATATCTATTTCTAATACAAATTCTTAATTAAAATAAATCCTCACAAATATCAAAATGCAAATATTTAAATATAAAAAAATTTTAGTCTTCTAAATAATTTAACATGTGACAGATGTAAATTCACTTGATAGGTGCTGAACTCTAGCGGTACAATAAGCAATTCAACTCAATTAGTTCCATCTGTCACCGCTAGATAGCATAGGACTTCATATTTGCCGACGTTTGTTTATATTTAAAAATCAAATTAATCTTTAAATTTATTTACATATAGTTTACCAGAAATTTTATCATGAAATACAGTATAATAAAAGATTGTGATATAAAATGCAACTAAATTAACTATTTACAATCATTTTGAGCAATATTCATTTATTTCAGTATTTAATATGATTCATATTGAGGAAACTAACGGTAACTACTCCTCCCAAAATAACTTTCACTTTTCAATAGATATCCTGTCTGAGGTCAGTTCTCAACTTATTAGAGTCAAAGTGCGTGTGTTAGTCTGTGTGTCGTGTTCAGTTTTTTGTTTCAGTGATTTGTTTTCGTGTGATGTGCTCTTTTGTGTTCCGTGTGTTTTGTGTAGTGTGTTTTTAGTAATGCGTGTGAAAAATGTGTGTCGTGACAACGTGTATCCTTAAAACTACCTAATCTAAAATTCACTCAACTTTCATCAATTCATTCACATTTATACGCGCCGGCTCATATTTTCATACATACATACTCTTACATACAACATTTATTCAACAATTATACTAACTGACGGCGGACAGTGATATTTTGCTTAAGTTAAACAAACCCTTAATTATTAGACAATTCATAATAATTTGACCCTTTTTTTACTTTAAATAGTTTTCTCAATATTTCTCACTTATAAATATATTTCTTTTATCTCAAATATTATCTCAAATAAATGTCACTTTGTTTAAACATCACTTAAATTATATTTACAACAGTTTTAGTTCTTCTCGAAGTCATGGGAAGTTCACAAATGTTTTGAGAACATATTTCACGGCTTAAAATTTCTTCTTTCATTTACGATAGCTTTAAATCATAAATATGTAATTTTCGCACATCTTCCAGGTTTTCTACATTTTGTACTAAAACAGTACCTTCACTTATGAAATACAAAATCCTGTAAGGTCCGATGTATCTAGGCGCTAATTTTTTCGAAAATTTATTTATCTTGTTACTCAAGTAATGAGTTTTAATGTAAACTAATGAATTGACTTTAAAGGGATGATTGCACCGGGGAAATTGATATTTATCACGTCTTCTGTTTTTCGCAATACTTCTCTTGATATTGTTCATAGCTCTTTTCAAGTTTTCAGTTTTCTGCTCAGGACTCAATTTATTGGATACAAGGTCTTGAGTATTCCATAGATTAGTGAGTGCATTGTTACAAGGGTGATAAAACATTATTTCAAAGGCTGTGGAGTTAGTGGAAGAATTTCTCGCAGTGTTTAGCGATAGCTGAATTAATCCCAGATCAGAGTCCCATAAGGTGTGATCGTGAGAATAATAACACCTTAAACTCGTGTTAACTTCCCTCAAGTATCTCTCAGAACGATTTCCATTGGCTCTGTATGCAGCTATACGACGGTGCTGTATATGGTTATTAAACAAATAACTCTTGAAATCTTTAGAAACAAAGTAACTAGCATTGTCGGATACAATTATTCGTGGTATCGAGAAATTATTGAAAGTTTGCTTCATTTTTTCAATAATTAATCGGCTCTTGCAATCCCTTAACGGATACAACCATACAAATCTGCTGAAACCATATACAAGTATTAATACATATTGGTTCATATTTTTTGTACGAGGTAAGGGTCCAAGAATATCGATGAATATAGTGTTCATGGTTTGCTCTATAGGCACTGATATTAATTTTCCCTCATACTTAGTTTGTTCACTTTTAGACATTTTACATACAGTACATGATTTTACCATTTGTTTTACTGTATCGTTCATCTTTGGGTGATAAAAATGTTCATTAACCTTCGCCTGAGTTCTGTAAATTCCAAATGTCCACCTATCACACTATTGTGATAAAAGGCAAATACAACACTGATAAGATTTAGTGGTAAATATATTTTACGCCTATACATTACAATATCATCTTTGAGGGTAAAATTTGCGTTATTAATCTTATTTACAATACTCTCTTTTATCGTTATGCATTCCTCATCCTTTTCTTGATGATATTTTAATCCTTGGAGATCGAAAGGTAATGCATGCATGACATTTATAAACATATTGTCTTTTTCATGCCTTTTAGATCTATTCTTGTTAGTTTTATTGACAAAACATTTATTTACATTATTTGGGTTGTTAGGTATTTCTTCCTTAATTATATTTACAGTAGATACATCCGGGGTTTCGACATCAATTACCGTTTGATTTTCATCGCTCGGTCAATCAAACATTCGTGATAAGGCATCTGCTATTTTATTGTCACTTCCTTTTATATGCTCGATAGTGAAGGGCAAATTTAATAGCCGTTCAACCCAACGTCCTAAACGACCAAGAATAAGCTTATTCTTCTTCTCCAAAATGAATGAAAGGGCCATATTGTCGGTGACTACTTTAAAAGGTCTGACCTCTAAAAATTCGTGCCATTTTTCAATACATAATATAATACTATAGGCTTCTTTTTCGTAGACACTATACCTCAACTCGTTAGGCGTGAAATTTTTGGAATAATAAGCTATCGGCATCAAGTCATTTTGCTCATTATATTGCAATAATACACCCGCAGCGCCAAATTGACTCGCATCTGTTTGGAGGACAAAACCTTTAGAAAAATCGGCCATCTGAAGCACAGGAGGATTGGCGATTTTTTCCTTTAGGGTATCAAAGGCTTGCTGACATTTTTCATCCCACATAAACTTAGTTCCTTTCTTTTTTAAATTGTGTAAAGGTATGCAAATTTCCGCATATTTTGGTATGTATTTTGCCCAAAAAGAACACATTCCGGTGAATTGACGTACTTGCTTGACGTTCTTAGGGGTAGGGAAATTAGAAATAGTTGTAGTTCTTACCGGATCAATGGTGATCGTGTTGTGTTTAATCAGGTGACCAAGGAAACTAATTTCCTTACAGAAAAACTTAGCTTTTTCCGGGTTTACAGTTAATTTATGTGAAGATAGGCGTTTTACTACTTCTTTAAGGTGCTCGAGGTGTGACTCTTTGTCGGGACTGTATATAAGAATGTCGTCACAAAAGTTGATTAGGTATTTAAATTTGATATCACCAAATATCTTATCGAGATAATTTGCTAGTACTGAACTTCCACATTGCAAACCAAAGGGGACCATTTTCATTCGGTATTTACCAAAAATCGTGCTAAGTGAAGTGATATCTCGAGAATTCTCTGCAAGAGGACACTGTAAAAATGCTTTATTCAAGTCAATAATAGTAAAATATTTTGCGCCTTGTAAATGTTGGTACATGTTTTGTAGATCTCCTAACGGGTAATTCATCTTTACTGATTTCTTATTAAGTTCTGTATAATTTATCACTAATCTGTCACGCTTCGTTAAAAACGCAGGGCTGCTGAATTCACTAACTGATTCTTCGATAATTCCCTCAGATAACCAATTATCAATAATATCTTTCATCTTATTTAGAGAAGGAGGACTTAAATAATAAGGACGAATATTTACTGGCTTGTTATCAGTCAATTTTAATTCCACTTCTAAGTCTAAGGCGGCTCCAATCTTATCTGTAAATACTTCAGGATGATTATTTACTATTTCCTCGATTTTCCTTGTCATTTCGACAGTACCAATTTTAAGCATAAGCGAGCGAAATTGTTCAGAATTTTCATTACTAACCATCTGAATTCCATTTTTCACATCAAATGCAAAATTACACGTTTGGGACGCAAAGTTCAGGTTCAGGCCATTTTTGGTCATAAAAGGATGACCTAAAATCATGTGGAAGTAATTTTGTTTAATTACTAAGAATTGCTCTACCCAACAATATTTATCCATTTTTATTTTTATCTTGCATTCCTTCATAATTTCTACGGGACTGTCATTTGCAGCTAAGATATTTCCGGTCCATTTATTTTCACTAATAATTAATTTCTTCATAAATAATCTATTGTATAAGTCTTCACTGATAAAGTTTTTACTCGCTCCGGTATCTAATAATGCTGTGGTATTTAACTCTGGATCCAAAGAGATGTTTAGACAAGGTAAATAATTTATAGTCTTTCCTTTAATCTTAGTTAATTTAGGCGATTTTAAGTTATTATAACCCTTGACTAATTTTCTCAGTTCACCTTTGAAATCTGGGGAATGCTGATAATTGTAATCTCTAGATGTTTCTAACGGATTTGTGCCTTCAGAAGAGAAATTGTTAGGCGGCGATACATTATTCTCTTCCGGCCTTGCTAGTTTTTTGGCTTTCGAAAGCATTGTCGAGCAATATGACCTGGTCTGTTACAATGATAGCATATTTTCGTATCTGTAAATTTTAAGTTTGGATTTCTCGGGGTTTTTTCGAATCGAGGCCTATAATTTTCTCTGATATTTGAATAATGGGGGCTATGCGAGTTTTGCATTTGAACTTCATTACGGGAATTTTGGTACGCATGATTTCTGACAAAATCGTTGTATGATACATTATTTACATTAATGCACAACTGGTCAAGATCAGCAAAAGTTTCTGGGTTTTTCTCAAATACTAACTTATTTCTAATATCAGGGTGTATGCCGTTTTTGATAAATGAAACCAATTGGTTTTCGCTTAAATCAGTTTTCAAGATTTCGTGGTTCATTTTCACTTCATTTATATATATAGACAATGGTTCATTGGGCTTTTGTGGTCGAAATATTAAATCTTGCTTTAACTTTTCCCTTAATGTGATTGGAATGAAGGTGCTTAACATATCAGAATGAAGTAGTTCTATGGATTTTTGGGCGTTTTTATGTTCCAAAATTTTGTTCACCAATGGGGGCGTTGAATATATGGGAAGTATTCCATATAGCTCGTTTTGACTCAAAGTAGTTTCATTTTGAATGTTTACAATATTTCGCAGAAATTGTAGCAGAGGGCTTGTTTCAAGTCCGTTACACACTGGAAATTTTTGTAAGTAGATTTCCATAGGATTTGATAATTTTCCAAAAATGCTGTAATTGAAAGGGTTAGTAGTTGTGGCTTGTTGAATGATTTCAGGGGGATGATGAGGAACGTTTTGACTTGGACCAATGAGTGTTTTGAGTGATGTAGGGGCGGGAACGGCAGTGGTTAGGTTAGGTCGGTGGGCCTCGTGGTGTGGTGTGGATGTAACAGGTGTGGTTGCATCTGGTCAACGTTCTTCAATTTTCCCTAGCATTTCTTCTTCTTCAATGAGTGACGTGTTAAGATCTCGCTCGAATTTATCCATTTCATCAGAATTAATAACGCCGGCAATAGTATTAAAATTTTCCATAGTTGAAGTTAGTTCACTATTTAGATCTTCTAGTTTTTGTTTTTGCACAGGGTCAATTTTGCATTTCAATAAATTTGTTACTCTAATTTTCAGATGACTCAATTTGGCTTTAACCTTTGCAATCTTTAGTTTATTTGGGTTTTCACTGCATTGTTCAATCAGAGTAGAAATTAGTTCGTACTTTTGGCTTACACAATCAATTTCTTCTTGTAATGAATAGTTATTTGACAAATTATTAACATCAGGTTTTACATGCAAGCAATTTCTTAAAAGTTTTCTCATAGAATCTACATCTTCATTGGTTATTTGTTGTGCCCTTAAAGTAAGTTCATATTTTAATTCTTCTTTGTTTAAATCATTCAAATTGTATTTGGAAGACATTTTATTAACTATAACATGAAATACTCTTGACGTAGATAAATATTTATATATTATCACTGAATTTAAAGCAGAATTTATTTTATTTCAATTTTAAAGCACTGAATTGCAAGATTCCGCAAAATAAATAAGCCATTAATATATCAATCATAATTTAATACACAAAATTTGAACTGAATGGTTTGGAAAATTGTCCTTCAAAGTAATCTAGGCTTAAAAATATTTGAAAGCTTTGTTAATATATGTGTCCATGATTTCAGATAAAATTATACTTCATATTGTAGACTAGTTTAATTATCTTGAAGTTCGGATTGTAAGATAATCAGCTGACTGGGTAGTGATAACAGCATGTCCTGTGTTATCAGGACATCAATTAGGTTACCTTCATGTCCATTTTTACATAACCTCTGGTTTGTTGGTTTTTAATATTTACAGCAGAGTTGCGCAACAATGTATACCCAGCTTAGCCAATTAGGGCAACATTATAATTAATTTAGTAAATACATTACCAACAGTTTTACCAAGAGGTACGTAAATGAAGTAAAGAATGATTGTTAAACTGAACACTTTAAGTTCTTATTTAAACATTATACAATGAATACATTTCTTTGATCACTTGAAATTTTCTTTACAAATAAATCTCTTATACCTTTTTGAATTAAAACGAAAATAAGGTGGGCCTTACTTTAATTGGAAGTGGCTGTGTCCGATCATAAATATATCCCGCAAACCTCGTCTGCAAATAAACAAAAGGAACAGACGAATTAATTTACAACATTTAAAATCAATTAACATTCAATATTTATTAAAATTTAATTATTTAAATCATGAGCTTCTGAACAAACAAAACGAAACAGGCTTTGCCTCACATTTGATTTTAAGTTTTACAAGTTATATAAAATAGTTAAAGGAAAATATTACTTTACAAATCTACGATAGCATCTACATATTTATCTCAACATAATATCAATTAATGACAAACGTATAAAACAATTTAATTATTACAAAACTTACTATTTCAACGAGGAGGATTCAACTCTATCGGACAACAGTTTCCAACGAATAAATTCAAACTTTCAGTAACTTACAAGAAACCTACGTGTCTGCACAGCCATCTAAATATGGTCTGCAACTTAACAGGTAATCTTCTTCTTATATATAAAAAAAACTTTAATTTACATTTTGCATATTTTACAAAACATAATAGATCGGGTATATTTATCTGGGCTACATATAGGCATATTCCTATCTTGGCAATCCTTAGGGCTCCACCCCAGTCGCCCTTAAAGTTACAATTTTTTTTGGGCAGTAGAGATTTAATGGATCAGAAACAGAGGTAGTTTTAGCAGAAATTTTAATCAGCTGTCCCGCTGTTCTCTCCTGAATTCGTGTGAAGCACATGTAATCAGCTAGTATAAAATAAAATACAAAAGTCTTTAATTACTACTCGAGACTGTCCAATGGTCGACATTCGACCAAATATATTTTGAATATTAAGTCGACGAATATATGAAATGTTTAATATATACTTTTAAACTGAGTGGGTACTGTTGCGCTCATCTCTCTGTCCCTTTCTCTTCCCTCTCTCTCTCTCGCTCTCCCTCCCCCTACCCCATCCTCACCTCCAGGTAATTTTTAATTGTTTTTGCTTGTCTACGCCAGTGGAATTTGTATTTAACGTTAGAGCTCAACAGTCGAAACCTCTCAAAGTCATGTGAGCGCCCCGGGAATTGAATCTGTGATCTATTTTGCTAAAATCCAAGAGGTATTCAAAAACGTTCTAAATAAATAGGGCTAGGACAAAGTCATTATAATATTAATAATGAGTTAAGAGTGAAACATAATCAATGTTATTTTTGCTAATTTAATTGCCATTGTTCTCCTTTCTTTTTCTTCTCATCTAGATTGTCAACCATTATAACTTAATAGGTTACGTACTATAAACATTCTGAAGTAGGAGGGGGAGTGAACATACCAGTCTTGAAATTCAACTAAGTTGTCGTCCCGAAGTAGAGCGCCTAACAAGCGCATGTAGCGGTTGGCAACCTAATTATAACCACTACCATGTCTACATGTACTAGGGACGAATGACAGAACAATCGAGAAACAGCTACCAAAGTGGTGGGCCTCCAACCACCATTATCTTTAGATGGCTTCAAAAGAGAGTGTTAAGTATGCAAGAAGTCAGAATTTTAGTGCTGGGAAATTTTAGTTTTAAGCAAGTGTAAACGTTGTTTCATAAGTTGATTTTCATTTTAACTTAATGCTAGAGATTTTGTGATAGTGCTTATAAACAATATAAACTCAAGAATATCAAGTTGTTGTAATAATTAGTTTAAAACTTTGCTACTCACAAGAGGTAGGTCTAAAACGGAGAAAAGGCCAACACTATAACTTGCTCTGATCATTCAGGGTGTGCCAATTAAAACACTTTTGGACGGCTCGTTATTAATGTAATGGTTGTTTGATGCATTTTTATTCATTGTTTGTGCAAGGCAAAGTGGTTAAAATTTAATTAATACTTTTGCTGTCACAAACGGCACACTGCGTGGGTCAAGATAACTGAAGTGACAACTACTGATAAACTATGTTAGAACTTGAAGAACTAGGGAAGAGTCGACATAGCCTGATCCACCTTGGGCGGCTTATCACTGATGAAGCTCACCTTGTACCAAGAGCTATAGACTCTGACTCTATCTGACTAAGGGTCAGCTCAATCTGTCCAACAGAGGGCTTGTTGTTTGGTCTACATTATTTTGGTTACATTGATCACTTTAACTGACCTGCATGTTAACAGCAATATTTATTTTATAACTGAAACCTCATTGATTAATAAAGTTAATATAGGCTAATTTGGACTGAGGCTGATTATTTAATTTAATTTTTGTAATAAATAAAATAAAAAATAAATATCTGTAATTGAAAGAGGAAAGTAAATATTTGAATGCACATTAGTTTTAGATCAATATTATTTATGGTCTGATGTAATAGTCAGGATAGTATAGACTGAAATGAATAGGAAAATAAATTATCCCTATGGCATATGTGGAAAGGGAGTTAAAAATTCCGGCGTTCTATGTGGTATGCATTGTAAAACTTGGTATCATACAAAATGCATAAATATGACTGACTCTGAATTTAATCAAATATACAATGGGGAAATTAAGGATTGGTCCTGTACCAAGTGTACCGCCACAGACTGTGAAAAAAATAATGAAAAAAACATGAAAGACTTAAATGAAAAAACGAGTTCGCACGCTGACGTGAGGGAAGTGAATTTCCACATAAAAACTTTTAAAACTCAAAATCAGTGTAAAAACATACATTTGTCCAATTTTTATTGAAATCTGAAAACATTGATTTTTGGCTGTTCTGTTGCTCCTGGTTTCATTTACCTGCAATGCTGGGAATACAGTTTTGTGCATTATAAAGTTAGGAGAAGGTCCAGTCAGGCTTTAAAGTAGGCGTGAGGTTGCTGGAGATGTTAAAAGTACACCAACAAATGAATAACAGGCTTTTCTAATGTAAAACCCCCATAAGACAACGTACTGTGTTTGGTCAATACACATTTTCTTTAATAACTCGGTAAATGTGTATGCTAGAATGACAAGAGAGGGCTTAAAACTTTTGCCTCTCTAATTCCCATCTTTTTACATGCATTAATTTTATATCTGGGGCTTTTCTGGCCCTTTTTGGGCCCAAAAACTCGAAATTTGAAAGATTAATCCCCAAAAAATGGCTTTAGAGTTTTCCGATTGTTTTGCCCAAACAAACTTGAACAACAGATTATAGAAAGGAATGTCCCTAGCAAATTTTAAGTAAATCGGACAAAAAATGCGACCGCTAGAGTGAATACAAATATATATATATATAAAATTTTGAACGACCCCCCAAAACGTGTTCAGGGGGTCACGTTAGGAACTCTATGGTGGTCCCGGGCTTAAGTTTCTCCGTGCGGGTCATGCTAATAGTTCACTTTCCAAAGGAAATTCACTAATAAATGAAATAAACGATCTGAGTATGACAGATAGCTTAGATGCTGAAACTTCATTGCAATTAGCTGCAGAAGCGGGTAATTTACTATTGAAGGAGAATGGTGCATTAAAGCAAGAGATTCACGAATTAAGAGCAACTAGGATTGAATTACAGTCAACTTTGGAAGATAGGGTCAAGGAATTTGATGAAGAAATGCATGCTCTGACAGAGAAGAGTAAAGTGAAGGAAGAAGTGTTTCAACAGATAATTAAGGTATTGCAAGGTAGGGCAAAAAACGAAAATTATTTTAAAGATAACCTAATACATACAATGGAACATGACATTTCTGAATTTACATGTCAAATAACTACATTACAAAATATTAATAAGTCACTGGATGAGGAAATAAAACGACAAATTAAGAGAAGCTGAAACAAACATGCTACTTCAAAAAACTAAACTAAATGTGCTGACAGAGCAAAATGCTCAATTCAGAATAACCATGCATACTTCGGACAATGAACTTCAATATAAAAATAAGCAGAGTGAGACAGTGACTCGTACACCCAACCAACCTGTGGTAACAATAAGCAGAGATAACATGAATGAGATACTGGGGAATAGATGGATAAATGATGACATCATAAGGATGTATTTTGAGCTCATAAATGAAAAATTACTAAACAATTTTGCGATAAAATGTATGAACCCTGCAGTTTGTCAAGCTGTAAAATTATTGAGGGACCCTGATTGCCATTTAACCCCAATGGAACTACAGAAATTTCAATACTTAGTTATTCCTGTCAATGACATCGCTAGTACTGATTGCGGTGAGGGCTCTCACTGGAGCCTGCTTGTATGTAGAACAACAAATAAATCCTTTTACTACTATGACTCAATAAAGGACTAAAATCTACCGCATGCAAAAAAGGTTGCAAATAAATTGTTTGCCCATTTGAGTCCTTCAAACCGGGGCCAGGAACCAACCAATTATTACCATTTGTAACACACCACAACAAACAAACACATATGATTGTGAAATGTTTGTTTTGACATTTGCAGAAATGATTATAAATCAGCTAAAAAACAATCCCGCGGCTGAATTGGAAAAGGTTTACCTGCCTGTCTTAAATCAAACTGACGTGAATCTGAAAATCTTTGACCGCTTATGAGTTGAAAATTAGAAATGCTATGAAAACTGAAGTCTTAGCTTCTCTACTTTTTCCAAAAAATGCTGATGACACTTTTAAGGAAAACAACCAGCATGAGGTAAAGGAGAATATCTGCAAAGAACACAGTTTAAAGTTTACGAATACTGTAAGGTATGAATGGAGAAGGCGAACAATCAGAAACAGCGTAAGCCTAACCATACAAATTACAGAAACACTATAGATCAGCAAAAATTACACTTTCCTGTAAAGGTCCCAAACAATTTTGAGGTCCTTCATAATTTGGAAGAAGAGACAAGTGGTGAAACATTTAGTAATCTCAGTTATAATTCTGCTTCACATAAACTAAGACAATTAAATGTTAAGAAAACAACAACCAAACCTTTGAGGAGCAAAACTGTAAAGAATGTTAACGTGTCAATTTTTTCTGATAGTCAGGGAAGAGGGCTCTGGCAGCATATAGATACAATCACACAGAATCAAGTTGAGTTTAAATCTACCGGTTCTGTAATGCCTAACGCCCCCCGCTCTTGGATGTTGTTCAATCAGCAGTACTCTCAAAACAGAAAGAGGATGTGACGGTTCTTCTGGCGGGAACTAATGACACGTTTAAAGGGGACCTAACTCACATTTATAAAAGCCTTAAAAGTGAGTTGTCTAAATTGGTTTCTAAAAAAAATGGTAATTGTCTCTACAATCCCCACTCGTTTTGACTGTGATATTACTGACCATATTCATAAGGAGATATATCTCCTAAATAACTATGTTAGGAAATTGGTGGCTGGTTCAGGTAATCTACAGTTAATTGACCTTGACTTTCTAAAGCGTTTTCACTACAGTAGACATGGACTGCATTTAAACAATAGAGAGAAAAGGAAAGTGGCATACATGATAGTAGATGTTATACATAGATATGGTGAAAAAAGAAAATGGAAGATAAATGAACATTTTACAATAAACAAGACAAATATGGGGAATCTAATTGAGAAGTACAGCACGGAGGAAGAAATTGCCTTTGCACATAGCATTTCGGCAGACTTGGATTGTCCCCGCAACATGACTGCGGGAGTAGCTGTAATATTTTGAGAAAAATATGGGATACCTTCAACCTCTAATTACCTGGCTAGCCATTTAGCTTTTACAAAATTCACCTGGAAAGGCTGCTGTCTACTCTTTAGTGACAAAACCTGAGTATTTTATGAAACCTACCACACAAGACTACGATCTGGCATCGCAACAACTCACCGAAGACTTCATAAAAAGAGGATTTAAGCGCCTAGTTTGTTCCCCAATCAGGACTTAAGAGACAAGATAAGAACTGATCATTTTGCAGCGAATGTTTGTGACTTTCAACAGAGAACGGGAGTGTCTGTAGAAATTGTATCATATTTTCAAAAATCAAGAAATCAGAAATGGCATGACACATGAAGGTCTTATCAAACGCTTATACGACGATATATCCATTCGACTCCAACCTCAGACTCCAATCTCACACTCAATCAACCCTCCAAGACTTCAAATTTCATCTGCACGAGCAGACGACTTAGCAATGACTCGGTCGGGATTAGACAGCAGCAATATAGCAGGAGTGACCAGTTTACCAGATCCCTCTAACATCACAGTGTCAAATGAAGGGTGTGATGAAAGCTCTTCAAGTCTACCTGCTGCAAGTTTGGATGAAAATTCACTTACACAAGTAAGCAAGAAAGAAGACATCTTAAAAATAGTTTCAGAAGATGTGTTGTGTAGTGAGATGTCAAAGCAGAGCAATTGTGTCAGTGATCTAGTGATTAGTAATATTTGTTTGAGTCCAACTATCTGTGACAGTTTAAACTAAATTTGAATGACAATGAAAAGTGTTCTGCTTTTATGTATAATGGTTTAGATATTGACAAAATTTATAACCAAAACGGTTTTACAAAATTTGGTTTGAAAACTGATAATTTTTTTAAAGAAATAGACATAGTAAACCATCAAAATTTTAAATATGAAAGAAATTTAAAATATAAAAATGATATTTGAACATCAAACTTCATTAAAACTAATAGTATAGGGTGACCCAAAAAATGTTATAATATAGAGGAAAAATCTAACAAAATTTCTATGATGCAAAACATACAACATTTACCACCAAGAATAGAAATTTTATCTTTATTATTGGAAGAAATTCAAACTGATATATTGGTACTAACGGAGCACAAGATGGAAGAAGAAGAAATAGACAGTCTAAACTTAAAAAATATGGAAGTAAAATCCTTCTATGCCCTAAATCGTCATGTGGGGGAGGAGTAATAATTTTAGCAAATTCAAAATTTAATGTTAAATTGTTATATTTCCGGATTTGTTGGTGATGTGAATATTGATGTTCTTGAGAAATCTAAAAATGCTTGCAGGTTAATGAATATATTGGCCTCGCATAAGGTTAAAGCGCTAGTAGATTTTCCAACTATAGTCTGTAAGACAAAGGAGAGTGGAATCGATAATGTTTTTACCAATATCTCTAAATGCAAAACAAAAATATATGGCATAATCACTGAATTATCAGATCATGATGCTCAAGTACTTGAGGTATACGATTGCAATATTGAGGCCTTACTTCAGAAAGAAAATGTTGTTTCTCCCACCAAGAAATTTACAGATAATAATATTAATAATTTTTGTAAAATGTTATAAAGTTAAAATTGGTTTGAGGTTATGAATGCACCTGTAACAAACAAATTTGATGTTTTATTTAATATTTTTATGTATTATTTTATTACATGTTTTCCCAAATTTAAAAGTAGAGTAAAAAAAGAAAAAAAATGGGTCACAAATAGTATTTTAAAGAAAGGAAGTGATGTGTTATATTCAAGCAAAACTCTTAGGGAAACCAAAAATCAAGTTGTTAAGACCCTTTTGAGTAAGAAAAATAAAGAATTGAAAAAAGAAGTTGCAGGCATTAAATACAAATTCTATGATGGTTTGTTTACTTAAAAAATCAAAAAATGTCAGTAAGACAACATGGAACATAATTAATAAGGAAATTGGCTCAAAAGCTAATATGATTGTGGAAATAAAAATTTGCCATATATCGAGGGTTAAGTTGTGATATTAGAAATGTATGCCAGTCTTTTAATGACTACTACACATGTATGGTAGACAACATTTTGCCTGAATCTAACTTTGTTACTGATTTGGGAAAACCTCTAGAAGCATCTGGAAAAAATAAGGCAAAGTTTCACCCTAAAACAATTTGTTATGAAGAACTGGACAAAATTATTATGTCCTTTGATAGCAAATTTTCTACTGGATGGGATGAGGTACCTATGCCAGTTATTAAACATGCTCAGGAGTATCTGATGCTACCACTTCAGCATATAATTAACTCATCTCTTATTACCGGAATTTTCCCAGAAAAATTAAAAATAATATCCAAAATTAAACTCTGTTACAAGGGCGGTGAATCAACAACTTTTTCTAATTACAGACCAATATCCTACTGTCCTCATTCTCTAAAATTTATGAAAAAGTAATGCATATACAGTTGTCAACATTTCTTGAAGACAACAATTTATTAGATAAACAGCAATTTGGTTTCAGGGAAGGAAAATCTATCATTAATGCTGGGGTCGATTTCTGTGAATCAATTATTGATGCTATAGACAACAAAGAACGGGTAGTTGGAATTTTTATGGATCTTACAAAAGCCTTTGACAGTGTTTCTCATGAATTGCTGCTTCAAACATTACATTGTATTGGGCTGGAAGAAAGAGCCCTATGTTGGTTTCGATCATACCTCAAAGGCAGAAAACAGTATGTTGCAATTGATAATATAAACAATTTTAATTAATTGACTACTTATACTTCATCAACAAATACCTTCAGGTACGGAGTACCACAAGGGTCTATATTGGGGCCATTACTATTTCTAATATACATTACAGGGTTTCCGACCATAATAAAAGAACCTAATAATATTTGTTTATTTGCTGATGATATAAGTTTAAAAATATTAGGGATTTCTGAACCTGATGTCGAAATTTCTGCTTTTGTAAATCTTTCTAATACTATGCAGTATTTACATTAGTTAAATTTATTGCCAAACCCAATTAAATCTAAATATATTGAGTTCTCTGCTTAAAAATTAAAAAATGGTAAAAGCACAAATATTTTCATGGATGAATATTTTTAAATGAAGTAGACACTATTAAATTTTTGGGATTAAACGTAGATAGCCACTTTACCTGGGACAATCATGTAGATTTAGTTTGCAAAAAGATATCTTCAGGCCTCTATGCATTGAGACAGATGTTCAAATTCAGTAGTTTTGAAATTTAAAAATTATTATGCTCTAATTGAATCACATATAGCTTTTGGTTTATGCCTTTATAGTTCTACCTCAAACAATAATTTAAATAAAATACTATTACTTCAAAAGAAAACCCTTCGTATTATGTTAAAATTAAACCGGGGGACTCTGTAAAAGAACATTTCAAAAATACAGAAATGTTGACAGTGTAAGGTTTATTTATTTTTCAGTTAGTAGTTCATCAAACTTTCAAAAATTACCCCAATTAAATTCTTTTCATCAGTATGAAACGAGGAAAGGTAATCAACTGGCATACAGAAAGCATACTTCTTCATTTTTCACAAAAAAACCTCATATATTGGAATAAGAATTTTGAATTCTTTGCCAGAATATCTTAAACGAATAACAGATCTTAAAAGTTTAAAAATCAGGTAAAGCTGTATCTTATCAATAAGCCACTGTATAGTATTGATGAATTTTTTCATGATTATTGTAGTGAACCTGGCAAGTTGGAATTAGAACCATGATTTAATTTAATTAGATATATTATTTATTAAGAATTATTGTATTTTATTATTTGTTTTCAGCATACACCTAAACAATATATGTAATGACAACAATTTTGTACATTTTATGTGCTAATGAATAAAGTATTATTGACTGATTGATTGGTTGATTGATTGATTGATAGCTTCCATCTATCAGGATCTTACCTAGTGTTTTAGGTTGACAACCATATGGAGCACTAATGAGCTCAGGACAACACATTTATTCACTTAAGTTTCACGACTATTTCAGATTCGACACTCTTGCCAACTGAGTAAAGTAAACACCCAGGAGTTCCCATGTTGGCCCAATCGGAATAGTAAAACTTTTTAAGGCACAAATATTGTTGACGGCTACTTCTGACATCACCATTGGTCAAATCTTTTTTCTCAGTGCTTATTTTATTATTTTAGTCAAATAATAATTACGAATACAAACACAAATATGTAAATAAAGTCTAAATGTGCGCGTTTTTAACAATAGCTAGACGAAACACCCCAAAATTAACACATTCACTGCGGAAAATGTATATTAAGACGACACACAGGTGCTAAAAATTGTTATTTAAAAAAATCTTTCCTTTTATGTTCAAAATTCGGGAATAAGTGTTATAATCTATATTCAAGACTCCTATCGATGGTTTTTGGGCATAAATATTTATTGGTCGCCGGCGGATCCTCAGCAAGGCGCACAAAAACTATCACACACCTTCGCAGCACCGCAGTCCCGCGATGTTGCAAATGACACAGTTTAGTTTTATTTATAATTTATTGACTAAAAATGAACTATTTACACCATATACGTGAACCACATTGAGTACATACTATATACATAAACACGTAATAACACGCTGCCCCGCCGGCGACCAAGCCGCACCCGCAAAACGCGAACGAATGGCACTTTACTATGCACACACACTCTAAGATCAATGCGGTAGCAGATCAACCTTCCTCTCCAAGTGGCTGAACCACACTGAGTAAACAAACACGAAGTGGCGCGCTGCCCCGCCGGCGACCAAGCCGCAACCAAGCGGCAACTCCTGTAGTCCGCCGGCGGACCAGCCGCAGTGAATGGGTTAAGTGTGGCACTTAGCTTGATAAGTGACATTCCTCTAATTTTTGTCAATATATTTATGATATTATTATGAATTGAAGAATCTTAAAGCTGCCAACAAATAAAACCCTCTTGAAAGTGAAGTTTTGTAAGGCAAGCCTCTAATGTAACATTGTAACTGAAAGATTTTGGAATTATAAGTATTGATTTTAGTATTACCTCATCCTTACTTAATTACTTGGACATTATCGGACTGCCAATTCCTATCTACAGTTTTGCCACCAGCTCTTCCTTGTCTATCAATATCTGATGAAATCCTCCCATTCATTGACTCCTTCAAAACCCACCTTCTTCCCATTACAGTTGAATCTTACTATTACTCCATCTATCCTTCCAAAGGTATCTTCAATCCTTTTCACGCTGTTTGCCAAATTCTTCATTTATATTTTAAACCTCAAAATAATTTCTGTATGGAGTACTTTTTATGATTTTAAGGGAAAGTGGTCCAAATCCCTCAAATTATTATTCTGGTTTACATTTGAGACTGAGTCACAGTTAATTATTATTATTATTTTTTAGTTAGCGAATTAATATTGAGGACCTGAATTGGTGTGTATAATCTATAATTTAAGGTTTTATTATTTTGACAAAGAAGTTAAGCTTAGTAAAATTAAATCAAACTCTGAAATTTAGTTAGTTAAAAAGATTTTTGTTAATGACCGTGCAGGCCTGCCGAGAGGGAGGGACAACAGAGTGAAAATTCCCAGCGCTCAGACCCAGAGAGGGCCATGTATGGGTCCACGCAAGGAAGTCACTAATCCAAACTCATTGAGAACGGGTCCTGTTCGGATTAAAGAATTTTCAGATTGATACAATAATAGTGAAGTTCAACTATGAAAGCCTATTTAAATATAGGTGTATTGTACAGTTCTATGATTCGTTTAAACTACACTGTGAACAGAAGTGTTCATTTGCTAAATAACACAATTTTGTATCGTACTGTGATATATTTGTTGTGATTTATTAGTGAAAAAGGTTTTACAGTAGAAGCTCTCTTAACCGACCCCTACGGGACTGGGCCATGGTCGGATAATGAAAAAGGTCGGTTAAACCGAATAGTACCTTATAGAAACAGTCACAATAGGTGTTAAAAACAACTGGTGAAGTATGGTAAAGAAGTAAGCACAGTAAACACTGTTCGCATGAAATATTGAGATTAACTGACTGAATTTGACATTCTGTTGTAACCTGACGGAACGATATCGCGACATCGGCTGCCACGGCGGAAGTTTGTCTGATCTTGGAAGATGGTCGGTTAATCCATCGGACGGTTCATCCGAGGTCGGTGAAGAGAGCTTCCAATATACTTGGTTAGGATTTCCAAACTCCCCAATGTCTATCCTGCCATGGTCCATCTACACAAAAAAGACCGAGATCAAAGACCTTCACCCTTACGTTGCTTCATGTCAGGTTAGTCAATCGTACCCCATGCCGCGTTACTGTCTCATATGCGAGTGTAAGTGATAAGTGAGTTACTTATCTCTCGCACATGACTGAGTTACATTTTTAAAAACAAGTTAAATTAACTGATATCTTTAACGTTCAGAAGTAGTTTTTTTTTAAATTTTAATCTTTCACAGAGACATAATTACTTATTTTGGCAATGTGGCTACATTTAGGATTTTTATTTTTAGGAGTAAAACATTTTTAAATCTTGTTTTACACCATGTTACAGTACTACATACTATTTGTTAACACAACATTGTTTATGTATATTTTACATTTTTTTCCTTTCATCTTTTAATTTATACATACAATTTTGTTTATGTCTGGAAATTGTATTCGAATTAAGCGGTTTTTCAGATTAGAGGGTTAAGGATTATCTGGTTCTAGTGTCTTTAATGGTACAGTTCTCAATAATGTGTCACTGATTTATAAAACTCTTGTAACCTGTATTTTTCCATATGATTCTTGATTTATTACGATGATTAATCTTCAGTTCATCATAATGTAACTGCAACTAAATCTCAATAAACAATAAACGCTCTCACTTATATATAATTCAATACAATTCAAGCAAAAAAAAAACAGCTACTATGATCAAACGATGCTTTGAAAATAAATCATAATTATTTAGGCTTTTTGGTGGGTAAACTATGTCATAAAGAGTCCTACTCTACATGCTGGCCACCTGCTGTATTCATAAAGCATTTTTTCTGCCTCCTCAAAAAATAAAAAAGCTGCCCCATCAACGTTTTAAGTTCCATTGATAACCCGCTATGACCATTTATTGGTTAAAATGAATTCTTAAACATATCTTCATTTATTGATTTGAATTCATATTGTTCAAATAATTTGAAAAGGTATTGCCAAGTAATACAGCACAAACAACTGTTGGAGCCAGTATACTGCAGTTAGAATTTATAATTGTAGTGAATGAATTAATATAAATTTATATGTTCATGTAGTTCTGAATGTAAATAGTTTATTATACCTAGATTCTAGTTTTGTGTTGTAATAAAGCTACAGTAAATTAAAAATCTAATTTGTTATATCATAAATAAATTTTCAGTACAAACCTCTTACAAAGAATTACACCAATTGTCTGTAGAAAAATACAAATTTAAATTAGAGCATTAACTGGATAGTCTGACATTTGCTAAACCAAAAATCTGGTAATCCGTCAAAGCCGTAATAGTACTGTAACTCCATGAGTGCAAGAGAGAGCCATGGAGCTATGGGCTTGGTAGGGAGGAGGCAGGGACGGATTTTCATGTCCAACGATTAATATTCTCTATGCTGAAGTTTGGTAATATATTTTTATTTATATTACATTATTGTATATTTATTTGTACTGTATTTCTTCGGTTATCACGTTGGCTACTGATTATCCCATATACGTGACACAATGATATAGAAAACCCCATAAGATAGACCAGCATCACGTATACGGGACGCAGCTGGTTTTGACTGCAGACCTACGTCCCACATACGGGACACTCGGGCTGAATCCAGCAGACCAACGACACGTATGCGTAGCACTGTTACATTGTTGGTAAATGGCTTGCCATGCCCATGACTGATTCAGAGCTTATATATCGGTCAATGGGAATAAGTGACACGTATGCGGGACCCTTGGTCTCTGGGTTGAAATATAAGTTTTTTACATCGATTTTTAAAGTTGACCCTGTTCATTAATTCAGTTTGCAGCCCTGCAAATTCACAGTTAGCTATAATTTGGTATATTGACATAACCTAAGCTGTGCTGTGTGGTTATAACGAGTATATCACAGTGTTTCTTTTTCAATTTCCCAGTCACCTGAGTTGTTATGTGTAACGTCGGTCTAAAATAAAAGTGTTATGTAAAATGCTCGCTGTACACTGATGTCACACATACGTGACAGCAAAAAAAATCAAAATTTTACCTAAAATCAAGTTACTTTACATGAGTATATATGTATGTTTCATAGAAAAACACATATAAAAATTGACAAACAAAATATGGGCTTTGGGTGTAGTTGGTCACAATGATTTGGTCTATACTGTAGGTTTTGTGTAATGGACTGGTACACTGGAACACACATTCGCCTGGAACACGTATTTGGAACAATCGGTAGCCAACGTGTTAAACAGTGTATTAAACATGTGTTGAATATACTCGGTTTCTTAACCTATTAAGAGAACACTTTGCCTGTGTTTAGATAAGTTTACCCTACCAAGTAGGCGATTTAGCATTGTTTTAGTGGAACCCATGGTAATCCATAATGTTTTGTAATCCGACATTAGAAAAGTACCATATTTGTCAGATTATCAAGTGTGTTGTAGTTAATTTTCTAAATTCTGTTGTTTTTAGTGATTGTAATTACTCCCTTAACTCATACGCTTACCTTCTTCTAATACATCACACTTCTCTAAAACGAAAACTTGATTTGCATCAGTTTGATAAGATGGTTTTAGAATTTTCTGAATATTCATTACATTAAACCATTGCAGGTGAAAGACACAGTGAGTGGGCTGAACGCTAAAATGTGCACTACTGCCTGCATTCAAAGTTCTTTTTTTGGCAGACTTGGTTGTGATTCTAGAGTTTTCAGCCAGGTTGTGATTCTTGAGAAAGCCGCTACATTGTGCAAAAATGTGTAACACACATTTGTTGTCTTCTGTCGAATCCCACAGATTGTGATACGTACTTTACATTCTGCATTCAGTTTCGTCTCTGATATTCGGTTGTGGGTTTATTGGTAATAAATTACGTTTAAGAGAACTTAACAGACTATTATTAGAAAGTGGAAGTGACATAAGTAATAGTGGTAATGTTGTGTTATTTTAAAAAGAGAGTTTATTTTTCCTAAAACCTCGTACATAACCAATAGTTGTGCAAGGCTTTCGCCGGCCGCTAGGGGGTACGCTCCAAGTTCTAGACTGCCCGCAATGGGTAAAAGTGAATGGATGGATTGTAATTATATCCTAAACTTAAAACCTAAATTATTTTGCTAAAGTGATTGTAAAATTCAAGTTAGGTGAAAGATAGGTATGTTTTTAGTTATTTCTTTGAATGTAAAAATCCTCATTTACTGTAGCAACTTTGCTTCGAAATAAGGTTACGTTGTTTAACCCTTTCCATGCTATAAAACGATATATCGTACCGCATGTTCCTTCCAAAAACCGCTATGGAACAATATTTCATTGTGCAAGTAACGATATATTGTTCCGTGTCAAATTTTAATACTATAGATTTAAATGGAAGAGGGTTTAGTGGCTGACTTGGTTATTCATCTGGAATATCAATGATAACATACGATTCTATACAATAGATACAAAAAGGTATTGTTCCATATAACTTTTGGGTTTAAAATTGAATATTTTGTTTCTAATTTTTATTCTTGAGTAGTTACACTGTGCCCTCCTGGTCATTCTAGCACTTTTCAGCAAAACTATTAAACATACTTAGCACTAAAAGGGTTAGGAAATTAGTGTCTATATTTATCACCAATGGTATAAAAGAAAAAAGTGAAAATCTTCAAGTCTTGAATCTTTGTAACAATAGTCAACCTTTCCAATAGCAATGGCATATGTCTGTATTAATTTCCTAAATAACATAAAAATCAACTTCACCGACAGTGAATTTTAAAAAGAGAAACTAGGTTTTTAGGAAAATAAGGCAATTTATACATAGTACACAATTTATTGCATTATATATACGCAGCTAACACAGTTATACAATAGGTACAGTCTAATATGTCCAATAATTTGCAATAAATATTTACTTTACTGTCTAACAAGAACTGAAACACAGTAGTTGCCTGCAGATGTTTGAGTGTCATGTCAAAACAAAAATTTTCCTTGCTGTCGAAACGAGATTAGAGAAATTGAACAAAAGCAACAGTGGCAGAAAGCGGTCAGAAAATGGAAGGCACTTTTTCTAGTTTGCTTGAACACAATCAGCCGAGACCTAGGAATAATGGACATGAAAAAGTGGAAATTCAATTTACAATAAAACATACCCGTTAATAGGCACTAGTTGATGAATGCTGACATTGCTTTTCTCATATCCATCGGGCTAGGGGTAATTTACAAGAAGAACTGTAAAAATTTTGATCAAAACAAATCCAATAAAAGCTACAAAACCGAGTATTTCAATTCAAGGCCACTGCTTTAATAATTTTAATTTTTCTAACGAATAGGAAACTTTTTGTCTAACGATGGCATATACACCCTCGATTCCTTGAAACACTTTGTTTTTTGAACTAAATGAGAGAAACTCTATAGTGACTAGACTAACTGGCATTTACAGGGCGAACTACAGGGCCGAACAAACACCACTGACACGGACTGCGGCTACACCATGCGTCCGCTACTGGCTACTGGCTGTGACGGCCACGGCTATTGGCTATCAGCCATCGCCAGCGGGGGAGGCGTGGTTTGAATCTATACAATGTGCTGTTTCTACTATGGAATGTTGTAAGGGGAATACTGTACTGTTGATAACGGCATGTTGAATACAGAAAAATCATATCATAGAACAACGAGTAAAACTGAATACAATGATCGTGCAAGTATTGACGGTATCGGAGACACGTTTTCATGTTCTCTATTAGTGAGATTCTGTCCAAGGAAGCATGTTTTTGTTTTCCTAAGTCTAACACGTCTGTACATTCTCACTCTTATTTATATATGTACACATTCATTCTCCGGTTGGACACTTGGAGCTAATAAAATCTCGAAACATAATTAAAAACAACACTATGCAACAAATCGGATCATTCGAGGAGGCAAATAAATATGAAGTATAAAGCATGCTTCTTTAATAACTTCACTTACAGGGATATAGGCAGTTCAAAATAATACTATGCTTATGTTAACATGCTACGATGCCCTCGGGGAAGTGAAAATAAAAACTGTAATATCAAATTAAATTTAAAACTTATATCGAACAAAATAATACAAAAGAAAGGAATCGTATTACAAAAAATAACTAAACTAAGTTATTAACAAATAAGACTTTAAATAAACCGAGAATACTATAGTTGACAATAATCAGTAGTATTTTGGCAAAAAAGAATCACAAATGTATTTAAAAAACAAAAATATCTTAATCCACATTTTGTCAATACATATTAAAAACGATAATATTGTTAATCGAACGACAATAATTATTTACAGCTCGACCTTTCACACGTTAACTATAGTTTACTATGTACACGATAACAAGAATCTCCGATGCGTCCCACGCACCACAGAGAGACTAAACATATTTTGGTATAAAACTAGCTTTAATAAATAAAATTTGTAAACTCCTTAATTACTTAAATATATCAAATAAATAAACCTTACAAACATACTGCCCGACAGAACAAAATCGTCAGTTGAGTTTAATTACTATGAATCGTTACGGTATACACAACGAGTGACTCGCACCCGCTAAGTTTCATGTCCATAAGAGAATATAAAGAGACGATGAAAACTTTAAAAGGAAATAAAAAGATCATACTCCCTTTTTTTCTGGATATGTATACGTTTAAAACTATACAAACATCCTGTTATCTTACATTATACAAACCGTTTAATAATATTAAATTTAAATCTTACAATAAATAAGGAATAAAAGCCTTATTGTAACAAACGAATGGAGGAGAGACAGAGATCACGGGGAGAGTGGAATGTCTACTCGCGTTGGTCCACCTGCAGACAGAGGGGCTGCTCCTTGGGGCCCTGCGGGGGCTGGGGGGGCGGGGACTTGACCAGGTCCTCCATGTCGCCTTGGTACGGCGGGGGGAAGGTCTCTGGCTTGGCGGGGAACGCCATGCCACTCACACCAATGCCCACCTGCAACACCACCACATTACCACTGTTACACTGGCTTATATTCAAAACATTTTTGTCTAATTTTTAAATTTAACTTAGAGAATAGATGTTTATTTTTTTATCCTTGTGAAAATGTTATGAAACCTTCTACTGCAATAAATCAAATCCAATTTAATGGGGTAGAGACCCTTAGTTTATACATATCTGCTACAAAAGGGAAGAAATATATTATTAATCAAATTCTGCTAAAATTGTTATCAATTATTAATTACACAATTTGTTGGTGAATTGTATTTTGTTACATAGCCAAGGTCAAACAAAGTTAATGAATAGAAGGGCGAGGAACCTCAATAATGATATAATTTAGTTATTGAAGGAAGAGACGCAGCAATTGAAACACAATGCTTGTATATTTGCTCAATTGGCAAGGCCACGGCTTAGTTCATACTTATTGTTAACTATTTCAACCAATTGTCTCTAGTTATAATATTTAGAGACACTTGTCCAATTAAAGGGTCCATTTATCAATGGACTCCGTCTGACTTAGCTCCACTCGCATGACATTATGTAACTTAGATGTATGGAAAAAGGTTTTGAAAGCTAATTTTATACAGGACGAAAAATATTACTCCATTTTAACCGTGCGATAAACGTAATAACAATCCAAACTAAGTTAGGTATGTTTTACAATATTTTAAAACCATTCATGCAAATAGTCAAAAATATTTCAGTAGGTATACAGGATGTTAAAAAATCCTTCATGACTTCGGGATATAATTACTTATACAAAGATGAAGAAAAAATTGCACGTGAAGGTATGTCCAAAAATGCTTAGTTTTTCATCTATCTGTCTGTATGTGTTTGTTTACATAATTAATTATAACTTATTAAGATCGTAAGGTATCAAATTCAAACTTGGTACAGTAAAACCGTCACTCTCTGTTATCCGTCGTTCGTTTATGATCATATTACTATTTATTAGCGTCAGGATTTGTGCCGTACGGCAGTGTCTGAGCGTCTGTAAGAGGTATTATGTTATTTAAAACAACAATGATATGTATGTACTAGGAAGTATTATCCTTTTGTACACAATTTGCTTTCATTTCTCTCCCAAACTTTTTAATAATTTAGTTACTGTACACTGTAGCCTACACATTTATATAATGACGTTTCTATTATCCCTCTACTCAGTTATCCGTCACAGTCCTGGTCCCAAAGGTGACGGTTACTATTGGTTCCACTGTATACGTATGACAAAATTAATAATAACTACTAGGGGTGGGTGAGTAGTGTTTTTTTTTAAATCAAGTCAAGCATTGAACCAAACTACTTAAGTATCGAGTCAAGTAGTTCTTTAAAAAGTAAAAAAAAACTCATTTATTTTTTTTATGGAAAACTATGATTTTTACATATTAAACTTGAATTATAAACATAACATGTTATTGAACTATTAATATTATTGTTTATTTTATTTTAACCTTTATTTAACCACGAATGAATAATGATTAAATGAAAATAATAAATATATATTGTTTTCAACAACAATAACAAACAAAATACCAGTATTACAAATACATATCCATAGAAAGATTTTGGTTAGTTTATCAAAACCAGAACATTTGAACAAGAAAGTGATTTTTTGCCTCCGACCCAAACACTCCCTGTTACTTAACTCACAGGTATCCAAAAATAACCCACCTGTTGTCTCCTTTCATATGAGCTAAAAATAGATTTTAAGCTTATTTTTATATTTCAGTCACTTATTTTGTTAAACATTATTTGTTAACGTGGGTAAACGGCGGGAGTATATACAATTTTCAACTATTCGGGGTAAACGGCGGGAGTAGTCAACTACTTGACTCGGCATTTGTGTAGTCTTTAGTACTCGAACAAATACTCGAAACTCATGTACTTGCCCACCCCTAATACCTACAAAGGTATTGAGTATCAAGTATCTACTTTGTACTAATTCAAAATGGCGGACAGTTTTTGTTTTTAAAGCTTAAGCTCTTAAAAACAATAAATTTTTCTAAAAATTGTAAGAAACAGAAAACTTTTGCTGTTTAATCACTTGCGATAGTATACAAATTATTGTCGGATCATTAATAACTGATTTTCAAGGTATACAGACACACATTTTTATGATTATTACAAAATGAGTATATGTAGTGATTTCAGAAAATTGCAATAAATCAGTTATTAATGAACAACACTGAAAGACGGGAGAGAGACCACCTGCTAGACGGGACCTGCCGGAAGACGGGAGAGACTACCTGCTACGTAGTGGTAGCTTTTTCTATTTTATTTTATTCATTGGTGTTGTGGTTATTCCTGATCTTAATAATTTGTACACTATCTCTTAGGGGATAAAATTGCAAAACTCGTTTCTTTCTTGTAAATGTTTAGCCAAATTTATGGTTTTTAAGAAATTAAGCATTACAATCAAAAACTGACCGCCATTTTGGAATGGTACAAAGTACCATACTCAATACCAAGATAGGTTTTATTACTTGTAATACAAGTACCAAGTTTGAAATTGATACCGCAAGATGTTAATAAGTTATGACTAATTATGTAAAAACACATACATACAGAAAAATAAGCGTTTTTTGACATAAATTCACAGGAACTTTTTTCTTAATTTTTGTATGAGTAAACATATTCCGAGTTCCTGAATGTTTTTTTTAAATATTCTGTACATCTAGTTTAAATTCACTGGATGCAAGTAATAATTAGGGGTGTGCGAGTAGTGACGTTTTTTTATCGAGTCGGGTAGTGCCAATTATTTTTGAGTTTCGAGTATTTTTGAGCGAGTATTCGCCATCAGTTGGTAGTTTCAAATAGTGTAATGGAATTTGGACACCACTCCAGAGTTGATAATGTAATCATGGTTTCTAACTAATATATGAGTAACAATACAAATTTTTGGCCAGTACAATCAAACTGGATTATGTATTGACAAACATAACACGGTTTGACATTCGTTTCCGGCCGATAAAACACAGACTGGTTGTCATTTGGCCAATATCAACTGGTCCGGACATCGCTTACAATCAATATTAGATGACAAAATCATCATTTACAGTCGATTTTAAGTGGCCCGGTGGCCACTTTTGCCGATATTATATATACCTTCGTCATTTTCGGCCTTTATTACGTGATCCAGTCGCAATTTTTGGCCGATATTATATACACCGTCGTCATTTTCGGCCTTTATTACGTGATCCAGTCGTCATTTTTGGCCTATATTATGTTTTCCGTTGTCATTTTTGGCCGATTTAAAGTGATGCAATCGCCTTTTGCGGCCGTTACTACGTGATTTGGCCGATTGCAATAATTAGCAATCATCCGGAAATCGGTGGGAAATACTTTCTCAAACTTTCGAGCATGTTTTAAAACTTCGAGTCGAGTTTGAGTATTGAAGTACTCGGCCGAAAACTCAAAGTTTCGAGTACTTGCACACCCCTAGTTATAATTGATACATTACCAGAGACATTTTGAATCCAGTTTAGTGAGTAATAAGCCTTTGAATACAGTACATTAACAGCATTATAACTACACAAAAACATTCTAATAAATATGATTTTTAGAAAATAAAGAGAAATCTAAAAAAATAACTACATGAAATACTAAAAATAACTAAAACTCAGATGATAGAATATTCCAAGTAAACTCATACAGTATTGTACGGAAACTTTATCATGATCTAATAGCAGAAATACTTTTTTTGAAGGATCAAATTTTTACTTGAAATCAGTTAAAGAAGCATTAGTGAAATCAAAACACAAGCAAAACAAGTCTGATACAGTATCTTTTACTTTAATTTTTATCAGACAACTCTTGTTCTATTAGTTCTAATACAACATGTTTTTTGTGTGAAGGAATGAAAGGAATGCTTGAGGTAAATGCCTTCAGTCATTTGAAGTAAAACAAGTTTCACCTGGTTAACAATCTCTTTAGAACCTGTTTTTGACAGCAGTTGTGATGCTCAAGAAACCATATAGAATCAATATTTGTCACATACAGATCACGAGTAGAAGTAGTAACAATTTATTTGGTTCTTTGTTTGTTCCTTAAACTTTCTCAATTTTTGTCAGTAGAGTAGGGCATTTTCCTATGTTTTATACTTAAGTTTGATATAGTACTAGTCTTACAAAATAAAGGAGTCATCAAATGATTATATTTGAATTTATCTATAGTTAAGTACCCAACAACAACAGTGACTCAAAGAGCGAGTTATTTTAGTAAGTAGGAGGGAGATATCCAAAATTTAAAAGCTTTATTCCTAATTAAGAATTACACTTGGTTGATATTTATTACTCAAATATCAAATCAACTCTGATAGAAATATCAGTTTTTCTGTTCTTCTTATCGTGCAACATAAGAATAAACAGCCAAAAATATATCTACACATAAAAAATAGCAATCTGAAAAACCACAATATTCTTATTCGAATCGTAAATGCATCCTCATCACTTATCACTGTCAAGTTCTCATCACTCATCATGTTTTCTTTACAAGGCAAGTTTTTTTTTTGTAGGGTTGGAAAGGGTGCAGGGATTAAAGAGTTTCTGGCAGAAAACCAACAACTTTCATTAGTAATCAAAATCTACAGGGAACAAAGATCTACTAGGTTCCACAACAGCTACATGCAGGTTAGTGCGCAATGTTGCTTACTTTGACTTTGGGCGTGTCAGGGGGCTGTGGTCTCTTGACCAGTTCATCAATGTCGTCTTGGAATAGATGTCCGGCTCGCATGCTGTTCATGCTCTCGCTCGCACGTCCCATGTTCATGTTGTTCATGTTTTCATTCGCTCGTCCCATGCTCATACTACTGATGTTCTCTGCCGCTCGTGCCATGTTCATGTTTTCGTTTTGGGACAGGCTTATGTTTTCTGTTGCTCGACCCATATTCATGTTTTCTGCAGCGGCTCGAGCCATTGTCATGTTCTCGACTGCCGATCGTTGCATATTCATGGTCTCTGTGGCTCGAGACATGTTCATACTCTCTCTGGGCCTAGCCATGTTCATGTCAGCTGTTCGAGCTAGGTTCATATTATTGAGGTTCTCATTTGAACGAGCCATATTCATGCTGTTAAGACTTTCACTTCCTCTCGCCATATTCATGGATTCAGCTGCCGCTCGTGCCATGTTCATGTTATCTGTTGAACGTGCCATGTTCATGGTGTTCATACCTTCATTGACGCGAGCCATGTCCATGTTGTTCATGTTTTCGTTGACTATTGGAGCCTTGTACCCCATCTCGAGACCGCTCTGACACACCACCATCAATTAATATCAGATTCAATGAGGACAAACACAAGATACAAGTAGCAATGGGTTTATAATGCATATTATTCAAACACTTCAATGTTCAAACACCGCACAGTAATGTCCACGGGAAGGCCATGTGAAATTATTATCACTGAATATTATAAATGATTCGTGGGAAAATCCCAAAGCAGTTAATCCCACAGCAGTTATTAACAAGAAGAGTCTCAAAAAACGTTCTGCTAACTATTAGAATCCTATTTCATAAAAAAAAAAAAAAAAACCAAGAGTGTACACTTCCTTATATACTAGAACACCCCCTAACCCTTCCCACGAGAATCCTGAATTCAAATCAGGTAATATGATTGGAAATATAATGCATATAATATTTTGAAATCCAAAAGTTCTCGCTGGTCTAATATATGATTGGGGCCATGCACATATTACGTAACGCACTTAAGGGGGGGGGAGGGGGTATGACGTAGCGTTGTGCTGCGTTATGTGGGGGAGGGGGGGTTTGATCAACGTTACGTAACTCTCAACATATTAACCCTTAGAGTTAGTGTACTCCCGTATCTATTGATACAGTTAGAAATCTTTCAAATTAAAAAAATAATCATATTTATATCTAAATCAAGGTTACAGTTAATTATTTAAAAATTACTTCCGTCATACTATTTTAATAACAGTTAAACTAAAAATATATAATGTGTTTTGAATATGTTCTGTATTGCTTTACACTTATGTTTTGTGTTGTTTTAGAGTGTAAAAGTATTAGTAGTCAATGGTAAAATCATGCCTTGATACAGTAGGTATTACGCAATGCCAGCCACATCTTTAGTTTTTCAAGTTGGTTTGTATTTGTATTAGTTATAAATTAAATTTGTTACACTTCAGATGAGATAGTTTATTTTGTTGTTTGTATTACCGGTAAACAGTCTTGTTTGTTTATATACATTTTGCTTTGAAATAAGTTAGGCTATTAAAAAATGTTGTTAAAAGAAAGTAATTTAAAGTTTAATAATTCATTGGAATCCATTTTTCAAAATTGCTAATAAAACAACGTTTAAAAAGTTTAAGCTGTTTTAAAACCTACTACGATTGAGTTACGTAACATTGGGGAGAGGGGGTCTGAAATGATGAAAAATGTGTTACATAATATGTGAATGGCCCCATACTTTTTCTTGCTTTTTATTAATACTCCCAATTTTCTTCTTGTAATAAAATAATATTGAAGCTAATGCGAGCGTGGGATGAACATTACGTAGGGGAAGGGATGGGAGGGGCGGTTGTGACAGTCAGTGTCACATGACGCTGCGTATCCCAGGAGCTGTGCTATCACTCACGTGTGCTGATCAATTTTAAACAAGCCCATCAGTCCCTTTAACTAAGGAAATTCCACCTTGACAACTGAGCCTACTCCAGAAACACTTTGTACCCATTGTCTATGTGTAAATGATCAAAGATGACTGAAAAACACATTTTTAAGACATCTTAAATACTTGGAATTTTTATTTTCTGGCAAGCTTCAATTAATTAATAATTATCTATACTTATTTAATAGGCGAGCAGGTTTTTTGTGACAATCACTCCTAAACTACTGAACCGGTTTCATGTTTTTGGTGTCATGGGAAAGAGCCTAACGTGAAGTTGTGCAGGAAACTTTTTTTATAGAGAAATAATTTGTGAGTGAGGCCCTGGGGTGCCTTAAAGTTGAGTTTTTTCCCCATAAGCTTAACATTGGGAAATAAATATCAGTTTTAAGCAATCAGCTAGATAGAGTAAACACAGTTAATCAGCAGGCCATGTTGGCTTTGGAACGGTAACGCAATATTTATACGGGAATGTCAGTATAATATTACGTTATGATCACGAGCGAAGCCGCGACATGCTACTAGTTATGTTATAATTGCAAATATACAAATTTGTATTTCTTCCCTTGGTAGTGTTTTAATTAAATCCACAATTTACTAAAACAGTTACACATTTATATCCATCACATTTAAAGTTATAACATTACAGATAAAACCAGTAACTAAAGATAAGTAAACTTGATGTCAGTACTATCGCACACTTAAAAGTATTGTTTACTGTTAAAAATCATGTTTAAAAAATGTCCTTTCTTATGTTCTCAGTTTCCTAATATAGTAACAGATCTGATACTATAGGAAAACATCTTCTGATAAATAGGAAACATACATGGATATTTACTTCTCTTCAAGAGAAAACATTTTATAAAACTCATATCAATAAAAATAATATTCTTTCCAATTTTACCAATAGATCCCGTCTTAAGTCCCTTGGTTGGTGTTTTGACAATTTTATTTTTTAGGTCAGCCTTGATTACATTATCTTAATTTAGATCAAAATGACAATCCCCTTTTTAGTGATACTCACTTTCACTTTAGGAGTGTCAGAAGGGTTGGGCCTCTTCACCAGGTCCTCGATTTCGTCTTGGAACAGATGTTCAGCGCGGGCGATGTTCTCATACTTTATTTGTTTGTAGCCCATTCCCAGTCCGACCTGTAATATTCATAAAAATACAATTGAGTTCCAAAAAATGATCAAGAGCAGAAGTTTATATTTGAAAACAAATAGGTGTTTCTTTTATGTTATTTAGCCTTCAAATATCAAACTCTATTGAACAAAAACACTAACAAGTTAATTTCTGTGCCTGTGGTATACAAATAATAAATAAGTTTTAATTTGTTCAAACCTTCACTGGTATTTTGAATGTTTATAAATATATATTGTTGTAAAGAATCTTGATTACTTTAAATAAATGGTGCCTACCACACCTGGAAATTCTTGAAAACCTGGAATAGTCAGAGGAATTTAAAAACCAGGTAAAGTCAAAGAGTTTGAAAATACTGACAATTTCCTTAAGTGTTATGAATTAAAATGTTACCATACTTAAAATGGAATTGTTATTGGTAAATCATTTAAGAATACAACGCAAATCCACTAATATTTAGGTAAAATTCATTGAACCTTAAATGAATTGTTTGAAAACTGAGTAAAAGTACTTGATTAAAGAAACTTCATCTTTGCATTAAATAAAAACCTGGAACTGCTACTTGAAAACCTGGAAAAGTCAGGGAATTTTATGCAGAGGGTTTAGTAGTTACCTTGTAAATAGTAGCCCAGTCACAGTGAACCGGAATCAGAATCACATTTAAGAGTGAACTTCCGTATTCCACTAATCCTTTTTGGAATATGATCAAAAAAGGGATGTAATCTCTTACTGGGACACAGTACTTAATTTTACCATGTGTACTACTGTCTAATGATACCATGTCTAATGATACTACATTAGTTTTTCAATTTAATTCACAACTAGTAAAAAGCAACCACAAAAATACACTCCTAGCATTTCTAAACAAACCAAACCAAACAAGAAATGTTTTTGTTACAAGACAGCATATTTGTTATTACATTCCTTAGAGTTGTTAAACTTAATTTACAGTGGACGCTCTTTTAACCAGCATGTTTGAGACTTCAGCCAAGCCGGATAACTCATTTTGTGGATAGTAGAACATATATAGTTTTTAAGGTGATACTAAAGATGATTAAACAACTTTTTGATTAGCATATTACGTGTTGTTATTACTTATGGGATGTAATAAAAGACGTCTTACAACACTTAAGAATATATTTACACTTATACTGATTCACATACAGACATATATAAAAGATGGTAGAAGGCTATTGATTTCGACCAGTCACACCGGTCATCAGCAGGCCAATGAGAGAAATGACAGAACCAAAATGGCGCCCCTGCTTATATCCTACTGATATAATTGATCCTATTGATTCAAGATAATTAATTCCATTCAATACCCAAATGAACGAAACAAATATTTTACACAACTCGGGGCTTCATGCCAAAAGGGCGTATCCACCAAAACACATCTTTTCAGGATAGGAGATTGAAGCTTTGATTTTGATTGTAAATAGTTCTTGCTTAAACACCTGTACTCTTAATAGCACTTTTGTTATTGATTTAGAGGTATTTACGGAGGTTACATTTAATTAATATGAAAATTTATTTATTTATGAGTTATTGTTAAAAATCGGCAAATTATTTGATTCGCCCTTTTGACATGAAGCCTTTGATTTATGTTGTGAAGAAAAACACAGAGTACAAAAAACTGTAAAGTTTAAACACTGAAAATGGTGTGAACAGTCCAGTACACTGGTGGTTTATGTCGCTAGAGGTCTGTGAGCGCCTGAACATAACCAGAAAAAGTGGATCGTGATTCTGATTGTAAGTTTTTTTTATAGATTCTTTTAATCTTGTAGATGCTTTGTGATTTGAATTAACTATTTACCTTAATTGAGAGAGAGGTTAATTGTTGCTAAATCCATATGACTACAACTGCTAATCTAAAGTGACAGCACTATGAGACAACCAACCTCAAGGTTGTTGTTGGCTGCGTTGAGCGGAGAGCTGCGAGGAGAGCTATCAACGGGCGAGGGCAGAGGAGAGTGGACACCGAGGCCAGTGCCGTTGCCGTAGTGTGCGGCGAGGAAGCTGAAGTTGGGGTCGCCGCCGTGGTGGGCCGCCGCCAACATCTGCTGCCGCAGGTTCTGTGCGACGGCTAGCACGGCCGAGGCGGCGGAACTGGGCGACACCACGCCCACCTCGCTGCAGGGTGTGGACGCGTACATAGACTGCTGCTCCTGCTGTTGTTGTTGCTACGGAAACACAAGATGACAGATTACTTATCAGGAAACTTAACGTTTAAGAGGGAATTGTCATGAAATAGTTTGTGTTTCCTGCTTCCCCCCTTAAGTCTAATGTTAACAATAAACAAAAAATGTACCTAGCGAAATCAATGAGTAGAATTTTAATATCACGAATAATAATCGTTCGGCATAATATTTGCAATTTTGATGTAATAACTATCTGTGACATAACAATTCTGCTTAATGAAGTCGCTAGGTATTTTGGTCGTTCTTTAAAATAAGTCATAAATCAATTATTTTCATTAATACATTTTGGTGGAAAGGGAAAAAACTTTAACATTGCTATTATAGGAAAAGCAAGTAGAAACAAGAAATATTTGATGACTCCCCTCTTAAGCATTTAAAAATAATTTACTGAACTCAGTTAATCTAGAAATTATATACTGAATCATCTATTATCTGTTCTCATTCAGTAGTAACAATGCAAGCTTAAACGTAACTTGATATAACAATTCAATATATTTACTTGATTATTTGTTTAATTAAAAAAAATTTTTCTTATTTATGAAGAAGACAAAATTTCTTCATTTAAAAACTATAAATATTACTTACTTCAGATAGTTCTATATTAAATTAAATTCCCGTTCTTTCTTAGTTATATCATACCTGCAGTGAGACCGAAAAGATTCTATCAATCTGCAATCTGATTGTGACCAAAAAGTGCACATCTCAGTTACTCACACAACTGAGTCCAACCAGTGTGCATGGCAGGCCTCCAATTTTGTGTACATATATTGTGTCTTGTAATTGTGTGTACATCAATCTACTGTGCATTTTTGAAAATAATTCGATGGAACAAAAAAATATAAACAACTGGCACGTGCAGCAAATTTGAACTTGGAAAAAAGGCATGAATAATATAATTTTCTTCACTTTGTAGTTGGCACAACGGGTGATAGTATGCAATTTGATTATACGCCAGAACCAAATTAAGAGAAGTTTAACTAACTAACAAACACTACACACACACACTACGGTACTAACTCTCTTAACATACCCGCTTGTTCTCCAGACTGGCTTGCTGCTGCAGCTGGTTGAGGGGCGAGACGACCTGCAGGCGGGGGTAGCCGAGGTTCATGGGGTCCTCCTTGATGTGCTGGGGGTCGCGGAACACCACGGCCCGGATCACCCCCTGGATGTGGGCCTCAGGCCAGATGCCCAGGAGGATGCGCTGCGGCCGCCCGCGACCCTTCGGCCTCAGGTCTGCCAACAACACGCCTGCGTGAGTCATCGGCCAATTGGTAACATTTCTATATTCTGTTGCAATCAGTACTACAGCTACATATTGTGATCAACATTAATTTAGATGAGAAGACTAAATCTGAGTAAAACTAAGGAAATAAATAAGTAAAATTACATCCTATTTTTGGGAAATGCCTTTTTAAACCTATTCAATAGCTGTTTGGTTCCTCCCTCCTTATGCATGCGTGGTTTGAAATAAAACTATTGAAAAACCCAATAATGCTCTAGTAACTTATTATAGTCTGACTAGTCAAGTCAGTAAGTAACGTTTTAGACTTTCACCCGACATATAACTTCTTTACAATCATAAATAAATAGGATAATCAATTGGGTAGCACAGTGATTAGCATGCTCGCTTCATAATCTGAAGTTCGCCAGATCGATCCTGAGCAAAATTCTGAGGAAATGTTGTGAAGGTTCGATACTGGATCCAGCTGTCATTGGTAATTAGGCTATTAATTAAGGCTCCTGGCTAAATAATCAGGCGGTCATAGTCAGTAAGCAGGCTGCACAAGGCATCTCACCTGTTCCACACTCATCATTAATTCATATTGCCCTTAAAATACGCCCTAGATGTGTCGGCGTCTTACAGAGGTATTAAGGGATTAAAGTATTAATTCAAAATTTGCAAAATAAATCAAGAAACTTAACAATTTGATTCGAATACAGATACGATCATAACAAAACTGAACTGTGTATGAACTGTGTTTGACATTATGCTTCTTGAAGACTGCTTATGTGTTATTACAGTTGGTGCTGCTACGGTAGCAATCAACTCAATTACATCAAGAAAAGTTACAGGTGCAGCTATATTATAAGGTGTGGTACGTTGGAAGTGGAATGTGGTTTGCTTTGAGATTTGCTTACCAATGAAAATAATTACTGACTCATAATATTTGTTAGCTTTAGAAAAACTTAAAGTTTAAGTTCACATAAAACTTTTATTTTTAAATACTAAATACATAATAAACTTTCATTAAAAGGTTTAATTAATCACAATTTAACGGGTTGATATTTCACAGCTTATAATTTTGTCCTCACAAATTGCTGAATCCCCTCCTACTAATTAAAACCCACTATGTGGTTAAATATAGAACAACCCTATATCCCGAACAATTTATAAGCTAAAGCACAGCGACATGTTTTATAGTTGTTGTCAGCAGGTGCAGCATGATATTTAAAAAAAATTAAATGAATATTAGCATTTTACCCCATTTCATTACCAAACAAAAATGACTGCATTCAATTTTCACTCATGCAAAATCTGTAAAAATTCCCTCAGTTAGGAATTCAACAGTAACCAGCAATTACATGGATGATTATCCCCAAGTATTTTTTTTAATGTTCTGAGTACTGAAGCCGTAATCAGAGAGGTCTGTGATGTTAAATCGAGGGATTGCTGGCCGTGTAATCATTTCCAATAAGTAAGCCATTACAAGGGCAGAGGCTTGTAATGACAGGCAAACGGCCACATAAATGTGTCTCTGTAGTCAGTGAGTCAGCCTACGAGAATGTCCCTCTGGGTGTAAAGACCGAATGCTCTACCAGATGGCCCACTCACACCAATCAAACAGTTTTATGATTTTAGTATCACTTTATATCTCTGCGTAAGTGCTATGACGGAGCTTATTTATACTCGTTTAATTTAATTAATTATTTCCTGTGTTTTATAAAATAATTCATACTGTTCAATATACAAATAATTTATTCAATGATGAAATACAGTAGACCCTTTGTAATTCGGGTATGTTGATCAACTAAATCTTTTGCATTCCTCATGACCTTGCATCTAGTCTATTCGCTCCTACGTTGTTGTCTTATTTAAATCAAAGATTTGTATGGGAAAACCAGATAAACTGGCCTCCTGCCCACCAAATTATGAAATAAATTAAAGTTTTAGCTGAAAAACCTTATCATAGTTTATTTGTTAAATCAAATCTAATCCAGGTAAACTTAAGTTATTTAAGTAAATATTGTTCATATTTCAACTGCTGACACAGAAACTCGTACGTAAACAAAATAATTAACAATGAGAGATTGAGAAAACACCCTCATCTATATAGTTATTTAATAGGCGAGCAGGTTTTTTGTGACAATCACTCCTCATAAACTACTGAACCGATTTTCATGTTTTTGGTGTCATTGGAAAGAGCCTAACGTGAAGTTGTGCAGGAAACTTTTTTTACAGAGAAATAATTTGTAAGTGAGGCCCTGGGGGGGCTTAAAGTTGAGTTTTTTCCTATAAGCTTAAAATTGGGAAATAACTGTAAGTTTTAAGCCATCAGCTGGATAGAGTTAACACAGTTAATCAGCAGGCCAAGTTGGCTTTGGAACGGTAACACAATATTTATACGGGAATGTCAGTATAATATTACGTTGTGATAGCGAGCGAAGCCGCGACAGGCTACTAGTATATCTTAATATCTCTGTAAAACACAGGCGCACCTAAGGCATATTTTATGTATAAAACTGTAATTTTTAGAATCAGTGTTGAAGAACACTCTGAACACCAACAACTACAAAATATACAAGAATTTTACATGAGTTATCAATCATGTTGTTGTCAACCTCTGTAAACATTTGTCTTCCCAGATCACCTTGATGAATCAAACCTGATTCTTGGTACTTAAAAATCATTGATAAAAATATGTATAACATGACTTGGATTTACAATATCCCATAAAATGAGTTTGCAAAGAACACACTAGCAAACATCCCATTCAAAATATAAAAAAATCAAATACGGTGTTTAAACCCTACTATACACTTACTATATTTTTGTAGGGGGGAATTGGAAAATATTTGTATTTGTTTGTTTTGATGCTCCTGGTTCTATTTACCTGCAATGCTGGGATAGCAATAATGATGTGCATTATAAGATTAGGACGAGGTTCAGTCTAGGGTGAGAGTAGATATGGGGGTACTGGGGATGAAAAAGTACACCAAGTTATGAAAAACAGCCTTTTCTAATATAGAATCCCTATAAGACAACATATTGCACTTAGTCAATTTATATTTTCTTTAACAACTAGATTAATATTTGTTTTACATTTATGAGAGAGTGCTTGAAATTAAAGGCTTTTCCGTCCTTTTGTTATATATGAATTAATTTTTTATTCGGGAATTTTTAACCCTTATTTGGCCCAAAAACTTAAAATTTGAACATACCAAAAATTTAAAAATGGGGTTTAATTTCAAATTAAATATGAAACCAATATCCTCACTGAAGAACGAAAAATTGGTGTTCTATTTTGCCGATTGTTTTTCCACACAAACTAGTCAAACTGACTATAAAAAAGAATGACCCAACAAAATTTGAAGTTAATCGGTTATTAATTGTGACTGCTAGAGTATTAATCACACACAATATAACTATGTACATATATACACACCACTTTTAGTGACCTCCTACAATCTGATCAGGGACAAGTTAGGAACTTTTATGGTGGTCCTGAGCTTAAGTCTTACTATGCTAATAGCTCACTTTTCCATATGAAATTTGCTAATATGCAGCACACTTGAATAGGGCTATTTAAACCATAGATATTATAATCTTTAAAAAAAATAAGGAATCAAAACATATATCAACTTTTAGCGAGCACAATTAATTGTATTATTAAACTACTAAAGTATGAGTTCGTTACTGAACAAAGAGACTGCAGTAAATAACATCGGCACATCCTCTCAAAAACCATTCAAGCAAAGATAAGTGAATTTTATTAAAAATATGTGAAACTTTAAAGTTTGTCTAATTAATGAAAAACGTACATCTGAAACAATGTTTCAGTAGTTTTCTTTTCCAACATTCTCACACCAATGTGGCGTTTGATCCTAACAAAGCAACCATTACCTAAACTACCGGTGACCTCATCAACACAATTAAACAACAATGAGGAGTGAAAAATAACACCAGAGTCTGAAAGGCGGCTTGGTCAGTAAAATAATGAACCGGAACTAATTGTAATAGTTGAATGTCACCCCGTTAGACAGGGAGAGTTCTGTTTGGGGCCATTTGATATATTCTAATGTTATACATTAAACGTCTGCCGGCCCATTTGTTTTTATTGCTGAGGCTAATTGTTTATGCACTAGTTGTACACAAGGAAAGTACAGGCCTCTTCTACGATTGTTCTGTGCTGGTCTGTTTTGAGTGAGAAGTTTGTAGCAAATTATCCTTAAGCTGATCATTTCAGTTTAATGTTTTGCACTAAATGCATCATTACACAAATACTTTGATTTCTTGTATGATTTTATCTCACACACTGAGAATTGTTAAGATAAAACCCATTTTTATACATCACAAAGATGTATATTTCAAAGTTAACTATGTGTCAATGTAAATATGTTTTGTTAATGCTCTAAGTATATATTTTTTAAATAAATTTAAAAATAAGATCTAGATTTAAAAATACATGAAAAGAGTATTCACAGAAAAGTAGTTAATTAACGACAGATTTGAATCCAGGAATCTACAAATGCTCGATTAAGTCATATTTCACGTTGTCTTTAGGTTGTGGCATTGTTTTACTTATTCATAAAATCTGTTATTAATACAAATTAAATTTTCTTTACAACATGAAACTTCATGATATCACCCAAAGACTTTAGCCAGTGTTTTTCCCTCGTATCGGTAACTGTATGTAGTTTTGAACAAAGGGTGGCCCGTTGTGCAACGTGCAGTGCTGCATGTAGTACAATGCAAAGAGAAGTGAAGTGCGTTGGTGGAGGGGAAGGGGGGGCTGACACTGCCCAACGAACGAACGAGGAGAGGCGAGGGGCACTAGACAACATAATGTATCGATAATGAAACATCCGACTCAGAGCAGCAGTGTTTGATTGGACGGACTAATTGATTGGCACCAACAAGACGTCACAATGGGCCAAAGTACAATACATTCTAATTTACATGATGAACAAACAAAGCTGTACAAACACACAGACACACGTGTGTTTGATATAATATTGCTGCGATCGCATACGACAAGGGAGTCCATTACAACATATAACATCCCTTCACTTCGTCAATTAAGAACTTTTGATGCCACTCGTCAAATTATACCAAACTTCCTCGTATGGGAGAGAGTGAAACGCAACTTTTCACTGAGGAAATAGTGGCATGAAATTTTAAAGTTTATATTAAATATAAGTTTTCTCAATAAGGACTGAGTAATAATTAATATTTTCGCTGAGTTTTTCCAAACTTATTCCCAGCATTATTAAAGAAAGTTCACAGTCTCCGACTTCACCCACTACTACTTAAAGTATATTTTCTTATACGAGGAAACAAATTTCCTCTTTAAAAATATGTTTATTTTTTTTGAAAACCCTTAACCATTCTTTAATTTTGGTTCCAAACAAAATATAATTTAAAACAATATGAAACCGTTTTTGTATGATGGAACAGTATTTATAAAATATTACACACACTGTGTTCTACATGCAAGGAACATCGGATGTAACTAAATAATTGAAACATTAATGAATATATTTTATTATTAAAACCTCTCTCAGGAAATGACAAAGAGGGACCCACCCCTGTCATGGCATCATTTGCTGGAATTTAAAAAGACATTGTATGTTTAAATTCATACATTTTTCAACCATTTAATAATTAATGATGCATAACATATGACTGATTCAGTCTGGTTTTCCACGACAATTGCCATCAGCCGCTTTTGAATGAATTGAAACATTCCTAATCACCAGCGATTTCCTGGATAGAATATGTAATAAGTTTTAATGATCCGTATATTTCATAAAAACCCGCCAGGATTAATCTGAAAGGGCATTCAACTCCTGATACTGGTCTCACGTAACTGAATTGTTATGAGATTCTTTATGTTTTCAAATTATGTAATACTGTTTTCATTAAAACTTCCTGTAAATTGAAGAAAAATATCATAGTTTTAGATTTCTTGAATCGTATATAATCAGACAAATATCTATTGACTTATTATACATAAGTTCCCCATTTTTTCAAAATAAACAAAAACTGTTTCTTTCTTCACTTTATAACTTACCTATAAGTAATTAATTTAATTTTCTCATTATTCTTATTTCTATAGGCTAAATTTGTATACTGAACTGAAAAAATAAAGTCAAGACTGTATTTTTTAAGGTTGACATAATGTTGATCCATTATATATAGTACGACAATTTTGTTATTTGATCTGAATTAAGTTTAAATAAAGAATTTGAATATCCTACCCCTTATATATTTTGTAGTATAAATACCATTTTCAGTCACACAATTGCAAAAATATAACAGATTGTTTTGAAGCCTTTTACCGATATCACTGTAGTTTTTTTAATCATGCATGTAAAATGGATTACACTTCGGTTTGCCAACATTATTTAAGGAATAGTATAATAGAAAACTGAATTTCACCAACTATGCTTTCATTTAGTATCAACAATAGAACATTTGACAGGTGCAGCTAACATTCGTTATCAAGACATATTTTAAACACAATAAATTATAGACTATTGTTATACAGCTGGCTCCGTTTCAAAGAACGCCAAGTAAATAAGTTCTTATTTATACTTTAAATACTTTGGTTAAATGAACAGTTTTGTTTAAGACGTGTGGTTCGTTAAATTGTATTGTTAATTAAACAATACTAATGCTGGGTGGGCAATAAGCACTGCTCGGCCACCTGATTATAGTTTTAAAATAAATGAAATGATTACAACTGATTAAGTTGTAATATATAAAAAGTAATTAAACTCTACCCTTTAAATTATAATTTAATAACTTTCTATAGGTTTTATCGAAAAACCAAGATTTTTTTCCTCAGATTTCTCATCAACAGCTAGAGTCTCTGATTGGGCCTGGTGTGACTGGTTAAAATCAATCGCCTTGTACCATCTTTTTGTATATTTACCGTCTTGTATGTAAGTAGAGTATAAGTATAAATATGTTGTTTAGTGTTGTGAGACGTAGTTTATTTATCCTGTTTTACATAATATTGTATTGAAATGAAAGTCTATCTCAAATTTTAAGCTCCAAATCATTTTGCTTCATCAAACTGGTATAGATTTTTAAAATGGTGATACGAGAGAATCAAGTGTTTTGCTTTGGTACATTTATAACAGTTTTTCTATAATAAAACATATATTTGAAAGATTCAAGATTATTAATTTGAATTTGTAAGAAACAATAATGAAATATTTATTTGTATTTCAACTCTCTTTCAGCCGACACCAGTCCCTTGTGCCCTTTTCGATCATGTCAGAGGCTGTCGCTATTTTACTGAAGTGCGAAACCACCCACCGAACACTTTGTAACGCCAGTGTGGAGCTAACGGCAGTGGCTCACAATGGAACATGTCGAGGTTTAAACAATCGAGAGGAAATCATTACAGAAACCTAACCTGAAGCAGCCCGGAACATTAATCAAAGCTGGCCATTGTACAGCATGAAACATCATGTTACTAATTGTTGTCCGCAAACAGATGTTGTGTCGGCCTTTGGTTGCCACCACGCCAAGAACACCCGGGCCAACTCTTTGTGGCTATCGGGGGAGATTGATACACATTTGTGTAACTGTTATACATATTTACCTTATTCGAGAAAGTGGCAGTTGTGATACGCGGAGTGTAACCAGTATTAGCAAGTTAAAATTATAAAATTGTTACAATTTTAACCACTGTTGGTTCAGGATGCTTGGTATTCCGATAATATACTTTTTCAAATACAAGGTTTGAAATTTTTACTTGTTCTATAGATTATGTTGGTACTCTAATCCAGGTACTAATGTGTGTGAAAGAAAATCGATGAGGTAAAGGAACTGAAATTGTATTGATTAATCTACATTTTTGATGAATAACACTTGGGACTAGAAAACATTACTAAACAGTAAAAAGAATTTGTCTTATTCAATTACTCGTTTGGGACTAAAGGAGAACTGAATTTAATGAATACAAGAAAACAGAGAGGAAGATAGAAGAATAATGAAATTAGTGTTAAATGGAATTTATTTCAACAAGAACAATCGATAGCAAAGTGAAAATTGAATTTAGAAAGAGAGACAAAGCCAAGAAAACGTAAGGTCAACATCCTGAACATAGTTTATCGCAACTTTAGAACATTTCTCTGACTTAGCAGCCGAGCTCTTACAAAGTTAATGTTTTATCTTCCTTAAGTATGAGCATAACTTTATTATTTAATTATCAAGATGAAATGAATGCTTTGAACACTAATTATTAAAAGCTCTTAAATAATAAATTTTGTAGATATAAAGGAAAAATATCTCATGGCTAAATTAAGCTTAATGTATCTATTATACTTTGAAACATAGTCAGTTGTTTTAATTACTAGCCAGTGCAGGGATTCAGCTGGGAAAAAAATTCTTTGAGCAAAAATGCTACAAGCTCTTAAATACTTGTAGCAAAAATATTTTCCTTTTCGCATTTTTATCGCATGTCATTAAACTATTTTTTGGTCTCAAGTTTTTTTTTGCTTGTATTTGTTTTTAAGGGTTAACATTTAAATAATATATAATTCAGCAGTGTCTACTTTTCTTGGTAACTTATCCATTTTAACCATTAAAGTCTATAATGGAAATATACTAAACATTCTAGTAGAATAGGCCTAATATGGCACCAGAACAACTAAAACTCACACAACCCAAACATTACACACTCTGAAACATAACCTCAAAGCATATCGCGATCGCATTTGCGCATCACCGATTTCGAGTTGTCTGTTTTCGCTAAGGTACCTCTATACTTTCGCCCGATCGTTGCGACTTCGAGCGACTCGTGCTCGTGTAACCATTCACATTCTGCAGCGAGTCGAGACTTAAGTGCTCGTCTCCTTTGACTCGGTCACAAAAACCGACAAGAATCGATGCGATGGCGAGGCGAGCGAGCGCCGTCATCCCTTCGGTGGCGAACCAGCCCTCGACATTCTCGCATTCGCCGATTCGCTCGGCTACTACGGAGTGCGCGCCAAACTGACTCACGAGGGGGGTCTGTTACTACAAGGCAGAGGCTACGTACACGTCCGACGTGAGCCGCTACTGTTCACGTCTGTTCCAAATTATGCACCGTACGTTAATTTTCCTGAGATTTTTCAAACAAATTGAGAGCCAGAAAACCTCCTAACCTAATCTAACGTAACGTAACCTAACCTAACGTAATGTAACGTAACGTAACCTAACCTAAGCGGTAGCGAAGTGAATTTGCCCTTACATTGGACGTGTACGTAGTCACTTCGTTACTACAACTGTCATATCAGTAACTCGCCCGTTCCGTTTACACGGTACGCAGTTGAAATCGACAGCAACTGTTTACGTAATGTAGGCTCGTCCCCTCTACCAATCGCTCAGAGACGTAAGTGACGTAGTACAACCAACGCAACGTTAAGCCTCTACAACATCTCAACTACTCTTCTAATCTTTTTTGGTTGTGGATCGTGATCACGGACTTTTAATGCCTACAATTTGTATTGTTAAAACCAGATTTTCTGCAATAAAATTATAAAATACCTTTCTTTGTAGCAAAAAAGCGACAGCCTGCCCAAATATTGTCGCATTTTCGTGGTGCATGTCGCATTTTGCGACAAATGCGACTGCAGCTTAAACCCTGAGCCAGTGTCCCATTCTTAGCGCAGGAAATTTGCAGGCATAGAGCCAGATGTTTTTAAAACTGTACATTACAATCAGCTGATTAACTAAGCATCAGCTGTATCATTACGATCGGCTGTAAAATTAACATTGAAACTTTGAAAAGTGAAAACTTTGTGAAGTGGAGCCCTAAAGGTGAATGTTTTGCAAACCCCCAAAAGGTATGTCTAGAGGATAAGAGCTTTTTATCGACACCAAACATGTACAAAATATAGTAGTTTTAAGAATCAAAAACTAAAACTAAATGTTCTTAAATCTTTTTAATAATATAGAAAAATGGTGAACCAAAAATAAATAAAAAAAGATTATAAAAATATTATTAAATATTCATCATACTGTATAAGTTTTAATGACAAAACAAGGTGCAATCATTAAACTTGACTCTAATATGCAAGTCATATTTGAACTAACTACAAGCAAGTTTTAAAAATCACCACAAATAAAAAAAATGCACTATCATAAAAAAATGAGTATTAGAATTCATACATTGTAGGTCTTGAATTGCTTGTGGACTTTGTCATGATATACAAAGGAAAAATTGGTTACAAAGGACGATACATCTACAAATGGAACTCGACAACACTGATAGTTCGCCTTTTACATCTGATTGAAATTATATGCTAGTTGTCAACAAATTATATACAGCAAATGTATTATTATAAATGTGTAAAAAAAAATAAAAACCAAGCTCCCCTGGCTGGGTTGGGAAACATAATGGAGTCATTTCGCGCGCAAACCCGCCTGCTGCAATTAGCGAATGTCCCATTTATTTTAATTTATTCCATTTTGTCATTATACTTTACCCGGGAACTGAGGAGAATATTTTATTTATATGTGTATATTTGTTTTCCAGAATTCTACACACCTCCAACCAAGACAGATATAGCAGCCAATAAAAATGTCCAAACAAATTTTAAAATGGGATTGTTTCTGATTCAAAAACCCTCCAGAAGTCAGACTTGGGGCAGTTAACACTATGCCAGATCTTTCTTACGAGGTATAATATGACCTGTGATTACCATAAAACATGACATTTTCAAATGGACGGTTTTAGTCTTGTACGTTTTAGTGGTAGCATAGATTAAACATACTCCTTAGGAATATGTTTAACCTATGGTGGTAGGCACCAGTCATATTATACAACATTAGAAAGGTTATTGTATTATATATTGCTACAAACCGGACCTTCGTAGAACAATGGTATTGGTATTAATTGAAATAATCACATTTTAAAATTTTGCTAGTGGAATGTTTGACCGGCTTCCATTGTTTAAGGTCATCTGTGGCAATGGGTTCTACTGAGCAAGGCCTTTAAAATAAGGTATAGCTCAACCTAAGCTTGTAATTAAATATTTTCTAGACTCTCTTCACTGGTTGTCCCCCTCCGGTAAATATGCCCATTAAATATATAAATGAGTCGGTAGCCAGTAAAACAAAACAATTCATAAGTTTTATTGTTTGAGTAAATAGAAGTAGACACAAATGAACAAGGATTGTATTTACTCAAATAACTGAAGCTTAACTAAACTGTACTCGATTCATTGAAAAAACTTTGAATTATTGATGATTCAAGTCAAAACTTTTATTTATAGAGGTACAATAGTAGGCCCAACAGACCAAGGCAATTCTTTATCACTAACAGATTTATAGAGAGCAATAATAATGTGGTGATAGTAGGGTTCAAAGGGAACCAGAAAATTAGATTTATCAATAAATTTGATTTACTGAGGTTCTAATTACTTTGCTCCAGTAATTTTCTTCTGTATTATTTACAACGACCTTTGAATAATCAAAACCAGAAAAACCATATAAGAAATTTACAAAAATGCATGGCCAGTTAACAGTTACTGTGTTTAATTAACTCTATTCTGAGTGCTTTCTAACATAAACATGGGCTCATTGGAGTCAACAAATTTTACATTTACTGAGTTTGGGATAATAAGTTTTTTCAGCAGCAGTAAAATACAAATACAAATTTATATATTAGCTGAGAAGGACTTAGCGTTGTTTTCTTACCGAAATAATAATACAAGTGTAAGACTGAATGGTCCGAAGCAAAATCTTAAAAATATGTTTAAAGTTAAAAACTAAACCCAGCTGATATTTGTTATTACGCTATTCATTAATTAAGTTCTTACAAAAGGTGGACCTTAGGGAGTATTAGGACCAGGGTTTGGACAGGTTTTTATTCAGTTAAACGACAGGGCTTTATGCTCCGCAAAAAATGAAAAATCAATTAAAGGTGTTAAAAACTTGGAGCAAGCCTGTGACCAGGTCAAGTAGAGTTCATGGGTCACACCACTCTCTGACAAAGCCCTTGGTGTCGGTAGACAAATTATGCTCATGCTAAAGCATGAATACAGAAGAGGGGACTCCAGTCTCCAAATATTTCACATTCCTACCAACTCCTTTCATAATACCAATAATATTGTTTAAGTTCCACAGCTTTTCAACGATTATCTAAAATCGTAAATTTAGTTTTAATTTTAAAGAACATAAATTAACTAGCAATTATCCTGAGCAGAATTTGATAAGCCAATTAATAATTGTTTAGTAAAATACAAAAATATTCAATAATCATAAATTTTTATCGGGTAACTATTGGTGACGTTTATATTTTGCTGACTGAAATAGTTAGGTATTTTAAAAGTGAGTAAAACAATGATTTTGGATAATTTATTGGGAAAAAACTTAAATGTTAATATTGATCTTACGGAGGAAGCAAGCAGAAATGTGAAATCTATCATAGCTGACGCCCTCTCTTGAGAACTATTACTTTACAACTATCCAGCTGTTGGTCAGAACTTGTGACTAGACTCACCAGTGCCTCCGTCGGCTGACGGCCCGAGCATGTTGTGCACTCTGTTAGCGTAGAGGACGAACGTGGGGTAGGGGATGTCGTACTTCCTAGCGGCCTGCGAGAGGCTCAGGCCCTCCTTGAGCACGGAGAGTATAGCCTCGGCCATGGTCTCCGGCCGCCACGACTTGAGCGGCCCGCGCTCTCGGAACCGCAAGTTGTGGACCAGCGACTGGTTGGTGTTCCAACACTTCTGCCACATGCTCTGCAACTGGTACTGGTAGCTGTCTGCTGGAAAAACCAGACCACTTGCATTAACACACATGCAGTCACTTAGTGGAAACATTACAGGCCCTTTGGTTGTGACATTGCTATCCGAATATTTACTGAAGAATTCAATGCACACTGAGTACTAGAAAATAAAGAAGAACATGCACTAACCCGCATGTCATTTATATGGTAAAAATCATAAACACTTGACATAAAAACACAACACACAGTGTAAATTTGGTCAAAATATAAAATACCGGCATATTATTAATATTTCTATCAAAAGATGTACTAAGGAATTCGATATATTCTTGTATAAACACAAATATTCAAGTTTCTATAAGACCCTACGGCCATAAGCCTAATTTGAATATTTCAGTAAGGGGAAAGGGGGGGCAAATTGATCGTGATTATGATTTTTCATTTAATACAATAATATATGCTCTCTCAACTATATGCTCTTCCCCCCTTGCACCCCCCAAATTGTGCCTATGCATGGCAGCGGTTCTCAAAATGTTTTGCCAAGTCCCATATTAACAAATAAAAGTTGCTGCGTCCCCCAACCTTTTTACAAATGCCCATCAGAAGACTTTGGGCATCTCGCTAGCCTAATGGTTAGCGTCTTGGGCTTTGGTTCTAGAAGTCACGGGTTCGAATCCCGGGGTGTCCACATATATGTGAGAGGTTTGGAATGCTTTCCCTAAAAGCGTTTGTATGCCTAATTAACAAAAAATGCCATTGGCATTGAGATACAAAAGAAAGACTGAACACTCCCCACACTTAATTATTGTTATTGCTTTAACTGAGTCAGCAGTTTATTGCAGTTTCACACCCTATGAGTTACGTTGATTTTATGTATTTTTAACCGGGTATTTGAATTAATTTTGTTAAGTTTTCAGTTTGTCCGTTATATTGATAGACATAATGGGAGGGGGTGAAATAACAATCTGAATTCCTAGGGGAATGACCTGGTAACAATTCAGTAGATTCACAATTATTAAAACCTTTAGACCAAAATATAACTTGTAATACAAAATAAAGTCACAAATGACCATTTTGAGCCACACATACTTTTCCTTGAAAAGAACAGAATTTTTGTTTCTAGAAATTAAAATTACAAAATAAAAATATACTATCTTGGCTGTCTTTCTTACATTCATGTTATCTTCATTGAACTTTCTATTGATTTGACATTTCTATAATTTGCTGCTTACATGAATTCAGCAATTGAAACTGACACTCAATCCTAGTCAATTAAAATCTCAAATGATATTAGTCCTAATAATCAAAATGCAAGGCAAATGTCATAGACTCGTTAACTTCATTATTTTCTATTGACCTAGAAATTACACTTCATTTTAAACTCAAAAAGATTTATTAACATTTTGATTAGATTGGTTTTCATAATTTTGTCCCAGAACCTCAATTACGGGTGAACAACACTTAGCTCATGCATGGTAGATTGTATAGAGCAAATGAATTGACTTCTAATCAAATTGTAGCGAACCAATATTAAACTACATTCAATAACAATAGATGGTCCGTGCGGACAAAAACAACAAATCAATACACTCCATGCATGTTTTGGAATTCTATTAAAAGCCTAGATTTTTTAAGTTGGTTTAAAAAACTGTAATTTATTGGATTCAAAATAATGTCATATTTTAATTAAATACAACATAATGTCTTCAATAAAGCAAATAAGGTGGAAAAATATAGTTTGAACAACCGCACCTTAAGAGCTTCTTTACGATATAAAAACACGTAGTAAAATAGCTGTTTTCTGTTTGGCAAGCAAACAATCTATTTTGTTCGCTTTGGCTTACTTTTCTGCTCACTGACAGCTAATAAACAACTGGTTGTTGCTTTGGACCAAGGTAACCGACTCTGCTTTTGAACCTCATCTCGTGAATTCAGCCAAAATTTCAGTTGTAGGGAAAATGTTGAATGTAATTTGAGTGTTAAGTGTCTTTATTGCTTTCAACAAATTTCAGTAACAGTTTTTTTCCTAAGCAATAAAGACCTACTTTACGCTCTTAATACATAAATAACTATTGGATAAATAGTAGCAGGCAGGGTTTTTCTGACACCAAAAACCTTTAGGTTTGTTTACTGATTTTCAGATATGGTTGAAGGAAAATCTGTGAATTATCATTAAGTCATTATCTTCTAAAAATGTGTATTGCTTAATCTCAATGATTTATAAGTGTAGCGGACTAAGTGAGATGAAAATTTACAAGCAAATAAAAACAAAATATTCAATCAAACATAGGAGCATATCAAAGTTTGTGTAATGTCTTCGAAAGGCTGTATTTCACTTTAATAATGGAAGGCCTTTTATGGATGTCTGATTCAAAATGTAACCATTGCTGCAGTTAAATAGAATGAAGTTTTCTTATTATTTAAAGGTCTTGAAATCTCCTAGGTTAAAGACAGGACACCAGCTAGAAAAAATAAATACAAAAGGTGAGTTTATATAAACATTTACATTTTAAAAGTAACGTCAACAATAATACAACTAATACATTAACTAACTGTAAGAGAAGTGTTAACTTGTAGCAATAAGTTTATCAGTAACCAAAATCAAATGACAGTTACAAAATTGTTTCTGACTAATCCATCACATACTTAATTTAAATTTAATACAAGGTCTCAAACTCATAAACAAAACAAAAGAAAACTATTTTGGTGTTGATATAATCTCAAACAAAGTTATTTAAATTTATTATCAGGAGTCTGAAAGGCTCTATGATCAAACCGTGTAGAGAATTTGAGAGGAAATTATTTGGGCGTTTATATAAACCCAAATGACACATAGATTAAAGCATTACATTCACGATTACAGCATTAGTCGTTTCAATTTTCCACTAGATTCCGATTGATTAACAAACACCTGTAGGCGAAGTTGCACTCATTTATTTTATTAACCGGTCAATCCACGGCTCGCCGATAATTCCCACTTATCCGCACGTTCAACAGTCTTTCATCTGTTGATTTGTTTTCGCTATTGCAATCGACAGGAATCGAGTTTGCAACGGTTAAATAAATCTACTGTCTAATTTTGTGACAAATAAATGGTAATGACGCGATCATTCCGAACTGTACACATAATCTAGCAACGCTGACCGTGTAATTATGCTTTTGTAGCGCAGTTGCATACAACAATAACCTGCTACGGATGACAATAAGCGGGATCTTAATAAACCAAACTGCATCATACAGGCGTGCGCAAACCTGCGTCACACAACACAGTTACATTTGATTGTTTTAGTTGATTGATCACGAAATAATTATGGGTGGCCTTTAACCCCGTGTGTACCATGGACTGTTAAGAACTGCATTATGAATGTCAATGGATGAGCCTCCATCCATCAGGAGGTCGCTGTATAGAAACAGGGATCGATAATATCATTCTACTCCACTGAAGAGGTATAGTATGAGTTTATTTACCTCTGTATATTGGACAGCAGTTAAAAAAAAAACATATTTGTTAAATAACGCTTCAGTGTTCTGTTTATCACCTACTAATTACAACAATGTAAAATCAAAACTCGGTTAAAAAACTGACAAATTACAACCCTGAAATTATTAAAAACTTAAATTCCAGTTATTTAAATAGTTTATAAGCAGAAGTTTTACTGCAAATCTTTAGAGATGTTATTAAATGAAGACGTTTTAAGTCAGATTCCCCTGTCTGTATTGATCTGGGTATTCTTTCTGGCATACAGAACAATTGAGATAACCATATGGACTGCACAGCTAACATATTCCATTCCAGCATGCATAATTCAATTTTAGAGCCCAATGTAGTCGGGCTTGCATTGCATGAAATAGTCAATGCCGCGAATAGCAGGCTTCCTCAACCATAAAACTTTCCCAGTGCCAACTTGGTACCACACACTGTGCATTCTACATGGTCATCCAGGTGGAGCCAGATTGGTTGCTTAGGTCACAGGGTGTCTACTAAACCTTAGCATTAAATTCCCTTACTTTTCCAGGTTTTCCAGTGGTTTTGGCAAAAAACTCCAGGTACTTTTTATCTAAAAATTTAAGTTAAATAGAGTACTTTTACTTAGTTTTCCAACCTGTTGTTACAATTTCAATGAATTTTAACATAACATTACTTGAATTGTGATATAATCTTCAATCACTTATTAAAAAAACTTGGTATTCAAAAAACTATTTTGAAACTGAATTAAAATGTCATGGATTCCATAAACTCCCTGATTCAGGGCAAAAACAAACCTAAAATTCACATACACTTAAGATTTTTCAGGTTTTTAAAATTCTCAAATTCTTAGGTTTTTAAACTCTCTTTACGAAGCTCTAAAAAGAATTCACCTGGTTTACAATTTGTATAGTGGAGTTAAAACACTAGTGACCGGCAGTCACAATAATAAGACCTGGTTTCTGATTGTTATCTCTCTATTTTGTTTCATTTATCAGGCTATAAGAAACTAAACAATGTCCAGAGAAAATTTGTTGGTTTCTTCAGTATTAATTTTACCAAGCTCCCTTCTCCATACAGCAGGTGATTCATTTAACACATTCGCCACGCAACTCCTCAATGCGCATCATACGCATTGATCTCCTCAACGAGATCAAATTGCATTTGATCGAAAACTTTGTTATTTTATCTTGAAGAGTAGTAATGGCCCTTTCTAGTTAAGGCTCCGGTCTACCCCTTCCGCGCAGCGCTAGGAAAGGGTTTGTAGGATTACTCTTTACAGATGCTACATAAAGCCTTTAATTAAAGTTAAAGTATAATATTAAAGAGGAAAATATTATCTACAAATGCACTTTTTTGCTTTTTAAATTTATTTAACTGAGTTGCATTTACAAGCCCTTTTAAATGTACAAAAATGAGCTTTTTCAAACTACAACAACAGAAAATAAATAAACATTATTTTGAAATTATAATAAAGAACATGAGTAGAATTAACTTTGCTATCAAATCCCATTTATAGTATAATGATAACGTAATTATCATAGCCGCAAACAGTAACCCTGCAGACCTCCGCACTGCTCCTTTCCCTATCTTAACAATGTATTTTTACGCGGCGGCGCAGATTTTTCTCTAGGGTAGACCGGAGCCTTAAGATTCCTTAAGTTTCAACGATTTGGCCACTTCTAGATTTGTATCTAAAGTCACAGTAAATTTGTCATTTATATCACCCAAATACCACATACATTTTATATTTAAACAAAGCAGACACTCACAATCCTCCATGCGTTTATTGTGGCAAAATGTCCTTAATAATGTATTAACAGGAAATTTGTTTGAATAACCCGAATTTTAAACTTCATAAAGTGAAATCAAAGTATTAATGATCATGATTTGGGATTTTAATAAATCAATATTTAGAGTCCTCCAAAATGCCTTGGGATATGTAAACTGGCCTGGCTGCAATACTGACAGATAATTTTACTTACAGAATTAATTTTAAGAAAAAATAACTTAGTCATCACCTGCAGCAACTTATACTTATTGGTACTGTATATCCACTTCTCTGTTACAAGTGTTTTCTTTGTAATTAAAACTACATCTGCATCCTAGTGAACAAATTAGTTTGTAAAACTAATAGTAGTTTACAAAACTATTGTAATTTATTCTCTCCAACTCAATACTTAAATTCTTTCAATAAAAGGAAAAATGTTGATTAGAAGAGCGTTATCCTGACCAGACGAGATGATGAGAGAGAGGTTGTTATTGGTACGGTCTAATAATGTCTGTAATTCAACCAATTAAAGAATGTAATAAGCATAACCTTGAATGGCTCAGGAACCCTCCACATTGAATCACCAGACAAGCCCACTCTACCAACAGTCGTCAGACGCGTTTTATTTATGATCGTACCATAAAACTTTACGTTGTGTCTGTAATTGCGTGGAGAATTGCTTTTCTAGACAATAAATAATAAATTAACAATAAAATACAAAGTTGTAAGTGCTTGGCAGTAACAGCTGACTATGTTATATACTCACTCAGTGAGCCACTCGATGGGACCTTGTGAAGCAAGAGAGCGAAAATAACACCAGTCTTAATGTCATTTATTTATTTATTCCAGAACTGGTTACAATTTGTTGCTTAAACCTATTTTGGACACAATATGAACATATCTTATCTGCTAAGATCAGTTCATCATCTGCTGACCGATATCTGAACTGAAATTTGTGAAAGGTATTTTGGCCAATATTGTTGTTGTTGTGTTACTGTTGCAGATATTTCAGATATTTGAACTGAAATTTGTGAAAGGTATTTTGGCCAATATTGTTGTTGTTGTGTTACTGTTGCAGATATTTCAGATATTTGAACTGAAATTTGTGAAAGATATTTTGGCCAATATTGTTGTTGTTGTGTTACTGTTGCAGATATTTGAACTGAAATTTGTGAAAGGTAATTTGGCCAATATGTTGTTGTTGTGTTACTGTTGCAGAATCCATTGCCATAAATGTGATTGGTTCGAAATATAACCATGTTATAATGATGGTCACTGATTCAAAATGTAGTGTTTCAAATTATTTTGGACTACTTCAATGTAGTTTTTAACATAAAATCACAGATAATAATCATTAAAATTAGGATTCCTTGTAATTACACTTTTTGAGCAAATCGATAAATAAAGAAAGACACACATAATATGACAAAAAAACTACAGAGATTATGATTACAAACTTGAAAATCAGCTGGATTTAATTCAAGTAAAACTGTGAATAAAGTATGACAGCTAAGAAATGGCATCAAAAACTCAAGAGTAAAAAGAGCCAGTTTTTATTTAGATGTGTTGAAGGGATGGAATGTCATACCAAGTTACCAGCAACTATGGAAAACGCCAGGCTATGGTAAATCCTATACTCTAATATGAGTAATGTTTGCTTGCTTGCTTGCGACACGGATCTTAAGAACGGCTCCAACGATTTCCTTCAAATGTTCGAAATAACTAATGTCTGGGATAAAAATAAGTTCTAGACAGGCCTTATCCCCAGGAAAAATCAAATAATGTAAAAAAACTAAAATGAAAAGTTAAAAATCTAACATTGGGCTTATGGAGTTTCAAATCAAAACAAAATAATTGTAACAGCTGTTCATAATCAACCAGGGAACTGTCAAAGTAATACCATAGATTAAGCATCTCTAAGGAGTATGCTTAATCTATGGTAATACTCATGTTGTATATGATTATTAACATGTGGTTTCTGAGAGCAGAGATTAAAAGATTTGAGTAAAGATTACATAAATGGAGTAGTAAAATAAATCAAAGGGACATTGAGCTATAAATAACAACTGGAGTGGCCTTAAAAATGTAGAAAAGATGCAAATGAGTTGTACAAATCTGATTATCAGTAGGGGGGAGTGGTGAAATATTACTCCGAGTCATCTAAACAAACTGACTGGCCTTCCCCCGAGCAAAGCTCAGCCCCCCAGGTACTATATTAAATGTACAAAGCCAATAACAATTACAGCCCAACAACAATTACCTCTGCAAATTTCAGTAACATTATTTTTGGAAGGAGTTATTGATATTAATTGAACGAACAAACCAGAAAACACACATTTGCAAGGGTGATACTATGAGTTAGAAATCAAAGCATTGTAGTGAAGTGTCTTTGTCCTTTCCAACTTCTAAACAGCAATGACTCTATGTTATGCTGACAAAACATGACACCCAGGCACCACTACCATCCTCCGTTTATTGCACTTGGAACTTGCATTAATATATCAACACATTTTAAAATATGCTCCTACTAACTAGAATATGTATTAATTTACTTCTTTATGAATGTTATATAAACTAAAACATTTCACTATGTTTGGTTGATGATCAAAATTTTTTAAAAGATAAAAGATCATACAGTATTTTTGAAACTCATAATAGCGATGGATTTGAATTTTTATTTATTTATTTGGACTTTATTTGCTTGGTTGTGGATGGACGTGAGAGTCAAGTTTCCCGTGTTTGCCGTCAGCTTGGAGGCTACGATGCAGAACAGGTAATGTATTGTCAGTTTTCCATTTGTTCGTATATATAAATGTTGTGTTAGTGTATTGTATTTGATTTTTTGTATATATATTTGTTATCTTGGTGTTAGTGTAAATTAAAATGTAAAAGAAAAAGATTCAAAAAATCCAAAAAAATGTAGGTTAGTTAGGTGTAAGAATTTGATATTTAGATGTAAGTAGGGTTCACTTGATAACGGGAGGAGTTTCCTTACCTCCCGAAACGTAGTGTAGTTTTAAACACTAGAAGAGATAGGTAAAGTCCAAATAAATCAAAAAATAAATCATACAGTAGCTGAAATTTAAGATGTGACTTGTTATTACAAATTATGTGATTATGTGACTAATTAATATTAAAAAAATAAACCAAATTAAATTTTGAATGCATTTCAAAAACTAAGTACAACAATATTGGCAAAAGTGGGAAGAAATTTATTTTAACTTAATAATATATAATTTTGTGTATAATGAATGCTAAAGTAGACTCAATCAGTCAGCAAATGATTTCTCTTTGTGATGTAAAGTATGGCAGGGTTAATTAAATGAACTATCAATGAGTAGGCACTTGTTGTTTCACACGAACTTAAAATGATCGTCATGTAAAAGCCCAGTCAAACGGTGGCGCCCAATCGGTTCTCCTCTACCAAAAGTTGTGTCTACCTCGCTGCCCATGCCTCACACTACCCAACACTGCAGGAAACAAAAAATTCTGAATATTACAATTTTTCACCAGACTATCAACTTACACAGCACACTGTGGCGGTTAGGTTAGGTTAAACACTTTCGTCCACATTATTTGTCAAAATTATCTTTGTTCTTTTCAATTAACATTTAATTAATAAGCATATCAATTGAAATGTATTTTCATCTCTTTATTGTCATCAGACTTACTGCACCTCATGCAATGCTGAATTCCCACTTATGCTTCCCTCTCTCACACATACAGATCAAAATGGATGAAATGTCATACCTTCGGCCACGCATCACAGATAACTATTAGTGCATTTGAAATGTATTATCATGTAATTACTGCCCAAATCTCTGTGGTTGGCTCTACTGGATTTCACTCTTTAAATGGATGATTTGTAGTTATAAATATAGGGGCCACATTTGACGGGGTTCACTGTTTGACTGGACCTCGTACTTATAATCATAACCTAAAAACCGACTAAAAATAAACTACCGTATGACTAAAAATAAGCTTAAATACAAGCAGTCTACATAAATAGGAATGGCACATATTAATTAATGGAATATCGAAATATCATTAACTAATGGTATAAATAACAAAAATTCTTAATAAATACTAGACAAAACATGTAATAAATGTCTAATTCTGTGTTGAGAAATACTCAAAAATGGCAAACAAGACTTCAAACAATGAAAAAAATTTAAAAAAAAACGTCCTTACAACATGAAATCATGCATCAACAAAACAAATAGTTTGTACAACAAAATAACATTAAGAAGTACAAAAAGTGTAACGATTTGACAAAATAAAATATTATGAATCCAGGTTCTTGCGAATGTACTAAACTAATTAATAAAAATTCAACTAAAATTACTAAAATAATCCCCAATATTGCTTGATAATGACTTTAAATTGAGCAAACGTTTGTTAAATTTAGAGAGCAATGACTATTTTAATCAGTTAACAAAAATAAACATTCAGTTTTTCCATAACTTCTTTCGGCTAATTTCAAAAGAATTCGGCAAAATATTTGTGCTTAGGATTCTACGATATATGAAACACTAACGAAACATACAAATCTAAATAGGGTCTTTTAACTTGTTACTGACTTTCAACAAGTATTTCTGGGTGCACACTAACACGTCAAAACTACCTGTAGGTAAATAATGAAAAGTGAGCAATAGAAATTAAATCATAGGAAAAAATATCGGTGACGACCGGATGGTTTACGACCCAGCGACAACCGTACATAAACATAAACCGACTTTCTCGCTAATGACAAGGGTCAACCGTCTTCTCAATCACCTTTAATTACAATTACAACAGACGGGACGCGGTGACAGCGCAACGCCGCGTCCTCACCAATCAATATCAGCTTATTAATATCTAATGTTGATTTATTATCGGAGGAAATTAATTATTTATGTAAATCGTTATTGTCGTACGTGAATAGATCGTCATTTGCATATTGAAACAATGGCTGTGAATTTACATCACTAAGCCTACAGAAAGGACACCGTTTGCGCAATACAACAAAAGGTGTTTATATGTATTCGACTGCTTCTTCGTCCGGAGAGCGATTCTGAGTTGTAAATTACACACTATATCACCCGAAATGCGATTATGACTCGGTAAAACCTACACACACACACACACACACACACACACACACACACACACACACACACACACACAGTAAATAATATTATCCCGACTTTACAGAAATTATGGCGAGATAAAATTAAGTGTCTAAAGTAATGGTTAACTGGTAAAATGTGAATGGCAAAGCGAGTCGAACATTAATATTATGTTATACAACAACTTAATATCCAGCAACATCAAGTGATAAAATGGCATCACTATAAAACTTAACAGGGAACGAGGGAACTACATTTTAACACAACCATTCATGTCATTTTATACAACTACTCATAACATGAAAAACTTACAACTAATTAACGTGTAAAAAACTCGACTAACATAAACTAACATATAGGAATGGTTAAATATCAATTGTATTGCTCATTTCATCAAGTAGGCGGCATGCTTTTCAAAGCAAGAGCACAAAAGTAGTTATTTATGCCCTTTTAATAGTTCTCATAACGGATACAAATAATGCTATTGGTTTGACTCCAATAAACAAAGGTAATTAAAGAATAATAATAATGAATCTACATATTAAAAAGTGAATAAAAACAGATGAAAAATTAAAACAAAGTTAAAAAACATGCGGCGACATTTTTAATTACAGGTACAAAAACCTGTCATGCAGGAGGGACAAGCGTTTCCAAAACTCCTCTGGAATGTTTGATTGGAAATTTAAAAATTCTTCGTTCAACCGAGCGATTGGAAAATGCACGATTATGTCTGCAAAGGTCGCTTCTGCTCAACGACTTGGACCGGTGGTGGCGGCGGCGAGATAGCCTTCTCGTTGTTGTTATTGTTGTTGTTGTTGTTGTTGGGCCCGTAGTTGAGAGAGACCACCGAGTGTTTCTTACAGAATGCCCACCACCACCGGAACCCCGCGAGACCCGTGAAGGCAAAGTCGGGGTCTCGGTCGCGCCTCAGCTTCTCTACAAAGTCTAGGATCTCCTTGAGCGGTTTCTTGGTCCTCCTGTTGTACGGGGAGACGGATATGTCGCAGCAGAACTCCAACACAGCCGTCTCCTCGTAGTACGACAAGCCCGCCTCCTCCAGCACCATCATGCGATTGGTCTTCCCCAGTATATTGTCGTAGAGGGTGCCCTTCGGGATGCCGTAGTGCGACGACGCCTCGGTAAACCGCATTTTCTGTGTCACGATTGCCTGAATCGCCTCTTTCAACTGGGGCTGCGTCCACGTCGGCGCTTTCATTTTCAGTAAGGTCGAGGGGGTATCTAAAGCAAGGTAAAACAAAGCTACACATCACAATCAACACTACAGCCAACAAACATAAAACATAAAAGGGTGAAACCAAAATGCGTCAAAACAAATTAATTTGGGGCGATGTACGATCTTAACGTGCAGCTCAGAAACAAAACAGTTACTACGAGTATTCTAAAAAATAATAAAAGCAAAAAATTAAAGAATAAAATCATAAAGGTTATAAACGATGACAAACAATGTGCATGCCATCAAATAAAATGTAGGGTTTAATGATTTAATTTCTGAAGTTATATTAGGTTATTTATTTAACTTTGTTCAATATTTCATAAGCATTTTACAACGACTGATGAGCTTTATAAAATAAGCAACCTAATATCCGAATAACAGTTTCTTATAAAAAATACAAGAATCGATTTGGTCCATAAACAGATTTTATATTTTAAAACGCAAAGTACAATTATAGAACATAAAAACGGGGCATCCATCAATCATGTCTGTTTGTCTCGATTCAGTAAACAACTATAAAATATGACACAGACTAACCGGCATGTAAATAATTCGTTTAAATATTTATATGGGAACGAATTCAATTAAGTGAATAAAACCAGATTTGTTCTAGTTTATTAGCAATAATAATACCACGGTGTGTTATAGCTTTGTAATTAGTTGATTTGAAACATCTAACTTCTCTATTTTGAAAGCCAAAAATGTTTACATAGTTAACTAAATACGGTAATAATAATAATAAATATTTATACTATTAGTTTCATGTTAAGTTTAAAATTTAAATTTAAAAATACTATAGTTTGTTCTTAAAATGTTTAGGCCTGTTATTTTCAATTCAAACACTGAAGTTAAATCTTGCTTAAAGTAAAAGTTGTATGTAAAATACTAAATTCCAACAGAACTAAATAAAAAAAAATTCTAGGGAATCCATTCAAAGTACAAAAATTAACTGACTACAAATCTTCCAATTTATTTCCGGAATGACATTTACATAGAGTAAACTTGTGAGCTCACTGTCTTGGCGCAAACCTGAGAATTTTGATCAACACATTTTCACACAGTAATTGACCATATACTGTGTTTAGTAATCGGTGACTTGTTGCATTGATAAAGTTTGAGTTGTTAGTTTAGTTGATTCATAACTTTTACCTATTTTCATACCCCAAAAGATGTAAAATTGACCAACAATAATTTAAAAAAATAAATCTTGAAACACAGTTTATTTTTTTTAATGTTCCGACTAAATTTGTCCATATCGTCAACAATTCTGATGAATTATGTTTTCGTGCCGTGTAATTGGTGTGATACAATTTTATGGTACAGTTAAAATCTTCCACAACCAATACTTCTTTTGGCGAAGAGGTATGTTGTCTAAAACAAGTTTCGAGGCATGATTTTCTTTTAATCAATGATATATACGACTAAATGAGAACAATTGATTGAAAAAATGTGCTACGATGATGAGTTAGTGCCACTACACAACTAGCAGTAATTAGTTACAGTAGAGTTCATCTTTCTTTGTGTCTGACGACCAAGCTACTTGAATGGCGCTTCAGACACAATGTTCAACTAGTTAAACTATAGTGAGAGGTAGGGTGTGAGATGGACGAAGACTTACCGGCCAGAGAGGAGGTGGAGGCCCCGAGCCAAGCATGAGATGACTCAAGCATCTTGGCCTGCAACATACAAATTGTCGATTAATAAACATGTTCAACTGCAAGTTGCAGGAGCAGGGGGCCGAGCTTTGCTCGGAGAAGTCTATAGGACACAGTTCCCAGTAGAATCACATGCTGGTAATTTACCACGTGAATACTTACGCAATTTACAGGTTGTTTTAGCGAATTTCCCCTTTAGGGAAGAAGCTATTACCGTAGTCGGCATGGTAAGACCTAGGCCCGGGATCATGATAACTTTTTGTTTTGAGGTCCCCAGATGCCAAAAACACCATTCGTTCAAAACTGTATATATATATATATTTATTTATGTGTCCGTGGGTGCGATAACTCTCGTAAAAATGATCCGATTTTGATGAAATTTGATAAAAACATGTAAAGCATCATTTATGACTTTAAGTTTGAAAACCAGCCAGATCGCTTCTATCCAAGAGGTATTTTGGGGGGGTTTTGTACCCCAAAAATGTTTTTTTTGGGGTTTTTTACATATAACATTTTAGTAAATCCAATTTTATTTTTCACCATTAAATTCAGCTTAAAAAATAAACAATTTGGTGTTTTGATCATTGCTCTACGTCAATTGGTTACCGAGATATTGAAAGTGCTAAACACAGTACGTTGTCTAATGTTATTCTTATGGAGAATAAGAAAAATTGTATATCTCGCTTATTTCTCAACTTATCCTGATAAAACTTGGTATATTGCTTCATATCGTTGTGGTTTATTGATATTTGCACTAAAAAACTTTTTTTGCCTTCAGTTCCTGTAGCAGCAAACCTGCGTACTCAGCCCCCATGTTATTCTTATGGAAAATAAGTAACGTGTTATCTGCCTTAATTATGAACATAAAATTTGGTAAGTGGCTTTACCTACTTCAGTTATATTGATATTTGTATAAAACCCCATTTTTCATGTTCCTTCCTTCAGCAAACCTGCATACTCAGCCGCCATGTTATTATTATTATGGAGAATAATTAAAATGTCATATATCGTTTATTTATGAATGTATATTAATGAAACTTGGTATTTGGTTTTATGTGGTATTAAGATACATATATATGCATTGGAAATACGCTGAGTATGCAGGTTTGCTGCTACGGGGGTATTTGAATAGCCATAACAACGATTGTTTTGTTTCGATCTGGAACTCCTTAAGTCCAATTATTAACTTTTGTTACAAAATTAGGTTTATACTGAGAGATTTATACTGATTTATGCTGGGGAGATTCATTTACATCTCATCCAAAATGGGTTTGAATTCAGCACTTGAAGGCTAGACAACTATGCAAGCAAAAATACTCGTATTAGGAATCATTTTTCCGACTATATTTCACGTAAATCATCAAAATCACAAATAGAAGCTTAGAGTAGGCCTATATATTTCAGTTAGGGTAGATTGTTTCGCAATTTCAAAAGAGGTCAGTTAAAAACTCTAGAATAAAAAATTTTGATTATCTCGAAAAGTTTCACATTTGATTAATTTTCATGTCAATTGTTTATACCATTTCAAATCGATCATGCTTTATATTAAATTTATATTTTCCTTAACTCCCATTCTACTATTTGAATTTGTATAAGGCCTTAAAATATACATATTATATAAAACAGTATAAAGCCAGAATATTAAGCACAAATTGCAATAGCTCAAGCACAAACCTATTCAACATTCTACCCCACTATATCTAAAGCCAGCAAAACAAAAGACAATAATAATTATCACGCCGGCCATTATTGAAGAATAACGATTAGTTTGTCGATGTCATTAAAATAATAACATAGAAACAAACTGAATATTGAATCAAAACATTAATGAAAACCGTGCGGCGACCTCTACACTATACGCCATGGTTGAAGGACAGATGCATTTGCTATCATTACATGTAATATTATAATCAGGCTGTTGCGAAGGCAATGTTAATAATTAATGTGATGACATTGTCATATTCAACAACTTTGAGGTCCACAGGAAATGACCTTGTATAATATGTTGTGACTCCATCTTTCCATTTGCATAACAATACACTGCGGCTTTCTACCGGCACATATTTATTGTATGAGTTTACTTTTAGTTATTTGTCTTCCCCCACTTTCGAGGGAAATAAATATTTATGCGTCCCGTTTGAAAAAAGTGCTTTCAATTTATGTAAATTCCCTCGTTTTGTAATTCAGATTTTGTATTAAAATGTGACGCCGAGTTTAATATGTAGAATAGCTCCATATACTTTGCGTTCAATCTTTTTTAAGCCTGGTATATATTTCCCACGATTTCTTTGTTCGATATTTTTAAACCGTGTTTGGGAAATTACAGCTCATTAAGAAAATTAAATTCGTGAAAGGGATACTTTTCTGTAGACCACTAAACGGATAATCCTGTTTGTATTTTATCTAAAAAAATAACAGTAGGAGGCGAGATTGTTTTCATGTGTATGTAAAGTTGAGGTTCATACTTAATATCAAACATCCCGTCAAGTTCTGGTCTCTCGTCAACCTCGAGAAAAACCCGCATCAAGTGCAACAAATTGTCTATCAATCTCATTAATAATTATCATTCATAAAACACTCTTCTTCTTTTTAAATACACTTATTTTTGAATTTCGTGAAGCACAATAATCCCAAGTAAATTGTCTTCCTAACCTCGGGATTTCGAAGAGCGACTAACACAAATGTGGACACAAGTTACATTGCATTTAGATAGCAATATACAGATACCAGGAGTTCGACAAACAATTCGCATGCAGCATTAAACGCTACAAACACTCACTCACAAGATAGTAAACAAGGCAAGCGAAGATTACCTAAAGGGAGTCTCCGACAAGTAGATAAGCCGCGGAAGTACCGTGGAAACCGTCGTACAAACCCCGACACGCACACGCGCGCACACACACCGACACGCACACGACTACACGCCTCTTTCCCGCCGTTTCCTCAATTTTCCCGGCGAGCGGTCACGTAAAACAACACTCGGAATCCTCGGACCACAAATTATTCGATATTTTATCATTGTCTCTCGACAGAAAAGACGAACTAATTACAGTAGCTTTTGTTTTCTCTTCCGGCGTCCGCGGCGGCGGTGTGAGGTCTTTATGATTTATATTATAGCTTTCGGTAGACGAAAACGTTATCTATAATATATTCGGATCCGGAAACGCCGAGAGAACAATACGGGTGAATAACTACGGGGCGATGTTCGTTACGATGTTTGTTGAACGTAATTACGGACCTATTGAGTGGACCATTCTATGCTAACGTATTAATGGGTCGTCACACTTGTGCGGTGCCGGAGCCTGGGCCTAGACCCCAGCGCACACCGAGCAAGCGTCAACACCACGGGAAGAGCTCCAGTCACGAAAATGTTCGCTACAGAAATAAAAATGTGAAACAATAATAATATCAACATCCTTATACATATATATGTGAAGCAGTTTTTTGAAAACGCAACTCTTCCCTTATTTCTTGACCAATTTTCATGTTTGAAGTGTAAAAAAAATTGTCTCGGTTCGTAGTTTTGCAATAAGGTTATTAATTTTCGATATTTTTATTCTCAAGGAAACGGGATGCCCTCAAAGTTCGTTTTTGCCCATAAGATTAATATGGGGAATAATTGTATTTGAATTGCAGCTGTTAACACATTATGGACAGGTTATTAGCAATACCAGATGTTACAAGTAAGGAAAGTATTTATCTATACTGTATAAATAAAATATGTTCAGTTTCTACATCGCTTTGAGCAGTGAAACGTTGTGTGCAGCGGAGATATTTAAATTTTATTTATCTGTGTGTTTATGAACCAGGTTTGTTCCGCGTTTCACAAAAAGAGACTGGGCCGAATGAAATAAAAACATTTTGCCCATTTTTATATGGGGCAGGAAACTTTTAGCATTGACTATATACTAGGCTTCTGCAAATCATTACGTACGTACCATATTTTTTCTAATGAGCATTTAGTCAGCTATTTTATCTTTTACGACAGAGTGGAGGAAACACGAGCTTTAGTAACTACTCCACAACGGTGTACTAGCACACTGAACAATATAAAATAACGGCACGGTAACGAAACATTGGGTAGGGAACACATAAGCTCTTGCAACATGGTATTTAAAACCCAGTTTGTCAACGTAGTCATTGTGATTTTAATGATGAACTTGTTATTTTTTTAAGCCCACCATGCACAAATTACATGAGTTATTGAGCAGATATTTGGAAGAACATGGGTCCATCCCAAAAATCAGTTATGAGCTTATTCCCGTTCCAATGAGCCCCGGACCTATTAATGACCATCAAAATTGCCATGTTATTCATATACTTACTAGACCGATTGAACAAATAATTGGTAGAAAGACAGCAGGCTATGGGAATGTACCATAAGCAGACATAGGACATCTTTCCGTCCCTTATGTCCTTTGCACCGTTGACCTTTAACATTTTAATTCAAACAACACTGATCGTTATTATTAGTTCACTGGACCGATTGAACATGCATTTGTTAGACAGATAGATATTTCATTACAGTAAAACCCCTGTTCCAAAACTGCTTTAGGGCCCTCCAAATGTTGGAGCTATCAAATTTGTGGGTACAGAAATAAGTTGTAATTAGGCTCATCCCCGGACAAATAAAGTTGTGTATAAAAAGTTGATCGATTGGGGTTAGGGTTAAGATTTGTAAATAAAAACAAAATAACCTTGACAGCCGTTCAAAAACAACCGGTCAGTTGTAAAGAGAACACTCACTTGGTAAAGTATAAATAAATTTAATGTATAGATTATTAGGTTATGTATAAATTTCTAGAACCATTACAAATTAAGATATAATAATTGAATATAAAGTGGACATGTCCAAAATAAAACGAACCGAGCAAATAAACAAGGTAAATATGCTCGCCTTGGAGAGGAACCGAGAATACAGGCATTTTGAACAAACTGACTGGCTTTTCAAGCAAAGCTCGGTTCCTCAGGTGATGAAATGCTTTAATAAATGTATCTTAACTTTTCAAATACAATATTGCACTATGATCGCGAGCGAAGCCGCGTTGGGCTGCTAGTAAATAATAATAGCCTTAAAAATAAAAATGTCTGCCTGCTCTCCCGACCAGATCCACCCTCAACATTAACGACAAGTTTCGTCCCTCCTCAGCGGGTTATCCTATATCACTGATTTATGACTAATTTTAAAGAAAAAAACTCGTTATTAAAAATGTATAATGTACAATGTTTGTAACTGTTTATGGGATAAATATTTGCGATATCAAAAGTCTACTCACCGGAATCATTATTTATTTATTTTCTTCTATTTCGGATAATCTATTGAGGAGGGGCGGAAATTGTTAACATGACTTCTCTGATGGGAGAAGCCGGTGGAAGCGCGAAGTATGTCGTGACTGAAGCCTCTTCTTTCACCAATGTTCAATCGTCGAGTTTTAAGTTTTAACAGATGACCAGTTTGGTTTTAGTACCTATAGGACCGAGCTTTGCTCAGAGAAAGGTCACACTGATACTTTAGCATGTGTGTTGCTTTAGCATCTCACTGGTTGTCAGATTAAAACGTTTCACCAAAAAAATTAAAAACCTTGCCGACTCATCCACACTAGAAGACCGTCTGCTGCCTACTGAGAGGCGTGCGCGATGGATTTGATTTACTTGACGACAAATACTTTCCATGACTCGTACATTGTTTTATACACTCTCTACGGTTTACGAGTCGGAGGGTTTATCGACGTACAACATCCACTTACTGTAGTCGGTACGAGGATGAGGGATGGCGCGGTGTGGGTCGTGGTTCACAGTCATACAACAAACAAGCAACAAGAAAACAATATTCAAGAAACATTAAATACGTCGACCCTCGATTCCGGTATGTTATCGACCTTCCTACTGAGTGCCTGCTTAGTCTGGCCCAGCAGTTATTGCGTGATGGAACAACAAACATATACTCAGATGGTCAGGTTGTAGTAGGATTTTAAATAATAGTTTGAAAATAACAACCCCATTATTATTATGCGCGATTCGACTCACACTCGGCTGTGGTAGACTATAACGATTATAACTATTTGTAAATTAACGAAAACAAACTTTTTCACCACACTACGCTGTAATCACCTGTTTTCGGAACGTCATTTGAATATCAAAAGTAGAGTTTTTCCAAGGTTCGTAGAGCTTTCAGACCAAGTGTGCTTATTTACATAAGAGCAATGTTCGCAGCAAAGATGTCTTACGAGGTCGTCCAGCTGATTCATAAATCAACAACATACCATAAAGTGTTGCCTACCTTAAGGGTATAATAATGGTACAGCTATTTTTAAATTGTCACTGGACATGCAGAAAGAAAATTTAAACCCTTAATCCATTAATCTAATAATACAAATAAATCAAAACAATAAATTAGTTTCATAAAATAACAGCTTAAGCAGATTAAAGAATAGATTTTAAGCAGTTAAACAATGTTAATTCTAATTACACTGATGAGGAAAATATGGTACTCGTACGATAAATATCGTGTTTCCAGCAACACTGCAGATTGGATTGGTGATCACGTGACCTTCCAGCTGTTTTTACGAGGTCTCTTCCGGTAAAGTAGAAAACCTTAGATAGATCGACTGAGCACACCTTGTCTGAAAGCTCTACGAACCTTGGAGTGTTTCCGCCCAAGGGCCGAAAGTCAGCTGAACTATTTAGCCAGTGTTGCCAACTTGTTTTCAAGCGTACACAACGTTACCTGGTTAATAAGTGCATACTATTTGTGTTCTTTGGTTGAAAAAAATAACAATAAAATTCAAAACATTGTACTATCGATGATTTGTTTACTGGTTAACTGTTGTTAGTCCGAGATTGCATGAGGCCGCTCGTGTTTTATGACCGATCACATTTAAACCGTTAATAATTGTAGTATGGTGAAAAATAGCGTTCACACCTCTGCCGAAAGGGTTTTGCATTGCCCTCGAACGATTTATGACCTCGACTTCGTCTCGGTCATAACACACGATCTCGGGCCAGCAAAACCCCACTTTCGGCCCTTGGTGCGAAATATATTATTAAATATTTGAAAATCACGAATGTTGAATACCTACTTGAACTTGGACCCTTTTCCCAAGATCCTTTAAGACGTACTGTATTATTCGTTTAAGGACCGTACACATCATAAGCTTTCAATTGCGCGTGATAATTTTCATATTTAGTTGACATATATCATTAATATTGAGACTCGGATGTGCAATAGATATCAAGTAGTGAACTTCTGGCAATCCACGTGGGAACAGGTTTTCGACCAATCCTGCGATTGTGGGACCGACTACCAGACTATAAACCAAACAGTAATCCACTGTCCTCCGCGTGCTTTCTCGGGAGGGCGGCCGGCGCGTCTCCACAACGTCTGAGGGAGATGGAATTGGCTCAATAAATGGGAGATCTTTAATGATTTCAACTAATAACGAACAATTCGTCCTCTATTGAAAAAAGCAAACAGTATCGGAAGGTAAATAATATGAATGCATGTGTGCAGCATGCTACCACCCCCAAGACAGAGGTGGCAACGGCGGGAGTGACGCTCTCTTGAGGAGGGGGGAGACCAGCAGGCAATTCCGTGACATCAACGGAAACATATAATGCCGCCATTACCTCTCGTGACTTATTAAATCTTATTGTTTCAATACAACAATAATGAATGGAATGGAATGGCATTGTGTGCACGGGGGCAGTGCCTCTCGGCTCCGGGCTCACTATTACCATCACCATTATAGTACTAGCTTCCTCCGTGGAATACAAACTACGCCGCGGCCTCTTTCACCGTTTGGGCAGTTTAAACTCACTCAGTAATTTGTTGTTTTAGTGCAAAACATGAGATTTAAATATATGTGCACTTCAGTAGTTAACATTAGGAAGTTGGAGGAGTTTGTTTACTGTTGTTACATTATAAATTGAAAAGACTGCTTTGTATAAATTCAAAAATATAATATAAGATATACGTTTATTTTTATCACGAAATTTGGGAATTTGTAATCAAACCATTATTTTAGAACACGTGCATATTATAAATGTGACTATACATTTGTTAAAAATATACTAATGTATCGTGTTTAAAATTAGCAGTATCAAAATAACTTATATAATTTGACACCTTGGTACGTAATACTGGAGGATAGGCAAGTTAGCAAAATACTGTATACATTAAGAATTATGAGGTGTATGGAAACACTGCAAAAGGTCCAATTGAAACCAGTCTTGTCTATGGCACAATGAACAAGAACAAGTCTATCCTTATCTCGTCTACTTCTACTACACTGCACATCCCCCTCCACACACTCAGCGATACGCACAACAAGCGAGTGAAGGAGTCACAACCGTCACTTTGTCAGTTAAGAATACCCCATTCTCGCGTCATCCCTTGTTGAGCGCGGATTAGCTGGTTAAGACGAGTGGAGAGGAGACTCATTGCGTGTGTTACTTCTGGTTTTTATCGGCGATAAGAGCGCGGTTAATTTGAGAGGCAACAATTAACGTGTGGGGTGGCGTACACGGGTGGTGGGTGGTACAAGGGGGAGGGGGAGGGGGGTCCCGGTTACAAATCCCCCCATTATGAACCGCTGTTGACAAAGCGGCTTACAGCAGCGAGACTGCGCGCTTTAGAAATTGCCAAGTCGCCTGCAAAAATCAGAACCGCATTCTGGGCTGCAAATAAGCCCACTTTATTAACGTTACCTTCGAGTGGTGTTGCGAAATCTACCGGAATTAACGCCGATGCGGCCCCGACGAGATGAACCCATTGTGGGGAACGGCGTCGTTTAGTTTAAATAAAACGGGTTCAACGAGCCGTGTCATAATTACAAGTATTTCCGCAAAACGGTTCTTTTGAACTCACGAGCGCGAGCGATGCAGCGTCTTCTAATTCAAACCGAGACAAACGCCGATGTTATAATGGTTTAAGATATTGTTTAACTGTTCGTTTAACTGTGTCGGGTGGATTACTTAGTTATTTGTGTAAAGATAATTATGCAGCTCCTTTCTATAGTAGAAGCTACTGAAATGAAGCTTCTCTGAGGATAGCGAGTAATTATTAGAGACCGTTCATCTTATGTAGCTCTTCTCATTTGATTTAAATTAAAAATACATCGATCGATAATGTATTATTCTTAAGATACCACATTTTAAGCCTCACAATATCTGCATACCGCTTACTTCATACACCTTTGTCTGCCATCTATTGAATTTATATTTATTGCTAACGTTTATTTAACAACTGTACTCAAACGACATTCGATCCACGATATTCTGCAGTACAATTTAGAAATATGAGTGTTTGGGCAACCTTTCTACCAGTACAAGATATTTTGTCAAGAAAAGTTATAATTGACATTAATGAAAAGTTAATGGAATTCAACGCGAAAACCAACAGGGGTAACAAGGACAAAACTATTTAATAGGCGTAGCACGAAACGGACACAAAACAAATCATCCGCATAATGTATTCGATGGGCACAACCGAAACGAAACAGAAATGCAAATAAGGCAATAACATTTAAGGATGGCAATAACGGAAATACGAAATACCGAGTGATGCAGATTAAATAAATGAAGTGTGGAAAATAAAGATGAAGCCGGGCGATAGACGCGTGATTAACAAATACAATCGGGACTCGGGGCCGATAACCATCTCGAGTATATTTCAATTTGTAAATGGACAGAGGGCAATTTGTATCGCGGGCCAAGACACGCCTAGAGAGGGAGGGTCGGTTGACACTATCTGCCATCTCTCTCTGCTCTCTTCGTGTTATTTATTTTAAACATATGATAATGACACGTTGCATCATACGGCCGAACAATGGCGATGTCATATTATGTAAATACCGCACGAATGTCATTATATGCACGGCCCTCCCGTAATCCGTTTAACAAACTGTCTTTCTGACACTCGTCCGCGTCAAAAACACAGACAACGAACCGGATTTATTGTGCTGTGAGGGCTTTCAGCGGGGATACGCGGGAAAACATGGGCGGCGACAATCACGTACACGGGCCACTCGCTGTAAAGCACCCGAGAGCCGTAAGACCACTGTTACACATCTCGCGGACTGTGACGGATGGCGAGACGCGACGGTCAGCGGTGTGTACTGCAACCAATGGCAGCAAGCATAGTCAGAGACGTATTTAACAAATTAACACAGAAGAATCACTGGTTTGCAATTGTTTGTTCTGCTACATAGTAACATATAGTGTTTAATGTATTTAGTAATACAAGGGTTGTGGTCAAAATTGTGTGAGCCTCCGATCTGTCATCCTCATAGTGGAAAACGGTCTGAAACTATATATATCTACCCTTTAGTGTGTGACAAATACAACCAGAGTTACAATAAAGCCGAATGTTTTACCGACTTAGTCCTGCCATGGTTTTAAGTAGGCCTACCTAACAAATTGAATTATTTCAACTTGTCTTTCTGACAACGTTATAAAGGTTATAGCAACCAACATCAATGGGGAAAGTATCTCAACGGGTCTCGCCATTAACGATACATAAACTGCAATCTAACACGCCTAATTACACTTGCCTAGACCGTGGTGTTAATAAGGTATTAAACCGTGATAGTTCGATACTTATCTGACTTGTAATAGAGATAAAATATAACATGACGCGGTGTTATTATAAACCGTTGTAAATCAAACGCTTCGTAACGCCGAGGAATAAATCAGGAGAAATCGCTGTGTAATTCAGCACGCGGCTCGGGGACGTGTTTACACTTTATTACTACGGACCTTTCAAACCCAACAACTGCAAGGAGTAGACCAATAGTGGCTTACACCAAAAGTTACAGGTCTTATTGCAGTGTAAACTAAAAAGGTCAGTCGCCAATCGCAGCTTTCAGTTTTTGAGGAATTGTTGTTTATTGTGATGTGTTTCTATTTCCTACGTAATAATGGTTGCAATTACATTAACGCTTGCTGAAATATTTAGTAAAGAGGGGCAAAATCCTGTTCAACACACTTATTTTGTCCACCAGACATGAGGGAACCACCGGGGACAATTAGTGGAATGATAAAAGTCTTTTCAGTCTGGCACTACATTATTATATTTTTCAAAGAACGACTAAATTCACACACAGGTAAAATACAATCATAGATTACGAGACTATTGAGAAAGTCGAGGAGATAGCAATCCAGAAAAACTTGGGGTTGGAAATTACGTAAACTTAGTGAAATTTGCAGACTACTAAACACTTTACGCTTGTACATTTCCTGTAATAAATCAGTAAGTATAAATAAGACCACATTTAAGTCGGAAAGTCTAATAAGCAGTGGTCAGAATGAAACTGGTGTAGACGCAAGGCAACACGTTTATTTAGTGTTGCCTTGGTAGACGGCAAACAATTCAAAAGACAACTTTTGAATATCAAACAACTCTATAAATCTGAAAATGCAATTGCATTCTCTCAATTTAATTTCAAGTCATATCTCCACGGGTTATCAATCGTTGTTCCATAACTGCACTCTAATCGGACAACTATTCTGTGATCAGCTGGACCGCGCACGAATCTGTTAACCCTAAAGTTGGGATTAAAGTGCTATTAGTAACAACCCGATTCAAAATAAATCTACAATAAAAACAGTATAAAGTACCTTTAATCAAGTGGGGGAAAATGTACTCAGTATAAACGTGTAGGTCCTCCAGAAATAGAAGCGAAGGCTGTCGAGTCCCCAAATGAAAATACGATAGGAAACAGGCAGAGCTGCATAAAGCAATCGTTCGCGTGTCACATACACAGCCGAGTACATACACACATCCTGGTCGCCTAGATGAATGCGGCCGGCGGAGTCCCATAAACCTGTCGCAGGTTCCGCTGCCCCTTTCTATAAATCCGCCGTTCTTGCGCTCCAGCCCCGGTACCGCAACCGCCATTTACATAAAATATGAATTGAAATTAATTTATGTTTCTTTTGTCATGTTAATGAAAGCGCATAGAGAGACATAGGTGCATGCACGTCTTGTAAAATATAATTCAATTTGCTTTGCGGGCAGCAGCCAGCGGTGCATTGTGTTTGCATAGGTTATGGTAATGTGTTGTGAGGAGTCGAGGTGAGCCCCGGTAGAGGGCGCTCGTCGCCACCACCGACGCCGTAGCCGAGTGGACGGAATGGGGGCGGTTGGAAAAAGGGCTGTTTATTCCAGGAGGTAGGTATGGGGAAACACCCACATCAAGAATTAGACCCTCTTAAAAATTTACAGACTTTCACTTGGTGGGTTAGAGGAATGAGGAGTAATATAGAAGAAGGAGCCAGGTGTCTGAGTGTGCATGGAAAGAGGCAGAGATATTTTAAATTCATGCGTTATATCTCCATAACTAACGAAGATACGACGTCTTGTGTAATAATATTTTTTATAGATAATATTATTACCTACAACAGAAAACTAAATTCGTTTCCGTATGGTTACCTTTAAGGGGGAGGGGTGGAAGTTTTGCTAACTGACGTTTTTCCTTACTTTGCACCCCATTTTCGTGATTTTGCGCCCCCGCCCCTAAGTAGTCGACCACCCCCGGGGTCGACGACCTGGGTTTTCATGCTCTCTAAGGTCCCTATTACTAAAATAAAAAGTCAAATTCTCTGCCTCTCTACATGCGCGCTCAATGGCATCTAGCGCCTGTACTAATATTCGCATCCCTGCCGGTGTTATCACTAGAGACCCTAAGCAGCGAGAAAGTCTCATTTTCCGCGGGACAGGCGTCAGGTAAAACCACGTTAAAGGCGAGGATAGGGCAGGATGGCTAGTTGCACCAATTGTACTACTACCGTGGAGGCTAACAAAGATATTTCAGTGTTAACAAATAATAAAACAATTATAGAGGTTGCGCGTTCAACTCTTTTCGATGTCTCAGCGCAAAAACCACACCCACTCCAAAAACCACTCCAATTTAAATATCATAGGTTAGCAAACTTAAAAAAACCAGGGACATCATTTTGAAAAACACTGTAATTTTGTTTTACTGTATAATTCATTGGTTGCTCCATCAAAATAGATGCAATTTTATTTACTTTTAATTTTCATGAAAACAAGATTAAATAAACTAGTTATGCAACTTTAACACAGTTTTACAATAGTGCACATTAAACCAAACCAAAATGGCTCGACCCTAATTTCCAGGTAAGCCACAGCCGACTTGCGGCCTCGACGAGATGCGGCAATACAGCACAATCTGGCAACGGTCAAGTAGCAGCCTAGCAGGACCGAGTTGCTGCTTGGCATCACTATTAACACTTAATGCCACTCGACCAATATAGGCTGTGGACATCGCTAATAAACGTGCGGCCTAATATGTGGGGCACTAGCAATATGCCCTGCGCCACGCCGGACTCAATAACCTCAAATTGTTCACTGCACTCCACTGATCTGAGCTCAGCGGCCATATTGGCCGATAGACGACTTGTCTGGCCCACCCCTACTCGACTAGCTGCAGTTTGCTCGACTCTGTGCGCTCCCGCTAGGCGCGGAACCACCACTACCACTCTAAATCAATCCTGTTGATAGTTTCAGGTTAGAACCACCTGAATTGAGTTTACAGTTTAACAATACAATTAGTTTAACTGAATTTTAAATATGTCTTTCCATCGTGAATCAAGAATTTTGTAATCTTTAATCTATAATTGCAATAAGACGATAAATAATTAAGTTGTCCTGTTTGAATTTCCACTCGGGCTCTATTAATCATTTAACACTCTCAAGTATACCACGTATTCAAAATTGTTTCACTAGTTAAATAAAACTTATTTTACTTTAAATTTAAAACTAGTATACAAAATGAAAATAAATAACGTTGTTAAATAAAAATGTCACAAGAGCGAATGTAGTCTAATTCCAACTTTGACTGTGCATAGCTGTGTATAACTTTTAGTTGAACGACATTTGACAAAGTTCTCCGTATGTGGCTGCCTGTTCTTCTTCTTCGAATGTTCAGACGCGATTTACTGTACAACAAAAGAACAAATATTGTATATGAACAGAAATGTACGATTACCCATCCTCAATAACTGATGTACATTCTGGAATGTAACAAATTTACTTAATTTTATATTCCATAATCTTAAAAGAGCAAAGATGCTAAATGGATTTCGAAATTCGGCGGAAGAATTTAGCTTAAACTTCCAAAATAGTGGTTTTAGGGTGTCAAAAACTGATTTGAAAAATCATTAACCACAGAAAAAATTAAACTTTGCTGAAAAACTCGATGAAAAAAATTGGGATTATGGAGTTTCAAATCATAACAAAATAACTGTAATAGCTGTTAAAAACTCAAGCAGAGCTGCACTAACATTCACGTGAATGCTCGGGTGCCTGAGAGAAATCACGATGATACTACTATAACATCATTCGCACATAACTTATTTTTTAAGGTACGAATTAGTTGCATAGTTTTGCCATCAGTATAACTTGATGAAATAAATATAAGTTGATAACACCATAAACGTGCCCGCAAACTACAAATAGTACATGAATTGCGATTTATGTGATATTACGGGGAATTTAATACTGAATAATAATGTGGCTTCTGAATATGTTATAAGTTCAATATTAATTCAGTGGTTTACAGGCGTATTAACATATAAATTGACAAGGATCTAAACATTTTACCGAAAGCTGTCAAAGAGCGGGTTTAACCACGCCATGAATATTTATTATAATCACTGTAAAAAGTAAAACATACAAAAGGGTTCACTAAAAATAACATTATTATAATTATAATTTAGATTAAATTGTAATTTGTTACGCTAGGAATAAATGAGTTTACGATTCACAGCAGGACTGTTCAAACTTATTTCAATGATTTATAACTAACTATTTTGTTTTACTTTTGTTCGACAAACTATTATTATATGTTGACCGCGGATGTGAAAAAGTCTTTAACTAAAAGAGGAATAGGAATACTGAGGATTTTACAATTTCACAAACGTTTCATCCGTTAGGCAGTGACCCGCAACATGTTTGTTTTTATAGTTAAACCTTCGTTTCTACATATCAGGTTCTACAGTTCTTTAATGCTCGTGTTCCTGTTGATTTCGATCGTTCCTCCCTGTAATTCTATATTATTCACCCGATAAGATCGTAATTAATTTACGAGAACAATACGACGACGCTAGAAAGTAGTGAGACTGTTCCAAAACTAAAAAAAATCACAATTGAAATACCGCAACGCACTCTATTTATTTAAACGACCAATTAAACGGATTCCGAGTATTGTGAACGTACAAACGAGGAACAGTGGACGTACGTTTGTCGCGGCCATTACCATGATTCAAGGAGTGTATTTATAGGACTGTTCTTTTATTAACACAATTAGAGCCGGACTATATCCGCTGCCGGGCCTTGACCGCCACTTTACACACATCAGATGTTGCTCTCGCCGCAGACTGACGACGAGTACAGTGTAGCACTGGCACTGGTGGTCCGGTTCCTTTTCTGACCTCATATTAACCTCATCAGAATCACTGAATAATGGAGAATGAGCAGGGACATAAATAACAAATAAAAAAACGGATATTTATAATTGTTTTTATATTTTGTGTTACATATTTGCGTAGCAATGCACACAACTAAATACAATCTGAAAAATAATTACTGCAACCACAAGTAAGTTTTAAGGGAGCAGGTATTCTTTATAGCAGGTATGTTTAGTTTACTCGTGTTCTTTATAAAGTATGCATTTTTGTCAAGGTCCAACAAGAACTCGGGTAAAACAAGTAATGACGAATATCGGAGGATATTTCGTTCGACGTAATTTCTTTGTTATAACAAATTAAATTGAAATCACGTGCCGAATATTCGTGTAAACTTAAATCAAACGCTGTAGTCTGCTTAAAACACAATTACATAGGTATTCAAAAATAAAATTTTGGATATAATTTCTTAAAGTAATAAAAATTTTATGTGTAGAGCAAACCTAAAATTAACCCAGTTGGCTCAGTTTGTATTAATTTTGGGGGGTCAACATTGTGGTTGGATAAATTAGCAACACCTTTCAGTCCTAAACTTTTGATACCCCCGAATCCCCCCTCAAACCATCCAGCAAATATCAGTCAGAATTTTGCAAACAGGTTAAAAAAATCACAATCTTCAGACAAAACACAACACGATTATAGAAAAACACTAAACTGCAACGATTAGCTTTCGTGGTATTTGTATTACGGCGCACTAAAGCATGAAATATTCAAAAGCGACCGGGCAAAAGTAAAATGGCAATATTTAAACTAAACGCACCAACAAGAAAACTGATTTCAAAAGGTATTAACGGTTAGATTTGTGATGTATATTCGTCATAGCCACAGCGCCTTGCTGCGCCAGAACCCACAATCCACATCTACTGTCGCCGCGCGCCGTCAGCCTCATGAAGATTTGTATCGCCGGGGGCGACATTAACTTGCACATTTCCAGCAAATCTCGCAACCTCGCCCGACACGGTGTTGCCGCTGTCAAGACTTTCCAACAATTGATTTCTGCCTTTACCAAGAACACGTGGCAATAAATACTCATTTGTGGCCAAACATACGGTTACATAGAGGGTATAATGTTTCTTGACAATATTTTTTACAGGAAAACAGCGAAAAACTTGACGTGCGTTCGGATTAATGGTAACACCTTTCAAGTGGTTTTTAATAAATGGGAAAAAAATTTCGATTTATATCTTGAACAAAGACAATATATTATCATTAATGCGCTATGAAAAAAGGCAGGCATATTGGGTGAATTTGACATGGATCATGTAAGGATTTGTGAATCAAGAGACCAGTGAAGACCATTACACCTAAATACAAGAATACAAGACGCTTAAACGGTTAGCACAGATTTTTTTCTAATCGACCCACTATCAGCAGAGCATCAACTCTACAGAATACGCAAAATAATATAGTTAGTGCGTTTAGACCAAATCCCTATCTTTAATCATGTATAATTGACTTAATTGTTACCATACAAATTCAAGATTTGTATGAAGTATTTTCACTATACAAATATTTTTTTAAAATATCAAATTTATGAAAATATGAAAGTAAAAACGCATGTTATGCTGGTGAATGATCGACTCGTAGAGCAGGGGGCGCGGCAATAAGAGGACGATAATACCACGTAAGCGGTCAACTCAAACACAGAGACGGCCGATGTTGACTTTAGTTGTTGTTTACTCGCGCCAAGATGGCGTCTTGGAGATAATTGCTATACAACGAGAACGGTAAATGACTTGTCCCCCCCCACCCACGGCTGGCGATCAAACACCGTTCGTTCGTTAACTTTACCACCGACGTTGCTCCCGATAAATTTATGTTCCCAATAAATGTCCTTGTGGAAGTCCGATAATGTTCAAACAACCGTTAGTTTGTAGGTCTTAACGGTGCCGCCGGTTCGTATCTTTCTTTCCCCGTGTGATGCTTTAAGAGGCTATTATAATAACGGAGTTGAAAACTCTTTGAAAAGAATAATGCCTATCTCTTGCATAGAGACGAAAGTAATCTTTCGTAACTGCAAGCACCTAATTCATGTATTGAATCATGTTATTGTGAACAGTAATACTGTAAAATATGCAACGCACTTTAAAACAGCACCAAAAATAGTCTCTTACCGATCGATTTCACAAGGAATATACTAACCGTTCCATTAAAATTGTAATACTACTTTGCAAAAGGCAAACACTTAATTTCAAACCTTGTAAATACCGATTACTGTATAATTTGAAACAACCATGCAACTTAGAAATCAAATACCACTCTATGATGGTCTCGCTTAGATTTGTATTAAAAAAAAATACAAATAGAAGTAAAAAGTTAATGTTTACAACAATAGTTTTACTGTTACATACGCCCACATAAGAATAAATGAGTATAGGATAGTATGGGGTATAGGTTTGAAATGACAGAAAATTAGGTAGTTTGGTTTGACTAAAACTAACATCTGAACAAGGGGGGGGCCTAGTTACCAATCTTGGGGAAGGTTAACTTATAAAAAATCTTCAACTGAAGTGAGTCCTTAAAAACTACATAAATTTAACTTCAATCCGTCCAACTCAGGACACGAGTTCCAGCTGTAACGGCAAGGTGGCCGAGTGAGATGGGCGACGGGCGACGACCCAGCGGTGGGAGCAGAGAGCAAAAACACTGCCCATTCAAGCGACCAAGAGGTTCAAGGGTCGCCACATCACATATATCTACATTAGTCACTTAATCATGCTCAAGTGGCCTCACTTACTCATCGCTTTTTATAATAGTTGTATTCATATTCCACGTCCCGTAACACCACGAGGTTTATAACACCCACAACTAAGTGATGGGGGATACATAAACTTAACTTGGTAAAGTACATAAATATCGTCTAAAGTCCGTTATAAACACTTTGTGGTTGGGGTTAAAGTCGGTGATCGAGGTGACGCCTTTTCATAGCATGGTGACGCCTTTTCATAGCATCAGACAACATAGCTTCCACACACACAGATGAAGCTTCTTGGTGAAAAGGGTTAACATAATACCCACGATTGACAATTATTGAATGAATAAATACCCTTTTTACCTGTTTCTTTCCTTATTTGTAGGTTGTCTTGTATTAAATAAAGGTACCACCTGGTCTGGAATGCTACTTCAAAGGTAAGTCTTAGTTTTAAGTTAATGCACCTTTTGCCTTTAACTAGTTAATGAAAAATAAGTTTTACTTGGATTCACAACATATTATTTATTATTTAAATGCAAATGGGATGATATCAAGTGAATTTATTGGGACCAACAGCAATGGTATATACAATTTGGGGGTCTTCAAAAGCTATCTAGGTAATCTACGCCTATGTGTTTTAGGTAAATGTCTTCTTGATAGTTCATATCTAATCCTTGATTCTTATTTACTAGAAACTCTTTTATTTTCAGGGGGTGGGGGGTTGTCGATGCCAAATGGTTTCATTTGACTTTATGAATTAATAAATGGTTTTCAATATTAAATTTAGAATAATAGTTCAATTTAAATTAATTGTTTCTTGATTTGCTTTAACTCAAATTAAATGAACATTAGGCTTGTTCAGAAATGTTCATGATATCTCTTAAAATGTCCCTAATGAGTATATCAAAATGGATGATGGTTACCACACTGGAATCATAATTCTTCGCCCTGAGTGCCAGAAATAAAGGGAGATATGCAAATGGGGTTGAATTTAACTTGGTACTATATTGGGCAATAAAAGCCCCTACTTTTAGGCACTAAGTAAGACAATTCTTAGGCCATACTTGGGAAAATATTAATAGGAACTTTATCCTATAAAAAGAATGAACACATTGGGGAGTGGGCAGCAACAAGGCAGAGGAGAGGGTTGGAGGTCTTAAAAATCATATCACTGTTCCATTGTTGAGTAGTACAGGTGGAGAAATCACATGTTGTAAAAGCACTTGGCACAATAATTGTGATTTTCTAAGGACTAATTAAAAAAAATAGTACTATATAAAATATTATTATATTTAAATTATATTAAATTATATTTAAATAACATAAAATAACAAATTAATTAACACAAAATAACACATAATAAGAAGGAGAACTTATTTAATGAAAGATAACACATTACTATGAGGCAAGGACAAACATTATGAGGGCAAACAGCTAAAATATTAATTATTCAGCATTAACTAGGGTGTGATAGTAACTATGATTATGTTATGGAGGATAATAATAATGAAATTTATGTAGGGAAAAACAGACAAAATTATGGGAAAATTAATATTAATGATGAATGAGATGTAATGTAATACTACAGGTTACAAGTGATAAAACCCAGCAGACAATGTCAGGCTGATACGGGAAAATATATAAATATATTTCAGCAATTAGTAATTTTGATTCCCACAATTTATAATGATTATTGTGGTTAAAAACGTAAAGCTTGGTGTAATTTCTTGAACCACCATCCGCCAAAACAATAAATCAAGGTTACATGTTTCACTGAATGTCACGGGATTTCAATACCACGACCAATTAGTCATTTACAAATAAAAATTCGACTTAAATGAAATATATCATTATTATAAAACAAATAAATTTAACTGACGTGAGATACTTGGAAAACGTAACTGGGGTGAAAAATACGTTAATGATAGTTAAGGTCGTAATTTGTAGTCGACTTTTCCAGGCATTTGCCTAACTGGCCAGGCTACCACAAGGGTCACAAAACTGAAATAATTAAACTTGACCTAGTTTCATATGTGAACGTTACAAAATTAAATTATTAATTGTTTAAAAAATCCTAGTAGAATGGTTATTTTCGTGGAGAATAATGCAGTAGGACAATAATAAGAATCACATTTTGTGTAAGTCAGCGACACTTTGTCGGATACAAATTAATTTAGTCTTGCATAAAGAAATAAATCTGCGTTTGCCAGTTCATACCAGCTGGTGTGAAACTGATGTGCCTCTTGCTCGGAATATTAAGTTGGTGTGGACCTGACGAACCAGCCAGCTGGAGGAGACGCTGGCCAACTTTGCATGGACTGTAAAATAATGTCCAACTGAAAAGTTCCGAACCCATAATTATAAAATAATAAATAAGTAGAGAACATGTAAAATGTTGCACGGCGAAGATATGTGATGACGATTTTTTCTATCGAACTCCTATAGAATATTTGACAAACTGTTTGGATGATCAAAAGATGACTACCAAGTCATCTTGCAGTTTACTCACGAGTGATAGTGACAGATCATACTGCTCGACATTAACAAGTCGAAGATAACACGATTAAATAATATAAAAAGAGACTAACAACATGAGAACATCGGGAACGCTATGTATCCGTTTGTTAATGTGCAAATTCGTGGTGTTATACCATCACTTGATACTGAACTGCTCCCGTTGGTTATGCATGCGACGTTTTTCTACACGAATAAAACCAAAGAAACTAGTAACTTAACAAACTCTGAAATAAAAAAAACAACCAAAACAACATGTGAATAAAAGGAACATCATCTATCAGCCAACTGCCAGTGGATATGGATCTTTTGGAGTTGGAAGTAAGGTTGGAGTATATCTTTAAACAACACCGAATCAAAACGGAAAGTAAATAAACAAATATAATAGGTTTAGATTCCACGATAACTTTCCACATGTTTCAAATTACTTCCATTTAGCCTAATGCAACTCTCAAAATCACAAAATGAACGTACATGAATAGTTCTCTACTCAATTCAATCCAATATCGAAATTCAATCAGTACAAGCGGAACATTTCTACGGAGCAGTGACGGCCTGGAATACGCGATACGAACGAGCTAACATGATATGGACTATACGAGGCCGGAAACACTATGTTGTTGCTAGGTCCGATGGGGTAACCTCGGCGCTTAAGAGTAGAGTAGAATGTATGTAGTTCTAGAGCGGAATATGCAAACAGTGCGTGCGACATGCAGACGAACTTGTAGACATTAGCTTCGGCTCCGGGCCAACATGTTGGATGGTTATCTCCAACAGCTCTAGCAGCTGGTCAAATCACTTTCAGCCCAAGCTCTCATAATATCAAGTTCATGGTCTAAATGTAAAATTATATTTATGGTTTTGATCACCCGTTCGAATCTTTTTCATGGTGCCACAGAGGACAACACTGTAATTTCTCCTCCACATATAGCAACAGGCATACATATATCAAAGTTATAAAAAAACAACTTATCATACTACGACAAAAACACGGCTTCAGGATTTAATTCGCAACTCACTTACATTAAATTCTATTTCTGCGCATTCTGCAAGGCTTTTATGAGATAAGGCCGAGTTCAATGGCTCCGACAAACAAATTACGCAATCGCTCTATATTAATAATGCATGTATGCGGTGGCTTGGAGCCATGTTGCGGGTTGCGAGCGGTTTTTAAGCGGCGGATCTTAAGTCTGTGATACAGGGCCAACTTTTTCCGTTTCTTATATATTAAATATTGATTCCATTCTCCGAAAACCTTGAATAGTTTGTGAATAGCACTGACAAATCTAAAATATTCGTTAGAGATAGTGTTAAAAAAGCATAGGTTCAAAGTTGTTTTGTAACAATCTAAATTGAGCACACAGTAACAGATGGAACAAACTACAAATTGTACACATTCATCATAACTTATTTAGCATTCGGTCTTTGTAAAAAACCTTTTATAACCATACGTTTTAGTGAAAACTGGTTCAAAACTACAGTGCAACATAAATTTACAAGGCGCATTGTTAGGTAATACAAAAAATAAACTCAAACAAGTTTAAATCTACAACCAAACTCACATTTACAATCTGTAATTTAGTAAAACCTTTTGACAGTTTCAGTAAGTTTCAGTGTTCAGTAACTTTTTTGAGTTTACAGTAATAAAGGAAATCATTGGGAACATTTTTACAGTGCCAGTTTAAACATTTTTTGAGTTTAAGTTTTAAAGTAAGATTAACTTGAATGTACTGTACTTGTGGGAGCTGATTATAGGGAAAAGCAAACTTCCATTTCGAGTTGGAACTTTTGGATTAACTTAAGCTGCTTTAGTGAAAATAGGTAAAAATGACCCTTAATAAACGCAACTAAAGTGTAGTAAAAATAACGCCATAGACATACTCGAGGGGAAGAACAGATAGGAAAATAATGATTTCCTACTGGACAAAATTCCTCTTCCATCCATACAAATGCAAGTAAACACATTAAAATTTACAGACCTACTAAACTACACACACCGCTAAAACCATGACTGAGTTATCAAATAACTTACACTATATCAATCTGAATCCAGATAGAGAGCCGTAACCCACAAATGGGGCCAAGGGTTAGAGCGGATCGCTGCACAATTATATTTTTAATATAAATATTATCTTATCTGCCAGCATCCCATTAATAACCAGCTGTTCTACGAGACAACCAGCTCTTTGTCCGCCGGTCACGCGCCCCGTTGTACAAACTATCTGTATGTTTGTAACTGACACACGTGCTTATCTGTGGGGATAGTTATTATAAATATGTACGGGCCATGAGGAAAATCGAGTTGAAGTCGTGCTTAAGTGGGGTAATATGTTGTACGTAATACGGGTAAAATAGGCGGCCGGATTAACGGTTACCGCCTACGGTGAAAGTGGGTTCGAATCCAGCATAGGAATCTAAAAAATATAATGTTTGCATCCTTATAATGTTGGAATCGGAGTTTTTCCTCTATAAGAACCGATGTTAAACGGAAAACACGATATCTAGTTTATTAATGATCAGAAAATAGTGAACGACGTCTCAAATCAAAGGTTTTTTTACGGACAAAATTCATTTGCGTGCGATAAAAATAAATAATTTTCCACAAATTAAAAATACACTTTTTATTGATGTTTTGACGTTTTCCAACCATACTTAAGGAAGAATACTTACAAAGATGTAAAAATGTATAGGCTTTTATACTGACAAAATGCCTAAACAAATACTATAAACCTTTCTTACAGATTAATTTTACAATGTCAAATTTGTCATAAATTAAATCGTGCTTTAAGTGCCAGCTTTACCAAGTTTGAAGTGATTTGTTTGTGACGTGTGATTTTCAAAATTGCAGTTGTAAGGAGAATTTTGCATGTTATTCAAGTGTAAAGTGCCTTTACTCTTAATACATAAATAAATATTTTAGTGAAGTGATACGTAATTTATTGCACCTGTTTATTATGAAATAGTAAATATTGCACGAAACTTAGTAAACCTTATCAATAATTAACACTATAGTAATTTAAAGATTTTTTAAAGTTAAGAAATGTATAGATTAACAAATATATTTTTGTAAACTCACAATATTTTAAAGCACCAAAAATATTGTAGTAAACAATAAAACATAATGATTGGTTGGTATTTGCTAAATACTGTATAAACGAAATAATGATTGCAATAGTGATCTTTTTACAATACGGAAATAATCACAACTAAGAAAACAACAATTTGCGTACTTAATTAATATTTTAGATTTAAAGTTATTATTTTAATTTACAAACTAATTTAACTTAAAATTATGAAGGAAAAATGAACAGATAAGAAAATACCTGAACAATTAACGCCAATATAAACTGTAAATAAACTAATCGTTACATAACAAAGCAACCTCCTTAACACGCTGACACGATAATAAAAAGAGCGACAGTACAAAATAAACAGACGCATAAACGGCGATAAACGCAATAGCAACAGTAACAGGAGTAGTGATAGTGCGGGGTTGATTAGAGCGGCGCGGGTAGAAGACGACTTGTTGCCCCGACTGTACGCTTCTCCGGCCTGTACTTAACTCTATTATATAATAAATGCAGTTTATATTATTCCCTCCCTCCGTGGCTCAAAGATGGATCGATAGCGTGCATAATTAACAACGTATAATATCGACCAGGCAGTGAAAATGGTCGGCGCATGGGCTGGCGGCGCCCCCTGCCTTCCTTGAAACAATCGCGTTCATTCCACTGCGATGCGTCGGCCGGGGTGAACGTTGTAGGGGTGGCGCTGTAAGAGCTGTGGCTCATGTACGGTCCCGCTCTAAACCGGAGCACTTTAAATCACGACGCCTGCAGAGTGCACGATAAACAACTGTATCCTGGACTGTAAGCCTAAGGTTGGACTGCGAGTACAGAATGCTGGGGTTAAGAAATTAGCTCTTGTTCATCGAAGGTTACAAGCACTTTATTATGAGGAATTATTAATTTCAGTGTGCTGTTGGTTTTTAACTACAAATTTACGGAAAAATAATTGTTTACGGTGAGTAGTGTTGAAGCTGTGACATACAAACAATCATTGGTCACTAAAATTGCAATTATCTAATTGTATTTTTTTCAAATCGCTTTCAGCCCCTGGATATTTAATACAAATTTTCCTCGATTTCTCAAATAAATTAAACTAAAAACCAAGTTTAACTAATTATTATATTTTTTATATATTTATCGTACTAACCCTATCGAAATCAATATATATATATATATATATATATATATATATATATATATATATATAAATTAAATGCTGCATTCTGACTAGAGCTCATGAAAACCCTCTATATATAAATATGAGTAAAAGGAAGGTTTCATAATACAAAAGCTGATGTTGAAGTAAACTTAATTTATAAGATTATACCATTGTAACTTTGAAAGCTGTTTTCAGTGCCATAACGGTTCATATAATACAAATTATAAATCCATACATTTAAAACATATGTTTTATTATTGGAATCCTTAAGTTCTATACATTAAAGCTTAACATTATTAATCACTACAAATATTAGTCTAGGAAATTTAACAAAAGATTTTACAGCTGGCATATTTTCTTAATGCTGTTCATAGGTTACAAACTAAAATCTTGTATAGCGGAACAACACCAATAAACGTTACAATTTACAATAAACCATCGGCAGTGCGGCGCGGCGCGACTTGGCCGTGTCATTACGGTAACTTTTATCCCGCGCACGCGCACCGCCGCCGCTATCATTAAGGACATAATATAATATGTGTGACGTCGTGTCCTCTAATAGTCCTGCCTTCATAATTAGATATAATGATAATGACTGCAGGACCCTAATGCCCTGCCTTTTGTTCCATTTCATATGGGACACGCCGTGAAATATACCATTGTCCCTGTCTTTCTCTGGGCCGCTTTCTGGTATTTCTTTATTTGTTCACTTTTAATTTCGCCCTGGTGGTCTCGCTGGGACTTCGATGACGCTCGTCCAATTTTTTTATCACCCCTCTTAAATCACAGGATTTTTATCAATACGTGAATAAATACGCTCGTCCAATTTTTTTTTTCACCCCTCTTAAATCACAGGATTTTTATCAATACGTGAATAAATATAGTTTATCCATATATGGAATATCCCTGTGGAATATTGATTAAATTGAAATAAGTGAAATGTGCTGAAATTCACTAACACAAATTTACCACCCCGTTCAAAAAGTAAGGTTGAACAGCTTGATGAGGACTAAGCTCTGGCTGGAAGGATTAGATTATAACATTTATTGTACAAATATAAATGAAAAAATCTACGTATGATTAAAAGGGCTTTAATGCAGTATATATTTTAATTAGCATATTGAAACATAAATATAGTAGGTCCATTCACCATCGTCTCGCTGAGGGCCCCACCCCAGGCCCTCTTTTAGCTGCTGTAGTATATAATGCCGCAATCTGTATCATAATGTGGTTTATGGGATATTACATACTAAAGAAGCCTAACATACCATGAAATAACAAGAAACTGCATGTTAGATATCAAATTTGTTGAGGGGTTAAAACAGTGATATAGACGTATTGCGTGGAAAATTGCAGGTATACACATATTATATAGTAGTACCTGGGGGGCCGAGCTTTGCTCGGGGGGAAGGCCAGTCAGTTTGTTTAGATGACTTGGAGTACATTTCACCACTTCCCCCTACTGATAAATCAGATTTGTATAACTCATTTGCCTCTTTTCTACATTTGTAAGGTCCCTCCAGTTGTTATTTATAGCTCAAAGTCCCTTTGATTTATTTTACTACCCTATATATTCACTCAAATCTCTTAATCTCTGCTCTCAGGAAACCACATGTTAATAATCATAAACAACATGAGTATTACTTTGACAGTTCCCTGGTTGATTATGCACAGCTGTTACAATTATTTTATTTTGATTTGAAACTCCATAAGCCCAATGTTAATTTTGTTAAATTTTCATTTTACTTTTTTTACATTATTTGATTTTTCTGGGGATGAGGCCTGTCTAGAACTTATTTTTATCCCATAAATTAGTTATTTCCAACATTTGAAGGAAATCGTTGTAGCCGTTTTTGAGAACAGTGTCGCAAGCAAGCAAGCAAACCTTACTCATATTAGAGTATAGGATTTTAAAAAATTAAAACCATATAAATATTTATTTTTAATAGCCGTTGGTTGACAATTTTAGAATGTTCTAAGGAACGAAACAGCCATTACAACTAAAACTATTACATGTATGGGTCACTTGCAACTATTATAGATTAATTCATAAGAGGTTTTAACTCTTACGGAGGCCTCCATTTCTCGATAGGACCATCCGTTTGGTCGTTAATACCACATGAAGTATTAAGACCAACTGCAGTACTGTGGCAGCGTAAGTAGCAATTAAGTAGAGCACTTTAAATATCGGGACCAACTACAGTACCTGTGGTAGCCTAAGGGACTATCAAAGGAGACCACTTGAAGTATTGAGACAAACTATTGTACTAGTGATAGACCAAGTGGCAATCAAGAGACTACCTACGCAATACTAGTAGTAGCCCAATTCAAGAACTAAGTAAAAAGATAAACATTCTATTCAAAATTCGTTCTGCTGTCCGTTTTAACTCCACATTAAAAAAATTACCTTGCGGTGAGGATGGGGGAGGGAGAGAATGAAAGAGAGATAACCGCAACAGAACCCACTAGATATTAAACTAAGTTGTTTTTCAAATATTCGTCAAATAATAATATTTGGTCGAATTTCAACCATTGGGCGGTCTCTAGTTAAAAATAAACTATAAAATACCATGTTTGTTTTTGCATTCGTTGTATTTAATTTAAACTTATTTAAGTCGTTTAACTGCATGAGTTTATAATAAACTTCTAAAACTGGTACAAAGTTTCTACCAGTAATACATGTTTACAAGGATCTAGCAAAACCTTTGGAGAAACAAAAATAATACCTCCAGGATTTAATAGATTTCAATCGGTGCTAATTTTCTCACGTGTGTCGATCTGATAACCGCCTTGATGATGGTTTAGAGTAACTAATAAATCATTAAGATAATGTACCGAAGTGCAACATGACAAAGCAACATCGGGTTTTCTAGAATACCGCCCGGCGCGTGGAGTTAAAACCCTTTTTTATTGTTCACAGTATTATATTTAATTCTAATTGGGGCCATTTTCCGAGAAGTAATCGCCACCGAGAAGTAAGACACGTGCATATCAACAACAATTTAAATAAATCATTACGTAACTCGGCAATTACCCGTGCGGCGTATTTCCTCGGAGTAATTCCGGCTATTTGTGTACAGTCCGTCATCGAGAAACTTTCCACACGAAAAATAACAAATTCAACCACAAATTTTGAACACAACTATTGTTTACAAGTAAGCGGAAGAAAATGTAACTACCACTTATGATTCCGTCGTAAATAGTAACAGGGCAAACCTGCGATCGAAGTAAAAGCTCAGAACCCAAAAACGTGAGTTATGGGCAAGCCGTGGTAAAAACTTCAACTATAAACGTGATTTCCATCACATTTAAATTGATTGTAACAGTATACGATTGTACAAAAAAATAATCTTTGATAAACCTCAGAACCACATAACAAATAACACTCTAAACAATACTAAAAAATACAGTATTTTATGATACGCATTCTATATGAGATTGTCATTGGATTGCGTACTGTTATTTGTAACTCCACAATGTAAATTATTTCTTTAGATAAATCTAAGCGGGTTTCCGTGTCATAGTATAAGACAAACCAAAGGCTGAGGAAACTTTGATAGTGGGTAAAATGTGTTGATCAAGGGTTTTACATTAAATTGCAAGAATACAACTATTTTAGTAAAATAGTTCGCTCTGCGTTATTACACTATGGACCAGTTTTCAGATCACGTCTTCAGGTTTAAATCAAAATTTCTCTCCTTGATTCATTTAGTTCTTTTTGCAGAAGCTCAAAGGGGACATGATATGCTATTTTTATTTTATTTTTAAACAGTCAGTTCCAAAACTATAACCTCGTGAAATTCGTTGAATTTTACTTTTCTACTTTAATGCAAAGCAATGAATGGCTCATAAATTAAATAGTTTAACATTGATTTACCTTTTATAAGAATACACTCATATTTAATTCTTAATTTTAATTATTTTACAAACACTTATGTCTTCCTGTATTTCCTTCACTATATATTCTGTATACATTGTTTATTTATTTATTTTTTTTAACAAATTAAAACCTCTGATTGAATGGCATTTGCCAAAACTTCCATAGAGGATATATAACATGAAATAAAATAATTATATTCCTCAACACCTTCCCCTAATTTTTTATTTTATGTTCCCTCTTCTAAAAGTAACACATTTCCTTTCTTCAAGAACGATAATCAACTTTCATAAACAGAAAACACTTGAACATAAAATTACTATTGATTATTGATTCACCCAACTAATTGAGTTTTGAAAAACTTGAATGTGATATTGCCAAGGGGCTTTGTAAATATGTCCACTACATTGACCGATGTGCTTATGTAAGATACCTACATTGATTTTACCTGATTGGATATTCTCTGTCAAAAAATGATATTTTACATCAATGTGCTTGCTTCTTCGATTGAATACACCGTTCTTCATTAGCTTAATTGAACTTTGGTTGTCTACAAACAAATTTACTTCCACTGCTTTGTTTGTTAAATCTTCCACAATAGTTTTAAGATAAATAAGTTCTTTTACGCAATCGGCTGCTGCTATATACTCTGCTTCAGTGCTTGATAATGCTACTATTGGTTGCCTTCTTGTAGACCAACTAATTGGGGTTTAGTCCAACATAATAACATGGCCGGTTGTGCTTCGCCTAGTTTTTTCATCTCCTGCATAGCCCGCATCGCAGTATGCTTTATCTTCTCATCTGAAGTTGGACTTGTTTTAGGTGTATACAGGATGCCTAAGTCCTGAGTACCTTCAAGTATCTTAAAGTTCTTTTCACATCAGCGACATCTTGTTTATTCGGCTGCTCTACACTTCTACTTCCCAAGCCAACAGCAAGTGTGATATCTGGCCTTGTCTTATCTGATAAGTATAGTAGATTCCCTACTGCTTACGGGTCTGATCACTCTCTTTTACAGATCAACTGACAGCGCTATTGGAGTAGTACCGTATTTGGTTTGCTTTCTTCCATATTATATCCCTCCAACACACGCTGCGTGTGCTTGCTTTAGCTTGATGCCTTCTTCGGATCTTATAACTTCCAATCCCAAAAAAGTATTTAGTTCTTCCTCAACTTTAATTTGGAATGTTTTTGACATGTCCACTAACAAATGCTTCGTCTCTGTTTTATTTCTTCCAATCAAGAGTCCATCATCGACAAAAATTGCCAATAACATTGAGCAATCTTCATTCTTGAAAACACAATGCTCAGAAACAATCTGATTTAATCCTCTGCTTGTCAACAAATTAGTAAGTGCTGATTCCAAATAAATGTTGCTTGTTTCAGTCCGTAGGGACTCTTTTCCAATTTTAAAACTTTGTTCTTCAACTCAAACCCTTCTGGTACTTCCATGAACAATTCTTTATCAATCTTTCCATATACAAATGCTGTTTTGACATCAAACCTCATCATCTCATAATGTTCCTTTGCTGCAAGAGCAAACAACAATCTCAAAGCCGTTGCACATACAACTGGACTAAATGTTTCCTCGTAATCGATACGGTACCTTGTTCTTTCATATAACCTTTAAACCAAAAGTCTTGCTTTGTATCGTCCATCATCTTTAATGGTGAAAACCCATTTATTACTTAATATTTTCTTGTCTTTAGCTTCTGCTTTGTCCAAGTGTTATTTAATATCAGTGATTATTTTTCTTCTGCAATTGCAACTTCCCACTTGTCCTTATCTGGTCCAGTGACAGACTCCTGGTAAGTAAGCATAGTCATGGAATCTGTTTGGCAACTTTTTATTGCGTATTGGTCGTCTTTCACTATTTAGAAGATCTATGCCCACAATACTGTTATTAGGACTGACTTCGTCTTCTGCTAATTCTAAAACATCGTCTGGCCTACATATTGTTTTCTGGCTCAGTTGTGATTAGTTCTTCTTCTACCTCATCATGGATTTTTATTTTCCTGTTTTGTTTCTCTGAGCTGATTTTATTCTCTTATTTGTGAGCCGTTTCCTCCAAAAACCTCACATCTCTTGATATAACTATTTTCCTTTCGCATTCATCCCATAGCTGATACCCATTAGGAGCATATCCTACGAGTGCATACTTTTTACTTCTTGGCTCTAATGTCTTAAGTGGCTTATTAATCTTTGCATACAACTGGCTGCCAAATAAACGAATTCTGGATGGATCAGGTTTTACAGAATTCCACATTTCTGCTGGGGTTTTGTCAACCGCTTCTGATGGACTTCTATTGATTAAGTAGGGTGATGTCAACACAGCCTCTCCCCACATATTTTTTCCCATTCTTGAATCACACAACATAGCTCTTGTTCGTTCCATCAAAGTTCGATTTAGTCTTTCTTCAGTACCATTTAACTGTGGAGAATATGGGACTGTGTAATCCAATACCGTTCCTCTTTCTTTACACCAGTTTACAAGTTCTGTACTTATATACTCTCCTCCGTTGTCCAGTCTCAGTTTAGAAACTCTACTATTCCACTTTGCTTCCACCTCTGCAATGTAGGTTTTTACAAACTTTGTTACTTCATACTTTCCTTCCAGGAAAAATCCCATTGTAAAATGAGTATAGTCATCCATGAATGTTAAGAAATAGTTCTTCTTGTTCCACGTTGTAGGATCTGTAGGACCGCAAACATCAGTAAGAATGAATTCCAAGGGACGAGTTGCACGCTTCCACTGCGTTGAATTTTACTTTTCTACTTTAATGCAAAGCAATGAATGGCTCATAAATGAAATTGTTTAAAATTTAGTCACCTTTTATAAGAATACACTCATATTTAATTCTTAATTTTAATTATTTTACAATTACTTATGTCTGTCTGTATTTCCTTAACTATATCTTCTGTATACATTGTTTATTTATTTTTTAAACAAATTAAAACATCTGATTGAATGTCATTTGCCAAAACTTCCATAGAGGATATATAACATAAAATAAAATAATTATACACCTCAACAAATTCTCTTCCTTGTCCTATTGCGGACCTCCCCACAAGTCCGTACATAGGTACGCCGATCCTCGGCCCAGACCACGCTTTCGCCCCGGGTATTATATTCACCCTGGAAACTGCAACAGTTCCTCGCAACAGCGACAACCCTCGGCTAATTAGCTCGCTGGCGTAATGAACGAGTCGCAAAAAGTCCGACCGGGTTGTTACCGCTAGTTTTTTAAATTTCACACAGTTCCGCCACTATTTTTCACAGTGTTAAACTTTGAAAGAGACGACACACGCATTAGGACCGCAGCGCCAACGCCAGTGGGGACTGCAAATGAACCCTTTGTACCAGAGTTAATAGTTTTTCCGGCGAAAAACGTAAAAAAATACTGGAAACTCAGATTTAATAAAGGTTTTGTTGGGCTACATTGAATTTGTGGATGGAAAACAAATGCTATTCGCCATGCATTATAATAATAATACTAACTACAACCATAATGAATTCCTGTAAGTAGTCTACTTTAATAAATTCTTAGTAAACAGGCATTATCGACACTACACACATATAAATTATAACAAATGTGATAATATGATCATAATATATAATTTTAACGTAATAAAAAATGAATTAGCTTTAAAATTTAAATCAAAGTGGTGTAAAATGTACAAACTATCTAAGAAAGGATGCAAGCTTTTTAGGGTGTTATGCCTTCCTTTTAATTATATAAATAATATAAAACCTGACTAGCGATGTATACTCAGTATATTAATGATGTGTGCAACTGTGTTTTAGACTGTGAATTATATAGTTGAAAATATTGCACTCCTCTTACCCTTCGTTTGGTTATTTACACCGACTACCTTAAATGTGGGGTATTTTCTAACCATTAATATACGATTTTAATTAACCGTAACATTTTCTGTTAACAGTTATGATAAAATACCCCCGTAGCAGCAAACCTGCGTACTAAGCGAATTTTCAATACATATATATGTATCTTAATACCACATAAAGCCACATACCAAGTTTCATCAATATACATTCATAAATAAACAATTTATAACATTTTAATTATTCTCCATAAGAATAACATGGCGGCTGAGTATGCAGGGTTGCGGAAGCAAGGAACACAAAAAATGGGGTTTTATACAAATATCAATATAACTCAAGAAGGTAAAGCCACATACCAAATTTTATTAATTTATGATCATAATTAAGGGAGATAACACGTTACTTATTCTCCTTAAAAATAACATGGGAGCTGAGTTACTCCCGTAATGGTCCTTACTGGTCTGTTGGCAATGACAGTAATATTGAGTTGGAATATTTTGCTCCAAAGGGCTACAAACTTGCACACTTCTATAGTAGAAAGTTGAATATACATGGAGGGGTTGCAATTTACCTCAAAGAAACCACTGACTTAAGATTTTAGATTTAAGTAAATTTTGTACCGAACTCAACATTGAGGTGTCAACCATAGACACTAGAATACTAGCCATAGATAGCCATAGATACTAGAATTTAAATGTATAATTGCTTGTTTATATAGATCTCCTAATGGAAGTCCAAACATATTTCTTGAACAATTTGACCTTATGTGCAATTACCTATCGAAAGGGAGCAATATAGGCTCATAATTGGTGGTGACTCCCTTTTCGATTTAACTAAGCCTCAGTCTGAAACTGTCAAAAATCTTGCAAACTTGTTGCGGCAATATAACCTCTATGTCAATTCAAGTAGATTCAAGTCAATTCTAGATAATATATTTACCAATTTATCATTGTCTGATTATGACCTACAAGTCCAATAAATTCCTATTCTTAAATCTAACCCATGGTCTAATAACAGTAATAAAAACTGCAAAAAAAAAACAATAACTAAGAGGATTTTTAGTCAGGATTCAATGTTTGTTTTCTGTAGTGTGTTGTTGGGTTGACTGGGATTCTCAATTCAACCAGTCAAACATTTTAGCTTCCAATTGCTTTACTGAGTTTTTTAAAAATCTTCATACACATTTTTAATAACAATTTTAAGCTTAACAAATGGATTTAAAATTCAATTCAAAAATTCAATTCAAATTCAAAATTCAATATGGATTTAAAACAAACAACTGTAAAACATGGTTCACATCTGAGTTGAATTAAATGAAGGAAAAATTAATAGCCTGTCATGACATTTACAAAAACACAGGTTCTGATGCAGCCAAAAAGTACTACCTGTTTTACGATCAAAATATAAAAATAATTAAAAATGCTAAACTTAATCACAATGCACTAAAAATTGAACAATCACAATAAGTGTGTGACAGCATGGAATCTTATTAAAAACTCTAGTCAGGTTGAATAAAAAAATAATTCCTGTCCTATTTCACCGCAAAGTTTAAACAACTATTTCATGGATTCCATCAAACAAACTTTTTCCAGTATACCAAAACCTTCAAATAATTCAGCTCAGTTAATTAAAAATCAAAACATAACATGTGTGAATTTCGTGTGGAGAAATATTTCTTCAGAGGAAGCGTTTTCAATTGTAAAAAACATTAAAAATTCCAAAAGTCTGGATGTATATGACATGTCAAATAACTTTGTACAGACAACTATTTTTGCTTATTTAGAACCTCTCATTTTAGCGAATTTCCCCTATAGGGAAGAAGCTATTACCGTAGGTCTCATGGTAAGACTTAAGCCCGAGACCATGATAACTTTTCATTTTGAGGTCCCCAGATGCCAAAAACACCATTCGTTCAAATTGTTATATATGTATATATATATATATATATATATATATATATATATATATATATATATATGTCCGTAAGCACGATAACTCTCGTAAAAAAGGTCCTATCTTAATGAAATTTGGTACAAATGTGTAAAGTACCATTTATTTGAACGAGTTCGAAAACCAGATGAATCGCACCATCCGAAGGGGGGTTTTGTACCCAAAAAATGTGTTTTTTGGGGTTTTCACATGTAATTTTAATTTAAATCAAATTTTAATTTATACCATTAAATTCAGCTTAAAAAAACAAACAATTTGGTATTTTGATCATTGCTCTACGTCAATTGGTTACCGAGATATTGAAAGTGCTAAACACAGTACGTTGTCTAATGTTATTCTTATGGAGAAAAAGAAAAATTGTATATCTCGCTTATTTATGAACGTAAACTGGCAAAATTTGGTATATGGCTTTATTTGGTTGTGGTCTATTGATATTTGCACAAAAATCCATTTTTTGCCCAATAGTTCCCATAGCAGCAAATCTGCATACTCAGCCCCATGTTATTCTTATGGAGAATAATTAACGTGTTATCTCCTTTAATTATGAACATAAATTAATAGAACTTGGTATGTGGCTTTACCTAGTTGAGTTATAATGACATTTGTATAAAATTCGCTGAGTATGCAGGTTTGCTGCTACGGGGGTATTTGTTTTTATATGTGTTTGCAGCAGGGCTACTTTCCTGATGATCTAAAACTGAGTTAAGTCATTCCTGTTTATAAGAGTGGAGATAGCTCGGATCCTAGTAGTTATCGCCCAATCTCGTTAATCCCTGTTCTTGCAAAGATTTTTGAATACATCATCTTCCACCAAGTATATGAGTAATTAAAAAAAAAATTGTTTAGTAACTTCCAATTTGGGTTCCGCAAAGGCAAATCTGCAATAGATGCAGTTGATACAATAGTAAATCAAATTTTATCCAGCTTTAAAAATAACTCCTTTGCTTGAGCCACATTTTGTGACGTAAGCAAGACATTTGAATGTGTATCTCTTAGAATTCTTCTTGAAAAATTAAAGTTTTACGGGGTTGGCGGGAATGAGCTGAATTTGTTTGTGAGCTATCTTTAAAACCGAAGTCAGTCTGTTTATGTTAATGGCGAATGGTCCAGAACTACAGAGATTACCTGTGGGGTCCCTCAGGGGTCGATTCTTGGTTCCTTACTTTTTATTATTTGTACTAACGATTTACCAGCAAACCAAATGCCTTTACATGTATGTACGCAGATGACACAGTTTTATATTCTTGGAATTCAGATGTTTTTGAGCTCAAAAATGTAGCTAAATCCACTCTGGAAGAAGCAGCCAATTGGTTCCATGCAAATAATTACTTTTTAAACGATACAAAAACACAACCAGTCATTTTTACTTTTAAAAAAAAACTGCCTCCTGGTATTCATAAAATACCCCCGTCGCAGCAAACCTGCATACTCAGCGAATTTCCAATGAATATATAACATAACACATTAAAACACTTAACAGGATTCATATGAAATGTATTCACAAACAAGCAATATTTAAATATTAATTATTCTCCATAAGAATAACATTGGGGATGAGTACGCAGGTTTGCTGCAACAAGGCATACAAAATAATGGGTTTTTATGCAAATATCAATAGAACTCATCTTAGTGAAGTCACATACCAAGTTTCATCCATATACATTCATAAATAAGCGATATATAACATTTTAGGTATTTTCCATAAGTATAACATGGGGACCAAGTACCTAGGGTTGCTGCTACAGGAACCATAGGTGAAAAATTTTGTTGTGCAAACAACAATAAACCACAACCAGATCAAGCCATATACCAAATTTCGCCAGTTTATGTTCATAAATAAGCGAGATATAAAATTTTCCTTTTTCTCCATAAGAATAACATTAGACAACGTACTGTGTTTAGCACTTTCAATATCTCGGTAACCAATTGACGTAGAGCAATGATCAAAATACCAAATTGTTTGTTTTTTTAAGCTGAATTCAATGGTATAAATTAAAATTTGATTTAAATAAAATAAAAAATGGGGGGGCAAAAATATAAAATGGGGGGACAAAAAATAAAAAATACAAGAGGGGGGAGCAAAATATAAAATCGGGGGGACAAAAATAAAAATCGGGGGGGAGCAAAAATATAAAATCGCGGAGGGGTATAGGAAGTATCGGTAAAAATTGTTTTTTTTTGCAAATATGAATAGACCACAACCAGATGAAGCCACATTAATATTTGTTCATTAATATTAATTAATAGCTAGCTGACGTACCCGTTATTCGCAAAGGGGCTTTCTCTACCCATTCTTTAGTGAATGCAATTTGTATTTTAGTTAGCTTGGAACAGCAGTTCTTGCTTCTGCTCTTTAAAAGCTGTCAAATGGAAGTATCCACATCTGTTCGCATTACAGTTTCTGAATGTTTACTTTATTCTGAAATGTAAAAATTGAAACTTAGGACGTTCACGGGGCGTAGCCCGAAGGGATTTTAAGGAAGTGAATAGGCCTATATGTTGCATGGGTTCAAGATCTACCTATGTGTAAAGTTTCAGCCCAGTCGGTTCAGTAGTTTTTGCGTTCACCCGGGACATCAGACACACAACCTCTTCTTTATAATATTATAGATAATAATAGCGTGTAGTGGCGACGTGTAACCACCTATTCAGAGCAAACTACTTAACGTAGAGAGGCCAGGTTGGTGTCAAAAGATTTCCTTTAGGGCCAGGATGATGAAAAAATACTATATCCTACATTTATTCAGTTATAAGTTTATAATTGGCAAAACACTCTATTTTTTTGCCACATTTTATTTGCAATCATTTGGATTACGGAGCCATGTGTTCCCTACTATGCATCCAAATTCAATACAACAGCTGAGTAAAGATAAGGTTGTTTTTGTAAACAAGCAAACAACTATTCCTAATTAAATTTACGTTTTACAAGCAGTAAGGAACACAGATTTCATGCTGATTAGAAACAGAGTTTATAATATTGCATAAAAGTGTCAGCCAAGTTTAATTCAGATTTATGTATTCCATATTTACTATTTATATTCAAATTTTTTGTTTAACTAGTTTATTTTTCAATGCTTTTATTACTCTTGCGTCCAAATTGGGTTTGATCACTGTTAATGGAACCAGGAGTAGATGATCCAGTAGATTTCCTTTGGTACATCCTGGGTCTCAGAAAATATGACAGCAGGGCGGCATTCTAGCGGTTCGAACTGGAATTGTAGTTTTTATGTAGTTTTTAAAGTTTTGTGTAAAACTGAATCAAAACTTTTATTAAACATCGATGATAACCATTATACTCCCTTAAATAGTATAGCGACTTGTATATGAGTATATACTAAAACATGACTAAGACACAAATACAGTTAAAAAGGAGGTAAAAATGCGAAGGTAAAATTAACCACATAAGGTTTGTGAAGGTTAAGACAATTTATATAATCCAGTAAACTATATTTCAAGTTAAAAATTCCGATTCAGTATTTTTTATCTAAAAATTTAGTTTTATTTAGATTTCATGTGCTGTATTAGATGAAATTGGATATTGGTTGAAACTGGATGAAACTCTGGTAAGAAATTTAAAGCAATGGATTGACCTATTCTATAAGCATTGAATACAATGTGAAATATTTTTCTATACAGTTTATAGCTAACTTAAATTTACTGTGCGCAGTTTGCGCATCCCGTTTCGAGAAGCGAAAATAGTAAATAGTTAAATAGTAAACAAAACAATGACAGCTATTTATTTAATGTAATTTAATTAAGAAAAACACATGTGACATAAAGCAAATAAAACTGTAATCCATATGAATAACATGGGGACTTGGAAGTCCCATGGGGCAGAGCCCTGAGGCCTAAATTGAAAATCTAAAGCCATCAGTTTGAACAACTGCACACCTAGACTCGCGTTTTAGTGTATTCCTATTCTACAATAAAACAAAAAGCCTTACTATTTACAAAGTTTACATGTAGAGTATTAATAATATTGATAGATAAATTATGTCTTTTTGTTGGTCTGTTTTTAGATAGTTTGTATGTTAGCAGAATAAATACGATTACATGTTGGTAAATATGTAGACTGTATTTTTTATCTTTTAGTTGTAAAAGCAGTGAAAGTAGTTAGGTCAATTTGTATTTTGAACCTGATGAACAACCCTTTGAAAACTTAATAACATTTAACTGCAGTTTGTTAATTTTATTGACCATTGAGGTAGTAATTTTATTCTACTTGCAGTAGCCTATAACGGGAATTGATTGGTGCTGCAGTCTAGTAGCAAAATATGTAACTAATGACCGCGGGCTTCTACGGTTCTATCCTCTAGGGGCGCGGACTGACTGAAAAACCTTAATATCGCCGCCAGGCCTGTGGTCGTTAGTTGAGTTGGCTACGTCGTGGAAACACATTGGCCAGGTGGTGATACGATGTTCATGGGTTCGATTCCCGCACACAACCAAAACTGACCAGTTGTGCAACTCTCAATGAGTTAACCGGTCTTGTGGCAACGTTGGTGGGAGGGCCCAAGTAAAACAAACAGTGGCAGGCTTGCTTGGAAGTTGACGGGATCAGTTAATTCTTTGAGACTTGCACATGGTCAACACTGATTTTGCTAATTTTTACTTATGTCTACTGTGTGTGTGTCAATGCGACTCTCTAAACTGAAAGAAAACAATATTTTAATTAAAATATGCCATTAATCCATTTAAAAACACCAATTTTATACTCCAATTCACAGGTTAATAAAATTACAAGTAAGGAACGAGACCAGCTCGTATGTCTATGCCAATGGGTTAAGAAACAAAATTTGGCTTGAAGTAACACCAAAATGGATTTAATTAAACATCCAAAACTAAACTAACAACACCGTTTAAACTAATCCCTTTTGGGCCATTGCATGCAGGAGTAAAATGTCTTTCGTGAAAAGACACTTTTTGAATTTAGACTAGTTATAATGAATATTTTAATATGCATTATGTTGGGGCTTTATTACAATAACACCTTTGAATTTTGCACGGCGGTTTCCCATTTTGTTACAAGCAGTTCAAAAATTGGCCTTTTAAATATAAATTGTTAAGCCATTAAATTTATTCTATAACTGTGAACATTACTTCTTTAGTTGTTTTAAGCCCGCCATTTTTTACGGGCTAATAACAGCTAGTATAGAATACTTTATACTTTATGTAATACTAACTGGGCCCACGATATCATTTGGTTTACTAGATGCACGTTTAAAAGTGGAATTTGTAATATTTAGGATTTTCTCGAAAATTATCTAAAACGGGATAGCTTTATAAACGGATGAACGCCACTGCGAACCTACAACACCGTTCACCGACAACCTCAAAGTTTCAATAAAGACACTGAAGAGGTCGAGAGTTTGTAAAATAATAAATTAATAAAACTACCGACCTCATAACTGGGGAAGTAAGACAAAGACTTCCTCCCCTACTACTCAATATGTGCTCGCTATATTTATATTACCCCCACTCGCCACCCTCCGACCCTGGCTATAGTTCCGGCCCTATTGTTTTACCCCTGCACTTTTCCCCTCATTATTAGTATTAATACTAGGCTTTCAAAAATATTCATTTTCTGCTAGCTCATCAACTATTGTTCAAGAATGCTCCTGGCTCGGCGACCCTCTTCCCACTGCCTCGCCACGCTTCCTTTTTAATTTACTTTTTGTTGTCATGCATCTGACAACATATTATCGCTTTTGAAACTCATTAATTAATCTCATTCCAATATATAATCCAACTTCGGTGTTCTTTGTATACAAATGTGTCTTTTGTAGAGCGAATAGATTGTCTCAGATGCATGAGCTAATCAAAATAATAACATCCTTAGGAAATGTTGTAATTTAAATTTCAACAGGGGAGTTTGTTCCTTTAGGGCTAGAAAGTGCGTGTACTACTGCAGCTAAGGGCTTTACTTTAAGATCGCCTTCACTGATGGTGGTGACCGTGGACAACAAAATAAGGTTAGAATTATTGGTAATTACGTGTAAAAGAAGATCCCACTGGTGGTTAGAGCATCTATCACTAGCTATGCGTGGTTGTCCGTGTTCATTGAAGCGCCACATCTATATAATTAAATCATCGAATGTTTAAAGTATTACACATAATACATGGTATTATCAGCAAACACTGAAAGTGACTCATGATTCGCAAACAAATCAAACTATTATAATGAATTATGAACGCTGCGGCAAAAAAAAACGAATCATTAAAAATGAATTATTTTAACCTCCTAAACTGCTTATTTTTTAGATTTACATTTATTATACAGTTACAGTGCTAATGGGACTAAATTACAAACTGTTCATTAACCCAAATAAGCAGTGTATATACCCAGCTGTTCATTTAGGTCGTGTAATAATACGTTCAAATTCATATCAGGAGTTCACACGGCTGACTGTCTGCGAACGTTAACAAAACAAAGGTTCCTGATTCTACTGTCACGACGAAACTGCTAGATGCTAGCACAACAAAGCGTGTGTAAAAGGCAACCGGAACGGCGCAAAGGGAACGGGCGGAACCTAATTGATGGTTAGTTTAGTTTAGTTAATGTTGTCCCCAACTAAATATTCGTACCGGCCCATCTGTCATGTTGTGATTTATTTACATGTCGCTAATTAATCAACGAACACAGCAAATCATTCGGTTCATTTATTTGATTATGGGGGGAAGGTTTCATGTCGCTAAAACAAATAGTTTTGTGTCCAGGTAAAATCTATTTATTCACCGTCGATGAAACACTGCCAACACCGGAGTTGTTAAACAAAACCCGAGTAAAAAGTATTACCTAAGTCGCATCTTACGCAGTAAAAAGTTACCAACCCAAATGTTTTTAGCGAATTTACCCTATAGGGAAGAAGCTATTACCGTAGTCGGCATGGGAAGACCTAGGCCCCAGGGACCATGATAACTTTTCGTTTTGAGGTCCCCAGATGCCAAAAACACCATTCGTTCAATACTGTACATACTGTATATATATATATATATATATACTGTATATATATATATGTGTGTGTGTGTGTGTGTGTGTGTGTGTGTGTGTGTGTGTGTGTGTGTGTGTGTGTGTCCGTAGGCACGATAACTTTCGTAAAAATGATTTTGATTAAATTTGGTACAAACGTGTAAAGCAACATTTATGACTAAGTTCGAAAACCAGACAGGTCGACCTATCCAACGGGGTACTGAAAAGTTGCACACAAAAAGTTAACTGTGCGTGCTGTTTCATCACATTTGAAAGTTCCCGTTGATCAGATAATGACGACACTTTTCAAAATGTAATATTTCTTTGACATGCAATGAAGTGGTGACAAACGACAACGTATTAATTGCTTACAGTTTTCTTTTTGGCGCGTATCCTAGTTTAGTTTACTGAAGTATAATTTCTCTTCAGAACAGGAACAAAACAGTGGGAACAAACTACTATGAAACGTTTCATTAATACACAGTCGCTACTTATTTAAAACGGTGGCGTCGCCAGAATATATATAGCGGTTACTATGTACAGCGTAACATTGAGTATTAATTTGCATATGGCGACGATAAATAAATAAATAATTCATAGAGAAGCAAGGCGAGTCAAGGTGTGACCGTGGAGGTAAATCAACATTGTACACACAGCGGTGGACATGTTATCATGGTACTGACTGCTTTATATGGGCGTGAGACACTTGGCTTGTAGGCAACTGGTGGATTGGTACAACGCGAGTCGATGGAACCATTTCAGCTAGTTATTTAAATGTGAAATGGAGTAATAGTGCGTTTGTACATAACCCTTTGGCTGCTACGCAACGATATATCGTTGTTGGCCTTCGTTACGAAAACTCTTATGGAACGATATATCGTTGTTGAGAACTTTTTTGAACGGCGCTAAATATTAAGTTATTTTTATGCGGATACTTAGATATGACTGACTTACGGGCACCAAATAGCACCAATTCCCGGGGAGATTAATGCTTTCAAATACTGGTAAAGAATAATATAATATGCGCCGCATAAGAAATTGCAAATGGATTTCTTCGCTTTTGAGGTGCGTGTAGTGTTTTAGCGAATTTCCCCTATAGGGAAGAAGCTATTACCGTAGTCGGCATGGTAAGACCTAGGCCCGGGACCATGATAACTTTTCGTTTTTAGGTCCCCAGACCCCAAAAACACCATTCGTTCGAAACTGTATATATATATGTCCGTGGGTGCGATAACTCTCGTAAAAATTATCCCAATTGGATGAAATTTCGTAAAAACATGTAAAGCAGCATTTTTATGACAAAGTTCGAAAACCAGACAGATCGCCCTATCCAAAGCGGTATTTTGGGGGGGGTTTTGTACCCCAAAAATGATTTTATGAACTTTTTACATATAATTATTTTTAAACCCAAATTTTGGTTACACCATTAAATTAAACTAAACAAATTTGGTTTTTTTTTATCATCACTCTACGTCAATTGGTTACCGAGATATTGAGAGTGCTAAACACAGTACGTTGTCCAATGTTATTCTTATGGAGGATAAGACAAATGTTATATCTCGCTTATTTATGAACGGATACTAATGAAACTTGGTATACAGCTTCATCTGGTTGTGGTCTATTGTTATTTGCACAAAAACAGCAATTTTTACCGATTATTCCCTTAGCAGCAAACCTGCGTACTCAGCCCCCATGTTATTCTTATGGAGAATAAGTCAAATGTAATGTCTCCCTTAATTATGAACATAATTTAATAAAACTTGGTATGTAGCTTCACCTTGTTGAGTTATATTAATATTTGCATGAACAACCATTTTTTGTGTCCCTTGTTGCAGCAAACCTGTGTACTCATCCCCCATGTTATTCTTATGGAGAACAATCAAAATGGTATATATCGCTTATTTATGAATGTATATTGATGAAACTTGGTATGTGGTTTCACCTAGGTGATTTATATTGATATTCGCATGAAACCCCATATCTTGTGTTCCTTGTTGCAGCAAACCTACGTACTCATCCCCAATCTTATTTTTATGGAGAATAATTGAAATTGTAAACATCGCTTATTTGTGAATATATGTATATGAAACTTGCTATGCGGCTTAATGTGGCATTAAGACATTATTATGCATTGGATATTCGCCGAGTAAGCAGGTTTGCTGCGACGGGGTATTTAAACATCACACTAGTAGTGTAATGGACTAGTTAGAAAAAATTGGCATTTCAACGTACGCGAGCAGCGAGGGAACTTCCTCATGTATCATTTTAAGGAACTCAATAGGCTAATTAGTATGCCTTCTAAGTTCTGCTAAATATCCTGTAAACCTCTACGTTACCAATGGGTTGACTAATGTTTTAAAAACAGTAACAGAAACATAACCCACAAGTAAAAGTTGTATTAGGTGCTGGAGTATCCTCTAGACGACTCGGACAGTGAGTGGGTATTGTGTGTTGAGGGACGCAGGGACTACCAGTGGTTGAGGGTGGCTGTATGAGTTTCTAGGAACATGTTTAATTCAACACACGACATCCTAAGCCGACCAAACCATAGTTCTTTGGCATACTTCCTAGGTTTTGTCCAATATCAGTGCAGTTTATACCAAAACTTTTGCTTGCATAAACAAATACCCCCGTAGCAGCAAACCTGCGTACTCAGCGAATTTCCAATGCATATATATGTATCTTAATACCACATAAAGCCACATACCAAGTTTCATCAATATACATTCATAAATAAACGATTTATGCCATTTTAATTATTCTCCATAAGAATAACATGGCAGCTGAGTATGCAGGTTTGCTGAAGCAAGGAAAACAAAAAATGGGGTTTTATACAAATATCAATATCTCATGTAGGTAAAGCCACATACCAAATTTCATTAATTTATTTTCATAATGAAGGCAGATAACACGTTACTTATTCTCCATAAGAATAACATGGGGCTGAGTACGCAGGTTTGCTGCTACGGGAGCCTTGGGTAAAAAAGTGTCTTTTTGAGCAAATATCAATGGTCCACAACCAGATGAAGCCGTATACCAAGTTTCGTCAGTATACGTTCATAAATAAGCGAGATATAACATTTTTATTTTTCTCCATAAGAATAACATTAGACAACGTACTGTGTTTAGCACTTTCAATATCTCGGTAACCAATTGACGTAGAGAAATGATCAAAATACCAAATTGTGTGTTTTTTTAAGCTGAATCCAATGGGAAAAAATAAAATTTGACTATTTCCAAAATTATATGTAAAAAATTCGAAAAACCCATTTTTGGGGTACAAAACCCTCCCAAAATACCCCTTCGGATAGAGCGATCTGGCTGGTTTTCGAACTTAGTCATAAATGTTGCTTTACACGTTTATACCAAATTTCATCAAAATCGGATAATTTTTACGAGAGTTATCGTGCTCACGGAGACACACACACACACACACACACACATATATATATATATATATATATATATATATATATATATATATATATATATATGTATATATACAGTTTCGAACGAATTGCGTTTTTGGGGTCTGGGGACCTCAAAACGAAAAGTTATCATGGTCCCGGGCCTAGGTCTTACCATGCCGACTTCGGTAATAGCTTCTTCCCTATAGGGGAAATTCGCTAAAAATTTAGCAATAGCCTTTTAAATCTTTCTATTTTTCTTGGTTGATTATCTGGCATACTCATCTTCTTTAAAACTATATTAAGTAAAACAAATTTTAAATTTTAAAGATGAGTATGCCAAATAATCAACCAAGAATACAATCACCATCTTCAACAAAATCAGAAGCATTTAGAAGAAAAATTTTTCTATTTTTCATTTCTTATGTATTTTAGCATAAAATATTTTTGATTCAAAGTTAGCTACCAAAGTGATTAATTAGAACCGTAAAGTAACATTATGACTGCGTTAATGATGAATATTGCAGCTGTTATAAGCAACTCGTGGTGTAAAGTGGGTCAAGCTATATATGATAGATGAGAGCTAACATTTACACGGAGTTCCGACTACCAAAGGAACTGACCGATGAACATCGATAAAACGCCTCGCCCATATCACATTATAAATGCAATATAACATAGGCGTTGTTTGACGTTGACATGAAAAACACTAAATATGCGGGTAAACATCAGAAATCCATTGTAAATATGGTCTGTGCAGGTGGAAACGTCCACATTTAGAATAAGCACGCCTTGCACAAATAACACAGCTATTTGCATATTGTCAAGAGATTCTACCGAAACAATTTCTTTACATTTGTAAATTACAGGTAAACAGTGCATCGTTTTCGGCTGAACGTCTAAGAATATGTTGTGTGAATTTGCTTTGTACGTATTAACTGTACATGCAATTTGTTTAATTTACATCGTTGTAACTAACATGTTTACTTACTTACTTACGTAACTTAATTTGTTTACTGTAAGAAAATAAAGTAAAAATGAACAATTGCGTTCTCTTTACGACCTAAAACCCCTAAGTATCATAAAACATATACTTATGTCTCGTTTTGCATTACTGAAGTTGAAGTATGTGTACTACAAAACTGTCGCGATTACTAGGTTAACAATCTATTATGACATAGAAACTCACTTGATTAAGACAGTTGAATAAAAATAATACAACACCATTGAATGCTCCTCCCACAATCGGCGTCTGTATTTTTATAACAGTCAATGAGTTTACACAATTATGTTAATCCGACAAAGCGTTGAACAAAAAATCAGTCCATATTCTTAGTTAAATGAAGAGGTTAAATAATAAAGTAATAATTATATCCAAAGACGCCATAAAACTGTGTTTAAACCCCTTCGAACACCATGGGCAGTTGCGTTATGAACGATGTAGGTAGAAGACAAAGAAGAGGATAAAGAAGAGGCAGAGGGGGGGGGATCGTCCACAATTCCAGATATAATTATGCAGCCATTGTTCGGTCCATGTAGATTGGGCCGGGCTCACAATAAAAGTGACGCACACATAAACTCCGTACGCAACTACCACAATAATAATACTCATTAAATAATAACAAAAAATAAAAGTGCCGCAGGCGGCCGTGACAGAATGCGGAGCGAGGCGCGCCGCGGGGTATAACTATAACAATAACAATAAATGAGCTGAGCGGAATAATAATAACAATAATCATAACCGAGAGAAGCAGGATAGGATAGGCTACATGTATGACAGTGCGGCCGGCCTTCCCGGCTAATCGCGTTCGCTAATTGTCTGCTTACAGACCCTCCACTTTCCCGCGCTTTTTATTGCCAACCTAACCTAACCTATACCGCGTCTGCGATCGCGAAAATGTCTTTGTTGACTACGGCCGATTTGTTTTGTGAAACTTTTTGTTATTACACGGCGATCTCGTTTATTTAACGGACGTGGATTCGCAACAGAATTCCTTTTGTTTTCAACGACAGTAATAAGTTTTGATTGTCTATTTTTCTCGGGATTTATAGGTTCGTGAAAGAGAAAACTTTCTTTTTTACTGTATTAAGATTTCTTAAACTCGAGGACAATATTATAAAACCAAAGTCTATGAAAGTCGATTGTTTTATAACAATGGTTCAATTATCTTTAAAATATTATGACGGTCAAATTATGCATTGATGTTATTACATTGATGTTATTAGCTATTAGAATATATTATACTTTTAAATTACCTTTTGGGTCTGTAAATAAAATAATGAAATAACATTTAACCGATCGAAAAAACTAAATAGATACCACAGAGCGATTTAGAATATATTTATATATGCGCATTAAGTAACAACCTTGATAAACCAATTATTCTGTTGTTGTTTCAACTAAAATATTCATAAATTATCGCGCCTGCAAAAAGCGAACGCGCAAAGTGAGTCGCGGTAATTTCGATAAATTCGCCGTTCGACCTCATTTATTCATAATTTTACCATATTAATATTTAAACATAATATAGTTAATTGCGGACACGTGAATAATTAATCGGATACGAGTAAAATAAAACAAGCGCGAAATTATATAAGCATCGCATTATGACGCGGGCTGTCGGTAAAACGAATAATTTATTTTAAATCATATTAATATCGCGTGTTTTACCTTTGAACGCCGTAAGTTCATTAGTGTGACATATTGATTTTTGATTAAATAAAATAAATTGATTCGATACTGGCTTTGAGTTTATTTTGCTTTGTGACATTAATTGAGAAGACATTTTAACGTATAAATGTTTGAATGCGGTGTGATTTTCAAATTTGCAGGGCATTGAGATGGTTTTAACAGTAAATAAATCCACACAGTAAAAATTTTTAATATTTGACACTTGTCATGAATAGTTCAATTGTTATGTGCCTATACGTAAAAAGTGGATTAAAATGTGTTTTTAGTTACAAAAGCATTTACTTCGAGCATATAATAAACAGTAAGAGAATTCAATTATCTGTACAATTGAGTAACCGGATGCAAACGATTCAGGGACACCGGAAATTATTATACTTTGAAATAAATGACACGAATAAATAACAATACTATCCACCCAAGAATCTTCATGCCTTGTAATCTGAAATATATAAACATTTTCTTTGGCTTAGTCTTGTTAAGTACTGCGGCCTCGTAAGGTTACGGCCCGCATGGAATTCTCCAGAACACCGTAGAAGCCACCAGTAAAGGTAGGACACAATACCATTGTTCCCCCCACGCATGGGCAGTCAGACTCATCTGCTGACCGCCTTGGAGAATGAGAGACGGGAGTGGACTGTGGCAGTGGAAGCAGTGATTAGCCGGTGGCAAGAATTCCTATTTCAGGCGCCGACCATACAGTATGAATAAGTAAGTGGTTAGTTAGCTTTAGGGGGGAATCGGGGGGGATGGCCGAATTACTTCCTTAATTTAAATTAATTGAAATATTGTGAAAATTAGTAACTGGATTTAATTATTTAATTGAAATAAGACTATTGAGAGTGTGATTGCGCAATACCATGTGAATGCTAGGGCGGGAGCCAAAGGAATCATTGCAATTATAAGGTTGGTTAAGGAATTTACTATCCCATAATAATTTATTTAATAATATTAAAAAAAAACATCAAAGCTGGCATCCTAAATTGTAGCAAATTCGGGCAGGAGTATTTGGTAGACAATCCATGACCTGTTGGGCAGCAACACGCTGACTTAGTACTTGCGAGGGATTCTTGCCTAAGGAATAATTCCAAGGGCTCGATCGCCTCAAATTGGTAGCAGAGAGTTGGGAATAAATATCAGTGCCCCTGCCCACCCAAAATTATTGTTTTTCGAAATTTTAATAAACTAATAAACTTCAAAATTGTTTGTATGCAATCAGGTGTACATCGCGGTTCGGCAGGTTGCGTGCCTGCAGATGCAGGCACCCGCCTGCAGACACCTTTGACGTTTCGGCTTGAAATGAAATGAGGGGGATAAATATTAATTTTCTCATTACTGTTTTTTTTACTTTTAGTGGATACCTAACATTAATTGTGAACATTAATTTTTGTTTTCACCTTGCAGACTGAATGGGTTTATGGCAAATTAAATCTTGGAATATTTCGTTATATTCTATATTGTTCTTGTTGTAAAGTTTGAACCAAGCACTCAAGTAAGATATTTTAAGGGTTTTCGTTTATTTATATAGCCACAGTTAATCACCAAGTTGCAATTTAAATTTAATTAGTAATTACCTAGTATTCAAGATTGTTCTTGTTCCTGTTGTTAATTTGTCAGTTGTTCATACTTGTGGCTGCCGTGTACACAAAAAAAAAAACAAAGTTTAAGAAAAATTATAAAAATAAATGCCTTCCGATTTCATGGGTACACGTTCATATATTTTATTAAGGTTATGGATGCATACAAGTTTGATTTTGGCGACCTCGCAGGCATTCAGCCTAGCCCATGAAATAGAATACTGTACTTTGTTAAGATTTATTTAATTACTTGTTTAATTAAAACTACATCAAATAAAATATAAAAAAAAACAATAAAATACAAAATCGTACTCAGCAGCAAACAAATCAGGGTTACTAATATACGCTACAGGTTAATTGTCACAAATGCATTTACTTAGGTATTATTTGGTTTAAACCTATAGAATGTTAACTACGATCTTTTCAGCACCTTGATATTAGATTCATTAGTATTTATTTAGTTATTAGGGTACCACTGTTTCACTTCTGTGGAATTCTTTATATTTTAAGGTAGGTTAAGATTGGTGTTGTTGACATTCTGGAACGCACGAATACTGATCTTTACCCCCCAAGGTCAAACCCCTCCTCCCCCCGCCGAAGCGTCTGTTATCGCGATAAGGAAATTACTTGCTGCAATTGTTTATAAAAATAGTTCCTCCGTTTCTCCTTGGAATTATCGGCGTAAATTTTTATTTGAATATCTGCAATGTTCAAAATTAATTTAATCGGTGATTCCCAACTCAAAAGGTTCAATAATTTTTTCAACTGCCAAAAGCAACCTAAATATAATTTTAATATCAATAAATCGTTAACTATGTCAGGAATAACGTCTTTGGACATGAAAAGACATTTAAAAGAAAATCCTTCAGAATTGAGCCCCCACACTCCAATTTTATTATTTTTAGGAACCAATGATGTGTTGAGAGGAATTGCTTTGAGCGATTTTAAAGATCAGTTTAAATCACTTTTGCGTATTGTTAGAAGTTTTTACAATCCTGAACTCCTTCTCATTGTTGCGATACCTCCCCTCCCACGATTACTCAACAATCCTACTGCTATGCAACTGATTGACGAAATAAACCAATTTCTCACAACTCTTCAAGATGCCAAAACTTTTCTTATACGCCTGCCGATCTGCACGGAAAACCCGCACAATTTTTTTCAAGCATATTATAGCAATTCAACCAGAAAAGACGGAATACATTTAAATAATAATGCCTTTGGAATGTTGAGTGAAAAAATAGATGTTATTATGCAAACCAAGAAAGCAAACCTTCCTTTCTCCCCTCCAAAGTAATAGAGAATGATCTTGGGCGTTAAAAATTATACATGAAAATAATGAATAAGTAAATTAAATTTTTTCTACCATCAATTTTTATTGGCGGCAAGAAACAAATATAAAATGGTTTAGTTTATACTCACAGCATGTTTTTCCCCCAAAGAACCTTATTACCACCTAATGTTAACCTAAGCCTATCCAGCTGGCCACCTGATATAAGGACTTGTCTGTTGTAAAGAATCGCTCGATTCAATCAATAGCTTAGGCTGTGTAAAAGGTGATCTTCCCCTACAAAGCGACCGTTTACTTAGGGACCCAGGAAGGGCACTCACTTGATGTCCCATTATCATAAAACATTGAGTGGCACATTAAAGCAAGGGAAACCTTGATTTGAAACATAATTAAACCTTAAAATAGCTGGCTTACCATTCAGTTCCTTACCTCCCCTTCATCAAAGTGTAGCAAGGCGTTGATGGGTTTTACTTATACAGTACTAGGATGAAATAAAATATAAAAAAAAAGCGTTGCAACCTGGTATTTTTTTGGCCTGCCCCGGGATGTCGTGCCACTGTACATGTCACAGCAGCCCGTGGGTGTCTCGAAATTATGCCCCAGGCTATAAACGCCAAAGTAGCGGCAGTGAAGGGACCAATGGTTGAAAATATCTAGGAGCACGCACCAAAAATTTAATAAAACAAAAGGTTGAGAGTAAGCCTTGCACATGTGACCTCATCCTACCTTTCTCAGAACTTACATGGGCCATGCTATATTTTATGGGAAGTAAATGGGAAATATGACCACTCAGTGTTTGAAGAGGCCTCACCCAGCGTAAAAAAAAAATGATTGGCGCGAGAATTTTAACAAGTGAGGTGCCGGCAGACTAGATGGTTGTTACCACCAAAAAAAAAAAAAAAAAAAAGGTGGAAGTTTTGCTGCTTTGTTGTCGTTGGCTAGGAGTAAACGTGTCTTGGGGAAGGCACCAACTTGGCAGTGTAGTCCTCCATTTCCAGTTCTTTTGCAATTGATCAATATAGGGGGTGAGCTCAAATCTGGTTATCCTTTTTCCTAGTAACCTCCTGGTCCTACTTTGTAACATTCTCATACACAATTAAGATTAAATTTTAATAAAAAAAATAAAAAAATATAAATGAATCCAACCAGTTTCAATGCAGCCTGGACGGCCATTTAATTGTTTTCATGTATATCAGTCCAAGATCAGAATTTCAATCAAATATGTAAAGTAATTTTTTTTAACATATAAATATAATGTGATAGGAAGTAGTTAACCCTCCCCACCAGCCCCCCTCCCAGATAAATATTAGTTCAGTTTAATCATACAAAATTAATTTGATTTAGTAAGCAAGCGACAATGCCGATTTACGACAAAGACAACATACCGAGTACGGTTACGTGGATAAAGGGCCTGACGGCAGTGCAGGCCACCGAACAATGCCGGACTTGGGACATCTCCCCAGGCTCAACGCTTGAGGAGAATCGAGTAAAACTAAAGACCTATGTTAGGTCAGCCCACAGAGAAATACTGGATGATGAGGAGGTCGCGTCTCAAAACAAGTCCTTAGCCGAGACGGAGACACCTACACACACATTCACTGAATTGACCGCAACTCTGGAAACTGTCACAATACCTACAGAGACATTCACTCAGTCGACTACAACTGAAACTGCCACAAAACCTACACAGACTACTACTCAGTCACCTATACCATCCACATCCCAAACCTCAACTATGTCGGATCCGAATATGCTCAACCTAGTCCAAGCAATTCATCAAATAACCATGACTGCGGTTGCGGAAACTGCCAAATCTGTAGCGCGAGAAATGCAAAGCATTTCCTCCAATACTCAGCAAGACGAGTCCAAATTACCCCCTTACATTAGAGACATGATAAGGGAAATCCCAAAGCTTTCTGGAAACAACGATGAACATATTTTTGCCTTTTTGAAAAAAGTAAGCAAAATTATCGACTTAAACCTGGTTTCTGAAAAAGCTGTTTTGCTCAATGTCAGTTCACTTATTCAAAACCGTTTAAGAGAATTTTGGATCGACAATGTAGCACAAAACTTATCCTGGAATCAACTTTTGTTAAAATTAAATGCAACATTTTTCACGCCGGATTCACTTAGACAGATTCAAACCAAATTTTTGTATCGTTCCCAAAATCCTGATGAACAGCTTCTTGATTATGTTAAGGACATTCAACTGAATTTCAAAATTTTGTCACCCAAAACTCCTGAACCGGAAATTTTCCAAACCATTTTCAGAGGGATAAATTCAAAGACCCGAATAACATTTGCTGGCCTTCAGCCAATAACCAACATACAGGACCTCATAGCAATTGCTCCCTTGTCAGCAAGTCTTGTGACCCCATCAAACTCTCACACTAATCCCCCACTTCCCCAAAATGGTCAAAATTTCAGAAATTTTACACCATATCGACCACGAAATTATTTTGGTAACTACTCCCCTCGGTCAAACTACCAGCCGAACACCAACAACCAGAGAGTTAGTAGTTTCCCTCAGCCCAACTCGGCAAATTACCGCGAGCCACCTAGGGGACAAGGAGTATTCCAACCATTTCGTGCAGTCCAAGCCACTAATTTTCCTAACACCCAATGGAGGAGGCCGCCGCCCACTCAAAATAATAGGTTTCCCCCACCAAACTCAAGTTCAACCCAAAATTTAAACCAAACCCGCGGAAGGTTTTAGGCAGTGGCCCTACCGCGCACAATCAAACTGCCGTAAATAGTGCCTTGATCACACCTCTCAACAATTCAGCTAATTTGGAAATTCAGTTTGGAGCAGGAAAGTTTGCAGCATTAGTCGATACAGGTGCGACATGTTCGCTAATATCTCGCTCAGTATATAATTCAATAAAAAACCAAAAAGGCGTACTCAGTACATTGGAATCTACCAACCTTTCAGCAATAACAGCCAATTCAGACCCTTTGACACTTTCGCATAAAGTAAAAATTCATTGCAAAATCCAGTACTTGTCATGGTACTTCATCTTTTTTGTAGCAGATTCTATTCCAGTAGATGTTATATTAGGGACAGATTTTTTGAGATATACTAAGGCAATTATAAACATTGCGCAAAATAAAATTACCTTCCCATACAAGCAACCCTTGGTTCTATCAATTAATTATAATGACATTGTTGAAGACCAAACAAATCAACCGGAAAGACCCAAATTTGGGGGAAATCTAAACCAGCAACAAATTAAAGCAATTCAGGGTATTATTGATAGGTTCCCTGAAACGATCACCAAAAGATTAGGCAAAACAAATGTCCTAGAGTACCATATAGACATAAAAGAGGGTCATGTTGTAAGGTGTAGACCATACCAGTTTTCTCCGCCCAGAACAGAAATTTTGAGGCAACAGATAGACGAATTATTAAAAAATAAAGTCATTAGGGAGTCCAATAGCGAGTTCGCCTCACCTGCCTTCTGTGTTCCAAAACGCGAGGGGAAAGCCCGATTAGTCGTCAACTACAAAGCGCTAAATACAGCCTTGACACTTCAAGCCACCCCAATGCCTACAGTAGAATCTTCATTTCAACATTTAGGAAAGGCCAAGTGGTTTACACTGCTTGACCTTAATTCAGCCTACAACCAGATTCCATTAGATGAACAATCAAAAAAATACACAGCTTTCGTAGTTCCATGGGCACAATATGAATTTAATTATTTACCATTTGGTTTAGCCAGTGGTTCAATGGTCCTAACAGATTTAATAAACCGCATTTTTGGTGATATTAAATTTAAATATCTATACTCCTTTTTTGATGATATAGTAGTTTATTCTGATACCTTTGAGGAACATCTACAGCATTTACAAGAGGTTTTACACCGTCTCCAACAAGCTAATTTAACTGTTAATCCAGCCAAAATCACCTTAGCTTCTGACCAGATAGAATTTTTAGGCCATATAATAAAAAATAATACACTTAGCATCAGCAGGGAAAAAACCCAACCAATAGACAATTTCCCAACTCCCCGTAATCTAAAACAGCTTTCAAGGTTCCTAGGCATGACAGCTTACTACGCTCGCTTTATAAAGAATTTTTCTGAAATAACAGCCCCCTTGAATAAATTAAAAAAGAAAGGAGTCCCTTTTGTTTGGACATGGGAACAGCAGTCAGCTTTTGAGAAGTTAAAGAGTGCACTAACATCATCTCCCATTTTAAAAATGCCTAATTTTGACCTTCAATTCATCTTGCATACAGATGCGGCTCGTGATTCACTTGGAGCTGTTTTGTCCCAACGGTACAATAACATGCTTTTGCCAGTAGCTTATGCCTCTAGGCCAACCAACAACCACGAGAAAAACTACAGTGCCTTTGAACTTGAAGCTCTTTCAGTAACTTACTTCTTAAATAAATTTAGAGTCTACTTAGAGCACCGGCATTTTGAATTGTATTGTGACAACTCATCATTAACATGGCTTCTTAATCACCCTAGACAGGTGGGGAAGATTGGTCGTTGGATAACACTCATTAACTCATTTCAATTTACAGTGTATCATGTTAAAGGCAAAGAAAATGTAGTAGCTGACTGTCTTTCTCGCTTATTTGAGGACAACCCATCAGTAAACACCGAGCCGAAACCCCCAGAGCAAATTAACCTTTTGTTTAAAATTCCGGAAGCTTTTAAAGACATCAAACAACATCAGATAGAAGACCCGAAAATAGAGAAAATAGTTAAAGCTTTGAACAAACCCAACCCCCCTCCTAATTACTCCTTGATTGAAGGAGTATTGGTTCATCAAAATCCAGGCCAAACCAAACCCAGAATTGTTTTACCAGATAAATTGATACCAATGTTGTTCCACCATTATCACCTGTCCCCCACTTCGGCACACTTGGGTATCACCAAAACCTGGGCCAGAGTTGAACCCCACTTTTGGTCGGAAAAATTAAAAAGCAGTATATCCGATATGGTCAGATCTTGTGTAAAATGCCAGAGATCCAAGCAAGCCGCAAACACCAAAGTTGGGTACCTTAGTTCCGAAATAACCACTCAACCATTCGAAAAGATTTTCATTGATTACATAGGCCCCTTACCCAGATCAAAATCAGGTAACAAATATATTCTCACCATAATAGATTCGTTTTCTAAATATACAGTTTTTTTGGCTTCACGAAACATAACAGCTAAAACCACAGTAAATTTGTTAAAGAAGGGTCTCTTTTCATATTTTGGTTTTCCAAAGTTCATTGTATCAGACAATTTCAAATCTTTTCAATCCAAAGAAATGGCTGATATGTGCTTAGAATTTGGAATTCGCCACGTAACAACCACACCGTATTACCCAAACCCCAGCCATGCAGAGAGAGCAAACAAAAATATTAAGACAGCATTAAGAATTTTCCACAGTCACAACCATACTGAATGGGATTCCAATATACATTTTTTCCAATTAGCTTTCAATTCTGCCAAACATGAAAGTACAGGGTTTTCCCCAGCCGAACTTTTTCTAAATTTTACAATCTCTCACCCTTTGGAGCTTCATTGGGACTTAGATCGACTGCTGTCCAGCAACCAATTCCAACAATCTAATAGGGATAAATGGGCACAGGCATTAGAAAATCTTCGAAAAGCTCGAAAGCAGCGCCAGGCACAGTACAATTCAAATAGGAAACCCCAACCATACCAACCCGGTGACTGGGTTATGTGTAGAGAACACCCCCAGAGTAAAGCAGTAGACCATATCAACTCTAAATTAATGCCACTGTGGTCTAAACCACTAGTCATTGAATGTTTCACCTCTCCGGTGACTGTCAGACTGGTGGACCCTTCAAATGGAAAGTATGTCACAAGAGCCCACGTCTCCCAACTGAAACGGTTTTTCATGCCAAAGTATTAAATCCTCCCGAATTACGAAATAGGAAAAGTGATATTAGGATAAGATAGGATAAGTATGTTATAGTTAAGCTCCACACAATAGAAACACAACAACAGTACACTATCACCAAGTTCTCAGTTTTGGCCCTGTCCTTCCCCTGTGACTAAGTTGTAACTTCGCGTAGGTTTCACCTTCAGGGGTCAAGGGTCCAGGCTGGGGATACCACACGGCCGACCAGCATCCCCCGACTCGTTGTGCAAGTTTTTTTTATCTAGGTACCAATTAATGTCAATCGGTTCGATGTTCCTTTTTTTTTTCTTAATTTTTGTTTTGGGAACCTCACGCCGGGCACAACGATACGGAGGAAGAGCTGAGTATCTTCTCACCACAGTGAGAGGATAAGCCATGACACTCACCAAAACACACACGCACACACACATTTACACACCCACACAACCAACCAGAAAACCTTTAGAATTAAGATGGTTAAAGTCAATCAATATTTATATAAATTACACAATGAAATACCAGTGCCAAGAATAATATGGTTTCAGCCATCAAGAATATAATTATTGTTTCAGCCATATATGGTTTCCTTGGCTAGACTATATGCATAATTGTTATTTATGTTTATTTATTGTTATAATTTATAGAGTTGTTATTGTTACTTATTTATTATTGAAATTGCATGTTATATTATATTGTTCAATGGTCGACCATTCAGTAATTAGTGCAACTCTAGACTTGAAATTCTCCCTTAGCATTCCATGAATCCAACCCCTATTCCCCAGATTTCTAATACGCTTTAGAAGGAGGCCGAGGGTGCTGACACCTCCATCCCCAAGTCCTGCTTCTAGCCTCCGCGGAGGGGGGGGAAGCCTGCGGCCTCGTAAGGTTACGGCCCGCATGGAATTCTCCAGAACACCGTAGAAGCCACCAGTAAAGGTAGGACACAATACCATTGTTCCCCCCACGCATGGGCAGTCAGACTCATCTGCTGACCGCCTTGGAGAATGAGAGACGGGAGTGGACTGTGGCAGTGGAAGCAGTGATTAGCCGGTGGCAAGAATTCCTATTTCAGGCGCCGACCATACAGTATGAATAAGTAAGTGGTTAGTTAGCTTTAGGGGGGAATCGGGGGGGATGGCCGAATTACTTCCTTAATTTAAATTAATTGAAATATTGTGAAAATTAGTAACTGGATTTAATTATTTAATTGAAATAAGACTATTGAGAGTGTGATTGCGCAATACCATGTGAATGCTAGGGCGGGAGCCAAAGGAATCATTGCAATTATAAGGTTGGTTAAGGAATTTACTATCCCATAATAATTTATTTAATAATATTAAAAAAAAACATCAAAGCTGGCATCCTAAATTGTAGCAAATTCGGGCAGGAGTATTTGGTAGACAATCCATGACCTGTTGGGCAGCAACACGCTGACTTAGTACTTGCGAGGGATTCTTGCCTAAGGAATAATTCCAAGGGCTCGATCGCCTCAGTACCATACCATTAAACGTCTGAGAGTAGGCTATTCTGAATATTTTTTAAATGAGCAGTTGACTCCTAACATACATAACCACAGATTAAAGCCATTAAGCAACAAAATAACTCAAAGTGTTTAGTATAAAACTATCCGTCGACTTGTCTTCCAAAAAATATCTGGAAGAAAATTATTCAAAAATAAAAACGTATTTAAGGTTGTATTTCTTTCTAAAAATATTAGGGAAAATTAATTTAAAATGTGTTATTACATATTTATTTGGAAACTAATAAGCTATTTCGTTTAGATGTGCTCTAAAATCTTCGCCAAATAATTGCATCAACAAATGAGTTGTATTTAAATTGTCTTTTCACAATTTAAAAATGGAGTTTTTTCTCATTAACACACTTGATTTTAATATAATCACATTATTGTTATACAAGGGGTTTTCCAACCAAAACTACCCGTTAGAGGCGCCCTTACTAGGACCATATTGGTTATACAGTATCTATCTTAGCTCCATACAACCGTCCAAATCTTTAACTCCCAACGTTTCAAATGAGAACAAATCAGCTCGCGAACCTTCCACTCAAATAATTTAATCCAAGTCCTGTGTATATTTGTATTTAGTACTCCAGTATTTTTTCTGCCATGCATATGACTTTTTCAAAATAAGTAATGCACGAACCTCTTACAATAATTTTGATCCACAAGAAGGGGGGACCTAATGGAATTATAGTTTGGTAACAAATTATTATGTTGTACCTCCACAACACTGCCTAGTTTGGAAAACTCAACTTATCAATTTTTTTCATATTTAGGACCACCAGCCAAAAGATAGCCAAGATGCGCCCACATATGAGTAGATTACAAAATCGTGTACGATAGGCTACGTTGTTGTTGGGGCAAACAAATGGTCGTTTTACGAAAAAGTAGCAAAAATCCTTATTGCGCATCTCGAAATTACGTCAGCAATATAAAACGGCAAGATTTATCGATAGAAAAAAATCTTTAAAAAACATCAACAGACTAAATTCATATCATTACTAATATAATTTAAATCCGTAAGCACAAATAATCCGGATGAATCGAGTTTCAATGTATCGCACAGTTCCGGTACCGACAGTACTCACAGCTTATCGCGATCGCGACGATGGCATCGTGGTCGGGATGGTAGCACTTGGAGGATCGAGTGAAAAAGTTGCGCAGTGAAAGACTAAAAAACTGTTGCACACAACCGCTCAAGAAATGGATAATGTCCCGTCAGATAATTGTTCGCCAAAACCACCCGACTTGACATTCCGTCGCATTCCACATTCCACCGGCCGCACGTGGCAGGAGGGGGCGGGCCGACACGCGACACCGCGACGGTGACAGAGGAGGCCGAGCGGCGCGGGATTACAAGGCTTGACTGGCCGCACGACCGCCAATCGGGAATGCGACCGGGGATTACAGACCGGGGATCAGTCAACCCGGCCGGTGTTGGGACAGGGCAGGGCCGCGGCCGCGGGACGCGATGAATCCGGCGCGGAGCGGTGAGCGCGCTCATCGGACTTTGGTTTTGAGGGAAAGGCGCGTGTCCCGGAGTCTCCAATAACCCTAGCTTTCCAACAGTACTGAGAGTCTTACTTCAAAGTGCAATGTGACAGTAGATAACGTATTGGGGCATGGGGCTTCTTGAATAAAAAACATGATAAACATGAAGGTAAATTAAGTGTACAAATCAAGAGAGGTAGTAAAAGCAATACTGGATATAATTACGGTAGCATTATTTTCAGCAGGAGCCTTGATAAGGTTAATCCAACCGTTCCAACAAGACACGTTAACTTAGTGCAACCGTTGAGGCTAAATCATGATGTTGCCTTTAGTTCTAAAACCGTAACTGGTCCGAAACCAAATAACAACTACATTTTTAAATACCCAACCGGTAACTATGTAAAGCTGAAAATGTACTGTACATTAACAAGAAACACTAATCGATAAAACATTTCCATCAAGTTTCGAAGCGTATATACCTCTCAAAAAAGCGCCTACAACAATTAAGACCTATTTAAAACGAAGGTAGAATTTTGAATTGATTAGGAGCGGGAGCGGCTCCACGTGCGCGTGCGCCCACACACCGGCTAGTGTCCAGTGTGCGAGGTAGGTCCAGGTCCTGATTGTAGTTTATGTAGGTGATCTGATATCACTGTAACGGATTGGAACTGTTCCCACCGCGTGCCGCTGCCGCTACTGATCCTTATGTACTTCCACTCGTCCAATCATTTATTCGTATGCAATATTATTTTTATCGTTTTTTGCCTGGTTCAATTTGGTTTGAGCAACTTGTACTTTTGTCTTTCAAATTCAACAAGAGGACTGACCTAAGTTATTGTAGATTTTAAACGTTACTAGTCCGATCCAAATTATCTTCAATTCCTGAACTAGGGTTACAAACTACTCACATATCTCGTGGCAAGACGAAAGTATAACTTACCTGGAACAAAAGAGAAATATTAATAACAATAAATTCACATGTATTGGTAAAGGGTACGAGGTAAAATTTATCTGAAGATGTATTAGTCATTATATCTCATTATATGACGAACTACTGTATGCCATAATATAATTATACCGCAATGTATTAGCCAAACAACTGTGAAAAACATCGTTCAGTATCCCAACAATGTTTCATTCATAACCCGCTTAAAACGTCACATATTTCATAATATTTAAAGGACCCGCAAAAACAATTATTTAACACTGTAGTGCCAATACTGCTAAACCGCGCGAGCAGTGCGAACGCGAATGACTCTCGCAACGGCGTTTTTCACCGGTGTAAAACATTTTCACGGACAATTTAATAAAACTAACGCGGAGCGGCCGCGCACAATCGGCCAGTAAAAGGTGTTAATACACGGCGATTAAATAATTTGCGCAAGATCGGCGCCGCGTCATTTATCGGCGTGCGAGCGGCCGGAGGGCTCACACCAGTGTTTCCACTCCGCCGTTAAAAAATATCCCACAGCATTCTTCAAACAATCCCACTTAATCCCTTGATCTGATGTGAAATATCCCACATTTCACTCTCGAGTTCCTAAAATTATTTTGAACTAGATACTGGTTATAATCAAGTATACTACTTGACGAGTATACATGTACTTTTTTGCATTGCATAATAAGCATATAAATAAGATATGTTATTGCTAATGTATTTCTAGAGGGTATATTTGTTATGTTTATGTTGGTTCGCACTATTCCTCATAAGATTCACAAAACATTTTAGACAAATAATCCAAATATACGTGTTGTTAAAATCTAGGGTTGCCAGACGTTCGGGTTTAGCCCGAACAGTCCGGGTTTTGATGTTCTGTCCAGTCTCCGGTCCGAGGGTTTAGATTCGTTCAGGAAAAAATCAATTTTGTCTCTAAAAAGTTACAAGAGTTTAGCAATATTTCATCGGAATCGCGTGTTTCATCTCAAATTAGTAAGTTTTCCTGGCGAATGACGAGGTAAATTTGACATAAAAAGACCCAAAGTTGTTAAACCTGCAGTTAACCAATTGAGTTTGTAGTAAACTGCGTAGTACCACAGAGAGGTATCACTTCTCTGCGGTAGTACCAAAGTGCTAGTCTGACACAAAAATGTAACATAAAATAAGTTAAACGTTTTTTATTATCTATTTTGCTGTACTATTGAGCGACTGGGGATATGTTGACCGACCGTACCTCTAACTGACCTGGGTTGGCCTCATATCTGGCAACCCTATTAAAATCGACCTTAGTAACAAGACCAGGGTTTGGACCGTTCCGAATAAAACGTAAAAAATGCCACTCACGTAGATAGACACAAAAAATCGCATCTTAGTTTCAGTTCTATACTATGTGTACATAGTTTTGAGAGCATTATAAAAACGGATGTCGCCTAAAATACCCTACGTTATCACAAAATCCCATTCTATCCCACGGAACGTTAAAATATCCCTCAAATGGGATTAATATCTCTCAAGTGGAATCACCGGCTCTCACACTCGCACTCGCTGCTGGACGCCGCGTCGGACCGAATGAAACGGCGTTATCACGGACACCACCGCCGTGTTTGGTCTATCGCACGCGCACCCACGCACACACACGCCGCGCTAATATTGTGACTGCTCCGAGAAACTTTCAATTGACGCCTGCTCGCCGGCATGCTCCGTAATAGGGAGCGCGACCGGGATAAATCTTTATTGGATAAGAAGAAAAATAACGTGGGAGGTACGTAGATTGTTGGATCACGTGGTCAGTCTACATCGATTCCAATCAAATTTGTACAATCGCTTTTGCGACTCGGGATGACCGGCAGGGCGGTGGCATTGGGGAGTTCGGTTGTTCGCAAAATACTCGGGATGACCGGCAGGGCGGTGGCATTGGGGAGTTCGGTTGTTCGCAAAATACTCGGGATGACCGGCAGGGCGGTGGCATTGGGGAGTTCGGTTGTTCGCAAAAGACTCGGGATGACCGGCAGGGCGGTGGCATTGGGGAGTTCGGTTGTTCGCAAAATACTCGGGATGACCGGCAGGGCGGTGGCATTGGGGAGTTCGGTTGTTCGCAAAAGACTCGGGATGACCGGCAGGGCGGTGGCATTGGGGAGTTCGGTTGTTCGCAAAAGACTCGGGATGACCGGCAGGGCGGTGGCATTGGGGAGTTCGGTTGTTCGCAAAATACTCGGGATGACCGGCAGGGCGGTGGCATTGGGGAGTTCGGTTGTTCGCAAAATACTCGGGATGACCGGCAGGGCGGTGGCATTGGGGAGTTCGGTTGTTCGCACAAGACTCGGGATGACCGGCAGGGCGGTGGCACTGGGGAGTTCGGTTGTTCGCAAAATACTCGGGATGACCGGCAGGGCGTTGGCATTGGGGAGTTCGGTTGTTCGCAAAAGACTCGGGATGACCGGCAGGGCGGTGGCATTGGGGAGTTCGGTTGTTCGCAAAAGACTCGGGATGACCGGCAGGGCGGTGGCATTGGGGAGTTCGGTTGCTCGCAAAATACTCGGGATGACCGGCAGGGCGGTGGCATTGGGGAGTTCGGTTGTTCGCAAAATACTCGGGATGACCGGCAGGGCGGTGGCATTGGGGAGTTCGGTTGTTCGCAAAATACTCGGGATGACCGGCAGGGCGGTGGCATTGGGGAGTTCGGTTGTTCGCAAAATACTCGGGATGACCGGCAGGGCGGTGGCATTGGGGAGTTCGGTTGTTCGCAAAAGACTCGGGATGACCGGCAGGGCGGTGGCATTGGGGAGTTCGGTTGTTCGCAAAATACTCGGGATGACCGGCAGGGCGGTGGCATTGGGGAGTTCGGTTGTTCGCAAAATACTCGGGATGACCGGCAGGGCGGTGGCATTGGGGAGTTCGGTTGTTCGCAAAAGACTCGGGATGACCGGCAGGGCGGTGGCATTGGGGAGTTCGGTTGTTCGCAAAAGACTCGGGATGACCGGCAGGGCGGTGGCATTGGGGAGTTCGGTTGTTCGCAAGACTCGGGATGACCGGCAGGGCGGTGGCATTGGGGAGTTCGGTTGTTCGCAAAAGACTCGGGATGACCGGCAGGGCGGTGGCATTGGGGAGTTCGGTTGTTCGCAAAATACTCGGGATGACCGGCAGGGCGGTGGCATTGGGGAGTTCGGTTGTTCGCAAGACTCGGGATGACCGGCAGGGCGGTGGCATTGGGGAGTTCGGTTGTTCGCAAAAGACTCGGGATGACCGGCAGGGCGGTGGCATTGGGGAGTTCGGTTGTTCGCAAAAGACTCGGGATGACCGGCAGGGCGGTGGCATTGGGGAGTTCGGTTGTTCGCAAAATACTCGGGATGACCGGCAGGGCGGTGGCATTGGGGAGTTCGGTTGTTCGCAAAAGACTCGGGATGACCGGCAGGGCGGTGGCATTGGGGAGTTCGGTTGTTCGCAAAATACTCGGGATGACCGGCAGGGCGGTGGCATTGGGGAGTTCGGTTGTTCGCAAAAGACTCGGGATGACCGGCAGGGCGGTGGCATTGGGGAGTTCGGTTGTTCGCAAAAGACTCGGGATGACCGGCAGGGCGGTGGCATTGGGGAGTTCGGTTGTTCGCAAAATACTCGGGATGACCGGCAGGGCGTTGGCATTGGGGAGTTCGGTTGTTCGCAAAAGACTCGGGATGACCGGCAGGGCGGTGGCATTGAGGAGTTCGGTTGTTCGCAAAAGACTCGGGATGACCGGCAGGGCGGTGGCATTGGGGAGTTCGGTTGCTCGCAAAATACTCGGGATGACCGGCAGGGCGGTGGCATTGTGGAGTTCGGTTGTTCGCAAAATACTCGGGATGACCGGCAGGGCGGTGGCATTGGGGAGTTCGGTTGTTCGCAAAATACTCGGGATGACCGGCAGGGCGGTGGCATTGGGGAGTTCGGTTGTTCGCAAAATACTCGGGATGACCGGCAGGGCGGTGGCATTGGGGAGTTCGGTTGTTCGCAAAAGACTCGGGATGACCGGCAGGGCGGTGGCATTGGGGAGTTCGGTTGTTCGCAAAATACTCGGGATGACCGGCAGGGCGGTGGCATTGGGGAATTCGGTTGCTCGCAAAATACTCGGGATGACCGGCAGGGCGGTGGCATTGGGGAGTTCGGTTGTTCGCAAAAGACTCGGGATGACCGGCAGGGCGGTGGCATTGGGGAGTTCGGTTGTTCGCAAAATACTCGGGATGACCGGCAGGGCGGTGGCATTGGGGAGTTCGGTTGTTCGCAAAAGACTCGGGATGACCGGCAGGGCGGTGGCATTGGGGAGTTCGGTTGTTCGCAAAATACTCGGGATGACCGGCAGGGCGGTGGCATTGGGGAGTTCGGTTGTTCGCAAAAGACTCGGGATGACCGGCAGGGCGGTGGCATTGGGGAGTTCGGTTGTTCGCAAAAGACTCGGGATGACCGGCAGGGCGGTGGCATTGGGGAGTTCGGTTGTTCGCAAAATACTCGGGATGACCGGCAGGGCGGTGGCATTGGGGAGTTCGGTTGTTCGCAAAATACTCGGGATGACCGGCAGGGCGGTGGCATTGGGGAGTTCGGTTGTTCGCAAAATACTCGGGATGACCGGCAGGGCGGTGGCATTGGGGAGTTCGGTTGTTCGCAAAAGACTCGGGATGACCGGCAGGGCGGTGGCATTGGGGAGTTCGGTTGTTCGCAAAATACTCGGGATGACCGGCAGGGCGGTGGCATTGGGGAGTTCGGTTGTTCGCAAAAGACTCGGGATGACCGGCAGGGCGGTGGCATTGGGGAGTTCGGTTGTTCGCAAAAGACTCGGGATGACCGGCAGGGCGGTGGCATTGGGGAGTTCGGTTGTTCGCAAAATACTCGGGATGACCGGCAGGGCGGTGGCATTGGGGAGTTCGGTTGTTCGCAAAATACTCGGGATGACCGGCAGGGCGGTGGCATTGGGGAGTTCGGTTGTTCGCAAAAGACTCGGGATGACCGGCAGGGCGGTGGCATTGGGGAGTTCGGTTGCTCGCAAAATACTCGGGATGACCGGCTGGGCGGTGGCATTGGGGAGTTCGGTTGTTCGCACAAATCGGCACAGAACAGAGATACAACTTCTCTTATATTTCATTTATAGTTAGCTCTTGATTCATTCATAGTTCAATAAAGTTCATTCACATGTTCAATACAGTCCACTTTATATTTTTTAACAGTAGCCTACATCAATTGTTTACTCAAATGTGCTAGTTAATTTAAATCTAAATCTTTGACATACACACGCGTCGCAACATAACTATATATCTAACCAGTGTCCGAGTAACCGTCTCAACGCAACAAAGTAAACACAATATTAAATTTCAACACAATTTAATTCCAAAACGCCGTTAATCAAAAATGTTGGAGTAAAACGTATTGTTGAAAACGGCATTAGCGGGGTGGCTGATCCCTTCTCAACATACTGTAACAATAACACGCCGCTGTCCGCGTGTATGAGTGCATGTATAGCGGAGGATTCCCGGGTTATTTATATTATTGTTTTAATCAGCACGCCGAGAGTTAAGCCCCTCATTGTGCCCGGCTCTGATTGAAGCCCCGTCACCAAAACGTCCGTTTTCAGTTTTACGCTTTTTGACACCGACCCGCTCCGGCTAAGCCTTCGGTTTGCTTTATTAACAGTTGGCTTTTCCTGATTTACCGATTTATCTCAGCGCCTTTGTTGGCCTTATTACATCAGCGAGTAGCTGTTATTAGTTATATTCGTGCTGGCAAACTTATTAATTGAGAATTTCGAGTGAAGAATAACTGAGACCGAATACCGTTCCAAGGAATTGCTTGGATGTGTTTCCAGTGTCTGTTTGGTTGTTTCTCTGTCACACAAACATGACTGACTACGCTGAAATTTAGTAGGAAATAATACATCCAAAACAAACATCCGGGTATAAATTCTCTCCGTGAGATTCCCTGATTTTATAGGGTTTCCAGTGTTTAAGTGCTTAATTCGAGGCAATTATTTAATACAAATTTCAAGTTACGTTAGGTACCGGTACTTTCAAACAAATATTTGAGCTACAACGGATTTTACCTAAAGATTGGTTGAATTGTTTGTGATACGGTATTACATTATTTATCAATAAAATATTGGTTTTAAATATGCCAATATTTACAACGCTAAAAAATCAGTATTGTTATCAAAATTCCTAGATTATTCATAGTTTACAGGAATTCCCGGAACTCCAGGATTTCTAACTATGGTAGACACCCTGGCACATGAGTTATTCCAGTTTTTAACATCCTTTAACCTCACTGATTTTGAAATTTCCAATGTTAGTTTACGAACATCTACTTTCATTATATCACTAAACTGACGCCACTCGAGATGGCATAAAATGTTCACCACGATCTCTCAACTGGTGCAGCCTCCGTGTGTAGCCAAGTAGGGTGCAATACAAAGTAATGTACACCTGATAATATGCGTTTAAAATATGTACACAAATATCCCCAGTAACCTTTCCCACTTGTTAAAAACATTCTCAAAAAAGTCATTGATAAATATCAATAAGTGAACTAAAACCAAACTAAAACTCTCTCCTAACTAAGCGGGTTATTTACACTCGGTGTGCAGTATACCGCACAAACACGCCAACCCGGCCTCGACTTCGCCTCATTTCGAAATTACTTAACTATTTTACACATCCTGCAGCCGGGCATGAAATCAATAACCACCAACTATCAACACATGCAACTATTATTACACCGTGGAACTCGCCATTAGGCGTCAAACTTTCTCCGTAATTGCCTGATAAAATAAACGGTATCACGGGCCCGCCTGGCACTGCCTCGCTGCCACTTCCACTCTGCTGTGTTGGCGGGACTTGATACTGGAATTGAGTTACAGGGAAATAATATATCCAGCACACACTCGAGGTAAATTAGTGAAATTAATCACGCACTGCGTTTTGCCAGAGAGGAAAATGTAATTTTAAAACGACCTAAAAACACATGAAGACGCAATTAAGAATATCAATCGAAATTAATTATTAACAATTACGAAATTTAAGCGTTGTTCCGACCTCACTAAACTCAAGTTAATGTTCGAGGTTTTTTACAATTAGCGAACAGTAAAGGACTAAAATTCCTCTCGCTATAACAAATGTTCATAATTTTTACCATTGTCTCGCATTACGCTTTAATATTTCAAAGTTAATAATTTGCTTGGATTACTAAACATTTCTAGCTTAATCCGGGAATAAAATAAGTTCGGGTGGTGTAATTTAATGGCATTTCAACATAACACTTCAACATAACAGTACAAATAATACGAGTTTAAATCAAAAACTTAATCAGATACATACAGACATTGCAATTACGGTGTACACCACGTAGAATCAATTACAATACTATTATTGTAGTTACTGGAAACTCATACCGTAATGGAAACCCGTCTATCCTATTTTGAAAACGAGAGAAAGCTTTACCTATACAGAATTCCTTGTTCGTGTGCACGTGTCTTACCCACAATATAACTAATCCTGGACCAACTAATAAGGATTTTGTCCCATATCAGGACAGACACGCCCCTTAGTCAAAATGAGTTGAGTAAGAAAACTAAACTAATTCTTGAGTAGCTTAATGTAACTATATAGCAAGGGCCTAAACTATTTTTTGATGTAAGGGATCTTTATGATGCAATTATATTTTTACCTTAGACAAAAACTGTTCCCCATACTGAACAGAAAAATAAGAACAATTTCAACCGAAACAATCCATCTAGTGGCGACACTCGTCCTAAAGGTCGTGCGATGCCTCGTCCAGGCTGGCGGTTATAGGTCTGATCGCAGTTCGCGCAGCCCGCCGCTCATTGCTCATTAGGCGCTATAATATGCGCCCGCGCTAATGCCCACTTTCGTCACACCATTGTGTACGTGCCGCAATACCGTAATGTGTCTTTGCTCCATTCGCCTCGTTTTGTAACCTGAAACGCGGACCGTCGACAAAGAGCTATTTAGACAAATGTCGAGGCGGACATTAAAATTGTTAAAAATACTCTCAGGATCGGCAATAAAGTCGCCGCTTTCTGATGAGGAAATAAACAGTTTTAACGACCGGTAGAAATGAAAAACGTGTAAACATCGCTGGAAATAGTAGTTTGTGATTGTTTAATATGATATATTACGGATTAATGTAGGTATAATCCAACAGCAGTCTCCACTTTATGACTCTAAATCTAAGAATATTTCAAACCATTTTAATTACCAGATGTAATTCAGGGATGCGAAACGAAACGCGCTTTCATTGCAGTTAAGTAACCTTACACTTTACACGGAGGTCAGTTTAGAAAAGAAACGTTAAAACACACCTTAATAAGGTGAGCAGTACGCTTGCATAATCAGACCTACATCTACAGTGTAGTCGTTTGCGGTTTAGATCCAACTTTGAAATGTAGGTCCCTCAGTTGCCACGGCCATTGGTCAATTAACTGACAGTCCAAGTAAAAGCAAAAGTCGGCCGTAGAGTCAGTGACAAGGCATCTCAGTCACACTCCAACTTCATTAATATTCGGACTAAATACCTTTGTGTGTCTTGGCGTATTAACCAGTGGTTTATAGGTTTATTATACACATTTATGCCTATTCGCTAGCTGTAATCCGTCTGTGATTCTAAATAAAATGATAACGTAAATGGTAAGCATAAAACTCGGGCGGGCTGCTAATGCTAATATACATGCCGGGTTGATTAAGATTCCTCACAGTTTGCTTAAATAACGAATACATATCTAGTGCTGACTTACTGTTGAAACAAATAGTTTGCGATCACCATCCGAACACAGGATCTCTGCGACCTTTCCTTCCCGCGCGTCTCACGCACAGCTCGGCGGCGGCTAACATATTGTACACGCGTATTATCGTATACAACGCGACAGGAGTGCGGAATTGTATCCAGGCCGAGACAAAGGGTGTCGAAATAAGGCCGGCGTCAAGCTGCATTACCGCGCAATATTGGCATAAAGCGGACATTAAACAATAGCGCACAATGGCTGCGATACATGGTGAGTGGTCTGCGCTACAGCACGGCATAGACGGGGACAACACTTCGCAACTGGACGTTGCAGCATTGAGAAAGCTACGGCCAGAGCGACGACGGGCCGCTTGTATAGCGGTGTTTCACCGGCTGAAACGGCTTTGTAAAGTGAAATAGTGTCAAAAGCTCGTAATTATAAAAAACACTTGAGAAAAGCGAATAAAATACTCTAGCAATTAGTCGACACGAGCGTTTACACATATGTTTGGGTAATTTTGGTTAATGATTTCCATTGAGCGATGTCGTTAAATCTCTCACGATTTATTGAAACATCAGTTTAATATTGGTCAGATTGGCCATCGACCAATCCTGCAATTGTAAGACCGACTACCATACCGAACTATGATTTCTGTTCGCGTGCTTTCTCTACAATGGTGGCATATTAGGGTCAGTGTACTGTGGGGCTTTTTATTTTAATTGCTTTTTCTTTTAATGTGGGCTTGATTCCTAAAATGGGAGACATTTTTACAGTAACCACTGTCGAAATTAATTTTAACCATTGTCGTTGACGTTTGGTACGTATTGGAGGAGAAATATACCTTATTTTTAAATTATTACCGTCGTTGACCGGTGAAAGCCGGACAGATTGTGTCATATAATTTGTAAAAAAACACTTAAATTTTTTAAAACACATAATATAAATACATTTGTTACAGTTGTGTCAATACGATACATTAGTGCGAATTACAACATTACAGAGTCAAAGCTTAGCACGAGGCAAACAAAACTAGACACATGTAATATCTAATCTAGTGAGTATAGGGCACAGTATTGCCAAAACGAAGCTTGAGAAGGCGAAACTGAACCTTGTCAACCCCGTTCTACGGAGGGTCTCTACAAATGATGTTCGGATGCAACAAGTGCTACCCCGGTTTACTCCGCAGCGGCGACGCCCGGTAACAGCTCGCATCACTTCCTACCAGAGTCACGTACATCAGCTTCCTTCCTCCTAGACGATCCACTGCGCTCCGTTGCACATGAACTATAAATAGACACCCCGTACCTTTTTGCATATTTTGTCATAAGTTTTTGGCGCTGTTTACTAAGCCAGTAAGACGACGATCTGAGATTTACTTTATAACAAACATATTTTTTGATACTTCAAAATAGATATTATCCACAATTAAAAGAGCAACATTATATTTATAACAGTCTAAAAAGTAAGATCTATTTAATCATAAAAGAAAAAAAAATGGAAGGTATTATTAGTTTTTCAAATATTTAGCTTCGAAAACAACTATAGGCAATAGAGAAAGTATTAATTTAGGTCAAGGGATAGTAATAATTTAAGATAACTTTTTATTTTTCCGAGATATTATTCAAAGAGTGCTAACATGTTAGTCGTATTCGCATACTAAAATTCGTGTTATTTGAAACGAGTTCGCACGCAGCACGCTGACGTGAGGGAAGTGAATTTCCACATAACAAACTTTTAAAACTCAAAATCAGTGTAAAATCATACATTTGTCCAATTTTTATTGAAATCTTAAACACTGATTTTTTGGCTATTCTGATACTCCTGGTTTCATTTACTTGCAAAGCTGGGAATACAATTTTGCGCATTATAAGGTTAGGAGAAGGTCCAGACAAGCTTGAAAGTAGGCGTGAGGTTGCTGGGGACGATAAAAGTACTCTAACAAAGGAATAACAGACTTTTATAGTGTAAAACTCCCATAAGACAACGTACTGTGTTTAGTCGATACACATTTTCTTTAAGATCTCGGTAAATATTTATGCTAGAATGACGAGAGAGGGCTCAAAACTTTCGCCTCTCTAATTCCCATCTTTTTACATCCATTGATTTTACATCTGGGGCTTCTCTGACCCTTTTTGGGCCCAAAAACTCGAAATTGGTAGATTAATCCCCAAAAAAGAGGTTTACAGTTTTTCGATTGTTTTGCCCAACGAACTTGTCTAACTGATTACAGAAAGGAACATCCCTACCATATTTGAAGTAAATCGGACAAAAAATGCGACCGCTAGAGTGCAAACACACACACACACACATATATATGTATATATATATATATATATATATATATATATATATATATGTATATACAATTTTGAACGACCCCCCTAAACGTGTTCAGGGGGTCATGTTAGGAACTTCTATGGTGGTCCCGGGCTTAAGTTTCACCGTGCGGGTCATGCTAATAGTTCACTTTCCAAAGGAAATTCATTAAAAAGGCAAAACTAAATGCACTTAAATTTTTTTCAAATCATGAGCTACCGTATACGTAAATTCTTCCGTCAGTGTGGTTTGCTTCAGTTTGTGTTACACGGGAGGATTCTTAGCTCCGTGAAAAGCAAACATTAATTTGAAGGAAGGTGCGGAGCAGAAAACCGCGAGCCGAATTGAATTAATTCTTCCTGTGGCGTGTGTAATGTGGACTAAACGACTGCCGCTTGATGACCGGCGCTGCGGACCGCGACGGCTGCGGTTGTGGGCCGAGCAGCATGGGCGCTTGGACTTTGGGGATGTGTCAGTGAATAACTCTACCATGGGAAAATGTTTTTTCACTCACCATCAAGAAAAATTCTAAACTATTTTGATGACGGCGAAACAATCCGTGAGTCCATCTGTTGTCGTTCGTAGTTTCTCGGAGGCAGTTAAGGAAATTATATATAGTTCTAGGAATAAATTTACCTAATTAATTTTGTTTCGGTATAATTGATGTTAGATAGTATGAAGGGAGGTATTGCAATGCAAATAGAATGAACTAAAAAGAACAACTATATCAAATGCGTTTTAAGAAAAAAGCTGGTGTTCCAAACATGGAAAGGAAGTACACTTATGATATATGCATGCAAACTCAAATGGATTATAACATATTTAGGGAGATTTTGAATAACTTAAGATAAAATAATAACAGTAACCGTCTAGGGGAACTTCCAGTTATTTTTCAAACTTAATGACAACAATTAGCTCAAAATCACAGACCATTTACTCCAACACCCGCGTTCAAATACGGCGCCGCCGTTCAAACGAAATAATCGCCGCGATAAAACGGAACGGGGGGACTGACAAAGAGGTGAATTATCCCCAAATATTAAAAGGCAGGGAAAACTGTCGGAACAAAACAAGAACTAACAAATTGTTACGGCCGTAATTGTAATGTAAAGGCGGGAGCTTTAACATGTTTGAGTTTCGAAGTGCGCTCGATATTTGTCGGGAGCGCGGAGAAATAATAAAATACGAGTCTAAAAGGTCGGGCGAGGGAAGGGGCGACAATTACTACATAATAACAGAAATCGCGGCGCGGCACGGCTCATGCGAACGTAACGGTACCGATTTGTTAATTTGAGTAATGCGTCCATCGATCTGGCGTCCTTGCCCGTGTTGCACCGCGACTAGCAACTAGCGACCGCCTCTTGAGGAACAATGCCAGATAAAACCGCGCTCCCGGCGACCACAATCACCGCCGATTAAGATTTTGATATCTCCAGTATTGTTCGCGCACGATACAGACTCACCGTGTATGCGTATTCCAGGGCCGTTCGACCCTTACGGACCGAGTACCACAGAGGTGTACGACTTTTCCAAAAATTTAAAATATGATATCGGGCTGTAGTAAGCTAAAGACTAAATGTAGGATTACCTTATCCTTATATTTTCATAAAATAAATTTAAATATATACCTCATAAAATGGGAAAAATAAACTGTTATTTATGTTTTCCATCACGTTAAATAGCCGTTATAAGTTATTGAAGACATTGTTTGGAAATAAAATTTACAAGAGGCTGAGTATCAACTGTACTTAGGTCAATGTAATAAATCAAATCTTTATAAACAAGGAAAAACAATACCAACTACATAAGTTTACTAAAATAAGTAACTTAAGGGGATTTGAATAGATATTTATTGCACGTTGTATAAATGCATTAAAAATTGCATATTACGTGAACAATGCCTACAAAACCTTACTACAAGCAATAACAAAGCAGCTTAATATACCACAACAGAAGAAATCCTAGAAATTCAACAACTGACAGTTTGCACAGACAATAAAACAACTCGTCCACTTGGGCAAATAAATAATTCAAATGGACGAAAGTGCTCGGCCACAATTTGGCGTAAAGATTAAAGACAAACAGTTACTTTATTAAAAGCAAAATAACAACTCCCGGAAACAACAAACACTTGAAACAACGACTGCAGAACAGCGTCCGAGTGCTCGCCGGTTGTTTGTCGAGTGATCAAATGTGAAATATGGTGAAATTCGGACATCGTTGCGCGTTTACACGAACATCAGCCGAGTGGCCGCATATTGCTAAACAACCACGCAACGAAAACAAATGCACATCGGTACTCGAGTGCTCCCTAACTGGCCATCGAACAGAAGATACAGTTATCACAGGGTGGACAAATTACACCGCAATACAACATACATTTTGGCTCTAAAACGCGAAAAGTTCAACCTTTAACAATTTTAAATTAATTAATAACATATGCTAAGTTAACGAAACACCGAAGATTTAGTTAATAACATTGTCAATCCTTTCACCTTTTACACAATTTTTATTTAAACTCGTCCGCAGAATGAATTAGGAAATCACATAGAACAGGGACATGTGATATGTTGGATATGATATTTAGAACACATATATTCACGCAGTAAAATAAACTGTCACGAGGTACTTGGAAATTAACGTATGCAATAATTTACGAGAAACGTTAACACAAGTTATGCACTTTTAGGTACAGTATTGTAATTTGTATTAGTATTTATAGTTTGAGTTGAGTAGTATCTATAGTTTCATAACATTGATCGGGTAAAACACGTCATAAATTACAGGGAGCTACTGGAAAACAAAACACTCACTCATTCTGTCACATGTGAATATATAATGGTACATCTATGGAGCTGGTAATCTATATATTTTTTAAGAAACGACACTGAACTTAAAGTCTTATACGGAACTGCTTTACACAGCCTTCTGATACGATAGATAAACTCATTCCAACGTGAAGCCTGTAGACATAATAAGGAAACGAGCTGTTTATAGTAAGACTATCAAGACAAATCCAATGATTTTTGTCGTTTTTTTATTGTGACGAAAACTGAATGCTTTATTATCATTTAAATTTAAGTAATAAAGTGATAGAGTAAACCGATACGAGTAAAGCTTCCTAGACTCTGTTACACTTTTATTATAATACCGACGCTTTCCGTTACAGCTATTTCCTTATTGTCAAATATTCTAAGAAAATACATACTGTAATATTATTGACATCATTGTTCAACAGGAATATTGCAAAGAATTATGTCATCAAGAACATTATGATCTTTAAATAAATATGATAACAGTGCCAAAAGCTGGTTTAAAAACTACTTTCACATTAATTTGAAGGTCTTGCCATTTAGTACAGTGCTTAGTGAGATCCTGTGTAGTTTAAAATACGTTTCAAATAATATACAACAGGGTTTCTACAGAATTTCAATTTTCTATTTCCCTGAATTTTCTCTAACTTTCCCTGACCCTTCTGTAAAACTCCCCTGACCAACTTTCGTCATACGTTTTCGCATTCTCGCTTTATAAACAAGCATGTGCACAGTTATTATATATTTAATATGTAAAACACTATTTTCTATATCATGTATGTCATAAATGGTAATAAATAAAAATTAAATAAATTGATCTAAATAAAAACTCAATAATTGAACAGATAAGAACAGACTACTTAGGAATCCTTAGATCATCAGCCAACCATTGGGACTCCACCTGAAAAATACTGCTACAACAAATTGTAAACAATCGGGAGCAAAGCATCCTCTCAGTTTGTTCATCATCGGGGATCAGATGGAATAAAAAGCACCGAATTGTCATCTAAATTTTATATAATTCCTCACAGGAAGTTATTATTGTTGTGATAATGACCCTCATAACCTATCTTGAGACTTAACAAAGATTACAAAATTAATTTTGTGAAGTAGCGTTACGGTGGAATAGTAATCAGTATTATCTATAAGCTACACATTTATTTTCATATCTGTAGTACGTGGGGTCGAGATGCAACAAAATAAGCTTTATCTCTGGGTTCCCTGACTTTCCCTGACTGAATTTCCATTCCATGACCGTAGAAACCCTGGCAATTAAGAAACAATTGAAAATATATGAAGGTGATAAAAATGTATTTGGTACATGTAAACGGTCGAAGAGCCACCAAGAAACACTCAGTTCTCGCCCTTACAGCTATACGGCATACCTTCGCGAACAGTACTACCATTATGGGGGTAGCCCGGAAAGAACACAGCCGGAGCATGCGGCGGTTGTATCATTGACGCAGGTTCGTATGTTTGTGTGTGCGGCGATGCGGACCGGCCGCATCAGGCAGCTATGACAATTTGAGTCCCCGTATATCAATAATAATTGATACAGCGAGTCGGTGATAGGGGCCGGCTCGGCGACCACTCTACGTACAACAAAGACAGGCTCCACCGCTCTTCAATGTTATTTGCGATCCACAATAGACTACGCTGGATATTGCACTACTAGTCAACAACTGGAGCTGTACCTATCTACATCATACAACATACCACCCCTCCCCTCAGCCCTCCGCGGAGCGCCATCTTTGAACATATACATATCTGCGGAACAATAGGCGCTGTTTCAATCGGTGTCGTCGGACGGGTTCTTTTATGAGCACACGTGAATTCAAACGGGAAATTTTATCTGTGACTGATCTTTCTACTAAAGAAAATCTTGAGAGTGTGGGGAAGAGTCGAGGACATTTAAAAACTACTGCCTTAGATGTTTCAGACTGAACAAACAGAAGACAACTGTCGAATTACTCCTATTAAAATGATGGATACTAACTGTCATACGGCACGAAAAAAGAAAGCTCATCCTGTCATATGGTACTATCCTGTTCATTAAAAAAGTGAAACACTGATATTTACACCCTAGGACAGTGATGAGACAGGCATAACAATGATGACAAATATTACGATACATTTACAACAGCGTTGACGTAATTCACTTCCTATGAGTGAGAAAATATCCAGATCTTATAGAATTTAGTTTAAACAAATAAAAAATTAAGCGTTAAATTGTAATAGAGAGAAAGTTCCAAGATTCTTGTTTTCTCAGATTGTTCGGAATTTGGTTTAACAAATAATTGTAATTTTAAATTTATTTTAGCACCCATTTTCAAATTTCAACACGGGTTTACAATCCGGATAAAGTAATTTCTGGGTACAACAATTTAAAACGTATTTAACTTATACCCTGAAATTAATTTTGCCTCGCATCTGCCAAGCACATGCACTTTGTTACAGCTTGCATGTTATTATTGAATTTCCTTTGGAAAGTGAACTATTAGCATGACCCGCACGGTGAAACTTAAGCCCGGGACCACCATAAAAGTTCCTAACGTGACCCCCTGAACACGTTTTGGGGGGTCGTTCAAAATTGTATATATATATATATATATATGTGTGTGTGTGTGTGTGTGTTTTCACTCTAGCAGTCGCATTTTCTGTCCGATTTACTTCAAATTTGGTAGGGACGTTCCTTTCTATAATCAGTTGGACAAGTTCGTTGGGCAAAACAATCGGAAAACTCTAAACCGCCTTTTTGGGGGATTAATCTTTCAAATTTCGAGTTTTTGGGCCCAAAAAGGGTCAGAAAGGCCCCAGATGTAAAATCAATGCACGTTAAAAGATGGGAATTAAAAAGGCGAAAGTTGTAAGCCCTCTCTCGTCATTCTAGCATTAATATTTACTGAGTTATTAAAGAAAATTTGTATCGACTAAACACAGTACGTTGTCTTACGGGGGTTTTAAACTAGAAAAGCCTGTTATTCCTGTGTTAGAGTACTTTTATCATCCCCAGCAACCTCACACCTACTTTTAAGCCTGTCTGGACCTTCTCCTAACCTTATAATGCGCAAAATGGTATTCCCAGCTTTGCAAGTAAATGGAACCAGGAGTATCAGAACAGCCAAAAAATCAATGTTTTCAGATTTCAATAAGAATTGGACAAATGTATGTTTTTACACTGATTTTGAGTTTTAAAAGTTTTTATGTGGAAATTCACTCCCATCACGTCAGCGTGCTGCGTGCGAGCTCGTTTTTCATAAAACTGTTATTGCAAAAATTGTAACAGAAATCTAAGCGCCATAGTAGATGTAGTTTAGTAACTACATAGTAGTAAACTGGCTACCTCGCGTTTGCACTGTTCAAGTTTTCAGAATAAAACTAGTTGGCGCATAAGAATAAATAATATGAGTAACACAGTGCTGTAAAATTGCACTTATCTACACCAGCGAGTAAATAATCACGCGTTATCAACAAGGAAGTCTTACACTTATTTAAAAGACAAGTATGTAAATAGGCGTCTGATAACACAACGTTAATATATTTCATTCATTTATCACTAAAATAAATACAGCAAGAGAGTTCTGTCGAGTCCTTGGAACTACTTTTCAGGCTCGTAATTTACTCGTATTGCACAACCATGTACGCATATAAAACTCCGCCTTTAATTAAGGTCTTAATGTACCTTACAAAGTAGGCCTCTCACACATTTTTATGGCCCACAAGTGGCTTTCTTTACAAATCACATTACGTATAGATTATAAACAAAAATAATTTACATCGCAATTTTGTTTGACCTACTGTAGTTTTAATTGAATCATCGCTGACGGAACAATGTTTTACAACAGTCTAATAAAGCTTGTATGATCAACTGTCAGTGATCCCTGACAATACTTCTAAGATAATCCAAGTAATCTACGTTTAATATGCGAATCATACAACGTAGGTTATTGACCAATAACTCGAGCAAACGCAACGTTCAGGGACGTGTCGTATTTGAGATGTCGGCCCAAGTGAATATCATATTTGCCCGTTTGTCGAACGCTAACCTGTTTGCGCGCCCCAGAGTGTCACAATAAGTAACAATATTTTGGTAACCCTCGCGCTTGTTTACCGCCCAAGTATTTACGCGGATCCGTCTGTATGTACACCACTCGAGTCGCCCGTCACTTACTCCATTTGACAATTAATCTCTTATCTCTCAATATGCTGAAGTTCCGGTTGTTGTGCTCCCGCTCGTCGAGTCACAATACTGAGTATTTCACAAGACCAGTACATATCAGTGCTGAGATGTACGCACGAAACACGAGTTCTGTACAGTAGAGTCACAAGCACATAAGGTCTATTCCTACAGCGCGGCGCAATGTCAGGGCTTGCAGGATTTTACTTTACAGCGGCTTGATAACACTCTACCCAAAGTCAAGGTGCTATAAACAGGGCAATACCATCAACTGTTGTTGTATTGTTATTTTGTTTAACCGTGCAACATCGATAAGCTTTATTAAAAATGTAGAAAAATTGATTAAAAGACTACAATAACTTAAAAGACAGATGCTTTATTCTGAAATTCTAAAAGTCAGCAAGAGTTGCGTCTGCGTCGATTATCTCCTTTACAATTTCGTTTAGTGTGTTAATAGTAACACAATTGTACAGCACGAGGCTCTATTGAAATATGCAACGTTTTCCCTCTACCCTTACCATGCATTCCCTACATGCGCCGAATCAGACTTTTCCGTGGGGTAGACCGGAACCTTAACGCGGTCAGGGAAAAGAACGCTGTCGTTTCGTCCGTCGAACAACTCGCGGATTATGCCGGCAACAATGGAGTTAACGCAAACAAACAGATGATATCTGGGGGCGTGGCCATCTTGATATCTACAACAATACAGTACAAGACGTATTGCCCATTCTCCCGGTGGCGGGGAAATTCGCGCCCCCTGTAATATACGGTTACGTGGCGCAACTCCGCCGCCGCGGCCCAACCGGAAGTCGCAACTACAACTATTCACATCTGTTTTTATCGCGGCTAAGTAGTTTGTTAACGGATGTAATTTATGCGGACACAGTTTAGTTTCTTTCGGGTCAATAATTCCCCCTGTTCCGTCCTGTCGAACGGTAATTATCCCTGTTGTTCTTGTTTTGTTTATGGTGTTTTGCATCCGAAAGCTTTATTTATGAGTTTTCCACCCGATAGTTTTTATTCCGTCGCCAGATAGTGTTTTACGAATGCGCATATAAATAAGCGTTGCCATTGTTTCTTCTATGTTATTTAAAACTCGCCGAGCACCGAGCCAAGAAAACTTTGTTAAAGTTATTTACATATCCTCTCTTCATAAAACAGGAACATTTATATAATATACATTGGCAAACGACCCATTGGCTGTAAATTATTAGCAAAACGTGGGTCACTTCCTAACACACATATCTCACGTGGGACACGCGTGTTTTACTTGATGCACATTTCTATTTGATACTGTTTGTTTAATACTAGTAAAGAGGTTTCATACAATGTATTGCTTTGAATACTCGAGAAGAAATAAAGGATAATCTTAAATATTACTCAGTTACACATATATTTTATGTAGTTCCTGTGCACTGATTTGCCTAGCAATAATTACTTTAATATATCCCTCAGATGATTAATTATTGTAAAAATAATTGATTCTATTGTAAAGTACAGTATCTAGTTTTACTACTGTAGAAATCTAGTTTTACAAGGAGTTTTACCATTCCAATGTAACGATCCGAAAAGTTTGAAAACGAATCTTATAAATTAAACATTTCTTATAAATGTTATTTTTATTTTTTCTAATTTCTTATGAAAAAGGAATAACGAAATAAGAGTTATTTATAAGAATCTAAAACTTACAAACTAGGTAAGAATCGTCCTCATTAATGATGGTGAGTTTCCATCGGGTAGGTTGGCCCCACTGATAAGCTCACAACAGAGGGCAAATGCTGCCAAACTAACGGCAGGAACTATCGTCCTCAGCAGTGCTGAACCCGACGTGTTAATTAGAGGGGCACTATCAGCACCGCCACACCACCTCAGCATAATGGCGCGGTTATGAGGCGAAATAAATCTCCGACGCCGTTATTGCCATTTCGTCGTAATATATTAGCTAATAAATACGGAACGGAACGCAGCGTCACGCGGGCGTGGCAGGAGGCTATGGTGGAACGCAAACGGAACGTTCCCTTCAATGATGTTTAATAAGAGTGATTGCAGAGTATGACGCACGGCTTTAAGACACACGTAGCGCACAATTAGTTATATGCTACTGCGATTTGAATAAAACATGAATGAAACAAGGGAAATGAGACCCTGGCGAAGAGAAAAATAGCTGCTATTGGAATCATGCATGGATATAAAATGTCACAATAATTCCTCTAAAACTAAAATACATGTTTATTCATGTTGAAGCCTTCTGGAATTGTTTTATCAATATATAAACAAGTTAATATACCTTAACGTCAGCAATTCCTTAACAATATAAGGAATTGCTGACGTCAAGGTATGTTAACCTTTTATACATCACCTGCGCTGATGTATAAAATACATGAACAATTTGTTGACATGTATTTCCAAGAAAACCCTAATGGGAATTTTTATTTTATTTTGTTAACTTAAACAAGGTTTAGTTAGAAAACTACTCATTTACCACCTTTTTGGACTGTGGTTTTTCTTTACCAATCCACAGTGGAGAGTCGGGCTCGGCAGGCGCGGGTAAAAAATAGACACTTTGCATTGTAAATTCCGCCCGGTAAAAAAATCAAAGAAGCCGAATAAATGGAAGATGAAATATGACCGCGCGGTGTATACATTACCCGGCGAGGAGTCGCTATTTTAAATATAGAAAAGCGAAGAAACGCGGGCCGATGGAGCGGCGTTGTTTGGAATAAATTCGATAGTTCCAATGTAAATAGAGTGGTTTATATATAGCCGGGAATGCGGCTGGCTATGATGGACGGCCGGGCATCTGGTGCGATATACGCGGCCACTAATATAAATTATATTTAATTGAACATTTGTCGGGGCTCAAAGGCGAGCGTTATTTACCATTGCTCGCAGACGCGACGCGTTAGGCGAGATTGATGGGTTTACCACACAATCACACAAGGCCAGTACGCATCAGAGGTGTCCTTAAGAGGAGGTTCCAGTCACGAAACAATTCGCGCTTAAACATGCTTCTCCCGTGAGGTCAATGTTAACTTTCAAAGCCTGTCCCTCTCCAACGGATTATCCGATATCGTTGATTTATGACAAGTTTTACAGAGCAAAATATACATAGTGACGTCTGTGAGCAAAATTTATATTTCATAAATAATAACTGTTCAATAACATTCAGAATGATTCAATATTTTCGATTTATTTTATGGGTTAACTATTTGTGTAATAAAAACTCTGCACACTGAAATCGCTAGATTACCTTTTGCGCTATTAAATTAGCCATGCATCAACAACCTCGGATAATCCATCGAGGAGTAATGGGATTTGAAAGTTAACATTGGTATTACGGGGGAAAACAGGTAGAAGCAGGTGGCTGGAGCCCTCCCTTAAAACTAGAACGTCAAAAACTGATTATGTGACTAACTGTTATCGAGTGTAAGTGGGTTAAATCACAGTAATCTAGTATGTCTTCAGAATCTATATACCGGGTACGCGTCAAAGTAGCATTTCCCACTGTTTGTCGACAGCTGGGGGATCACAGTTGGTGCTGATAGTCCAGCTACCAATGTCGTTGTTCTCTGAGGGAGCAGGTGGACAGAGGATGGGAAATGTTAACGGCCGCGAACGAAATCACTGTGGGAGAGCTTTAATCATATTTGTTTAACTTAAGTATTTGAAAGTATTTAAAATAACTAACAGCTAGCAGATGTCCCGTTATCCGTACGGGGATCTAGCAGACATAGAGCCAGACGTTTTAAAAGTTTATTTACATTATAATCAGCTGACTAACTAAATCAAATATAACTCAATAAGATTAACATTAGAACTTAGAAAACCTGCAGGGCGAAGCTCTGAAGGTGTAGGTTTTTCAAACCCCAAAAGGCAAATCTTGAAAGTAAGAGTTTTTCATTGATACCAAATATGGATATAAAATCTATTTATAGGGGTCTAAAATTGCCGAACAAAATCAATACATTCTTGTAATAAGATGGATAAGCATTAAAAAAAGATTAATATGGTTTCTATCAATAAACCATACAATATAGAAAATATAAACAACATTTTAAAACCATTGTTGGAGTGCGTGCTTGTACTACTGATGTGTAAGCATCAGTGTTGAACGAGCGGTCGTGCGCACGTCTACTGCGGCTCGAGTATAACCACAGAAAATGGTATAACAAATAGAGCGTTCCATTCAAGCAACGATATTCCAAAACAAATAAGCCCGAAAAGACTTGTTTACAAAAATTACAAATTAAACCTATTGTTCACAGAATTTCCAGAGGAAATAAACATGTCAACTAAATACATTAAACGTAACCGCACTAAATACGGAAGCATCTTCCTTTTTAAATTCTCTTACATAAAAAATAACTTTAGGTTCTAAATAAATTATATTTTATGAAATCATCATAAGTAATAGATGTAACTCCTGAAGAAAAACTGTAAAAGTCTTGCAGGCAATATATATTTCCGATGTGTTGACTCTAACAAATACTGCATAGCATATAAATAAGAATTAAAAAGCATATACAAGTGGCGGCGCGAGTTGACGGGCGGGTAAATACAATGAATTAAGTGGCCGTCTGTTCGGGCGACAAGTCGAGTATAAATACCTATCGCAGCCGTAATTCTGTCCGTCCGTTCTTAAATATACTTTATTGCGCTTATCTTCAAACGCACGTGTAAAAGAACTGCGTCAAGATAAAACACAAAGGGTCTCGAGTTTCGGGAGGTTTTGTGATTACACAGGAATGATGGTTTTTGACGCAAGCTAGAAATATTGATAACCAGGGAGGGAATGGAAACCACACAGAGAAATTTACGGGGAAAACATTCTAGTAGTAGTCTTGCACGGTTTAAAATATACAATCGGGTGAAAAAATAATCATAAATTCTTCGTCTGGCAAAAAAATAACTATCGGAAAATCTAATAACGCGTTAGGTGGGTTTTAGAAACATCGAGAACACATTTAACGATCTATACGCTTCTATAAACTTTCAGTCGTAAACCTTTTGAGATTAGTGTACATTATTATGAGTTTTGTAAGTAATACGAATATTATTCGTTGTATAAAGCCTAGCGAGGCTGCGAGCAAAACTGTGTTTCAAAGCCACAATAGATCCAGTTAATCTAATTTCATTAGGCCCATTAAGTGCAATGCCTCTGTTGCTATAGTAACGCCTTCGCCACATCTTATATCCCTCATCCTCCTCGTCTTTCCTGCTGGTATATTACTCGTACACAAATTCGCCGCACACCGTCATCACCGATGGAAGTATTAATTAGTTGGTCGGTTTAGCTTCGTTACACACCTTTTCTGTTATTGAGGTGAGTGGTTATAGGACAACGCAAGGTCAGGGAACCGCTGAAGCCGTTCTGGTTGCTCACATACTTTTTAATAGCAACCGAATTTAATGTTCCAATGCCTTAGTTTACGTACTGTGTATTAATAAATTACTAATATTGATGACTTAATGTATTTTAAATGTGACTTTTGCTTGCAGTAATAATTCCATGCAGGTTAAACACCCCTATCTCTCACAATAAGAACGACCAGCAAGGTTAGTATATTAAAAATCACTTATCATCAAAACGTACATTGAAAACTGTATGCAAACAACAAAAGATAAATCAAACGAAGAATGAAATATATAGAATTATTTTTAAAATATATGAAAACGATGTTTCTAAAACGTCATATCAGATATTTATTGGGTACTTTTAAAATTCCCGAAACAATATTTCATTTGCCAAAGACACAAATTGCAATATAAACATACATTTATATTGGCTACAGAGCGTTAAAAACACAATACTTTAAATCTGCGAGAAGCCGATTTGGGTAAGGAACAAAGCAACGGCGGCGGCGCGAGGGTAACAAACAGTCAAACAGCGTGACACGCGCGACTCTCAATTTCCTTATCGGGTCCGATTAAAAACGTGTCGGCCTCATTTGTCGCAATATCCGACCAAGCGGACGTTCTCCGCCTCTCTCACTCCGCCGCGAAGGGCGGGGATTAGTATTTTCTTACGGGCTCAAAGATAGATTTTTTCTTACTTGGTACCTGTGCGCAATGTAAGGGTACATACAGTTTGATGGCGCGCAAGGCACAAAAATAAGATAATTTTGCTAAAATGGTGATGAAGATTCTGATTCATCGGTTATGCTCTTATTCCACACACACTATACTGTGGTAAGCTGGTAAGCTTTGACTAAATGGTAATCGAAGGAACGTAAGGTTGGATGATCAGCCTCAAACACGAAAAAGAAAAGAGGGGGTCGTTGTAATCGGTAATAATATGACGCATGATAACATTTATGTTTTGTGAATGACCAATCAATAAGTTAAGTGATTTTATGAATGACAAACCACGACATTAAATGAGTTTGGGCTTCAATGAAACCGAAATGGACGGAGTTACGAACTTGTCGCTGCAGCTTTTTTTATACTGGGTACATAGATGAACAATTTCTTATCAGACTAACCATTTCTTGGGATTTACTGATCAGTACTTTTTCAACTATATAGGATAACACAATGACTTGATAAGTCCAACCACAACTATTCTATTGAAAAGGGCGCAGCACATAGTATATAACGCTGTAAGGTATAAAACCCCACATCCTCTTAACAAGTTTACTTTACTAAATAGAACAAATTAATTTAAAGTTTGAATTATAATTAGACCTATTATATTGACTGCACATTCTTGAAAAATGAGTAACGTGTATTGTTTCACCTTTCCAGTCCCGACAGAGGGATGCAATCACACACGCTAAACAGTAACCGTGCTAATGGATACGAGGCCTACCTGTAGCCAAAGACAGCTAATGACCAATATGATTGGATTACCGCGCACGTCACAACACCGGCTTACCGGCCGATACCCGCGTGCCATCAATGCGCCCAGTAAGACGCTAATGCGGCCCTAATCCCTCTCGTAATTAAGCGCGTCTATTGTTCGCCCTTCGATAATTAATTTCTAAACGGCAACTTGGGATTATTTCCCGCCAAATCTTGCTGATCAAAGGAACGGATTGAACCACAGAGGCGGCTAATCAGCAGCAAGATAGGATAAAGGCGGGCATCCGTAAATATGCCACATAACAGTCAACATGCAGGTTCTGCGGTCCGGGCACAATGTCGACTGCGGTCGGTGACACGGTGTCATCGGGGCTGGGACGCTGGGACCTCTTACAGTTTCATTCGACTCATCATTTGTTGAGAACAAAAATGAAAATATGGTGTAATTAAGGCTTCCGGACCGTAATAAAACTGGCTTCTCGAGTGTAGGATAAATCGTCGTAAGAGTACATTACACAATTATCTGCACCCCAAATCAAATCGTATTAAGCACTAAAGGACGTCTTGCATTTTGGGATGGTGGCGGGGATGGTAAAACTTAAATTAAAATGGACTTACAACAGATGTAAGGAATTTTCATATTTAAATTGCCTTACCTGAAACAGAAACACATTTATCAGTTATGCATTTTATAAGGCATTATAGTCACAGTACACTACAGAATATATATTAAATGTTCGAAGTAGACAAACGCTAAGTTATATAGCTTTTCTTTTCATTAACAACAACGATAGTTTGAATCAGTCGGCAAATATCGCTCAGGTTCTGTTTTTTATGAAATATCATTACCCGTAAGATAAGTAATTTAAATAATCCTAAAGATTTGTTCGAATATTTGTATGTATTTTATTTTACAGTTAGTGGATCTATTACCACATATAAATATCATAACCATTTGTCCTGACCGATATGTCAAAAACTTGATAATTTCCATTTATGTAACATAAATTTGTACACGTATTCCTTAAAAAGGAGTTAAACTGACGAAATGACTTTAATAATTTATGTTGAAAACAATCTGTCGGGTTAGAAGACCCTCCTAAACTATCCAGTAAGTAGGGTGTCACAATCTGTCGGGTTAGAAGACCCTCCTAAACTATCCAGTAGGTAGGGTGTCACAATCTGTCGGGTTAGAAGACCCTCCTAAACTATCCAGTAGGTAGGGTGTCACAATCTGTCGGGTTAGAAGACCCTCCTAAACTATCCAGTAGGTAGGGTGTCTAAGGGGCATGACACTGCCGTCAAGATTTACGTTTCCTCTATTCTAGAAACACTGTTCTATAAACTGACTTAAAAAAGATTACATAAACGAATTTTATTTCAACAAAAGCAACGGTTGATTTGATCCGATATGTGTACACTGTGAAAGATTTATAGTTTAGTTTTATTACTCAGATGGTATGTTTAACCGATGCCTTGATTAAAGAATTGAATTATATCAGTTTTATTTAGCACATGCGTAAAGCGTATTAAAGGAAAGTCAAATAATATCCAACAGAACCTTAGCCTATTTAAAAAATATTGAAATGTTTAGTTACAACTATCTCAATAAGACGTAATCTGAACAAAAGTCACTGGCTCACGATTACATAAAGTGGTGCAAAGAAAAATCGTTAATACTGTACGTAATCAAGAGAAAACTCAATCCGATACGCAACAATCGTGATTGATAAGATTCACAGTGGAGATAAGTAGGCTAACGGGGGAGGAGAGCGGAAGGGCAGTCGGAAGTGTGGCTAGCCAAGACGGTGACGGTATGAGAGGCAAGGAGGTATCGCTTTCAATGTAGGGTGAATGTACATTATACAAGTTGAGGGGTAGCGGAATCGATACAGACGCACCCCTCTATGCACCCTTACACTTCCCGCTGTGCGTTTACACCACCCCCTCCCCCGCTACAGCGCCGCGGGACGCCGCTAACATCCTTCAACCCCGCCGGTTACATTCGTTTTAATTTTGGGTCAAATTCACTTCTTTCCGGACCCCGTCGGGAGAACTATTTTACAGCTTGATTTTTAGCATCCGGCCGACCAACGTACGTGCAAGATCCCCGCTGAGATCGTGATTGAAACGTTTTCCCCGTTTGATGAATTCGTTCAATGTTTAATGACAAGAGGAGTTGCAATCTGGACATTTGGGTTCACCTAACAACACAGTTAAGCTTGTAACTATAAGCAGTTTTTATATTACGTTTTCATAATCATAATAAGTTTATAACAAATATCTTACGAAAATACGTTTTAATAATTTGGCCTAATATGATAAAAATGAATAAACGTTCTGACTTAACGACTTAAAAACCCACTTGAATCTTGCAAAAATTAAAATTCGATGAAATCATTCAAAACAATCTATTAAAGCCAGAGATTTACGTGTCCAGACGACTCTAAGATTCCTAAAAGCCCAACAATTTCCAGACAAAGCGCAATCGGAACGCCGTGCCGATAAATCATAGGAGGCATTTATCGCCGAAGACAGACTGACACAAATTCAAATCGTCGGCGTTGCAGAAAACCAACAAGAAGAATGGATCGTAAAAATAATGCGGACAATTACGCGAGTAAATGTTTCTTGATGAGCGGCATAAACAGGGAACGGAATAAGTTAGGGCAAATAAGATAGCCTACGTTAGTGGAAACCGCCTGGGGGCGGGGCAGCCATTGTGTCGGTCGGAAGCTAGACTGATGACTAATAAATCTGGGAGATTATACTCTGGGTGGACCGCTTGCCGCTGCCTTGCATCTGTCAACGCGGAGAAGGGGTTACTGTGCCGGGGTCGTCGGGAGTTGTATAAAGCAACGTGGTGAAGAGAACACCCACACTCGGGGCCGGTGTGTGTAGAGACCACTGGTTAGCGGGCAAACTATTACACCAATGTATACATTTGAAACCTTACAAATTCTGCATAAATATCTAATACGTAGTAGACACACATGATGCAAAGCAAATGAAATTATCAATATAGTTTTATGAAAGTTAAAAGCGTGTTTTTTTTCTTATTTATCGGGGTAATTAGCATCGAACGGTTTCCTCAAATGGTAATTCAACAACAAAAGAACACCCAAAATACTGAAAAATACAGAAACAAAAAGATTCCAATCGAATTCCTCAAACAGGAAACAAATTATATTACAACTAATAAATTTAATGTTGCATTAAATATAAATAATTATCAACGTTCCCGCACCTTTTCATTGCGCAGGCTTGTACCTTGTCCAGCGATTGCGACTGATGTTGTTGAGTGTTGCACACTTACACTACCGCATTACAGAAATTACACGAATAAACTGCTTATGAAGAATATAATAAAGAAACATATCCCTGGCTGTTCCGTGGGACGAGGCAGTTTATATCTGCACTCTAGCAAGGTGCAAACCGGATTCAATATTGATGCTTATGGCGAAGAGCGTGTCGGACATATTTTAATATAAGCTAGAAACTATATTTGTCAGCTATTTTCGGCTTAAAAGAATTGCACTATAAAATGCACTAATGGCACACTGGCAGCAGTCGAGTTTAAAATCAGCTGATTACTGGTTATATTACAAGAGTAAATATAACCCTTAAACATTGTCTAGCGTAAAAAAAGTAAATACCGTTAAATAATCCCATACTCTAGTATGAGTAATGTTTGCTTGCTTGCTTGCGTCACTGATCTCAAAAACGGCTCCAACGATTTCCTTAAAATATTCGAAATAACTAATTTCTGGGATAAAAATAAGTTCTAGACAGGCCTCATCCCCAGGAAAAATCAAATAATGTAAAAAACTAAAATGAAAAGTTAACAAAATTAACATTGGGCTTATGTAGTTTCAAATCAAAACAAAAGAATTGGTACAGCTGTTCATAATCAACCAGGGAACTGTCAAAGTAATACTCATGTTGTTTATAATTATTAACATGTGGTTTCCTGAGAGCAGAGATTAAAAGATTTGAGTGAAGATTACACATATGGAAGAGTATAATAAATCAAAGGGACATTGATCTATAAATAACAACTGGAGTGACCTTAAAAATATAAAAAAGAGAAAAATGAGTTATACAGATCTGATTATCAGTAGGGGGAAGTGGTGAAATATTAATCCAAGTCATTTAAACAAACTGACTGGCCTTCCCTCGAGCAAAGCTCGGCCCCCAGGTACTAAACTATGAAATGACCAACAATACTGTACCTAAATCAAAGTATATAAACATTTGTAAAATTTAGCCGCACAATCATGTTCACATTGTACTTGAGTGTTTCCATATTATTTTGTAATTGATTTTCGCATAGATTTTTAACAGTAAAAAGTGTGAGTATTTTAAAATGCAATTATTCGCTCGTATCCGTAACACAAACGCGTTTTGTATTAGCAAAGTAAAAGTTGTTTAACTACGGGGTGTAATTAGATCTACCGCATTATTTAAAGATACAGAGACCGCTGTTTTTCTATTTTTCAGTGCTCAGAGAGCCAATACCTGTGTGAGAACAATAATTTGTAATCGCAACAAACCTCTTAAAAAGTTTATTAAAATACGAAAATGAATTATACAAAAGAGTCTTTCCCACGAGTCTTTCCCCTTTCCCTACCATATAAAGCGTGTTTATTTTGTTTTTTTGTTTAAGTACAAATCTCTATACAAAAATCCAGCAACGAAGAATCCACCACAAACTAACTAGCAATTTGTTTGCTAACCCATAATGATTCCACATTATCCTTTTCATGGCCGTATAATAAAATGAGCCGTAAACCGTTGCCGGCGAACACCGTAAAACCGGTTCTGCATCAATTCATACAGCATGTATTAAACGATACACTTACAATGTATAGAGTGTGTATTAAACGATACACTTACAATGTATAGAGTGTGTATTAAACGATACACTTACAATGTATAGAGTGTGTATTAAACGATACACTTACAATGTATAGAATGTGTATTTAACGGTACACTTACAATGTATAGTGTGTGTACTAAACGATACACTTACAATGTATAGAGTGTGTATTAAACGATACACTTACAATGTATAGAGTGTGTATTAAACGATACACTTACAATGTATAGAGTGTGTATTAAACGATACACTTACAATGTATAGAGTGTGTATTAAACGATACACTTACAATGTATAGAGTGTGTATTAAACGATACACTTACAATGTATAGTGTGTGTACTAAACGATACACTTACAATGTATAGTGTGTGTATTAAACGATACACTTACAATGTATAGAGTGTGTATTAAACGATACACTTACAATGTATAGAGTGTGTATTAAACGATACACTTACAATGTATAGAGTGTGTATTAAACGATACACTTACAATATATAGAATGTGTATTTAACGGTACACTTACAATGTATAGTGTGTATTAAACGATACACTTACAATGTACAGTGTGTATTAAACGATACACTTACAATGTATAGTGTGTGTACTAAACGATACACTTACAATGTAGTTACTTAACACGTCGCAGGTTCGGCTCGCAATACACTCATCAACACTGGTGGCATTTAGAATATAAAATGGGAGTGGAGGCGCTGACAAACGTTAAATATAAGTAGAAAGGTCAATAAGACCATAACAGGGATTCAAATATATGAATGGCACATTTAACAAATGTTAACGGCGATACAAACGGACAAGACGAGTCGAAGTTGCCAAATGGCATTTCATAATAACGGCTCGACGATGGTATATAGGCGGTATTAGGACATAATTGTCGTATACGGTCGTTCGCCGCGGATGACGCATGTCTCTCCATTCCGCTGATAAGACCATGTTTTTTTATGGTAATTTTTCTGTGTTTTCTATTAGAATTGCTTTGGCGCTAACTAAGCACCCGGGTACATGTCTAGCCTAGAAATTGAATCAGTTATTATCATACTTAGTTAATTTATATTTCTGTTCAGAAGCCAAATTACATCAAATGGTAAAAAAAAACTTTAGGAAATTGAGTTGCGTATTATTATAGTATACACAGAATACCTATTGTAATCTAAAACGTTGAACTTCGATGTTACGTGGCATGAGTTTCAATATAATAACTCAAGGTATTCTAAGAAATCGTTGAACCTTACGTAAATAACATACTTAAAAGGATCGCCATGATGGGAAACCTCAGAAAAGATTGATCATTACATCTCCCTTGAAAGGGGGGCACTACAAAAGTACAACGTGATTTGTATAGACCTACATGTTTAGTATGTCATTAAAACTAACAACTGTTGGAAATACATTATTAAATAAGATAGTTTTTGAGAAGATTATTTGCATAACAAATGTTGTAACTGATTGAACAGCTCCTTTCATATTTTAAAATTGAATGACGTTTTATAAAGCTATACAAACAAGTAACTTTGCATAAACTTACAATATTGATATGTAAATAAATACAAATATATTACTACAATAGTAATCATGAGAACATGCATTAAGAGTTTTTCTGATGATTTCAAAATAAAACTGACACTAAGACACTGTCAATGTTTCCACGTGTTATTCATTTATAAAATCCCACGTAAGTTAAAAAGTGTACACAACCGCAATACGAGACTATACTCCTGACTCGGACCCATAGGTGTGCGTATGCGTCCGCTTAGAGCGCGTACACGGACACACCACCCTCCCTCCCTCTCACTCTCTCTCTCTCGGCTCTGATTGCCAATCACACTGGAATAAACGACCATCTAAAATACTCGCACTGTAATTGAGTAAAATGTCAATTTGCATGTGTATTGGAATCATCAATCGCGCTCATTTACATCCCGCTATTATTTTCTACGCGGACAAATGTAAAAGTCGATGCGGAACTGTAATTTTCACTTAGACTCGCGACGCGACGCTACTCGGCGCGGGCGCTGTTTTCGCGGCGCGGTTTCAACGTTCCGTTTTAAAAGCAAATCGCCCTTTGCGCGCGTAATGACGGGTGGAGTTTTGCATAATGTGTATTTTATGCATTAATTGCTGCCCGGGATTAAATGCGATTGCTGTTCATTTTCGTAAATTGCGATTATGCCGCGTCTCGTTTAACGAATAGTTCGCCGCCATATTAAACATAATAGGATCCGGACGGATATGCAAAACAATTAATGGTTAACAAGATTGCGATTCGATTCCGCTACGAAATAATCTCTATATGCTGAAATATCGGCTTACATAAAAACGTAGATTATAAATAACGACGGCGATAAGTTATAACCAATCGTGCCATTGTTATTTAGTTCATAGCTTTAACGATTCGAGTGAAGTATAGGCTGATTTATATTTAAATCACTTCACAGGAAAAATCCATTAGGTTTAAAACAATTGTAATGGTCCACTTCAAACGCTAACCTCAGATTCTAGAAAACATAGTTTAAAATATAAGTTTTAAAGTCAATGTTGCAATCGACCAGAAAAAATTATGATTGAGGTAGAGTTGCGTTTGTTAATTGTTATGTTCACAATAGGCAGGAACCTTTGAAATTAAAAAGTTGACTTGATATTAGTAAAATAAAATGTTTTCGGTTCCATTATCTTTGTTACGAAGTAAACGATGGTTATTATTTTTTTAAATTAAGCTCCGTAATACCATAATACCAATTACAGACAACTACTGAAAGGGGTCGTTGGCCTTAGTCTAAAACTATTTTTGTAACTGATAATCTACACATTATACACTGAATAATTGTATTAGATATTAAAACCTCTTCTGTTTTTCCCCGCAACTGTAAAGCAGCCGGGCCACCCGTGGCGGCGGGTAAACACTTCGCTCACGCCTCTGACAGACCCCGGAAACACAAAAGCGGCCACGAAACACAAACGTTGAAACATTCGCGGCCGCGGCGTAAACGTTTAGCGTCATAATTGGCGGGAAAACACGGGTAAAAGTTCAAAGTGGCGAGTGCGGTCAATTGGTGGACAAGTGTTTTAAAATGCGCGGTGGCCGGTGCTCCCTCCCCCTCCCCACACACGATGTGCGGTTTAGGGCCTAATTATCACTAGTGGTCAGTTAGTGATGCGATACTTGCATTGTTTTATCCCAGTTTGACACAGAATGTACTGATTGACACGTTTATTGGCCGCACTTTCGTTCCCTGTTTACACCGTGTCGATTCCCTTTTTATTGCCCCGGGTGTTAAAATAGTGCATATATTTTGGTCCTTTCCACTTACCGGGTACGGATGTAAACAAATCAAGTATTGTAAAACACTATAGTCAAATACCACGATATAACCTCATTGTTTGACCTTTGATGATGTATATTATTGTGAAATATGACATGTTTCCTCGAAAATACAATATCCTGTTCGTATTAGGCAATAACCAAGTAGGAATGGAAATATAAATTTAGAGGTTTATTTTGTTACCATCGATTACACAACTTTATTATAATGTTTTTCTAATTAAAGTGAAACAGGCGTATCAAATATCTAGTTAGGTAACTCAAACACAAAAGATTATGAAAAAAATCAAGCTAAAATATACTTTAGCCAAGAATCGGACAAATTACTAACAAATTTATGATCCCTTACAAAATAAACATTGATCCAAATCCATCCATAGAGATGAACAAATAAATATATATTACGTTTTATGAATGAATAGTCAACATAGAGGCCGTCAACAACGAATACTTAACAAAATGTATCATTGGTTTGCCAGAGACATTTATTCTGTCCGTCAACGCCTTCTTCTTCTTCTTCTTACTTTCTTACTTTAAGTTTCTTTAATTTATATACTTTCTTAAAAGTTTCCAAGCTGAACATTATAAGAGAAATATATTTTGATCCAAAGTTTACGTATATATTCTCTTGTCTGATGCGCGGAAATATTTCTTGTTTTTATTGCTCCCCGAAAGTACTGCTTGTCTCGTTGAATATATGCTTTTGAAAGACCTTTGATCTGTGTAACTGTTTTGTGGCTTTTACAAATAGTTTCTACATGACGATAATATAGGTTGTAAAATATGAATACATAGACTAAATAATTTAAAAAAATATATATTTCTGATAGTGCAGGAGACATTCCGGTCATAAGGTCATATTATCAAAGCTGACATTCCAGGTAAAATTGTCTGGCATTATAAGGAACCAACCACGTAGGTCTAACTAAGTACAACGTACTACGTAGTAGGCCAAAGCCTCTTCGACCCTCCATCAACTGGTCTTCATAAAACCGCGTTGTGAAACTAAAAACATTTACTTAACGTTAACTATGCAAGATGTATTTTAGCGAATTTCCCCTATAGGGAAGAAGCTATTACCGTCGTCGGCATGGTAAGACCTAGGCCCGAGACCATGATAACTTTTCGTTTTGAGGTCCCCAGACCCCAAAAACACCATTCGTTCGAAACTGTATATATATATATATATATATATATATATATATATATATATGTGTGTGTGTGTGTGTGTGTGTCCGTGAGCACGATAACTCTCGTAAACATTATCCGATTTTGATGAAATTTGGTATAAACGTGTAAAGCAACATTTATGACTTTAGTTCGAAAACCAGCCAGATCGCTCTATCCGAAAGGGTATTTTGGGGGGGTTTTGTACCCCAAAAATGGGTTTTTCAAATTTTTTACATATAATTTTGGAAATAGTCAAATTTTAGTTTTTCCCATTCGATTCAGCTTAAAAAACACACACAATTTGGTATTATGATCATTTCTCTACGTCAATTGGTTACCGAGATATTGAAAGTGCTAAACACAGTACGTTGTCTAATGTTATTCTTATGGAGGAAAATAAAAATTTTATATCTCGCTTATTTATGAACGTATACTGATGAAACTTGGTATACGACTTCATCTGGTTGCGGACCATTGATATTTCCTAAAAAAAAATCTTTTTACCAATGGCTTCCGTAGCAGCAAACCTGCGTACTCAGCCCCATGTTATTCTTACGGAGAATAAGTAACGTGTTATCTCCCTTCATTATGAAAATAAATTAATGAAATTTGGTATGTGGCTTCACCTACATGAGTTATATTGATATTTGTATAAAACCCCATTTTTTGTGCTCCTTGCTTCAGCAAACCTGCATACTCAGCCGCCATGTTATTCTTATGGAGAATAATTAAAATGTCATAAATCGTTTATTTATGAATGTATATTGATGAAACTTGGTATGTGGCTTTATGTGGTATTAAGATACATATATATGCATTGGAAATTCGCTGAGTACGCAGGTTTGCTGCTACGGGGGTATTTACCTTTATCGACATGAAAAATAACAAATGCTATAATCACTCCTTTAGAGTAGCGTTTTCAAAGATATAGTGTGTTAAGACCCCAATAAAACCATTACGACCTTGATTACAATCACGGTTCCCTGGAATTTCAAACATCATCGAATGTTCCGAATCGTTTTCCCCACGAAACAGGGTCCCCGGCAACAAGCGGCAGCCTCGGCCGGCAGGCGGGCCCCGCCACACATTTACGATCCTCAGACGTATATTATTTTCATCATATAAATCCACGCCGCAATATAAACTTTCTTACCGGCAATAAAACTGCAGTTCTGTACCAACAATGTGGCGTAGTGTTGCTTGTTTGTTGTAGTGCCCATATTTCTTGTTCGGTTCACGACCCGTTCTTTTACTGGGATGCCGGCAGTTAACTGAACGCCGCAGTGAGACCCTCGTTTAGTATGGCTGCTTAATACGAGTACATCGATGTAAAAGAACGATGACTAAACGTAGCTTTAGCGCCTATTCGTGATTTTTACCGTATGCGGAATTTAATATGCGAGCACATTAAGAGATTGTTTAATCGTTAAATGCGTGCGACCGCATCGGTCTAAAACAACGGAATGTAAACTATACATACGCGGTGTTATGTCAAGGTTCGTAGAGAGCAGCAGCACCCGTTGCAGCTCAGGTCTGCTTGGGGCTATGAGAGTAATGTTCGCACGGTCCGTAAGGAGCAGCGTCCAACACTGTTCACGTCTGCTCGGTTCTGTAGAGTCATATGCACACGGCAGCATCATCCACTGAAGCTCTGATCTGCCCGGTTCTATAAGCGTATTGTTCGCACCCATGATGTCGTTCGAGGTCGTTTAGCTGGTACGTATTTTAATTTTTCTTTTCAAAAACCTGCAAGTGAAACCCTTACCGAGGACAATAATGGGACGGTTGTTTACAAATTGCGCTGGACAACTTAGTTACATCACTTGTTTTAAGGTTTCACGTGGATTGTGTTAATAATTGTTAGTTAACCAACTTTCAGGATGTCACAAAACTACTTATTATGATAAGAAATTACAACGCACAAAGTAAATAGCATGAAATATCAATATATGATAGAGAGAGAATACAACTTTCTTTACAACGTTTTCAGCTGAGATTACCTGCTGTGTTGTATTTCAAATAAACGCACTTTTTAAACTAATACAAAACATAAACACAATGTCTCAGTTTAAACAATTTATTTTCAAAATTGGAATTATGAGGTAAAATATATGGTACACATGTAATAAATATCGTGTTTCCAGCAGCACTGCAAACTGGACTTGTAATCACGTGACATTAAACCTGGGTTTTGGACTTTGCGCGAGGTTTTTTCCGGTTAACTAGTAAAACCTACGAACCGCCGAATGTGCGGCCCTGTAAGCATTGATTGCTGCTGCTCTCTCGACGGGCCTTGGTGTTAAGTTTGGAAATAAGTAGGGCCTAAGTCAAATTACAATAGATTACAAGTATTTACAAAATCTATTGATCTTTTATAATTTACTTAACGATATATCGTAGGTAGACTTTGTTTCTAAAGTGTGTATAGCTAATCAAGTGTGTATAGCAATCTTTACTAAAATATGAAAATATTGTTAGACCTTCTTGGTCCATTTCAGACTAAATTCACACCTTAAGCATTAGCATGTCGTGAATTTAATAGGTGTATCGGTTACAAAATAATTATAATACAATTCAAGTGCACGTTATTCAATACATAGTGGACTATCGTACGAAAACTGTTAAATTGCAGAAATGATTTATACACTTATGTTTTATAATTAAAAAATAATACAATATAAAGTAAAACAAAAATTTGTAACCTATCCTTTAGTTCGAAATGCAACAACTAAATAAGAATCCAATAGTAAAAGTAAAATAAACAAATTTAAAAGTTGCCATATTAAATTAAGCAAAGTAAATTGAAAGACGTAGACCGTTCGAGAAACATGACTAAAATTAGTTTTAATTCTGTTCAGTATTTTAAGTGAGATTTTTCAATTGAAAACACAAACGGAAGTCTAATATTATAAAATGTTAATTCCAAACATTTCTGAAAGCTCAGCCCGTATATTCTCGCGTTCCACTGTGTGTTTCTCTACAAAACACGATGGTTGTTTAACACCTCAGACCATATATTTTCAACTGCATAACAACGGACGCTTAAATTGTCATTATGAGCCGACGCGTGCCTGTACTACTATAGTACGGTAGGAAGAAAGAAGCACGTCACATCGGCCGGTCAGCGTCAGCTGACAAGGGCATGGCATGTTACACGAGGTCGCCGTTTCCCATCTGTACTGATACATCGCATTAGCTCCAGCCAGGGGCGTAAATCTCGATACTAACACGTCCCGGTCAATTACCACTTGGTTATCGGACACCCGCATAAGATATGACCGTTCACATGCGTGGCGATCGACTCGATATGTGCGATTTCCATAAATACGTATATGACTTTGAGAGGAAACAAGTCTTTATTGGACAGAAGGTGTTTAATTCAGGATTTGTAAAACTTGTGGACAAATCTATTTAGTAGAACAATACGATGTGATTATTTATATAAACGTACGTTTACATTAGTCAAAGTTTCATGTAATTTATACGCTCACTTTAAAATCCACGAAGGTTGGCAAAATAACACAATAAAAATGCTCTTCACTGTTAACACCTGTGAAGTATTTGTGATAAAACTCTTTCATCATGAATGTTACTCTTTTATATCACGCTCCCATTCTAATGACACGGCTTGCATATTAATACAGTACAGTAAATCATTAAAAACTTAAAAATACACCACTAGAATCAACAGAAACCACGTAACTTTTCCCAAACATAATTTTGTATCCAGCTACGGAGGTAGAACCATCGTTTAGCCGCCGTTTTGAAGACTTAAAAACTATCGGATTACATTCAAGGGACAGGTTTTATTTATTGAATGACGTCATCACGTTTCGAACCGGCAATCGACATTGACAGCGTAATTTGACGTAGAGATGCTATAATCTAAAATATCCGCTGCTAAAATATATAAAAAATATTTACGTGAACAAAAAATCGCCTTAATTACTCGGTTGAACACGATGGACACGGCCCGGACACTGACCCGGTGCAGAGTATGCGGCAGCGGCGGTCGCGCACAGCTCGCAACACTGTGCTGGGCTGATTAATGACATCTTACTAATGGACGCCACTCGTGTGCGATTGCTGATTTATAGACGCATGTCTTACACCTAATTAGTTAGGCTGTGACCGAAAACCAGCCGTTTCTTCAACACCAGTAACATCCGGTCAGACGTGTGTCCGGTAAATTCGCGATCGGATATTATGGGGGTAAAGAAGGTACACCAAGTAAAAATATATTATATAGGTTAAAGAAAAACAATATCATCATACGTACAGTAAACGCTCTGTACTGACGATACACGCGTTAGTATCGTCAACCCGACACGACATAATAACACGACATAACTGAAAACCATGTATGCACCTGAAAACTGTTTCTGCTCGGATTACAAGCTGGGATATATCAAAATCGAATATCGACACGAATATAACGATAAACATATTTTTGAAAAATGTACTGTGCATTAAAACAATGACAAACATACTCTCCGTGAACAACACGAGTAAAACTGCTTAGTTTTTTATCCTAGTAATTTGTTATTATATTATTTTTTTTCTTTTATTTTGAGGTTATTATAATGTATATGTATGCACCTGAAAACTGTTTCTGCTCGGATTACAAGCTGGGATATATCAAAATCGAATAACGACACGAATATAACGATAAACATATTTTTGAAAAATGTACTGTGCATTAAAACAATGACAAACATACTCTCCGTGAACAACACGAGTAAAACTGCTTAGTCGAGAACAGTATAAACCACGATAAATGGAATAACACGACATAACTGAATATCTGGACTCCGTTCGCGATATACAGATCGTTATTTATTAAACCGCCACACATAACCGTTAAAAATAGACCGGGCATTCGTGATGACGTCACATCCCAGATGGACTACTAGAAGTTCAGTTCCAGCAATCGGTTCGACTTTAACCGCTATCCTAGACCTCCGATTTGAAAGCTGATGTAATAATAAAAATTAAAACCTTCCCTCCCCAAATAATAATATTTGCAAGAAGGAATTCTTGCAGGGCGGAAGATTAAATGTAGTCGTAATGAAATGTAGAAGGGCAGAGTCAACACGCCCGGTGTTGTCTCACGTGCCGGGCTTTATTTTAATTAAAACGATAAACTGGGCGCGGGGCTTGACCGGAATAGGGAGCAAGACGCTGGCCGCCTCGTTACAGCGTCACGTTCCCTTGGATGTGGAAGAAAAATAAACTGAACCGCAATTTGGTAATTTAGTAAAATCGCTTTTTAAAATATTTTAGACGAACATAAAACTCATACTTCATAGCAGTATGGGGTTGGTCAACATATACGGACGAAATTATCAACCTTTAATTATTGTTAACCCTAAATTATTCCCCTTATTTAAAAAAATGGATGATCGGAAGGATTAAATTTGGTATAAAGCACTGTACGAGGCGTACGCGTTCATGAACGTGGATACAAGAACGCTTTTAGTGATAATGCAAATTAGGAAATAATCCGTTACTATTCTTAGCACAATAGTAAGTAGTAACAGTAGTAGTAGTGTATTGGTTAAGATATTCAGGATGTCGTTTTTGCTCAGAGGGATACGCCTTTATTTCAGATAGTTTAGTCTAAAATTTGCAGTTTGTGTCCCTATAAAAAATAAACATACACTAGTAAATCCTTGTACGTTAAAATGGTGAAGTATATAACTCCATACTCAAGGCAATTTGCTCATCGCATACTTAAACTCATCATATATTTTTAAACATCTAGCACAAATAATTCTCACCAATGCAAAAGCCATATACGATTAAATGGTGGCCGGAATTTCGCGCCAGAAGCGCTGCCCCCAGGATCTGTTGAAGTGATCGGGGGTGAATCAAGAAGCGACGAGAGGGCGTGAAAAAACCAAAAGCCACAGGATCAAGGGGCGCGCTCGAGTGACTAAGGTGAAAATAACGGCCGCCAATCAATGCTACTGCAAATTGGGCATATCTGAGGCCCCCCCTTACCCCAGCCACCATCTGTTGGGGAGGTGGGTGACAACAAGTGGGGGGCAAGACGGCGCTGAGGACAGACGCGTAAAACACTAGACCCTCGGGATACTTCCCGAGATAATTGCCCCAGAGGTCACAGTTTGTACAATGTAGCTGGTCGTTTAACTGTACACTTCTACAATTGATTTCTGCTATCGTACACAAAGTCGATATAAACTTAGGTTTATCTACATACGGATAAGAGGCTATTAAAATATTCAAGGACTGTACAAAATTATTTGGTTGTATCTTTTTGCAAGGTTATATTTGTGTATTTTAAACTCACATTCAACGGTCGAGAAAGAAACGCTAACAATTAGATACAAACAGAAAGCAGTTATAGTATTGCTTTTATACTAAAAAATAAGCTTTTATACTAAAAGTATAATTATCACTGAGTATATTTTAAATTTAATCAATATTAGAACAAGTACTAAAAGTTGTACTTCCGAATGTACAACTATTAAACAATTTCTTCAGTGGCATAAGATACGGTTACAATTCACACGGTACCATTATACGGGAAATGTTTTCTTTAGAATTAAATATTTGTAGTCGACATAATCACATAAATTGTGGATACAATCAGTCCTGAACCTGAAGAGCCACGACGCGATCGCGAGGAGAGGCGTTCGAGCACCGGAGAAGCGTGAACTCGGCGCCCGCGGCCGCAACAAGATGATATTTAAGTTGCGGAGAAGAACCGTTAATGTGACAATTACCGTTAATGCGACATTAACAACGCAGTCACTCATTAAAGTTAGATTAAGAGCGCGAGTGGGCCCGAGCCTCGTCTGCTACTTTGTGTTTGAGTTGAGGGCGCAGATAGTACATGGGAGTGCACCTTTCCGCTTAGCGACTGTAACGAGCACCATTTCACGTTCCACTTTTTAGTAGCCTAGATAGTGCGGAAATATAATGAAACTAGCTGGTACCCGGCGCGACTTCGTAGCCTAGATAGTGCGGAAATATAATGAAACTAGCTGGTACCCGGCGCGACTTCGTCGTGGGTTTTCTTGCCTACCATCGATTCCAGTTTTTCCCATTGGTAAAAATAGTGTTACCACGGAAACTTAAATGAAATCGTTACTCCAAAAGGTTAGCATTGGTAATTTCCAAGACCAGTGGGACAAAACTCAACTCTACAGTCTTAGGACCTTGATTAGTGGCTAGAAACCTTCCTAATGTTAATGTTAACCTGATTGGTCATGAAAAGTTTCCTCACAATCGGATGAGTGGTATAGGAGCGCAAAAAGGATGAACAGACTGACATTGAATTTTATATAGCTTATAGAGATAATTTTTTCCTCAATTCCTAAACGTGCATTATACTTTCTTTGATATTCTTGCAACATAAAATTTGAAAAAAATCACAGTATGAAACTGTACAACTACGTTATTTTGTAATTCCGTGTACAGTAATATATTGATACATACTCAAATGATATACTCAAATACACACATGATGAGGTGGGGTGGATACCAGATTCCGAGCCTAGCAATACATTTGGATAATGTAGGCCTAATGTGCAGAGCTTTAGTTATACACATTTAAAAAAGTAACATGCCTGAGTTTCATATGACACATGCTATATAAATTATATAAGACATATTTCTTAAATAGAAAGTCAAAATTTTCAAAAGCAGCAATAAAGTTTAAAAAATCAATCTTCTAAAAAGTGCTATGCTAAAACGTATATAAGGTATCGGTGTTATGAATGTGTATACAAATAATCACAGATACAGACCCGCAATACGAGATTTACGATCTTAAAGCCGAACGAACTAAATCTTTGCCTACTCCAAACTACCAGCTAGCCGGGTGGTTGATGATAGGTTCGGTACGAGTGCTACGGGATAATTAATATTTAGTGCTCCTAACATCCAACAGAAACAGAGGCGAGATTAATGGTTCCCCCTTCCTCCGCCAGGTGTCGCATGTGTTGTAATTAATATTTATTGTAATTACAACGTCTACCAGGCCACACATCACTTTATTGTTGCGCCAAGATTATACGTAAGGCGGTGGGCTTTATCACACTATCTGTATAACATGAGGGGGCGTTTATATATCAATATTGCCTCTGTAAAAAATTGATTTTCGATAAGAAACTTTCTACAACTATTTGTTAAAAATGTTTATTACAAAACGAATTAATATTCTTTGAACCGTGGAAGTTTTAAGTATTCAATAAAGATATTAGAAAACGCCTCTTCCATAGAGAGAACACAGGAAACAACAAGTAATTACAGGAACACAGGAAACAAGCGTTAAAATTACATAGATAAATAAATTCTCGCAACTTTATCAGATATTATATTGTTTTCCACGAATTTGGAATCGCTCCGCCTGAAACTTCATCATGTTTCATGTTTATAAATTGTCAGCCGATTCTTGGAAATATAAAGCCGTTACAATAGGCCTATAAGGGGTAATTTAAATTATTTTTAGTGAATTTCCCCTATAGGGAAGAAGCTATTACCGTAGGTGGCATGGTAAGACTTCAGCCCGAGACCATGATAACTGTTTGTTTTGAGGTCCCCAGATGCCAAAAACACTATTCGTTCAAATTTATATATATATGTATATATATATATATATATATATATATATATATATATATATATATATATATATATGTACCCGTTACCGCGATAACTTTTGAAAGAAGCGCCCGATTTTGATGAAATTTGGCACAAATGTGGAGAGTAAGATTTATGACTTTAAGTTCGAAAACCAGATTGATCGGTCTAAGGGAAGGGGGTTTTATGGGGGTTTAAAATTTCCCAAAAATCAGTTGTTTTTTTTTACTTTATATCCTAAAATTTTAAAAACACTAGATTTTGGTTATAGCCATTTTATAGAGCTTAAAAAAACAATTTAGTATTTTCAATCATTAAGCTAGGTTGTGGTTAAGTGGCTAGGTTGAGGTTAAGTAGTAGTTGTAGTAGTAGTAGTAGTAGTTGGCTAGTGGGTAGGTTAAGTAGGCTAGGTTGTGGCTAGGTTAAGTGGTTGTGGAGAAAAGTCAAAAAATGTGTCCATAAAATTTCCCACGTTAATCTTATGGGAATACGGTTTTTAGATTTTCCTCAGATAATTTCACTAAAAACTCCACATTTCTTTCTACCAATCAGTTTAGCTCTACAAAACAATCATTTTGGCCTTTTAATTGTTGTTTTACGTCCAACCGTTGCAGTGATATTCAAAGTGCTAAACACAGTACGTTGTCCAATGTTATCCTTATGGAGAATAAATAAAATGTTATATTTTGATTATTTATGTATGTATATTGATGAAACTTGGTACGTGGCTTCAACTAGTTGTGGTATATTGATATTAGCACAAAAAAATGTTTTGTTGATTTTCCCGGTAGCTCCAAACCTGCATACACGGCCCCCATGTTATTCATAATATGGAGGATAAGTAAAGTTTTATATCTCCCGTAGTTATGAACCTAAATTAATAAAACTTGGTATGTAGCTTCACCTGATTGAGTTGCAAAAACACATTTCTTATCTTACTTGTTGCAGCAAACCTGCGTACTCAATTATAATGTTATTCTTATCGAGAATAAATAAAATGCTATATATCACTTATTAATGAATGTATTTTTGTGAAACTTGGTAAGTGGCTCTAGGTAGTAGTGATACCTATATATATGCATTGGAAATTCACTGAGTACTTAGGTTTGCTGCGACGGGGATATTCTTAAATTGCAACACTTTTAATAAAACGAAAGCTTGACATAGTTATTTTCAAGATTTCGTACCTATTTTGTGAAATTGAAAATGTTTAAAAATATTACATTTAAATAGATTACTCTGCTTTTTATCGGATAAAAATTAAATTTTGTTCTACCCAAAATGGTATTTCCATTAAAGGGATAATTAATTCCGACAAATAAATAGGTAACACAGAAACTTAGGACAAAAAACACCAGTTTCCTGTATATAGGAATATACCGGGTGTCCCATACAGGCCGCCCTCTCTTAATGTTTGTACGACTGTAAATTTTAAATAATCTTTGGTAAATGTCACTACCATAAGTCAAAGTATTTTTTGAAGTGGTTAAGGGTTTCAACGCTCACCCCTAAATACGGGTTACTGGAGGTGTAATTTATTTTTTAAATAGCAACCCCTAACAGGTTGCACATAAATTTAAAGAGGATAAAAGTAAAAAATTAATGCCACAAACTAGAACTCTCTATGTTTATTTAATCTAATGTTATGGCCAGCAAAAAATGTACGATTTTTTTATTTAAACAGCTAAAATTCGCCTCATTACCAGACCGTGGGGAAATCCAACATTCCCTTGTCCAGACCATTGAACAAAGACCATTTAAAGTGCAAGAAAGTAATTTTAAAACCTTTATTTTTCCAAGAGGTGAATGGAGTCCTTGGCAAAAATAAAATCCCCCGTCGCAGCAAACTTGCGCACTCAGCGAATTTCCAATGCACATATATAATAACACTTAAAGCCACTTTTCAGATTTCTAAAAAATATATTCACAGATAAGCGATGTATAAAATCATAATTATTCTCCTTATGAATAACATTGGGGATGAGTACAGGTTTGCTGCAACAAGGAACACAAAATGGGTTTTTATGCAAATATCAATAGAAGTCAAGCACAAGTGAAGTCACATACCAAGTTTCATCCATATTCATTCATAACTAAGCGATATGTAAGATTTTAATTATCCTCCATAATATTGATATAGGGGCTGAGTACCCAGGTCTCTGCTGCTACGAGATTCATCAGCAAAAAATTGTTTTTGATGCAAATATCAATAGAACTTAACTAAGTGAAGCCATATACCAAGTTTTATTAATTTATATTCATACTTAAGGGAGATATCAAATTTTACTTTTTCTCCATAAGAATAACTTGGGGACTGAATATGAAGGTTTGCTGCTACGGGAATCATCGGTAAAAATTTATATTTTTGTGCTAATAACAAATAGACCAATCAGATAAAGCCATGTCAGTGTATGTTCATAAATAAGCGAGATATACAATTTTTCTTTTTCTCCATAGGAATAACATTAGACAACGTACTGTGTTTAGCACTTACAATATCTTTGTACCAAATTGACGTAGAGCAATGAGAAAAACAAAAAAATTGTTTAGGTAAATTCAATGGTGTAAATTAAAATTTGATTTTAATAAAAAATTACATGTGAAAAACCACAAAAAACCCGAATTTACATACATATATACAAAATTTGAACGAATGGCGTTTTTGGCATCTGGGAGCCTCTAAATGAAAAGTTATCATGGTCTCGGGCTTAAGTCTTACCATGCCACCTATGGTAATAGCTTCTTCCCTATAGGGGAAATTCGCTAAAAGGTTTCAAAATGACTTTCTTGCACTTTAAATAGTCTTTGATCAAAGGTCTGATCAAGGGAAAATTGGAGTTGCCCACTTTGTCCCTGATTTCTGGTAAGGAGGCGAATCTTAGCAGTTTAAATAACAAAATTAATAATTTTTTGCTGGTCATAACATTAGATTAGATAAACATAGAGAGGTCTAGTTGGCGGCATTCATTTTATTTTGTTATCCTCTTTAAAATAATATGCAACTTGTTAGGGGTTGCTATTTAAACATAAACACCCCCGTCGCAGCAAACCTGCATACTCAGCGAATTTCCAATGAATATATAACATAACACATTAAAACACTTAACAGGATTCATAAGAAATGTATTCACAAACAAGAGATATTTAAAATATTAATTATTCTCCATAAGAATAACATTGGGGATGAGTACGCAGGTATGCTGCAACAAGGCACGCAAAATAATGGGGTTTTATGCAAATATCAATAGAACTCATCTTAGTGAAGTCACATACTAAGTTTCATCCATATACATTCATAAATAAGCGATATATAACATTTTAAATATTTTCCATGAGAATAACATGGGGACCAAGTACCTAGGTTTGCTGCTACAGGAACCATAGGAGAAAAATTGATTTTTTGTGCAAACAACAATAAACCACAACCAGATCAAGCCATATACCAAATTTCGCCAGTTTATGTTCATAAATAAGCGAGACATGCAATTTTTCTTTTTCTCGATAAGAATAACATTAGACAACGTACTGTGTTTAGCACTTTCAATATCTCGGTAACAAATTGACGTAGAGAAATTATCAAAATACCAAATTGTTTGTTTTTTAAGCTAAATTCAATGGTATAAATTAAAATTACATGTGAAAACCCCAAAAAACACATTTTTGGGGTACAAAACCCCCCAAAAAACCCCCTTCGGATGATGCGATTAATCTGGTTTTCGAACTCGTTCAAATAAATGGTACTTTACACATTTGTACCAAATGTCATTAAGATCGGACCTTTTTTACGAGAGTTATCGTGCTTACGTACACACACACACATGTATATATATATACAAATTTGAACGAATGGTGTTTTTGGCATCTGGGGACATCAAAACAAAAAGTTATCATGGTCTCGAGCTTAAGTCTTACCATGAGATCTACGGTAATAGCTTCTTCCCTATAGAGGAAATTCGCTAAAACTACCCGCAGTAACCCATATTTAGGGGTGAGTATTGAAACCCTTAACCACTTAAAAAATACATTGACTTAAACTAGTGACATTTACTAAAGATTGTTTGAAAATTTACAGTCGTTCAAAATTAAGAGGAGGGGGCCTTTATGGGACACCCGGTATATACCTAGTGATTTAAAGTACCTCGAACCCGGCAACAGACTTTTGTACCTGCCGCAACGCTGGACCCTCATTTATGCCCCCCCTCCACCCCATTTATAGCGTACATATAAAATGGACAAACGCGTCACGTCAAAGAGAACAGCACTGTCACAGATGACTAACGTATCACATTAGCTATTATTATGTTCGATTGTTATATTATGTTTTGTAAAATTTTTAATCTGTAGCACAAAGCACAAAAAAATATGTTTATACATGTACTCAAACATCAAACGAACACAAGTCTTGACTAGTGCAAATATAGACAGTGTGAGACAGAGAGAGAAAGAGAGAGAATGCAATGCAATAATGCCGCATATCCTGGCGCTTGCACAATGTAATTGTATGTTGTGATAATTACACATCACGTGTAATGATGTTTGTATCACTTCTTTCGACCCTTCGCCCCTCCATCACCCCTTTTGAAACCAGTTCCGTTTTAGAAGTGTCTATCTTAATTCCCCTACTGTGGGAAACTATTAACCAAGATTTTGTAACAGGGCGTTCTCTTAAAGGATCTGTTGCATTTATGAAATACATGCAATCAAATATTTAATGTTTTTGTTTTAATCTAATAGTTTATTCCTTTTTTAAATGAATTTGTTAGTACTATCGTAAGTTACAATTAATAACAGCTAATACGAGCAAAATAAACATAACTTTAAACAGACTATTTCTCCTCATTTAACGTTAAATCGACGCAATACTACTCGACAGAATTATTAAGTTAAAATTACCATCGAACCCTTCAACTAAAGACATTTTAAACTAAGATTACGCATTTGCATAAAAGCAATTCCCTCACTAAAAGTATTAGCGGCCGTATATTTTAACTTTATATGAGCAAACTTTATATACAAGAAGCCGGCGCGAGGCTTACATTATAATGGGCGCTTAGGGGGCGGGAAGGGGGTGGAAGGATGCTTTAGGGGGTCGGGGAAGACCATTAGGTGCAGAAGGCCTCGCCCGGCGTGGAAAAACAATTAAAATGGTGTACGAGCGAAGTAGTGTAGAAGCCGGTTAAATAATTAATATTTATAAGTAGAGTCGAGAAGGAAGAGTGTTGTTTTAGGTCAGAGGTGGAAGAAGAGTACAGCGCCCCTTCTGCCCCCTTCCCCCTCCCCCGCCACCCATCGCGCAGCTTAGGAAAACATAATGGCGCGCTACTTTGCATAATTTATATATAAACATTCACCGGGAGCGGCGCCAGACTTACTCATGTATATTATAAAATAAACAGAACGAGATGTGTTGCGCGACTACGTGAGGTCGATACTGTGCCGACGATCTACTCACTCCACATCACCAGTTGTGCACTCGCTGTTTACGATACATACTGTCTCGTATACGAGATGTGTTGCGCGACTACGTGAGGTCGATACTGTGCAGACGATCTACACACTCCATATCACCACTTGTACACTTGCTGCTTACGATACTTACTGTCTCGTATAAGAAATGTGTTACGCGACTACGTGAGGTCGATACTGTGTCGACGATCTACACACTCCATATCACCAAGTTGTGCACTCGCTGTTAACGATACTTACTGTTTCGTATATGAGATGTGTTGCGCGACTACGTGAGGTCGATACTGTGCCGACGATCTACACACTCCATATCACCACGTTCTGCACTTGCTGCTTACGATACTTACTGTCTCGTATATGAGATGTGTTGCGCAACTACGTGAGGTCGATATTGTGCCGACGATCTACTCACTCCACATCACCACATTGTGCACTCGCTGCTTACGATACTTATTGCCTTGTATACGAGATGTGTTGCGCGACTACGTGAGGTCGATACTGTGCCGACGATCTACTCACTCCACATCACCACGTTGTGCACTCGTTGCTTACGATACTTATTGCCTTGTATACGAGATGTGTTGCGCGACTGCGTGAGGTCAATACTGTGCCGACGATCTACTCACTCCACATCACCACGTTGTGCACTCGCTGCTTACGATACTTATTGCCTTGTATACGAGATGTGTTGCGCGACTGCGTGAGGTCAATACTGTGCCGACGATCTACTCACTCCACATCACCACGTTGTGCACTCGCTGCTTATGATACCTATTGCCTTGTATACGAGATGTGTTGCGCGACTACGTGAGGTCGATACTGTGCCGACGATCTACTCACTCCACATCACCACGTTGTGCACTTGCTGCTTACGATACTTATTGACTTGTATACGAGATGTGTTGCGTGACTGCGTGAGGTCAATACTGTGCCGACGATCTACTCACTCCACATCACCACGTTGTGCACTCGCTGCTTACGATACTTATTGCCTTGTATACGAGATGTGTTGTGCGACTACGTGAGGTCGATACTGTGCAGACGATCTACACACTCCATATCACTAAATTGTGCACTTACTGCTTACGACGCTTACTGTCTCGTATATGGGATGTGTTGCGCGACTACGTGAGGTTGATACTGTGCAGACGATCTACACACTCCATATCACCACGTTGTGCACTCACTGCTTACGATACTTATTGTCTCGTATACGAAATGTGTTGCGCGACTACGTGAGGTCGATACTGTGCCGACGATCTACACACTCCATATCAACACGTTGTGCACTCGCTGTTTACGATACTTACTGTCTCGTATATGAGATGTGTTGCGCGACTACGTGAGGTTGATACTGTGCAGACGATCTACACACTCCATATCACCACGTTGTGCACTCACTGCTTACGATACTTACTGCCTTGTATACGAGATGTGCTGCGCGACTACGTGAGGTCGATACTGTGCCGAGGATCTACTCACTTCACATCACCACGTTGTACACTCGCTGCTTACGATACTTATTGCCTTGTATACGAGATGTGTTGCGCGACTACGTAAGGTCGATACTGTGCCGACGATCTACTCACTCCACATCACCACGTTGTGCACTCGCTGCTTATGATACCTATTGCCTTGTATACGAGATGTGTTGCGCGACTACGTGAGGTCGATACCGTGCCGACGATCTACTCACTCCACATCACCACGTTGTGCACTCGCTGCTTACGATACTTACTGTCTGGTATACGAAATGTGTTCTGCGGTACAATACCTCACATAAAACACACTTGTTACTTACTATACTGACCGCCTCATCTGATCACCTTTTTTAATTTCTAATGCAAGTGATTTCCATTCTAAACACACTTATACAACTTCTATTTCACTTGCTGATATTTTACTTACTCCATGTTAGGATGTATAATCAATATTTATACCTACAACTCTCTACTCACGGTTCTTTGTTTTTTTTCTATGAATAGTTTCATAATTCCATCGTTTTATTTTACTACGAATTACTAATTAGATTAGAACTGATTCAAAATCTCACTAAACTCACCGCTAATTACGGTAATTATTCCATACTAGACTGCACAATTAGGATTAAAACTTGCAATATAATTGAAAATACACCTGATGATTAAGACACAATAATACACGTGTTAATAGTTAAACTGAAAGAATAATATTAGTTAAATTAATTGACTGTGCAAAACTTTGCGTAATAATACTAGGGTTACATTTAAACCCCTCTACAACGCTTTACACTGGTGCAAGTAGGGCGAGGTTATCTAAATGCGAGAGGGGTGTAACAACGGGAACTCGGTCCCGAGCTTGAATATTATATCAGAGATTGTTAGGGGTCGTAAAAAATTAATAAAATAATATTGTTAACGGGCCGGCGCGGCGTGCGGGGCGTAATAAATTAACAAAACACGACGTAATACACGGGGGCGCCGCGGCAGCGCTGCAGTCGCTGATGTAACCTTGCTCGCTCCCGGCGTTTCACAATTTAATATCACAACTATTTAGAGAAAACATCATCCCTCGTAACATGCACCAGGTAATCGTATAAGATTCCCTACGGTGACGTATATTGGTAATGGGTGATTTATAGTGCCCGAGAAACTAGGGAATTTATAGTGATCTAATCTAATACAGTAGTCGGATAATTAGGATTTATTTTTAACCTATGTTGTTTGTAATTATTTATAATAATTAAAAGGGCATTATCAGATCGCACAATATCCGTAAAATTCCCTACGAGAGCTATAAATGTTAAAAGCACGCTTCTAGTTTAGAGCCATCCTGATTTAGTAATCAGGCATACAGTTCATCAAATGTAAAACAAAATGTATAAGAAGAATATCTAAATGTTTACAGGGATTATCGGATCCAAAACTACAAACATTGCACATAATGTGTTAAGTGTATAAATCAAGAGAAATTGTGTTAGTGTTTCAGACAATCGCCCATCTTCAGCAGATCACTGCCCCCTCCATAGCCTCGTCTTGGGGGTTATTTTGTTTTACCAACAGATTATTTTAATACTGTACATTATATACATGTATAAGTGACCATTATGTAAACATTACAAAGGTTTCCCCCGATAACTTTACATTCTTTTTTTCTCTCATTTTATTTTGATTAGCATTAGTTTATGAAACAATTCTAACGGTGTTTGCAGAATATTTTTTTCGGAATTCTGTTGATAGCCGGATAAAAAAATACTGCGCCAAAAGAGAGCAATGGCGGTCACAGATAACGCAATCCTTTACGTGTCGCTCGCCTTCTTTGAACTCGCTAATACAATTTGACAACGTGTGGCGTCAAAGCGGTACAATAATTAATTATTAACACCGTCCATTATATTATTATTCTGTTAAATTGTTTTACAGTTATTTTTCGTCGAGATAACACCGTTATCATGAAAACACAAAAGCGTTCTTTTGTTTCGGAGATGCAGCAATTTTCCGGTTATAATTATACTGATAGGGCTTTCCTTTTATCTGTATTTTAATTTAATTATATCATTGTGAGCTCTGCTTGCATTAAATATGCACTAAAAACAATGAATACGAATAACTAATAAAACCTGGAATCTTAAAAGTTCATCCTCTCATTAATTAATGTCGGTTTATTGGTTGAACAAAACGAATGAGAATTATATAATTCGTGAAGTAGTAATGACTGTCTGTTATAATTCTACTTATTATTCCCAGCATTTTTACGACGCAAACTTGTAGTTCAAACTAAGGCTTAATAGTTCGAAAATTATAATACAAAGCGAAGGTAGACTACTTACAAAAATATCGATATTGAAAATTATGTAATACATTAATTAAAGATTCAGTTTTTATCCAACATATAAAATAAATTATGACCGAAAGCTGTGTTGTCTTACACACACACACACACACACACACACACACACACACACACACACACACACACACACACACACACACAACACTCATTTCGACCACATAACCAATAATTCGTACTTATTGATATGCCATTTAAATAAATATAAAACAAAAACAATTTAGTTATAGCGCTCTACTCATAAACCTACGGTGAGATAGTAATTGTATGGTGTAACGTGTACCGGCAGGTAAGTTGAAAGTAAATTATCGGCTGGACAAATTTCTAGCATTTTTGTGGATTATACATGCCCAACATTCCTTGCAAACGTAACTAGATTTCAACCACTCGATAAAGATTTGCTGCTAATTAATTATTACTCAATGACACGAAGTTGGAGTGCTCGTTTCTAAAGATGGAGAGTTCCCAGATACCGAAAACACACGATAATAGTTAGACGTCTTGCTTGTAAAAAGTGGAGGACCTAAATCAAACTCAAAAATGAAAATCTTATCCCTAACCATACACAATACTATATATTTTAGGAGAGCATTTGTTACATTTAATTATTCAGCTTAAAGAGAAATACTATAACAATTATGAAGAATGTATTAAAGCTCAACAACAAATTGATATGAATCGCGACATATTGTACGGTCCACGACTGACTATCCAAACCCTGACCTACGACAATCCAAATACACCTTGGACCGAACCCGCAACTATAATAGGAAGGAAGAAGCACATTTGAGAGCCGGGCTACACACACAGAAACACAGAAGCTCAGGGACAGCCGAGTCAAAGGGCGGGAGTTCCCCTTTAACGCCGTCACTCTCGCTTGCGCTTCACAATATCGTTTTAAACTCCCTTTCAGCCACTTCTCCGTTCCATTGAACCTGTATCGTAATTTCATTAAATGTTATAACTCGATTCGTTATATCGCCGTTCTAAATGTGTGGCTATGGAAGAATGGGTTTGTTTTGAGACAAGAATCCATTTGGCAAGAAAACATTTAATGATCAAAATTTGTTCAAAGATAAAGTATTTTACTCCTCGAGGGCGAAACATAGCATAACATTTATAAACTTACAGAATTTTAATTGATTTTAATAAGATAACCCCGTAAACGTTAACAAAAAAATATTAAAACACAACTAATTTACTAGCTTGATATCAACCATGTTGACATTTTCTAAGAAATTTTAATTCATAACAACATAAGTACCAAAACCCTTATATTTACCACAGAATTCATGCGTTGTATCTACTCATCAACCCTTTACTAATTTGTTATACATGAAATGGATCCTTTTAATATTATTTCCCTGCGCTAAAATGTAGATCTACTGCAGATCAGGTTAGTCTGCCAATAGTTGACGGGTGATATGTCCCAACTACCACCGGTTGTTTCCCAATCAGCCGGCAGGGGCGCTGCAAAGATTTGTACGGGGCGCCGCGTAATTGCGAGGGTGTGAGGCATATCATTAGCCCCCACCCGCTCCGCGACAGGGGTGCGTGTGCTATTGATTTTATTCTCAGATGTGTTGTGTAATGGATAAGACTGCCGCTCGACACCCGCGGGCCTACCTACTACCTGCACTCTGTACACACGTACAAACACACATTCCCTTCCCTTCATTACGATTTAACTTCCCCCACACCCACCCCACAACACGCCCTTCTGCCCTAACGATTTCTTTCGCGCCGACCTCACCCGACAATAAGACACTTCCCGCTCCCCGTTATCGGCGTCAATCGCTGTGGTCGGGATTTGTTTTGTGTTGAGACACTTGCGAGTGGATTACGTCTAGTAATAGGTTTATTATTTTATTACTTTATGTTTTGTAAAGCGGGGACACCACAAATGAAGGCAATATTTCGTTTAATGAACCTACTTGATGATTATATGATTTTATAATTACATTTTAAAGGTAAATAAACACAACAATGACAAGGACCCCCTCTACAACATAATTTGACGGATAAATGTTAACAACCACTATTATTGTCTACTATTTAAACGAAATAAATCACATTCCATGATATCATGGTATGGCGTTTGTGCAGGCCTAAAAAGGAATAAATCCAATTTGATTAGAACACATTGGTTAGCTAATACGTTTAAATAAAATTATACTTAATACTGAATTGTAATAATCTATATGTAATACATACCAAATGCAACATTGCAGCAGGTAATTATAATAATTGTTAACCAAAACGTATCCGAAATGATTGGCAAAATAACGCTACTTCTTAGTACGAAATGACTTGATCGATTAGTCGATTTCAAAGGAATATTACAATATGGGCCGGTGTAAAGACACATGCCAGAAACACAAACACATATTCAATCACGGCCTATACACGGCCGGCGATCAAAGGGCCAAAAGTGCACGCTGTGTAGGTATAATAGGCAATAGGCCGGGCATGGTGGAAGTGGAGGTAACAACTTGGCCTATTCATCGCCCGCCATTGTGGCCGAATTGATCCAAATTAACCGCGCAAACTTTGCGCATTTGCCGCTAATATTGCGGCATAACAGTTCTCAACACACGGCCGCGCCGCGCCGGAGAAACTGAGAAACAACATCGGGCCCCAACTCACTCCCGGTGTTTTTCTTTTAAATATAATTGCGGCCGGTGCACGTTATAATAACGTCTGCCGTCCCGAGTCTATGTTTGCTTTTAATAACACCCTCCTACCTCTCCCTCTCCGTCTGTAGAAACCACGACCCATCAAATTGAATAAAGATGTTAATTTTTCCACAGGTATTGTTTTAAATTATGACAACACACGGCGCGCTGGTAACTCAGCCTAAAGCTTGTGATTACTTCCATTATTTCGCTAGAGATATGTATCTCTTACTTTTCCTTATTGTGTGGAGTTATAATGTGGTGGAAATGACAATGACGATGGTGGAGAACATGTTTCTCTAATGAAAGAAACTGAGTTTAAGATATTTTTATACTTTATAATATTTTTCGGGTGATTGACGAAGATTTAAAATAACCATTTACTCGTAAAAACTCCTAAATTTAATAACAATATTTGTATTTAGAAATTAATTGTTGATTTCTTGGGAGTTACAATATTAATGTTTAGGAGTATGATCCGTTAGTAAAACCACCGTGTGTATATCTTTGTGTTATGTGAGAAACATTGCCGGCGGAAACCCCATTCTCGCGGTGATGATTGGGTTGAATCGCGGCAACAAGTCTAGCTGTCAGGGAGACCCTCCGCCGCGGTCACCCCCCTCCCAATCGCACCCCCAACACTCAGATCCACCAACCCCAACACTATAAAGTGTCGGGGTAAGTCATCTTTCTTGATTTTTATTTTCGATTATTTTTACACATACACAGTAACGATACTATACACTTTTTGTGGCAGACAAATTATCACATTTAAAAATTATCGAAATCCTGACCGCTTCCCTTAACCTAAAAGTTTTACTCGAGTTTTACTAATTTTTTCCTTCTATCAATATAATTTGGTAAATATTTGTAGCACGCGTCCCTATTTAATTCAAGCGGTAATAAAGTAATAAATACAGATCAAACAACTATGCTAACGTTCATAACTTTTTAGGATGCCAAATTTAAATACGTCCATGACAGCAATTAGCATTTACATTCATGAGGTTTTTATTTTTATCCATATCAAATAAAAGGTCCTTTAAATAAAACCCTAAAAGTCGTTTGGTTCTTTAGCTCTTTCCTGATCAATTTTCAGGGGCCAAACTTGAGCCCTAAAAATTAATAGCCAAGTGCACCCCGAAAGCCCACCCCCATCATCAAAAACCACAACCCAAATAGTTTAGGTGCACTATTATAGCTGCTGTATTAATGTTATAATTAATCCGATTCGGAACACTCGAGGAAAAGTGGATTAGCCCACATCATTATTTTTTCTTGCAATTTTTGTAGATTGTATGTAAACCTGTCCAGGTCCAACTTCCTATTGATATGGAATCTCACTCGCTAGAATAAGTGTAAGGCTGACAAGTTATTAAACATGAAGATATTATTTGACAATTTCCGCAGGAGATTAAAATATGATCTTAAATATTTTATGATTCCGGAAATAAGGAATTAGACACATTGTTAACTACGCATGAATATCATAAAACGTTGCTAAATGTAAATCCACTTGGCCATATCGTTCCGTAGATATTAGAACGTAATATAATCCCCTGCATTTACGCAACGCCGCCTGTTTGAATCCTGGGAGACAATCAAGCCCATCCCATTCATGAGGAGAGAAGTGGATGGCACAGCGAGATACGTGACCAAGACGTGCGTGACGTCACAGGTCAACAAGTGACACACAACCCTCCCCCTCGCCTCTCCCCTACTCCACTACGAGGTACGGCCCCATTCATGCTTCGCACTGCCTAAGGTGACGGGGCGACCTTGTAATAGTGTTGTGTCTAGAATCAATTAGGCCAATCAATGGACCACCCCTGCCGTCTCCACGTTGCGCCGAGGGGACAGACTGATGAATCGCAAGTCAAGAGCTGAGGGACATAACGAATAGATTAACTATGGTAATTTACATATACCATGTGTGGGTTTTAAGGTGCTGGAATAATGATGTAAAAAACTAAACCCTTACTGAATTGAATAATAAGAAGGATTTTAGGTTTGTCGTAACTGACGAGAAAGTATAACTCATCAAGTTTTTAAGTTTTTATAAGTACTCCTTTTAAAGCGAATACGACGTGTCCTTAAAATTGTATTAAAATATATTGCCATAGTTTTTGCTTAGAACATTTTTAATTTCGGTATTTACACTAACTAATGATGCAAAATTAAATAGATAATTGCTAAACGATCTGTAAACAAACCCATTGAAATTCCTTCTGAGAATTATTTAACAAATTATCACTTAGTACATCGTAAGTTGCAGGAACCTCAGCTGTGCGAGGAATGCGTATGTGGACGATAAGTGTACTCCTAAACTTTCAAATTTTAGTGAATTGTCACAGCCGAACCATCTGCGTTGTTTACGTCTTAATCGGAATCTCGTCGACTTCATAATGTAGCCAAAGCAAACAAGACGCGCAAACAACTTTGCACAAATAAATATTCAGCAACAAATTAGCCCTATTAGTCGAGAAAGCAGCACCCTTAGCGCGGCGAGCGGAGGAGCGGGGTGGCGAACATTGCACGCTTACACTATAGTAATTTATTTACGGGACGAGTCTGATAAGGTGGAAGCAAAACGCTTTATCACAGTCAGGAACGCAATCTGGCTAATTACTATTAACACGAACCGTACACGCCCTTATTATAGGCCTGATTTACCCCCGCACGAATACCACCCGATATTTCACCTTACACCGAACCCGTACGGCAGTGTACGCTATCACTACATATCACTGGCCGACACCGCTCACAGTGTTATCGTAGACGTATCCGTGAGAATTATTAAGCGGTCCGACCCGGCGAGATTTGCGGGTCACAAATGTTACCCTTGTTTCAGCCCTTATCGCGCCTTTCGTTGGCGCCGTATTTTCAAATATCTGTCACAATCGCCGACTTTCGTGTTCCGCAACTGTTGCTACTAATGGGATTAAAATTACGCGCCGCTGATAAAACTGAAATGCGCCCCGGTGAAGAAGTGTTATAGTCGTCAGTTATGCGTGTTTTGGGTGTGGTGTGCGGAGGGAATTTTAGTAATTCGTTTTTGGTGTGTTTTCACACCTGCGACTTAGCATTATGACACCTCTCCCGCAAGTGTAAAATTCGTTCATGTCGAAATACACTTGAATTACAAAATATATAAATTTGAGAAATAGAAGAGACGACCGAAAGAACAACGTTATCCGACGAAGCTCGTAGACTCTCCAGTTGGTTCTAGGATAGAAAGGATATTTACAGGCTAGACAAAAAACTAGGGGTTGTTTGGGCTAGACTTCAAATATTTAGTCGACGGGTCTCGAGATAGAATATTTAGATAACAAGCAGTAAAAAAAGGAGAACGGTCTAGACATCTAGCGGAGAGAAGTTAGGCTCTGAATGTACTTAACTGAGATCAAAGAAATATTAACCTAAAAAATACTGTCATGCAGATTCAAAGGGTACACAGAATTAAACTCCCTTACTAATTAAGGAGTCATCATGCGTAATTATTATAACCGAGTCTTTAATGGGTATTTGTTATACATTTTTTCTAATGCCCAGTACATTTTTGGCCATCTTAAGTTAATGTTTATGCACTTACCTTTGTTTACTGAAACTATTTCTTAAACATAAGCATTTCTTTATTAGTGAATTTCCTATGGAAAGTGAACTATTAACATGACCCGCACGGTGAAACTTAAGCCTGGGACCACCATAGAAGTTTCTAACGTGACCCCTTGAACACGTTTTGGAGGGTCGTTAAAATTATATGCATATCTATGTATATAAATATGTGTGTTTGCACTCTAGCGGTCACAATTTGTCGCCCATTTACTTCAAATTTGGTAGGGACGTTACTTCCTATAATCAGTTGGACAAGTTCGTTGGGCAAAACAATCGGAAAACTCTAATCCCCCTTTTTTGGGGATTAATCTTTCAAATTTCGAGTTCTTGGGCTCCAAAAGGGTCAGAAAAGCCCAGGATGTACAATTAATGCATGCAAAAATATGGGAATTAGTGAGGCGATACTTTTAAGCCTTCTCTCGTCATTCCAGCATAAATATTTACGGAGTTATTAAAGAAAATGTGTATCGATTAAACACAGTACGTTGTCTTAAGGGGATTTTACATTAAAAAAGCCTGTTACTCAGTTGTTGGTGTACTTTTATTATCCCCAGTTACCTCACGCCTACTTTCAAGCCTGACTGGACCTTCTCCTAACCTTATAATGCGCAAAATTGTATTCCCAGCATTTCAGGTAAATAAAACCAGGAGGATCAGAACAGCCAAAAAATCAATGTTTTCAGATTTCAATAAAATTGGAATAAATATATATCTTTACATTGATTATGAGTTTTTAAAGTTTTTAATGTGGAAATTCACTTCCCTCAAGTCAGCGTGCTGTGTGCGAACTCGTTTTATTTTTTACCACCAGAAATTTAATTTAATATTAACTAGCTCTTGTGGTTTCACCGTTACATGTCAAGATTCGGTAGACAAATATGTGTGCAATATTAATTTTATAACACAATAACACAGGGACTTGATTCATCATGAGCGGGTAAATAAAAATTAGTTATGTTAAAGAAGCGCCCCATTCGAATTTGAAACAAAAACGATTTTTCAACCACCGCTCCCGTTTCCCTGAAGCTTTAATCACATGTACATTCCGAAATACCGTGGGGCTTTGCGCATTAACAATTCTTTCAGCCTTTTCTTCCGCGAACGTTGATTATCGAATAACAATAATCCACTGCGACATGAGAGATGCAGTAACGGCTTAGGGCGGTAATAACAGACTTCACACGTCCTTTGACGTCACTAATCCTAATAGTAATCCCCAGAGGAGGTTTAAATACGGAATTTTTAATCGAAGAACGAAGACACTTTGATCAGGGTATTGACAAAACGCAGCGGAAGGACACGCGTGGATTAGGGTAAAGAGCTGGTAGCTGGTGTGATTGTCGAGCGGCCCACGAGTGCGCGAGGGGCCCCCCGACCCGAACGGAGGAAGTATTGTTCTCAGTTATTTTGATAAATAGGGGAAGGCTCAGAACGAGATGTGCACAGGGCCGGGGGGGGGGGAGTTGTTGAGATAAGGAGTGTGTGGGGAGGGAGGGTGATATTTCTATGCGAGATGAATGCGTGCACACACACACACACACACACACACACACACACACACACACACACACACACACACACACACACACAAGCACACGCACGCACACGGGCCTTCGCTGACACCCTTTGATACCGGCCCAATCCATCAGCGCCGCTCGCACCCGCGAATTAGCTGCGTTGCGCTGCATTACCAAGGCCGCGTAGTAGAGTACAATGCGCTGCACGAGTGGAAAAACAGGCCGTTCATAAGACTAGTGTTAATATTAACAATCGGCTTATAGATGGCCTGGTTTTTCACTCCTACAACGCATTATAGTTAGCTGCGTTAACTACACGCGTAGTAAAGTAGATGCGTTCGTTACGGCGTAGTTACGCTGGCTAGCTGAGGTCGGAGCGCAGCAGACGTTCAAGTGGCTTCCAAAAGTGCGTAAGACCACAGAGAAACGAATCTATAGATTCCCTTGTCTGTGGTAAGACGCACGTAGGTTTTGTAGTACCACAGACAAGGGAATCTATATAGATATATATCTATATATCTATATAGATTCGTTTCTCTGTGGTAGTACAAAACGGGTTCATAAGTAAAATTGTTAGTGGTTGCTTTAACGTTATATGATTTTTGAATAGTGCTCTAAACAATTTGTTGATCAAGCTTTAAACATTCATGATGAATGAAGTGAAAGAAACAAGAGAATAGACAGCTAGAAAGCCACAATCTCATTCTATACCACACCCTTGCTGTACGGTTGTAAGTTTTGTGAGATTACTGCAATCGCAGTGAAGATTAACACCTACGAGGAATCTGAAACGTCGGCACGTCAACAGCGATGTCAGCAGTGGCAAGCAGGCAACTGGGGATATAATTTAATGTCTAGTAAATTAGTGAGTGCAATATCTTAATTTCTATTAGATATGGTAATCTTGGGGAAGTAAGTTTGGTTTCGAGCTATGTATTGTTTATATTACAAGGAGAAAATTCGTTAACCGATGCGTCTTAATGTCCATGAAAAATAATTAACCATTTTATAATATGTAGTGTTGTACGGTATTAAATCCAACGGCTAAACCCAAACATATACAACTCAAGTCCCATTTAGAGGACATATTTATAAATTCGTTATTAGTTTGGTAAATAATAACTGTAAACGCATTCTCTCTTCGAGACATAGCGAATGATAAACTGTTTTGATCTGCAGTATTAAGCGCGGAAACATTTTCTAAAAAGGCAAAGATGTATTTAAACAAATAAAACACGTCAACTAATTATTACTATCTGCACGTACTACAATAAATCAGAGAATAACGAAAGCATTCAGGCAGGCGGACGGTAGAGTTGGTAGTGTGGGAGGCGGGGTGGTAGCAAGTGGTAAGAGTCAAGGCGGGCGCTGAGGTCATAGCGAGGCGTGGCCGAGGCTTCCGTGACGCGCTTTCGTGACCCCCCTTATGTAGATTACTTTTGTTAATGGCCCTACAATTAATTAAAAAATATACAAGACTACAAGCTTTTCTACACGAGCCGATAAGCTATCTGTCGGCACGCCGCTTATCGCAGTTTCGTTTATTGCAGTTTTTCTTTTCGCCCGGAATAGTTAATTAGCCCGGCCCGCAGTGGCCGAACATAAATCCTCTCCGCTCTCTCTATCTGCTTACCTTAATAACTCCGCTTTGTCGTAATACGAGATAAATTTGATTTGTTTTCTTTCCCTCTTTTTCGGAATTTGTCGTTGTTTATAATAACGGATTGTCGTTTCTGGTTGAAGGTTTGTTGCGCTATTTGGAGGTGGTTGCATGATGTTCATCCTCGAATGTTTGTTACCAGGTGTCTTGTAGTGCCCAGTTTAACACAGTCCCCAGGTACGAGCGTCGGTGCTCGAGCCCCTACAAACCTACAACACTCTTGTATCGCACCGTGCTCTGGCGGTCTGTTGCTCTTGGCTCAACTCTCCCAGTAGTTGGAAGATGCCCATAGGTCAACGGAAGGATCTGCGGTGGACTGAATGGCAGAGTGAAAGCCCCCTCTTAAAAGTCATTGAAAATATAATGGCCTCCTACACTAGCCTCATCCCTGAGGTTTTAAGTCATCTCGTTATAGGCTATATCGGTTGACCCAGCCCATAGTGAGTGTGATTGGATAAGGTTAAAGCTTATAAACTTAACGAAAAGGCGTTTAAACTGAGAAATTCCATATTTCTGAGATAACTATACAACAAAGTTATATTTTTGAATGCGTAAGATAAGGTTAAAACTTAAATTTCAAGTGAAAGCTTTTGAACTGAGAAATTCTAAACTGGGCTGAAATTTCCAATTTCTGTACTCACTCTCTATAACGATTTGAATGTTGGAAATAACTGTCTTGGTTCTTCTTCTTCTATAAATCTAAGCAAACTATAAAACAAAGAAACATTACATACATCGTTACACTAAACTTGATAAGGAATAACGAGAGAAAAATAATACTGGCTTAGGTCTCACTATTAAGCCTACAATTGATTTGGTGTATTAGTTTTCATTACGAGGTTTATTAATCAGTAAACCCGCAAAATTATAATTAGTTGTTTGTAAACTTTCGATCCAAGGAAAATAAATATGTAATTTTACACTTTCGCTCTAAAACACAATACAATTACAACTCCGACACGATGGGTCGTTTCTATAAAACGTTTCAGAATTTAATTTAAAACGTAATCTCCAATGTAACGTGCAATAATAAAGATGGCGCGGCGGTGGCAAGTAGTTTTAATTATTTAGTTTGTCGCAGGGAGGCGGCGCGGACGCCCTTTCTATAATATTTCAGTGTGAAATTAATTTCGACGAGCCAATTGAGCGCAATCAATAGTCTTGTTCGGTTATTACATTTTGTCGGCAAAAATAATAAACCGGCACTAGCGTCGCTCGGCGGTGTTTTTGTTCGATACAAACTTTGACGATTAAATAAAAATGGCAAATGTCGCTGTAAATGCCGCCACACACGCCCTGGCCACGGCCCGCCGCCCCAGTTGACGGCTTGGGTGTAAATGCCTTCGCCGTTACTCTTCTACCAGTTAACTTTGTGTTTTTCAATTGCCGTTTATGCAATTTGCAAGTTCAGTTGTTTAGATCGTAATCCTCCCTCATGCGACAACGGTTATTACTTTTAATCAATGTCGCTTAAGTAAAGAATGTTTCGGACTAAGAGTGTATTGTGTTTACTATGTCATAGCCGGTTTAAAAGGCGGCTATGACTATGCCCATTCTATACACTTATACGGGAACATATTTTCTTTAAATAGCCTATTGATGTAAATAAGTATCAACAGTGGGGGGTGTTGGGAGTGGATGTTTATGGGAAGCACCCGAATTTCTTAGCTTTATCAATAAAAACCGACCATATACGATGAAGTGAAAAAGTAAAGACAGGTTCAAAGTTGTGTATATATGATCCTCGTGTTTCCAGTTTTCCTATAACCCTACAACACGATTTATTGCTTCATCACTAATACAAACATACAAATCCCCAACGAAATTCTCCTATCATAGACGACGATTTGATATTTTCGCCGCTGAAAAATATGTACAAAAGACGATGAAGCAACTTTTAAATGTTGACAACCCTAACTGCTTCAAGTCACGAAACCACTATCACCGCGTCATCTAAAAAAAAAAAACGTAACAATCAACAATCAAAGGAGAAAGGGACGTTAGTGCCATGAGAAAGCACAGGATGGTCAGATCGGAGGTGAGATAGCGGAAACTGGAGGAAGGGGATGGCAATCATAAAAAGGCAATTAAAGTTAGAAATGATTGAGAGAGCCGGGAGGTGGGAAAGGGAACGGGAGGGAGGAAGGAAGACGGAAACAAAGGCCAAGTAAGGCGAAGCGAGGCAATTTTCACTTAACAAAATGGTTCGGATAAGCATCGGCGAGGGACACGCGATCAGCGCTATACAGTAGTCGCGGGTTATCGGCCACGACATGTGTTGCCGTCACCGCCTGCCCCGCGGCCATATTTATGACACAACACCAAATAGGCTACAACTCAGTTTCGGTTCGTATGAAGTAGTTGCTAACATTTCCCATAGGTTCCTCAGGTTTCCACAACACGATCTCCACGGAGTGAAAGACGTTCTACATAAACCACTTTCCCTGACTGGTCTACTATACATCGTTGTATTCGTTGTTATTGCTGGCCCTAGAGTCCTTCCAAAACACGGGTTGCCTCTTTTAGCTAATTTTCGAACTGCCATATTTCGAGAATTCCCCGAACTCTTCGTCATTTCAGCCTCCATTTCCGTTCTTGTTATAATCCAATTTACGGTAAAGACAAGTTAAGTTACAATTATGTAAGAAACTTGTGGGTAACTGCCAATATTTGTTACCTGGAAATACAAGCACCGATCGAGACGAATGATGGGAGAAAAACGGTATTCGCTATCGTTGTGCAGAATTCGTAAAATCTAATCAGATTTTGAACATTTCAAGCGTAAAATAATACGCTTAGTGATTATATATTCGCGTTCATACATCATACAGTATGCAAAAAATGTGACAAATTAAAGCAAAACAAAACATATTTAACGATTCTATAAAATAAACGAATTAAAATAAGCAAGTCGTTTAATCAATTAAGTGACGAAAAACATCGCTCTAATAAAACTCGGAAATCGTTTTGAGGGGGTCCTTTATTAGTAACTGCAGCGAGAGACGATGTAGATGACTTGGTAGCGGACACTAATACCTTGTCGGGGAAGGATTATCGGAGGGGTGTGTGGGGGTGGAAGAAGGGTGCTGGTCGGAGAAGCGGGAGGGGGTAAGAACGATGTCAACAATCTTGCTCTACGCCGCTCTCCGACGCCACGCCGTTTAAAATGCGTTAAAAGGCTCTTTTTATACAATGGGTTTTGACTTTTCCCACCTTCCGTCATACAAACTTATCACTTTCAATGTTATCTTGTTACAATGTTATCTACTATCTACGTTGACAATAACATGATCAATAAAATTTTTGTAATACGTAACAAAAGGTGTTGTACGTAATAACTTTGCCATTGTTAAAACCAAATTACACATATAAATATAAGAGTTTTAAGTGTATTAGGACGATTATTAGTTTGTTTTTATTCATCGTTAAAGATTGATCAGAATATTTAGTTAGGTTTCTAAAAACAAAAATTTTCCAGCTGAATTTTTAATTCTGTTGTACAATTGAGATGCTATAATACCCCCGTCGCAGCAAACCTGCATACTCAGCGAATTTCCAATTAATATATAACATAACACATTAAGCCACTTAAGAAAATTCATAAAAAAATATATTCACAAACAAGCGATATTTAAAATATTAATTATTCTCCATAAGAACAACATTGGGGATGAGTACGCAGGTTTGCTGCAATAAGGAATACAAAATATGGGTTTTTATGCAAATATCAATAGAACTCATCTAAGTGAAGTCACATACCAAGTTTCATCCATATACATTCATAAATAAGTGATATTTAACATTTTTATTATTTTCCATAAGAATAACATGGAGACCGAGTACCTAGGTTTGCTGCTACGGGAACCATAGGCGAAAAATTGTTTTTTTTGTGCAAACAACAATAAATCACAACCAGATGAAGTCATATACCAAATTTTGTCGGTTTATGTTCATAAATAAGCAAGATATACAATTTTTTCTTTTTCTCTATAAGAATAACATTAGACAACGTACTGTTTTGGCATTTTCAATATATCTCAGTAACCAATTGACGTAGAGCAATGATCAAAATACTAAATTGTTTTTTTTTAAGCTGATTTCAATGGTAAAAATTACAATTTGATTAAAATAAAAATTGCATGTGAAAACCCCAAAAAAAATTTTGGGGGGTACAAAACCCCCCTTCGGATGATGCGATTCGTCTGGTTTTCGAACTCGTTCAAATAGCTTACGGACACACACACACAAACACACACACACATGCATATATATATAGGGAAGAAGCTATTACCGTAGGTCTCATGGTAAGACTTAAGCCCGAGCCCATGATAACTTTTCATTTTGAGGTCCCCAGATGCCAAAAACACCATTCGTTCAAATTTTTATTTGTGTGTATATATATATATATATATACAAATAAAAATTATATATATATATATGTATATATATATATATACACAAATGAAAATTTGAACGAATGGTGTTTTTGGCATCTGGGGACCTCAAAATGAAAAGTTATCATGGTCTCGGGCTTAAGTCTTACCATGAGACCTACGGTAATAGCTTCTTCCCTATAGGGAAAATTCGCTAAAAAGAACAATTTGGAATGTATTGTAAAATGTGGAAACATATTCTCGAGTTGAAGTAAGTTTAATCAAACAGTTTATTTAGCAAAGATTGGAAAAACTGGGAAGGAAATGCTCTGTATAATAACTTAATAGTAAATGCTAATGTACAATATCAGTTTAAATATATATTTAAAAAAGTGAGGCGTATTATCTAACTCAGTCCCACGTAAAACCGCCCTCTCCCTGGCAAGTGCGTGTACGCCCGACTACAGCTAGCCAGTATTGCCTAGCACACGCCCAGCCTGCAAGACCACCCCGCAATGAACACAAATCCTAGATGCGCGCATATATCCAATATCTGTGAAATCAGAATTGCTGTAGAGCAATTGTCCGACGGAAGTCAATTTACAAGCAATTTCCTGACCGTCGTGCGATTGCTATTGCGTACACGCGTTCGTTCAAATCATTGTTCCTCCTTCTGCGAATCATTTTATGCTTCCTTTCCTCCAATCACGTGGCTAGATTTGCAAACAATCGGTAAACATATAAACGCCGGATTCGAGTTCCGATCGTGAATTCAAAGCGGTGGCAACACTGAACAGTACAATGCGCCGTAAAGAATATGCCAACCGCATAATGCTTCTTGTTCGGGTCCGAGAAAAACTGGGGGTTCCGCGGGAAATATTAATGCTGGAGTACCGCAATGTTTATGTTTGCGACTATTTATGTCCCCACTCCCCTACTCTTGTTTTCCCCAACACAAAACGTTTTCTCAAGATTACAACTGGAACCACGATGAGCCCCGACGACACTGCGTGATAACACTTAGTATTATTGGCAATTTGTATTAAACAACTGAGATATATTCTGAAAAAAAAGGAAAACAAAATAGTTTACTTACATAATGTACGGTCCAAAATAGTTTGTGTACATACCTGAAATGAAAGCAAAATAATTAGTTTTTAATATTCAAGAACAAATATTCCTTTAATTAGTAAAGAATATGATTACATTTGTGCATCTCTATGCAAAATATAGGTTACATGTTGTACAAAAATACGTTTAAGACTACTGTAATAGAATACCCAAGAATACATAGTAATATCCTAAAGTAAAAAGAATAGTTAAAGCTAATAATAAAAACAATGACGATTGTAAATCAGAATCAAATTTATGATTGAGTAAACTTACAACAGACATACCATAAAGCATATCCCTGTTGAAAACACACACTGAACACTTCACTAAATTTTTGAAGATTTATACTCCAAACACTAAAATGGTAATATAAATAAGTGCGAGAGAGGAAAAGGCGTGATTTTATGCTGTTATACCTGAACAAAACACATGCACCTCGATATAAAACGCAAAGAGGAGAGTGGTAGTACACATGAGAGGGCAAATCAACTCATTTCCTCTGTGTGTTCGATTGAACAAGCTTTACAAATAGTAAATTAATTAATAACAATTGCTAGGTATACTCAAATTAAATTTGTTTTCTTTAAGCCCTTTTTCGTAGCTGAATGGTAACCTTTTAGAACAACCGTTTTTAAGTGACGGCCAATAATGTTACGTGTGAAATCGTTACATAAAATCGGTTGCGCGAATTGGCGTATTAAATTCAATATCACTCAGTATAGGCTTACGAGTAGCTAATTGAACCGTAATCTAAAAGCGTAAAATATGTGCTTTTGAATCCGATATGTGTTTCTAAGCTAACGGAAATAATCGCAATTCATTCAATCGTATCATTGCAGTTTTACAACTGCACTACGTCATCTAGTTCAACATTATGTGGACTCGTATTTGTAAATGAAATCTTTCTTAGTAACTAACTTACACATATTACTTATCAAAATGAAAATTAAATCTATGTTGCATATAGAAAAATAAATACAAAAATAAAAACGTAAATGAATTTTAAGTGTTGTATGGAAACCAAGTTAAAAAAATTTGTTCGCGCTTCCACAAGAAATAAAATATTATACCCAAAACTTATAAACACCAGCTCCAAAGTGTCTGCCTGGTAGGTAAGAGGGGAGGGGAAGGTGAGGTAACACAGGCTGTTAAGGAACATGACCGATACCCGACCGGTTTATGGGGTGTGTATGTGGCGCATCGGCCAACATTTTAACACATTAAGCGGACGACACTTGCCATTAATACGCGGGCCCGCTATAAAGAATGGATCGCCACATAAATCGGTCTGTTTATGTACGGTTTAATCGCGCATCACGCGCGCTCTCTCCGTTATCGCTGTTATCAGTAGTCACTGCGCGCATAATTGCTTTATCTACCCTCCCACGCAACCCCCCACGACTCGTATTACATATCGTGTACGCTGAAAGTCTCAAGAATATTCAGGAATAATCCATGAAAAATAAAAAAAAATTGGAAATTATTTTATACAATTATTTCATAATTAAATAATTACGCTAGTTAAAAAGTCAACGCCATACAGAATTATTTTAACTAATCATAGAGTCTCTTATTCTTCCACGTAAATGAAAATGTAGAAATACAAAAGTAAAATCATATAGGGTATCAATATCAATAAATAACTTATACTGTAGCTGGGAAAACGCAGCGAAATCGTCCGCGATCACCATTAGATAAAACCAAGGGAAAATAAATTCCTGCCAAAAAACTACCTCAATTTGGAGTCATAAAGCCCCGAGAGCAGTTCGGTTTTTTGGAAGCGAACACGCATAAAATTAAACTATCTCCGTTGAGAAAGCGGCCAGCCGTACGTTAGCCCGATAGTGGAGCGGGGTCTATAATTACCCGATACGGCACGATCGCACAGCGGATATAATATATCGAGCGTAATTTCAGTGCCCGAAATAAAATATTAGCTGCGTATTCGGGCCAATAAAATATTGGCGGTGTATTTAAAACTGACGGCCGGCGATTAGGGTGGGGAGAGTGCGGCTGAACAGAACAAATCGGGGTAGTCAAGGTGGTGGGTGGGTATTACCCGATATTTATTTAAAATATCGGGTAGTATTGATAAACGAGGCCGGCTGGCGGTGATGCATGCCGATCATAAACAAGGCAATTATAACCGTTCGGTCTCCGGGCGTCATGTGTTCGTCGTCCATCGTCCATCGTCCGCGATAACGCGATCGTCAACGGCCGCTCGCACGTTCCGTCCGTTCATCCTTATCGTTTCAAACGACCGCGGATGGGGCGACAGCGGGTATGTCGAGTGGGTAATGGGTAGTTAGGAGGCTCTTATTATGTAAATAGCGTTTAAATATGTATTTCAAGTTTGAAAACTTATTTCGTCTGAACCTCATGGCCCATTTAAAAAAAAACGAAATACGTCTAGTAAGGGACCTGTAGTCGTTTCCCTTTAAAATCGTAGTATTGATAAATGGTGAATTTCGTCACTGTTCAGGAGGGAGCAAGGACTATCCGCGTTCAGAACTAACTGACTTGCGAGGTGACCACGAAACCAGACGGAATTTTCCTTTGAGATTTTTTATGTAACCGAAGCAAACATGAACCCTAACCTAAAATCGATGCAACTTTGTAGGTTTACATCACGTGACACACAAAAATAAGGTATACTGAGTTTTCACTGAATGTTATCTTGGTTAACAAAGTTACGTGAAAATACGCAACTCTCCCCAGCGAAACCGAAATATTTAAAGTCAAAACACTTAACAACAACCGTCGGCTGAATTCCAATAGCGGAGATTTGCAAATCGATGTAATTACGAAATCGTGCAAAGGGAATTTCTATTTGCATGAATAAATATAGACGCCGTATAGCTGGGAGGTACCTAATGATTGTGAGCACCAATGTAAGATCGCTGACATGTAATTTTCATGGAGCGTGATTAATCATAAACAGCAATGATACGAACTGAACAACTCGATTGTTCTTGCGAAACGGAGAACGGCTCCACATGGTCATTTTTATATTAGACAATACAGTCGTTACATAAAAGCACGCCGTACTGTTATCTGTTATTGAATTTCGCTATCACTGTTCACATCATTAGATAATTTACTGCTTGAAACAGTTATTGAGTGTAATTTTCTATAAATTACTGCATGCATTAGGCCGTAAATATGGTTGCAGAACGAGATTCGTGTGTTTTTCAGCACTGCATATTAGGAAATAGTCCGTATCAATTCTGATGTTACGTAATGGCAATGATGAAATTACAATAGGAGGACTAATTATATTTTTAAATTACTGAATCAAAAAATACTGAGCACTCGCTAGCCTAACGGTTAGCGTCCCCGGGGTGCCCATAATGACTAGGAGAGGATTGGACCAGTGTCCTCTCACAACGTCAAATACAAAATGTCACTGACGTAAACATTAAAAAAGTGGCTGATCAGACACTCTGTTTAAACCGTTCTTTATATGAAATAAAACGAATTTTCTATCCTTTAAATGACTTTACCTAGGTACATAACAGCTATCTTATCGATCTTTCAAAAGTATCTAACGAGTAAAAATCAAGTGTTCGTCCAAAATGTATACAAAATATGAGGTTTTATTAAGATCCAAACAGCATAAAATTCGGATATCATTGTTTTTTAAATAACATTCCCCACTGTAATAAAACATGTCATGTGTGTTGGTTAAAACGCTCGTATTATTTCGAATGAAAGTACAGCGCCTTTAATATGCACTCCACTTTTTGAAAATCTCAGATGTAAATATTATGCGGTTACAATGTAAATATTAAACGTTACAGTGATAGTGCAAACGAGTGAAACTAGTGGGGTAGACTAACAATTCACTCGCTTTCGATTCTAGCCACGAATTACCACGATGCAATTTTATAATTTTTAAGTGCCATAGCACTTAAAAATTATAAAATTGCATCGAAACTTACTATGAATAGAACTTACTATGAAACTTACTATGATAGAAACTTACTATGGTAAGTTTCTATGAATATGTCCTTCACAGTTAAAACAATAGAAACAAATGACAAATTTAATATAGACCTAACAAATCTAAAACCTTTGCAAGAACTACTAAATTGTACGCGTTTATATAACTATAATTTGATCGAAATAGGGGCTAACTTTGTAAGCAAGAGAACAAGAGTTTGTATAAATAAGAATCCTGGATTTGTCTAAGGAAGAGAGGTGAGCCGCGTATATTTCCTCCACAAAAGAGGCCCTGAAAGACGAGGCCGCGATCGCAGCTGAACACTGTGGTTAACGGACAATGGCGACGCCGGTTTATCGCCCACTTTCTCCATAACCCATAAATATGCTAATTATTGGTCATCATTTCACTTTCTGCAGATATATCGCACGATCGGCCAATATTGTATTGCCGGATACGCTATCAATTCGGCTGTCACGCTTTGCCATTGTGTTACGGGGATGGTTATTGCGCCGAAAAATGTCCAGTGTAACCTCACTTGAAAAAGAGACTCGGCAATACCACTGTGTACCTAACGGAAAATCCGGGTCGCAGTGGACAAGTTGTAACGGTAGGGGAAAAGCAGGTCACAGAAGGATAACTTTAAAGCTACATAGTGTCCTAAATTAAAAGTTTAGGTGTGGTACTAAACAGAGTGACAGAAACAAGCGGTATACCCATCCTTATATATAGTATACGAGAAGACTACAAAATAAATGGCAATGGTAGACTAATGATTGTATTGAAGCAAACAAGGAACGTAAACAAAGTTGTACATATAAGTCATTTATAAAATAAAAATTAAATTTATTCTTCATATGGGTACTTATAAAGTAGTGTAACTCTGCGAACAAGTGTAACTTAGATAACATTTACGGGTGGGACAGACCAACTCTGTTTTACCACGCAATTATTATACGATTAAGCAAATATAAATAAAAGACAAAACTGCGACGGATCAGTCCATAAATAGCTGTATACCACTCCAGAGATATAAACAAGTTTTAGTTAAAACCCCGATAACCTTGAAATTGCTCGTAAATTCAAGAAAACACTTCTGCAAAATCAGCATAGCAGTGGAGGTGTGAAAGCCAAGTCCTCGACCTGGACCAAACGCGTTCACATGTACTTGACAGGATCGCGTAATAACCCCCTCCCCCTCGCGCCAAAAACCACCCCCGCGCGGTGTCTTTGTTCAGATGCTAGGCTCAGCTCTTTTCTTTGATCAGCTCACACTGCCCTTACGCACTCTTGGGCTTCTTGCACTTCCTTTTCGGAGCCTGCACCGCCCTCTCCCCGTTTAACACAACACCGGCATCTCCTCGCGAGCACCTTTGCTCTAAAATACCGGTAGGCATACTTGCGAAGTGTCGTAAACGCTTACGAAAATAATAGTGTTTACAAAATAACAATTGCAAAGTAATAGCAATTTATTGAACTAAGAGTAAATGGTAATAAAAATAACGATTTCATAATCTTCTGGAGCCGGTTACTCCTTTAATGTGTAATTGCTTTTGTAGTCAAGGATTTTAAACGAATGTAAAAATAATGGGTTTTTAAATTGGCTTTTGAGCTACCTAGGTAATAACTGAGTGAATTGAATTTCAGTTAACGGCCGTAAACTGAGATTGTAATTGTGCATCATATAAAGCCAGTAAAATTAGTAACCATTAAAATAACGTACCGTGTATGGATCTCAGAAAAATATTATGTCAGTACACAACGTACGAAACAGTAAATATGTTATTTCTAAATTAGCCGAGTGCTCGAAAAACTAACCTGTGCAAATCGATTCCCCCTCGCAATATGCAGTAAAACCTGCCCCGAACGGTGCGGCTGAAACTAGAAAACAATTTCCACATCGATGACAAAGCTTTCTGTGCAGCTCGTTCAGAAAAACGGAAACGCTAAACGAAAAAACATAGTCGGAGAAGGAGAAAAAGAGCATCGGCACTACGCCGCTCCCCCGCGGTAGTCCAATAGCGGTAATGTGTTTACCCGTCCAGATAGTGCCTAGTCAGCCGGTATTTGACTTTAATCAAACCATTAATGACAAACAGCGAGTACGGGGAGTCACAATGTGCCAATTAGACCGTATGGAGAATTATTTAATGAGCAAATGAATCGGTGGTCTTCGCCGGTACGCGCTGCCCGGTGCGTTAAATCTTCCACGAGGCGCCCGATGCATTGTGACCGGTGCAATCAAGATCGACGACATCACTTGGTAATCGCATCAATCTTGCAGCGCAATTTCGGCACCGATCGAGTTTTCTTACGTCACGCGCGCTGCGGTTGGATCGGATATGCGATGAGATGCGGTGGCTCCAGCGACCGCAACGCGCATCATTCTCAAACGGTAGTTCGAATTTCGGAAATGTTTATTTATTTGTACAACGTTTAACTGTTTACCATAAATGTGAATTATTATCGTTTCGATAACGGTGTATATGAATTTGTCATGCAATCACAGCTGCGATAGTGGAATTGTTATTTGAAACTTCGTAAAAACTAAAATATATTTTACGATAGCAATAAAGAGATAATACTAAGCTAATGCGGTACTTAAAAATGAAGGTGACATACCGTAAATAAGAATTGCTAAACAAATAAAAACTGTCGAATAATTGTATGTAGTTGTAACGTATTGTCAACATTATACAAATATTACTTTTTTTACTATTATTATTATATAAACAGAACATGTGGAATCTCAGAGCGGGTTAATATACTCCCACAGGCAAGTAATAAGTACACGTGACAAAATTACATTAATTAGCAACACTAATTTGCAACTGTATCCTGGAAAATACCAGAATGATTCACGAGGTAAAGACGCTTAGGAAAAGATAGATTCCAGGAAGTAAAATGATTCCCTGGGTAATATTATAATATTATACTTACGCCCAACGCGGCGCCCGCCGCAGGTTTCTTCGCTGCAGTTTCATTTCATTACACCGAGTTAGATGTTACGTTATGGTTTCATCACATTAGTTCAATCAAAATATAAATTACTTTTCATGACAATATATATGAGAATTGTATGTTATAAAGTGGTTTCTTGAAAAAATTCGGAAATGTACTGCATTCGCTGTACAAATAAGTTAACGAAATCATTTAAAGGTGTTTTAACTGCATATACTACGTAAATAAAACGAGAAAAAAGACACTACACCACGCACGATCATCAGTACGCTAATGTTGTTTGTCACTTAAATAAAAACACAATTAAGGCTGAAGGTACGAAGATTTGTGTTTTTACAATTTACACAAAACTGCGATTGGTTTACTTTTTTACGTTAAAATATTAACCTCTTTTGATTACGACTAAATTGTTCTATTTAGCTGCATCCAGTGTGTTATTTTAACAGCAATTCTAGAAAGAATATATTTTAACAATACGGAACTATTCGCCCTGGTATATACCTCCAACTTCAACGCACATGTATCTTAATATGCATTAAACTTTTAAGACTATTCAAATAAACTCTAATAAATAAACAATAGAATAATATTGCGTTTCACATATAGGTAAAACTAAGGCGCAATCCCCTTTCTCTTTACACATAATTCAATGTATAAATACTGTGTATTAAAATAAGCAATAATCACAGAATGTAATGAAATTTGGAAAGTCCGACTCTGCAACTTTTATCAAACAAATACATTAAAAGTTATAATATAAATTATTCTTTTAAACAGTTAAAACAAATTGTCTCGTGCAAGTCTTTAAATAGATACTCTGATAATAATAAACGCTACTCTTATAATAATTCCCTTAACATTATATAGATTTCGTAAAATAATTTATATTTACAACGAGTAAGACATTTGTTCAATAGTGAGATTGTATTTTGTTATATTCTGACAGCAGACATATTAATATTAATATAGTCAGTTGTTGTAATGTTATTCTGTCTCTTGCTCGAAACCAGGCGAAGCTATTTCTTCTTGTAATTTAAAACGTTAGCTTGGCTATGTATTGACATTTTTTATTTCAGTAGTTTGTATTACCAGTTGTTTTAAGTCCTATAATTCGATATAAATGATTATCTATGTTATCTTTATGCTTAAAATCTAACTTCGAGAGTGGCCTGGACCCTTCAGAATGTAGGGATACAAAATTGAAAGCTACTTTAAACAATTATAGATCGAGACAATTTGTTTATACTTTAACTGTCGAAATCGGCGAGGAAATTACGGAAAAGTTCTGGAGGGATACAAACATAGCATTAGCGTTGTATTATTGTATTTATACAGGTTTTTGAAAGGAATATTGATATGTTGGATGTTTCGTTTATGAAAATAATAGCTTAATAATAAACCACTTTACTAAAAACAGGAAAAAACAACACTTTTTATTCTTATAAAGTTTTAATTCAGTCATAATGTTTAATAACCCAGTATTAATTAGAGACGACCATAATTAAACACGATACAACTTCTCGTTATTACTCGTAAACGAGTAGTAAAACCAAATCGCTATTAAAATTTGTATCTAAATAAGCAATTGTTGGTCAAATTTATTTTGACTTCGCCGAACTTCTTCCGAAAACACATCTAAATCTTGACTCTCTCGTCCCCATAGTGCCTGACGTGTCGCCCATGTGCATAGAACGCAGATCACTTCGACCCGAAATGCCGTTACCAACGAACCGCTACCAAAACCCCGAACTGTCCGCCCTAACGTAGTCACAAAGCGAGTGTATGATGACGATAGACGGTGTGGAGACTTGCACTTGTACCCAGTTGTTTATCGCATTAGCCGAGCCGTAATGACAAGTAGAGTGCGAGAGGTATGCGCCGCCAATCCAAATATTAACTGTCTAATTGGGAGCAACATGGCCGACCCGTGCCTTCATTATACGCCACTCCGAGGTGCTATAGCCGCTGTAAAACGCATTGGATGGGAGCGGTATGCGGCACGGCGGCGGCGGTCGAGACCACGGCCGGGTCGCGATAGTCCCCGCACACCCGCCAGTATAATGCGTTTACTTTGAGTTTGTTTGTGTATTTATACACAAAACGATTCACTATACGTAATAATCAGTGAGTACTCGCAATATTCAGCCTTGGTTATTACATCAGACAACACCTCCCACCGCCTAGTGCTCCACCACAATGTTTAACATTTATACCCTGAACAAAGCTTTTGCAACACAGCAGACGTCTGTTTAGTCAGCAATTTATTATGCAAAAGTGTCTCATGAATTTACAAGATTAAAAGAATTTCTGATTTTTGTACGGCGATTTTAAAATATTTTATTTATACATTTATATGGCATGAATCTAAAGCTTTTACCCTCTGGCAAACGTGTTTGGGGTTCTAGAAACATCCACCTTCCGGGCTTAATCTCATGGACTTTCAAAGTTTAAACGGTAAAGTTATGTATTTACTGTAAGTATATTTTTCAGCTTACTATATGTAAAACTGCTAAGACGTGGCTGTATATGCCTGCGAGACCTCCGTTCAGAGACCGAGACGTCAGCTACTAATTAACTATAATTAAATTTAACTAACGTAAACTAAGTTTTCACACTGCAGTAAAATTACCAGTGAATAATCGTTAGTTATTATATTTTCTATACATGCAAATTACACAAAACAGTAGCTAAAAAGTTTCACAAAAATGTAATATAACATCCTAAAACGTGTCTGGGAAAATTATAATTTAACCTAAAATCAACTTCTCTCAAATAATGTTAGCCTATAACACGTAGATGAGAACTTATGATTATTTTCGTTTTGTGATGCGGATTCGTCTCATGAACAACTTATTAGTTATTAATAAGTTGTTCACGAGGCGATTCCGTATCGCAAATAATGTGCTGTTACTTCAGTCTCCAACACGAAATTGATACACGAATTGCAACACAAAATTTCGTAGATATTACGAAAACGCTATGCAGGACTAAATAATTGTTAAATAGGACTGATTTATAGTCTTGTGATAACTAACCCTGTAATTCAGTTGTCGCAACTGATTTCCAATCTTAATTTACCGGTTTGAAGGTATTTTCCATGGAATCATTGTTTGTTGTTATTTTCCATGTTTTTGTTGTTGGTTGTTTGTTGGTATTAGTAAATCAATAACATTATAAAACAATTCATGATTTTACTTAACTGACGTCCTAGAGTTACGACCGATCATTTTCATGATTTTAAACATAACGGTGAGTGTAATATATGTTAATTTAACGATTTATATTCATAAAAGGCGAATTAAAATAGGTTAAATGACAAATCTTAATAATTATTAAAACAAGTCTATAATAAATTATTTTACACTAAACTGCTAAAAGGAAAAGTTGATATACTCCAACTCTAATAAACCTAGTTGAAATCGCCCAACATTTAATCGAATCAATTTACAGTAACGATTATTAAACATCTTTAAACAATACACCAAAATTGATCCGAAAGGAATCTGATTAATTTCCAACGGTAAGAGTAACAGAATACTTATTAAAGTAATATTTATAAAAGCATTATATATGCTTGAATAGTAGGTAAAATATAAATGCTTAACGATAACTACAACTAGTGGCTTACAGGGGCTATAACCCCAATATATGGTTTTGTGTGAATGGATAATCACAGCTGATCATTAGTTCATTTTGCTTATAAATAAAAACAGTGTAGTGATTGTACAAATTATCTCGAAAACGGCTCCGAGGATTTCCTTCATATTTTGGAAATAACTAAGTTATGGTATAAAAATATGTTCTAGATATGGTCTCATCCCCAGTAAAAATCAAATAATGTTAAAACCAAAATTGAAAAGTTAAAAAATTAACAATGGGCTTATGGAGTTAAAGGTCAAAGCAAAATAATTGTATCAGCTGTTCATAATCAATCAGGGAACTGTCACAGTAATACTCATGTTGTTTATGATTATTAACATGTGGTTTCTTGAGAGCAGAGATTAAAAGATTTGAGTGAAGATTACATATATAGAGTAGTAAAATGAAACAAAGGGACATTGAGCTATAAATAATAACTGAAGTGACCTTAAAAATGTAGAAAAGAGGCAAATGAGCTATACAAATCTGATTATCAGTAGGGGGAAGTGGTGAAATATTACTCCGAGCCATCTAAACAAACTGACTGGCCTTCTCCCGAGCAAAGCTCGGCCCCCAGGTACTTAATAAAAACAGTGTAGTGATTGCACAATTATTTCGAAAACAGCTCCAAGGATTTCCTTCAAATTTTGATAATAACTAAGTTATGGTATAAAAATATGTTCTAGACAGGTCTCATCCCCAGTAAAAGTCAAATAATGTTAAAACCAAAATTGAAAAGTTAAAAAAATTAACGTTGGGCTTATGGAGTTAAAGATCAAAGCAAAAGAATTGTATCAGCTGTTCATAATCAATCAGGGAACTGTCACGGTAATACTCATGTTGTTTATGATTATTAACATGTGGTTTCTTGAGAGCAGAGATTAAAAGATTTGAGTGAAGATTACATATATAGAGTAGTAAAATGAATCAAAGGGACATCGAGCTATAAATAATAACTGGAGTGACCTTAAAAATGTAGGAAAGAGGCAAATGAGTTAGACAAATCAGATTATCAATAGGGGGAAGTGGTGAAATATTACTCCCAAGTAATCTAAACAAACTGAGTGACCTTTCCCCGAACAAAGCTCGGCCCCCAGGTACTTAATAAAAACACTGTAGTGATATTTCCATAAGAAAATCATTGGGTGTTTGAAGTCCAGTGGGGCGTAGCCCACGTAATTTTTGACATTTCTGATATTTTTCCCACCGTCCTTGGATCTCAAGCTTTAAAATGAATCACGACCTAACTTAACTTCTTCCTAGCTCGAGATATTTCATGAGGACCGTTTCGCCTACGGAATTAAATATATATATATCTGATTTCAGAGAAAACAAACGAAAATAACACTGTATCTTACAATTCACAGCCGATATAAAAACTGATAACAATATACTGTAATGTGAGCTCGACAATGGTGAAGGCGATATGGCGTACACAGTGTGTGCAGTTACAAGATTTTAGTCAGTCTGTATTGCATATGTTGATACAGTTTACTGGTTTTAAACGGACATATATTCCCACATTTACAAAACAACATCTTTGACATAACTTGTAAGAGGTTCCATTCCTAGTTGACGGAACTGAGAGCCCGTCCCCCCAAGTCCCGCCGTGCAAGTTGTCGCCGTAAAGCTCGGGGACACAGATATGAGCCAAGTTTTGTAATAAGATCTCAGGTATTTAGGTCCCGGGATATTGGAGCGGCCGATATTTTTAATATGTAACTCGGTCCCGTTCACGTTTACGACCGGGCACAAGATTAAATGTTATATTTAAGCCGACAGTATGTGCGCCGGTGATGCTAATTTGCATTTCTTTATTGTTACATACCGCCGGGCTCGCGCGCCGCCTAGTTTCTATAATATAAATCCCCTTAATGTCCGTTTTCCGCGATATTGCGCCGTTACCGTATACTTTGTTGCGTCTTTCTTCCACCGCCTTTTATAGTACCAGGGTATTTTTGTTATAAGATGCGTTTTACAGTGTCGTTAAGTGAAAATATTTACAGTGGTTAGCCTTATGTAGTTCAATTAGTATTACTGTACAAACATACATGCGTTATGAAATTCAATAGCTTAACTACACAAAATCATACAATAAGAAATTAATTTATACTTTAGCGTTCTGATATATTTGTTGATAAAGGTAATTTAGAGTACTTAGTAATACACAGTAATAGACTAATTTCTTGTCGTATAGTGAGGACAAATACAATTATTAAAGTTGAATTCATACATTTTATACATACCTTTAATATAAGGCAAAAAATAATAGTTTGTATGTATTGCTTTTCGCAAAATCTTAATCAGAACAAATTGCATTAAGTTTTCTATTTATTTAATAAAACTGTAATGGTATAGAAAACCGAGTTAAGTTCCCAGATTACAAAAGGAAATGTAATCGTTCTTTTTACACATGAATCGTAAGAGCACTAGCTATAGGCTTAAATTAACTCGAACCAAAATTGTTTGGGTAATTTCTTTACGGAAATATAAAAACATTGCAAACTTTAACACGACGCAGTATAAAGTTTATGCAATTGTTTGCGCCTCATATAAACTAATCCTCACAATACAGGCGACTCCACTCCACTACCGAAGCAGTAAAGATGCACCGCTACCTGGCCAGAAAGTAAAGTCTAAGTAATGCGCATATTTAACTCGCAATTTCGCAGACTTCAAGCCGCTACAATATCACACTACTGGCGCAATGACGGTTAAACAGTTCATTTATATTCAGCTTCATACGCGTTCCGTAATAATATAATTTTATTAATAATAATCGGACAAGATGGCCGCGCGGCCGGCCGTTCGCTAATTGCTTTTTTGTATTATTCGCTCTCGCCCGCTTTTATAATTCTCCCCGGGAAATTGCGAAGGATAATTTCATCTGTGCGAATAAATTTAATTATCTTTATTTCGGTTATGGATGTTTGTTCGGTTCGGATCTGCTAATTCGATTATGACCCGACTCTAACAGAGCTTCTCATTAGACTTTGGCACCGCCTCGGAACATTCGACCCTTCGGTTCCGAGGGCGGCTCTTGCTTTAAGAAAATTAAATTTGAAGACAAACAGTTAAATGTCGCTAGAGACTGCTGTATACTTGTAATGTATTTCGACGTTTCACTTTCGTACAGTAAACACCATACTGTATACTCTCATTTACCTAATACTTAAGTTTTCTTTAACAAATAAAGAATACAGAGCATTAAATACAATATCGCATTTGGAAACAATATGTCGTGTACAAGAACCACGTAGGAATAATGAACACTACATGGAAATCTGAGCTGCTACCATATAACTTGTGAATACCGTATTGGGTAACAAGCAAGTATTTAGCTAGCATGGTAAAATATTTTCGCTGCCCTTAACTCTACTAGTCTATGTGATACAACTGCAAGCTTATTGCAGTCTCCAAACCAAAACTCGCATTGGTACAGGGTTATATACAATACAATTATTGCGAACTGCCAAATGTTTACATATTTACACCCTTCAAAACTCTAAGCTCGGATAAAATACCTCTATAAAAAGCACGTTCGTCTTGCAATCATGAAACATTAAATTCAAATGAAGATACATTCAATTACTCGAAACGGCCGCAGTCGCCATTAGAATCGAACCGTTGCGAACAGCAATAAGGTTCGCACGAAACACTGAGGCGATACAAATTACGGCGAGCGACGCAACCGGTGCTGCGCGAGCGTGTAAACTATATTTATAGTGGTAGTAAACAAAACTAGCGGCCAATAGACGGATTTATTGGCTCAATCAACTCAATCAAGACCGACTAACCGGCTAATTGGTAGTATTAATCAATAGTATAGCCGGTCTAAAGCAATAGCGATGCTATTTGTGTGCACTATACAGCTACAGTGTACTGATCGGCTGCCGAGCCGCTAAGGCGCTCATTTCAAGGTTAAATATGGAATTGTTCTGGTAAACTGTGAAAATCGTGATTCCTTAGCTAAAATTGTTATCGTTTTCAGATTTAACAATTGTAAGTCTCATATAAGCCTTTAAAAACAAATTCTTAGATTAAGTTATGCTCTGTTAAAGAAGGGTGATACTATTACAAGATAAATAATTAATTAATCTTGCGTGTAAAGTTTTATACTGTTCTAGAAGGAAACAAAACTATGACTCTAGGTAAACTAAATCAGGTACTCTATAACAGCAGTTGCAGTTGCCAACAGATATTTGTTAATCGAATTTTCAACTAAATGTAAATGGCCTGAACAAATATGACTTGTAAGTAAAAAATAAAAAACACAGTTCATAGAAAAACTGTAATCAAATCGCATAACGCTCCATGCGGTCACGACCGCCCAACTAATCAACGGCATTACTGTGCATTGCAGCATCAACAGCGTTGCGCCTGCGCGCCAGGTGGACGGGTGTACTGCGCCGGTCACGACACCACACATGCGCAGATCTGTGTTTAGGTGGGTGTGCGCCACCATGCGGTAGCCGCCGCGCAAATTGCCACTCTCGATCAATCATTACGATGATGCGCGCGGAAATCTATCGCCCTCATCTGCTACCGCGGTAGCTGCTTAGCCTGGGGCGCGCGATTTGATACGCGGGTATAAGCATGTAGGTGAGGCAATCCGCCGGGACTGGCTAGTGATTTATCCGGGTGATTCATTCCAACATAATTTTATTAGATCCAGATTCAAGTTTGCATAACAATCTACCGAATAACTTTTTACTTTTTATAGACTCAAATAGAAAAAAATAATAATTCCGGTTGGAACCTTGATGTAAGCTGTATTTCTTCCACTCCACGTGGTTATTAAACATTTAACGATAATAATTAATTTTAATTCACGAGTTCTAGCACCACTGCAGATTATTAATTTTAATTTGAACACTTCTTCAAGTTATCTCACTTCTTTAAAATTTCCAAGAATTTTCATAGATGTCACTCCACGACCAAACGTGCAATTTTTCACTTATTTAAAAGCACTCTGACGTTTTCTCACCATTTTTATAAAACAATAAATGATCCCAATTCGTTTCGAAACACTCAGTGTCAGGGAACTCTTGCAAGTCCACTACTCGGCAACAATAGGCAGGGAAGGTCAACAAAGGTCGAACTACGTCCTTGTATAATCCCGGCTCGTTTACATGCATAATCGATCCGCACACAAATAGATATATTGTTAGCATTAAAATAATCGAATAGCATTTCATGATCATGTGCCTATGAATAAAGATATGCGCGATCACGCGGCGCCTAATCTAATAGACGTGCTACACCATAGGCCAAGTGCATCAGGGAGTCTAAGATGCAAAACAACCGGATACGAGCACGTTTACCCGATAACACAATACCACGCTGGACGGATTGTTCGACGAATATTCATATCACGGGTCGCAGAACACTGGGTAAACACGATGGAGCCGATACAATAAAGGGGACCAGTAGTGGGCAACAGGGTTGGAGGCCAACTGGTTGGATCTAACTTTCTATTTTATAATTTTTGGTTCCCAACTTGCCAATCGAAAAGTACGGTGTGTACGCATATTGTTAATGCGCACTATTCAAATTCTTAGTGGATACAAATGTGGGATAAAAATTAGTTCTTTTGATTTTAAACCAAGCACCAGCAATTAAAGTGCTCTTATTGTATGTAACGGTTCTCTCGGTTTCATTTCCAAATCGTTAGTTATTCATTTAATTTTAGAATTATTACATGGGGTCCGAAATTACGACCACCATTTAAATAAAACAATTACTAGTTATGCTTATAGATACTTTAGAGCAAAACGAGGTATAATACGAGCAGAAAATAAGTTTTAACCTAATTATTTCTTTGCTCGGATTAAAGTTATTTATCCCATTAAATATGCTTTTCTCATAAATTAAAGACAGTGACTTCAAGGCTTAAATCGCACCTTTAGGTCTTACACAATGAGGGGAAACATTACAGCTATTACACAACTTGTGCCGAGGACATGTCAAATTAATTAATTTCAAAATGAAGAATATATATAATAAATCACGAAGCCAACGCTGGGCTCGCGAGGCACAATGGCAATAAGGCTCGACTTTTTATAACTTTGTATTTAAATTAAACGGAAACCGGGAATATTTTTAATTAAAACAAACAATAACGTAACACACTGGTCGTAAGGGTGCACTGGGGGCCGGGTAGCAAAGGGAGGGGGACGGGGTACGAATGCATTATGAATTCGTTTAACTATAAAAATATGTTCATCAGGATACACTCCCTCATGAATACAGTATTAAAACAATCCCACTAAGGAATAAAGGGCGCCCGATAATCTATTCCATACATTTTATATTTGTCCATATAACTAGATTGAATTCCTCCCCTTTCTTGTTTATTTAAACGTTCCTCTTCATTTGTAATTTATTTTAGCTCCGCTGTTTTCTTTCAATGTTAACCGAATATTACAATTTGGAGAAAGGAAAAGAAAATATCCTTTACCAATCTATAGAGACTCTTCAATTTGTCTGCGAGATAGAAAACAAATACTAGACCTTTTTCTTAAAACATAAGTTATAACGATATGGTAATACAACGATTAGTATTTTTAAGTTGACAATTTGCACAAATGAGAAGTTGTACGTTTCTATGGTATATAATGGTAAATCGTATAGAGCCACTAATCAGAAACTTGAAAAGGGGCAATAAATTAAAGAATGACAAAAAACCTCCAAAAGTCAATCATAACATGTCGTACTCAAATCATATTTCAGACTTTATATCTCTGTTGCTTTAGTATATTTCTTACCTGAAAAAAACAACACGTTTGTTAAATTTCACAATTATGAAGTACAGTGTAATACGGGATTCAGCTAATGGAGATAGGAACAAATTAAGACGCAATGACGTTTCTTTATATTTGATTTATTTTTCATAGACTTTCTTCCTATCCTGACTGAAGATTCTTGGATTTACTATAATTTTTATTTCAAATTGTCAAATGTTGCTACTTTTAAGATATTTAAGATCTCGCGATACATTTTAAGAACTATAAAGGACCGTAAGGATCTTTGTCATCACAGTAATTTGACTAACAATAATTTTAATTCACACGCAACGTTGCCGCTAACCCTTTCGGCCAGCGCTCAGCACTGGTCAAAGATTAAGCACATACAACCATGAGGGGGGACTACCGTCACGAGACATTCCGCGTTCCTCCCTGCTACTCCCTTAACACCAATGTTAACTTTCAAAGCCCGTCCCTGCTCAACAGACTGTACGATATCATTGATTTAAGACTCATTTCAAAGAGATATTTGTGATACTGAAATTCTGCTGAAATCGCTATGTATTAGTTGCTTTTTAAAATGAAAAACAACCCATCGATTTAGGATAATCCATTGAAGAGGGAACGTGCTTTGAAGGTTAACATTGGTCACACGGGAGAAGGAGATAGACGCTGAGGACTGGACTGGAGCGTTGCAGTTGTAGTATACCCGGCACTCGCGACACCAGGCGCGGCACACAACTCCAAGGAACACAGCGCTGAACAGCGCGTCACCGCGTTAATTATGAGTCAGCCAACGATAAAAATTATCTCTCGCGCACATTCCGTTACGAATTCATTTTTACAATGTAAAAACGCAATAAGCCTACCGGCTAATTTTGTTTCATTTGCGACCATCTTAATTATTTAAAATTAATTACAGCGGGATAAATTAAAATGAATATTTTCAAACAAATAACTGGACGGCTCATTTCCGTTTAGTCGTGCAAAAATGAACGTGACGTTTTTTATAATTAATTTGTAGTGTCGATGGACGATAAGGACTTATGTAAAATAATTAAACTTTTTAATTACACTGGTACAACAGGATATTGGTCATTAGTTTTTTTGCTACGTCATCGGACGTTCGGTCCGCGCTATTTCACACTTTGTTGCGCCTCTAATTATTGAGTTTAGATTAAAAAGCGTCCGGGGAACAATTGTTCCATATGTTTGTTTGGGCGTTAGTCACCGAGTGAAAAATTATAACGATCTCCACTTTGACGCGAACCTCATGAATACCGAAAACACCGACGAAGATAGAGTATGATCACTAAATTTAGAGAGCGTTCAAAATTGTATTCAAAAAATTATAATATTCGATAAAAAAATGCACAAAAAACTAACTTTTCTCTGGGGTTTTTCTTGAGAATACGACAGCTATTTATTTTCCTTGGAAATATTATTAAATAACTTATTAAACTTTATCATATAAACTGAACTTTTATCCTTTCTACTTTTAAAAGAATCGACTAAGATTGCATCAAAACAAACAATTGGCAACGAGGACAAGTTGCAAAAATACTACAGATAATTTATTTATCGATTTGTTTAGACCTGCCAATGAGATTTACTATTGATATAACGGCGACCCACGTGTTGCGGAGTGTCGAAATTTAAACGTCAATAAAAGTCACTCAAGGCGAGAATTCGTACACAAACTATACTTGGAAGAATAATCTTTGCGAACATTTTTGAACGGTGAGTCACGATTGTGATTAAATAGCTCTTGCGTTTATCAAACTTTCTGCATTGATTATAGGAATGTCGCATGCGTGTCAAAAATCCGGAATTTAAATTACAAAGTTATAAAAAGGTTGTTGATTGTTTAAATCTACAGTACTTTTAGCTAGGTTTTATAGTAACCACTGTAGAAGAAAGCACACAGAACCGCATTATGGCACCATCAAATTTTGTTCAAAACGCACCACTAACATAACAGTAGGCCCTAGCGCAACGGGAACAAATAATAATTAAAGTTTACTCGTAAATTATAACGAGAACATGTTGAGTTCCAGTCCTTCTCTTGGAATTACAGATCATAGATCAGACGTTTGCCGCTATGAAATAAAAACGCGCGGAATACATTTTAGGGTACCAAAGAATAAAATATTTGCTTTAAAAAAATCGAAACACCAAGGACCGTGATTGGAGAGCGTGAATTGTGGAAGTATGCTGCACCTATTCCTTACATCGGGCTATATCTGTCTGGATACATAACTCTGACGAGCACGCTCGTAATCCTTAACAACAGTGTTTTAAGAAGTAATGAAATCAATGGGTTTACAATGTATTAATTTGGCATTATTGTTACGTTTTAAAGTTTCAGGGACAGTCGTATTTAAAATTACATACGAATAAACTAATTGAATTAAATTCTTTAAAACACGGGCTATGGATTATTAATTTTTGGCGTTTGAAAGCAACTGTACGAGTATTCCCAAAGTACGAGTTAAACTTAATTAGATTTAACGATTATTTTTTAAGTTAGGTATTAATATATACAACCAATCGTTCTTTAATATTGTATAGTGTTGTATAAGGTATCCTCCAATGTAATAATAAAATATGTAATAATAATGTGTCCTCCAACAGGCCACCTCGGCACCGGGGACCCAGTCTGGATAACGGTTTGGCCAGTTCATTTACCACCATAAACTAATGTGCTGAAATTTACATACAATTTTAATATTTTAAAGTATTTATTTATGAGAGTACTATTAGAAAATTAGTCAAAGAAAACTTTCAGAATCCACATAAAATTGTGGGATAATTACTGTGTAACAATCCTCGTCTTTGAATTATACACAGGTGTGTTACCGATTCAACTTTACTCGAACGCTTTAAGTGTGTTCAGTTGTTTGTTCAATTGAAACAACATTACGTATTTGTTTCTCCCTGCTGACTATTAAAAGAAACAACGCACGCTTACGTTTACGAGTATGCAGACACACGCTTATATAACTTAAACAATCATAGGCTACAACCAAAATAAAAGACGCGTCTACACTTCAACACTATTGGGATGTAATGTGTTCGACCGAGACCGGATGAAACGGTGGCCGCTTAACAGGTTAGCAACTTTATTATTATTTAAGTAAACAAAACGAAACAATATCTTGAATTATATGCAAGTCATCGGTATTTTATCAATAAATGCACTTAAAATATATTACTGTAATAACTAATTTATCTGTCAGATGGAAATAAATCATTATAATTTACAAACAAATATCTAGTTTAAATCTGTTTTAGTGCAATGCCGCAGTAACATAACAAAAAATAAACTCCAGACATCCTATTTACAGCAAGATAAACCTAGACAAAAGTTACATATGACGCAAAAAAATTCAAGATTTTCAATAAATCATCGCGTATTAATTTGTAAGCTTAATATCAGATACTCAGCGATCATACTGGTTTTAAGGTTTCATTACTGCGCATCAGTCTGGTCCGGCTGCAAAACAACAGGGTAACAGATGACCAGATCAGACAGATTCCTGATGACAAAACTCTATCCGCTTAGCCGGGCCGGGTCGAACGCGTTGTCAAATTAACTCGCATGAATAAGGATTTGAGCGGCAAAAACCGAGAGTTTTCCGAGGGGTCCTTGACTTGACCGGCTCGTTTGTCACGAGAGGGAAACTGCCCCAAAATACCCCCCCCCCTAAACCACCGGCGACACTGACCTAATCCGCGCCCTCCCTGGCGGCGTGCCACCCCGACCACTTACCAGAATGTCACTCTGAATTTGGAAAGAAAGGATTTTTATTAAAAAGAAGAATAAAGGCTTTTTTAAATATTAAATAAGTGCCTTATTTATTGGAGTTTTAACGTTTTGTACGCATTTTGGAAAATTTTGTGGGGATACTGAAATGGCAAAAACTCAATTTACTACGGATTGATAGAAATAAAAATTTAAGCACGAAAAACAGAACAGATAAAGGTAATCGAATCACGATACACGATTATTATAGGTAGCGTCGCAGAGGAAGTTTGTACATTTTGGAAGGCTTTAATATTTACTAAGAAACCGCGATTAAAGTTTACCTGTTCAAAATGTAAACGAAAATGATTCATTCACATGACCAACGCAGGTACAACATATAAACCCTCGTACTTTTAGCGGTTATTAAAAAAATATAATAACATTACTCTATTAATTAAAAATACGTTTAACTTCATGAAATCAGAACACATGAAAAAGACTGAGTAAGTGTATATTATAAACGTACAAAACAACAAGAAAACAGTTGTCTTGATCATTATTTATGATATTACGCTTTTCCTGGCGAATAAAGAAGTACTTGAAGAGCAGTATCTAGTTTTGTCTATTTATTTGTAATACAATGTAACTACATATTTAAGGTGTACCGTATCACCACTTCTTCCTGGTTAATGTCAGTTCATTAATTTATTCGTTACATTCCTTATTTATGACTTTATTCTTCAATTAGGAATTCTCAAAAGAAATGGACTGTTAAACCAAACCTAAACCTAAAAGGCCCCTTTCGCCACCGTCTGTTATCGGATTATCTGCTTATGTTATAAGGTGACTCAACCATTCCGTTTATGTAGCCGGCACATTGTTTATAATCATTAGTCACATTTAAATCCATCAGCTGACTCACCGCCCGTTTCGCCTGTGACACTTCTAGCCGGTCTCGTAACTCACATAAATGTCATCTGCTCGCTCTTTTTATTGAAGTGGACTATAAAATGTGCTTTAACTCTGAGCGGTTGCGTTATGCCACTTTAAACATTAATTAGAGAAATACATTTATCAATATTCCATGCCGTGAATGGGGGCCGACTTTATTTAATCGTTTATGGATTTCAATTTGCATGACATTTCGACTGCTTCTTTCCACTTTCAGATTATGCAGCACATGTTGAACACCGAGTAATCAAAGCATTGTACGTAATATATCCTCCTAGATATTAGATGAGCCCAAAGAGTTTTCAGGATCGCAAAATAAAAAAATCCTATCATGATACTATTAGATAAAATTACAACACGTTTGTTCGCTTTGATAACACTAATAAGTCATAAGATTGAAAACTCTTGATTACACAACAAATTATAAAACATGAATTAAAAAAACTTGTATTTTTGCCATATTATGTAAACTATGTCCATGGGGTTAAAACAAATAACATATCTTATAATGAAAATTATTATTGTATACATCGACCTCCGGGTATCAATACATCTCACATTCAGTATTTTGTGTTTAACAATATTTCCAAGCCGGTCAATTTTTAAGTCTGTTACCAACTTAAAACTCTATTCACAACCGCACAGTAAAGTTACATCAGCCTGGACGCAGGATATAAGTGGTGCTTATCGTTATAATTGAACATGAACAGTTCTGACATTGTGTCTGACGCGCTGTTGCTGCATAATATCTGGCGCGGAAGGCACTAAGTAATTATAATACTATTGGAACCACTTGCTTATTGTATCTTAACCAAAATACTGATCTAACCAGTGCTACGCTCGTTTATGGGAAAACATGATTAAAAATCCAAACCGATACTGGTCTTGGACTGTGCGGCCGCGCGTCTAGCCACGTCAACCGGAGGCCCCGCGCCTGTCTCCGTCAGCGACGCCCGGACCACCTGAGTCAACACCGCACAAATACTTTCGGCATTCAATCAACATCAATCAGTCCACGGCAAACGTCGGTTTGTTAATTTCGTGACGGAATCTTGTCACAAACTTGGTGTTTTTGTCACTCAAACACAAGTGCGACGAACCGATTGTGCAAATAGACGGCATCTCGTTATTTGTCATTTATGATTGATGGAATTAGACTGACAGTACCGAGTCGGTGAAAAAGTCAAGTGGAGAATGGAGATGAAAATTACTGCTGGAAAATGAGGGAAACGTGTAAACAATCAATGGCACAATAACTTATTTTATACCAACACGTTTTACACTCGTGATAAAACAATGTAAAAAAGTAAGGAGGTTAAAATTACAACACGTCTAATATAATGCACTTACTGCAACTAATTTTAAAGTGAAACACGGAACGATCGTATTTCTAAATAAGATATTTCATCTTGAGGGTGTAAAGCGCACTACTTGTCCAAGCGTGTTTACATACTGGCCGAGGACTGTAACTCGGACAGGGTAGTAACAACAGGGAGTTATTGCCTGTAATACGTGAAAATGGCAATCAGGCACGACTCAATGAAGGAAATACCTTGTAGTCCGTGGGAGAACGTTCTGCGTTAACACAACGGACCATCAACTACTTACTGTTAAGGAAAATATATACCTTTTGTGGTAAATTCTTGTCTGATTAAATTGTTTAAGTGACATTGTGCATAGGTTTGTGCATTGCGATGCTAGTACAGTAATTGAGAATTTCATCATAGAAAACATCACCAACTTGCAAAAAACCATACAAAAATTGGCATTTACAACAATTTCAAATACATCTACATAAACAGGGTGTCCCTTTGAATTAAACTTATATGAGTTTAAAAACCTACGGGTATATTACATCAAAACGTTGTCACCCGGTCCCCGGGCGGGCTTGGCGCGTACTACGCGAGTTAACTAGGATTTAGTCACGTGCATTTAAGCTTCTCCGAGCATTTTTATACTCGCGAAATGAATGCCTACAAACCCCGAGCGACCTGTTATCTTTAAACATTCATCAACGGTTTGAATATAAAACACGCGAACATGAGAATTTATAGTTTAGAGCTGGGAATACTGTTGAATTCCATTCATGCGGCTTGTGAATAATACGTGATGTGCGTTGTACGCCGCCTCCACCTCTGTTGCAAGACAAAAGCGGATTTTAATTTTAACAAGATACTTGTCCGAATTATTGTGAGAATCCATTTCATCGGACTAAATACTATATATGAAGCCTAATGATGACGACATTTGTTGAGCCGAATAACATGAAGGATCATGTTCATTTGAAAAGTAATTGTATAAAGAATGTTAAAATCTTACTAAACAATAAAACATTCTACAAATAAAACTGCAAGGCAGATCTTAGAAATTTACTAACGGTAGACACATAACACAAAGTGCAACAGTATTTTTAACAGCCGGGTGGTTAAATTAATGGTGGAAAGCAAATTTTACGATGTGTGACATTCAGTATGGTCAGAAAAGAGTTATTGTATATATCGCTCAAGGTTTTTCATAATAATTTAACTTAATTCACGGATATCTTAAAACCCACGAAATAACTGTAGTTTTATCAATATGTACATGTACAAGTATGCTATTTTCAACTGACATAATGTCTGCAATTCAACACTGAAGCAACTCAACAGCAGTTTAACTCATAGCAGTAAATATTTTAAACATCTAATTCGGTTCGTTAATATTAAAGTTCTTGAAAGATTTAGCCTGTAATCTAATTTCTGACTCAAGCAAATTTAACCGGAGCTTGCAAAGATTGGATCTGAGATTTTTGTCGGCTCTCCAACAGGTTCAACATATTTGAAGTCATATTAAATCGCCATTGTAACTATAGCGCTCGATCCTATTCGATAAATCAAAACTACGGTCACCACCCAATCAACGGACACCCGGAAAACTAAGGGGCGGGGGATTTAGATGCGACTGTCATGTAGCCAGTAGGAAATAGAATGTAGATGTGGACTCCTAACACTAATGTATGGCACACAGAGGGTAATGGGTGTGCATCATTCACAGCACCACGAATCACCGTCAATACCTGACAACCTAATGCTTCTAACTACCGACACACTAGGGCACCCCTGTAAACTTCCATCCCCCGACCCATATCTCTCGATTTGTCCCGTATTGTACAGCGGGAATTTGGTTTATCGCCGGGACCCATTTCACCTACACTATAAATATAATCGATTTACACTCACTCGCGTATTTACTACCGCGGCGAGGAAAAATAAAACAAATAACCCGGTTGGCATTAATATTAGAAGGGGAAATCGATATGTCGGTGGATTTACGTTTGGTATGACGAACAGCTAGGTGGGATCGTTTAAATATGTTTCGTTTACTGAATATTTTGTTCTTCCTTCTATCTTATTTAGTCAAACGTTAAACGTAGAAAAACTTGCACTCAAACTAAATTTTAAGGACCTTGTTAGAAATTTACTTCAAATAAAAACTATTCTATTGGACGATTTTGTGCGCCCACATTCTGATTTTAAACAATATAGTACTTATACGAATACGTTTCTTTAGGTCTATCAACCATGCTAGTATGTACTATGCAGCATGCACTAACTCTTCTTTCTCGTATATAATTACTTGATTGCCGGTTATGTTAAATTATAACAACAATTTTATAATCAAACGGTAAAAACACTTAAATATTAAAACATTCCTAACTGGAGCAAAAATCCAGAACCAATAACACACCGAATAAAGAGTCCAGGTCGGGGGAAAGTCAGAAAAGTGATGGTGTTAAACGAGAGCGAGGACGGAAGAGGGAGTGGGAAGGTGTGCACAATTGTCGGCGCTAAACAAGCAAAAAGGTGTTCCGGGGGCCAAAGTGGCGATTGATCCGCTGAGAGAGTGAAGTGGCGTGCCACGGCGTGCGTGCGAGAGCGGTACGATTCAATTAGACCGGGAACACAACACATGTACCCGTCATGTACCGGCGGTGTCGGTGCCGCCACGACACGGCGTCTCGGTAAAAACCCGCGGACACATCTAGGCAACGGGAGGATCGTCGCAGGGCCTGTACTGCACTGACTATCCTGCAGTATCTCTCTGTGCCACTCAGTGCAAATGGTGTACCGGTATGTCGGTAAATGGAATTGAGTTTGTTCATTGTTTACAATCCCCAATGGGCTCACAATATTGAGTTCATTTCTTAATAAGGGCAAATTTCTTTGGAAACAAAATATTGTTTGATCCCCCTTAAAAACCCGTTTTCACCTCATTATATTCAACGTAAGACATTGTACGCGATCACTGTCTACATACAAAAGTTTAATCGGTCAGTGATTTCGACACTTTTAGGATACCAATTGAACCCTACATTCATTACGCTCTATCCTTCGTAAGAATCAAAATAGACATATCCTTAGCATCCCAATGTTCATAAGCGGAATCAGTTTTACTGATTTTTAACGATTGATTGATAACGTCTGATAAATTCTTCACACCACATAGCCATATAAAGGTCACTTGGTAAATCCTAATATACAACAACTATTAATTCATCGTCGTCCATACACTTGCTCGAGGTTATCCATCAGATTTCCTCCACAGTGTCCACACTTGTTCAACCCGTGTACCACCGGATAGCTCGCAGTGGTACGTCGTGCTCCTCCTCACGCTTCCACTGTACACCAGGGCGAGAGCGCGAGCCGGCGTTGTGTATTTTCGGCCGTATTAATCAGAGTAATTGTATCGGGAGGTAAGAATGTAAACAGGAGCAGCGGAGTTGTGTTTATGTTTGGAACATGATTCACGTCCGTTGTGTCTTCCGCCGCGCCATTGTGGCTCAACAGTGCACCAACTCGCCGGCACAGCTTTATACGGCAACTTTCGTCGGCATCGTGCGCCTCTGGTTGGGCAAATGTTATTAAACCGACATGTATAGGGGGCGTAAACTTTAATGATTGGTTTTAGTTAGGTAATTGTGTGGAATTTCACTGAGAAAATACGATTTTCTGAACATTCCCACCCGAACTATAGCCAAACTATCACATTTCAACATTGGTTGAATGAAGGGGTTCATTAAACTAATAACTTAGGTACAGGACAGTGCTCAGTATAGGACATTTTTGTGCTGGAGACCCACAATCGGTTGTAAAAATATTCTTGTGACCAACAAAGCCAAAGTAAATATTCAAATAGCCTATTACCCTTCATAAAAAACCGACTTAGACCATGAGAATATATTAAAAAACGTAAATACAATTCTTCAATGTATAAATTCAAAAACATGTAACTGTGCATACATTGAAGTAATTATAGATCAGCCGAGTTGAATCAATTTCAACTACAAAACCCTACGTGACAAATCGCCTCGAAAGAAAAGTTAATCTCTAAAAGCAATTGTTGCCCAGATCGAATTTTAACAATAGACTATGTAATGTTTTAACAACAAAGAATAAGTTGGTTCATTTTAGGTGTTGATATAGTTTTCTTTAGTAAAAGCATTTAAGAAGCTTATGCTTCAACCTAAAAAAATTAGGTTGTGGTGAGATGCATGATAATATTATATTGGTTTTATGGACAGCAAAATGATTGCCGCCTTAAAAGCTCACTATGAGTTAGATTTTTACATACATGATTTTTTTTAAGTTTCACGATAGTCCAAACTGTTGGCGTCGCAAGTTAAATTTAACAAACCATCTATTGGACAACTTTTTTTATAACAATACTTTTGAATTCAGAATAAATCAAAACAATTTTGCAACTGCCACTATAAGGGTTATGGTATAAGGTAGTCAGCCCAGAGAGGACAGAATAGAACATTTATTCCGTCCTCTCTGACTCAGCCGCGATATGTACGGTCGCGGTCTATATTCACGGGATCGCCGAGCCAGGTAGCATACTTGCGTGGTGTATGTGGTGTATGATGACCGTTCAATGCCGCGATCCACTGTTGGTCGCGGGACCCACAAGTCCCAACCTACACCGGTCGGGCACCACCGGATAGAGTATAGTGATTGATCATTGGGCTGGATTCGTAAGTTTGAGGTGCCGTTCATTTGGTGTAGCACTAATGTTAACTAACATTCATTGAAATTTACTATAGCTTCAAAGTTTCAGTTTCAACTCGAATGTTTCTTCAACCAGAAAGGCCACACATACATCAAAATGTAAAACTCATCTCGATACCTTCCTTTATCCGCTCTAACAGCGACGAACAAGGAAAATCCAGAGTTTGGCGAAATCACAAACGAGCTGCAAATAAAAAACAGGTCGGTAACCGATACTGTACGTTTGCACGGGCGAACAATCAGGGTGGAGCAAAGGTGAATAATTAGTGCAGGTTACAATGCCGCGACTCCCGGAGTGCGAGTGTTGCTGCATATCGTTATTGTAGCGCGATCGCTCGAATGACTACCGAACTGCAAAGGCCAAGTTGCCGCCCAACTGCACACACCTAGTTAGGTCGGTGGACCGCCGCCGCCGCGTATTGGCGATCGCGTTGTTACGGTTGTCAAGGCTTTGTCTCCGTCCCCGCACAAACGCCAACTTCCCGCATGCAGCTGCAGTTACTGCTCCTCGCCGAGCACAAGTTTTTCGGAAAGTTCGTGCATGATACTGTTCAGAAGTTAAGACTCGTTAAAATTACATCACAGCGTATCGGGTCGGTGGATTTGTGTTCGAGCATACGAGAAGTTCTTGTGTTTCATTGATTGGCTCTCCAGTAAAAACCTCGGCTCTCGAGATCTACACATTCGGATTAAACCGAACTGCAGTCACAAGGAAAGTATAACTAATCGCTCTATCGATCCCTGGTTGAATTACATGTAGCTTTGCAAGTAAAATATACCTTAAAAACAACTTAATACTGGATAGAAAAAAAGTATTAATAATAATTCTTAGACAATCACAGCACATATCGGAAGTCAGTTGATTTGATATAGCCTACATAGTTTAATAAACGTTACGAAAAAACATGAGTATTTTTGCAGCTACAACATCAAAATGGTACGTTCATAATTACTCGTAAAAAATACATATAACAACGTGAAAATATCAAAACACTTTAGCCTGAAAAAATAAAACCCGACGAACTGATCCCGAGCGCTGAGCGACATGATTTACTGTTATTTTTATAGAAAAAGTTTTGCGCGTCCGTCGCGGAAAAATATGTTGAACTCATATATCTACATTTCACCGGGGTGAAACACAAGCCGATGCACGGCGAGCGACGCTTCCCGAATAACAACTAAACAGAATATTGGGTTTTAAAAACAAACCATAAAAACGGTAACGAGCGCAGGGCTCAATTTACGGACGTTGTTATTTTTTGTTATAATAAGAGTGGCGAGCTACAATGCAATAGTTATCGCGCCGAGTTAAGCCTATTATTTCAAACAATGCCGGCCAGTTTTATTTTAATTAAATGCAACTCTGAAATACGACTCGAAGTAACTGTAACGTCCCGTTTTTGTCGGCGTTTTTATAACCAACTTATGCAATAATTCAGCTCGCTTTGCTTTTGTCCTGGTAGTAAGTATAGACGGTAGTAATATCATCACTCGCTGTGCACTGTGTAAAATGTGTATAAAAACTGTCAATTCTAGAGACTGTAGCATTTAAGTAATGTTATGCTTTGAAAACTTGAGCTATTATTTTAGTTCATAGATTTTTTAATTGTGCACCAATGTATGTATATACACATGGTGTTGGATTCGTGAATTTTCAAAATTAATTTGTTTTTAATAGCCTACAAGCTAACAAATATTTTGAAGAAAATGAATGAATAAAACTATATCAAAAATGTAATTGCAGTGAAACCATAAGGTTTCTACTATAAAACAGTTTTACTCGAAAAACTACTTCCGTTTTATTCCGCGCAATGAAATACTTACAAGTAGGCGGGTGAAATGGCGGGTTATATTCTACCACTTTTTAAAAACTCAGTGAAAATAATTTGACAAAACGTAAGATAGTACTTGCGAAAGAAACTTTTGGAAATCGCAAATAATACATTACTGTATTTAAGTTCTACGATATCTATGCAATAGTCATTCATATCTGTGATGTTAACCAATAGCACTCGCATTACTCATATAGAAATCTAGTCAATTTGTAACACAACTGACAACTGCGACAGAAGTTCCCCCGACGCGTTGTACCATGGTTGGACCAGACCGCCAGCAACGACCCGGGGAGCGGCAGCGGCAGCGGCGAGCCCAGGCGAGGAGTGGCCGTTATGTTCAATACATTCAAAATTATTCTAACAATGTTTTATTGCCGGCAGCCAAGTTTATTGCTCAGTTCACATTCCGGCCGCTAGACGCGCCACTGCAGCGTCTCCGGAATGAGAAGTGCTAGTGTGAGAGCGCAACACTGTCTATGGAGTGTGGAGGTGCATGGTGCATCGTCATCGGTAACAATGGTTGGCCGAGTGTCACACCCCGTACGTGATACGACCGAGTTGGTGTCGCCAGTCGCACTGGGTGAATGGATGTACCACTTGCTTATGGGGGTTTGCATTGATGAACGTTCGACTAGTTTCCAACCAATTATGTTATAGGGAGTTAGCGAGTGTATAAAATACATGTCACTTACAACGGTTTAGACAGATAGGACGTATATTTATTTTTATCAGTAAAAAAAGTTTAAGGAAAGAAAGTACATCAAGCATTCAAGATTTCTAGCGAAATCCATGCGACGTGTAGACTACGTTTACAGGTTCAGAGTGTCCATATATAGTAGTGTATATATTGTATATATAATGAGGATTTTTGTAATACATAGGCACTGTTTTTATAACCTCAATCGTAATTAATAACACCCAATAAATTATATTCCAACTATTCGGACGCCTTTCGCCGTAAAAGGTGAATAATTACAACAAGATGAAATTGTACTGACAGGACATATTCAGTAAATAATACAGATAATTAATTTTAAACGCATAAAACATTCGGTTAGCAGTCGCACGCGCGGGTGACCGGAAGTTCGCGGGTGACAGGTGATCGCCGCGGCCGTGGCGGCGGTAGGTCCGGCCGGGAGGCGACGACAGACGCGGCCAGTTCGCACCTCCGCCTCCACGCCGCGGTAGCGAGGGCGGTCCGCGTCTGGTTAGTGTGGCGGCCGCGCGATGACGGACGAACTGACGGACTCTTTGTTCTCCCCGGTGTTTGTATATACAACATATAAACCGCGCCGTGTTTTGTTGTCGGCTCTTTCCATTCGCAGTCGGCAGTTGAGAGAAAACAGTGCACGGAACCGTTCACTCGGTTATAATAATGCGTATACCCTTTTCAGAAGAGGTAATGTCAACAAATGCTGGGTTAAAAAACGGCGATCTGGTCCTTGTGTCGTAGACACAAGAGGAGTTAAACCCAAAGTTGTTAAACATATTTGCCGTACAGACTGACTGCTGTGACCTCCCTGGCACTCCAGGTTTCCACATAAGTATTAATACACCCTTAAAATGACGGAACGAGGATAAAAAAATGTGTCTCCTTAAAACACTAAATTTCCTTGAAGGTGTGTATATAAGTCGAAGGTTTAATCATAACTATGGTTTGCCTTATCGAATTTTCAGTTACGAAACATAACAGTGTTGTTTAGGAACAAACACGATTATCGTAAAGGATATCGTTGTATAACTACAATTTTATCCTACTATTATTGATCACTGTTCTGTTTAAAAGTTGCATTCATAAATATTTACTGATATGTTATCGTAACTCAACTTTATGAAATTGTAATCTACATATACTATGAGTCGGGTTGTGTTACGGCTGTTTTAATATTATGTCCACGATATTTAATCATAAGGATTTGCCTTTCATATAATTTCACTGTTAAACGCAACGTAAAATGGGCCTTTTGAAAATTATTTAGGTCTTGCTAACTACATCGAACTGTATTTAACTTTCTAAACTGACTTCGCTTATACCTTTAATTAATGTTTCACCTACCATTCTAAGGATTCAATGTTTTATTCATGGTTTCACCTACCATTCGAAGGGATCAATGTTTCACCTATGATTCGAAGGGATCAATGTTTTTCCTACCATTCGAAGGGATCAAAGTTTTTCTTACCATTCGAAGGGATCAATGTTTTTCTACCATTCGAAGGGATCAAAGTTTTTCTTACCATTCGAAGGGATCAATGTTTTTCTTACCATTCGAAGGGATCAAAGTTTTTCTTACATTCGAAGGGATCAATGTTTTTCCTACCATTCGAAGGGATCAAAGTTTTTCTTACCATTCGAAGGGATCAATGTTTTTCCTACCATTCGAAGGGATCAAAGTTTTTCTTACCATTCGAAGGGATCAATGTTTTTCCTACCATTCGAAGGGATCAAAGTTTTTCTTACCATTCGAAGGGATCAATGTTTTTCCTACCATTCGAAGGGATCAAAGTTTTTCTTACCATTCGAAGGGATCAACGTTTCTCCAACCAATCGAAGGAATCATAATGTTTCCCCTATCAATCAAGGGCCATTAGCGTATAAACTAGAATTAATTTGAAAACCTTTTTACAGCACTCGAATTAAGACTTTTAATAAAATCTATGCTGTTTTTTTAAGCAATTTAAAGTGCATAGTATTTAACAACGATTCGATTATTTTATTATCATGAAAACATGAATCCTATACTCTAATACGAGCTATGTCTGTTTGTTTGTTTGAAAAAATTATCCAGTGGAAAGGTTTTGCTGAAAGTTTGGGATTAGGGGCTTTAGGGTCTAAAAAGTCGATTGGTGAGAACCACTACCTCAGGAAAACTCGTATTTTTCTAAACAACTAATTTGAAAATTGAAAATTTTAAACATTGGAGTTTAAAATTATAACACCGGTTGCTATGAATAACAAAAACAAACCATTAAATCGGCTTCTATAAATTAAAATATTCTAAACAGCTGTTTATCATTATGGAAATAAAAACCTACTTGAATGGCAACTCTCATAATGGAAATTAAAAAAAAACACTTGAATGGCAACTCAAACACTTTGTTCGATAGGCGAGTGAGCGTAGCGAACGAGCTCATCTGGGAGGCGAGTAAGCGAAGCGAACGAGCTCATATTGTAAATGAAGGAGTATTTGAAATAAAACAAATTCGATGCCTCTTCTCCGGAATCAAACACCCAGCATGGGCTTGGTCCCCCGGTACTAACTGTAAAATAACACCGCCACTTTGTCGGTCAAACTGTTGTTGCCTATATAACATGTTACAAGCCTTTAAAACGGCGTTGGACTCTGTACAATTCGATCGGAGCTGTATACTCTGCCAATGAAACTACTGAAATTCCTACGCACAGGAAGTTATTTACCAGCGACACAAACAGGTAAACAGAGATAGGAGGGGCCACAAGTGTGTTGAAACAGCGAACCGGTGTAAGTGGGACTTGGGACTTGACTCAGCGGTTGTGGAACGAGAAAGGATGTCAGCTCGTAGGCCTACCAAACAGGGCAGCACATCAATCTTGACCTTCCAATAGCGCACAACAGCTCGCTATATGCAGCAGTACATTGTGCGCAGCGGTAGCGGTACTGCTTCCTAACGAAGCTGAGGATAGGCGGTCGTTACTGGAGATTTATGAGAGATGGTATGGAGAAAACGCCAACAAGATTAGAAAGAGGAAATAGCTTGAACATCGTTGGTCCTGAAGTCTTGGATTATCGGGAAAACCGCATATAACTGTTGAAGTCTTGGATTATCGGGAAAATGCATATAAGTGTTGAGAAAATACTGCACTTATTGAGACACCAGAGCTAACAATAACTTACCAAACTTTAGTTTATGTTCATCTTCGTTGTGGACTTTCTTTAAACTTGGAATTTCAACATGACTTCGGAAATAATTGGACATTTTTCCTAGCTCTCTTTTGGAAATAAGTAAATTGTGAGCTTGTTTGGGAAGAAAACATTTAAAAAGAGAAATCGTAATATTTCCTTGAAAGAGATTTCTAATGATACGGTAGGCTGCGGATTAAACTGATAGAGATTTCTTGTAAATATGATACTGGCGATTCTAAAAATGGGTCGGCCAGCCAACTCATGACCCCAAGCCGCATGTGTAAATAATAATTTGTTGCCTAAACTTTAATTAATTGTGATGGTAATTAGAACAAGGGGCGAATAGGTTATTCGACTAAAATTGCAAGTACACTCACTGATGCTTATTTGAACTGCTGTAAAAACAATAATCGTTTAATACAAGATAGTTTCAATACATTCAAAACTAATAGTCAGCTGTTTTCGTACCAAGACATTGTTTTGCGACATTATTTTTTATCTTTTACAATTATAAAGTTCAAACAACTAACTGAAATTACGCACTTTGATATACAATTTCCACTGAATTTATTTTGATCACAAGTTCAATTTGACTGAGAATTTATGAATTCAAATTGGAAAAAGAAAGTTCTCTGGTACCGTATGATGACTGGCATTATACAGTGCCGTCCCGCTGGTTGGTATGCGTCGCCGCCGGTAGGCAAATTTGAAGAAGATTAGTGCCGAGGAATTCAAAACATTCCACTAGATGGCTGAATAATAACTATTGTAGAGGGAATGAGCCTCGGAATTATGAGAGTAGAAGTAATTGAGCCTACAAGTAAAGATAATGGCCCGGGTTTACTATGATAGAGGATTAGCGAAACGTTATTTGTAAACAGATTTTATTCCTAATCCCAAAATTCATGTTTAACAAACTTGTTTTAAGACTCTAGGTTCCAAGATTTTTGATTAAACTGCGAGGATTTCCATTTAAAAATATTACCTAAAACCGAGAATGTAAATTCATGAAGACATATCACATTAAACAGCATAAGTGATGAACTAAATATCTGATGATCATAGGTGGTAAAAAATTGTTAATAACATAATCCAAATAACATGTATCTCATTATCTATCCAAGTCTCCCACGAATATGAACGTAGACCTAATACAAATTATAAATATATGTCTATCTGTATTTAATTTAAATATAATAAATTTGTTAATGCGTAAGTATTTGAAATCAGAAACTGCTTATAAATATTGTTTATAAATTATTTTGAAGCAACGTATTTTTTAAGATGTAAAACCATACATACAGTAGTGAACACACGTTTATACCAAAATAAGCCCACGCAAGCCAACAATTCAGATTATCCCGTATTTTCACAGTTAATCCATTCTGGTAATTCAACACCATGCAGATAGGATATTCTGCTATATAATTAATAAACTAAAATTGATAAAGTTAAGCACAAATAATATTTTTCAAAACACCTTAAACGTTCAAACTTTATTACATACTTCCTTGGCATCCCCCTCACATAGAAATCTACGATATTTATGAAACGCACATGCTGAAGTTTGTGTCCCAAGTGAATATTCCACTAAGTGTTTATCTTCTCCCACGACAGCCGCGGACGTGTCTGGAGGCCGGCAGGTATTATTTACCCACGGGGTCGCAGGCCTGTGCCCCTTGTTGACACTGCGCCCATGGTTTTAATAGACAACCTCATCCTCGCGGAGCGGCGGCTGCGGCTGCGGAAACCTCACAGGTCGCCCGAAACTCGCCAAAAAATATTATTGGAATAACCTTAAAATGTGTATTTTTTGAAGAGCGAATAATTTACTCAATCGTAGTGAAATTTGTGCACTGCACTCAATTGTACAGTATTAGCTATTAAAACCCATAATTTCTAAGGGAATCTCAAACACCAATACGCACTAAACCCGTAACCGAAAGCTTGGTTTTTTGTTTGATAACTTGAGTAAGACATTCCAACAAGATGCTGGAATTAATATTTTTTTGGAGTCAGCCCTATTTATTTATTTATCTTTTTGTATCTTAGTTTCCTAAAAAGCGTAAATATTACTACTCATATTTAATATTAGGAAACGGGTACAGAGTGTATAAACAAAGGTCAAACTTACAAGTTAAGGTGCAGTGGTCAACAGTACGTCTAGGCTGAGATATTGTGTGTGCCACGATGTGGACAAATGCTCGGCGAAATAGTGTTTTTGTCTTGCGTGTGTGCTCGTTCGTTTATTAATTATGTGTTACAAAGTTTATTGTGACGAAGAAATTTACATTCTTTACCTGAAGATGGTTTACAGAGACTAAAACTGCTGTAACCAGTTGGATAAATTATTAAAACCACTTGACTGAATTCAGGTAATAATAAACCTTCGATTAACAAAATATTATTAGAGTATTCTTACGAGTACAAAACAACTTCATTTGGGTCAAATTTAGGAAATAAACAGACACTAAAATACCTATTTAACGGGTGTTGATGTCAGTGCACTGCGTCTTAAAACTATTAAAATTGATCATTGATAATAATTAATCATTAATAATGATAGGTAATAATACTCCTCCTTTTGAACAACACAACTTGATAGAATTACTATAGCAGACATTTTATTATTACTATTGTTTCTTTGTTATTCAACGTGATATATTATCTCCAACCGTGCATGAAATTAATTATATAGACTGATGGTTGGTGTTGGTGACTGATAAATGCGTTAAGGGAATACCAGCGGACAAAATATAAATAAACTAAAATGATATAGCTAAACTATAATAGGGAAATAACACAAAAATAACACTTTTAGCCAATTTCCTCTATAGGAAAGAAGCTATTACCGTAGTCGGCATGGTAAGACCTAGGCCCGGGACCATGATAACTTTTCGTTTTGAGGTTCCCAGACCCCAAAAACACCATTCGATCGAAACTGTATATATATATATATATATATATATATATATATATATATATATGTGTGTGTCCGTGGGTGTGATAACTCTCGTAAAAATTATTAGATTTGGATTAAATTTGGTAAAAACGTACAAAGCATCACTTATGACTTTAAGTTCGAAAAACAGACAGATCGCCCCATCCAAAGTGGTATTTTGGGGGGGTTTTGTACCCCAAAAATGTTTTTTTTTGAAGTTTTTACATGTAATATTTTAAAAAGTATAATTTTAGTTTTCAGCATTAGATTCAGCTTAAAAAACACACAATTTGGTGTTTTGATCATTTCTCTACGTCAAATGGTTACAGAGATATTGAAAGTGCTAAACACAATACGTTGTCCAATGATATTCTTATGGAGAATAAGAACAATTTTATATCTCGCTTATTTATGAACGGATACTAATGAAACTTGGTATACGGCTGCATCTGGTTGTGGTCTATTGTTATTTGCACAAAACATCAATTTTTACCGATTATTCCCGTAGCTGCAAACCTGCGTACTCAACCCCATGTTATTCTTATGGAGATTAAGTAAAATGTAATGTCTCCCTTAGTTATGAACATAATTTAATAAAACTTGGTATGTGGCTTCACTTTGTTGAGTTATATTAATATTTATAAAAACAACCTTTTTTGTGTTCCTTGTCACAGCAAACCTGCGTACTCATCCCCCATGTTATTCTTATGGAGAAAAATCAAAATGGTATATATCGCTTATTTATGATTGCATATTGACGAAACTTGGGATGTGGTTTCACCTAGGTGATTTATATTGATATTTGCATGAAAACCCATATTTTGTGTTCCTTGTTGCAGCAAATCTACGTACTCATCCCCAATGTTATGCTTATGGAGAATAATTAAAATTGTATATATCGCTTATTTGTGAATATATATGTATATGAAACTTACTATCCAGCTTTATGTGGTATTAAGATATATATATATATATATACAGTATATATATATATATGCATTGGAAATTCGCTGAGTACGCAAGTTTGCTGCGACGGGGGTATTTTATCATAGCTCGAACCGACAAAAACATATTTGTAATTGTTTTATATTTTAATCTATCCAAAACATTTAAACATATCAGTACGGTTTATTACTTGATGTTCTGATAAAGTAATACAAAATAACAAATCAATCGCACTCGATACACGGTTCGGGTCGTTATTTAAGATGTAGCTCGGAATCAATACACACATAAAAACGTCGAGCAAGTCATAAAAGCTGCACTACAAGGAAGGAAATACAAGGAACGCAACAATTCCATACATTTCGGACCAGTAATAACGCCGGGAACGAAATGATGAAGCCAACTATATTGTCATAAGCCGAAATATTCGAGATAATATATGTCGCAATATAACTCGACATTATCAATGATATATGGGCGAATTTTAAATAACAACACGGAGCCATGATAACTGGCGCATTTATTTTGGCGATAAACGAGCATCGGGTCACGATTTTCCGGCAAAACTAATTCGTTATTGTTAGGCACTAATAAATTCCATAACGAGACAACCCGGGTTCGAACGATTCTACCTTATCGCGTCTTTCGAAACTACAGATGGGTTCCGGCCGAGAAGCGTATTCCTCAACACAGACGTCGAGTCGGAACAGAGGGGAAATAAAACAAAAAGAATTAGCACTTAAGACTGAATAATTTCCTCCGGAGTTTCGCCCAAACAATGAAGCAATTTATTCTCTAAAGAATAAAATATGAATAGTTTAAATGTTATAGAATACCGCGCCCGCTTAACTTTTGTAAAGAGTTACTTTATTGTTAAATGAAAACTTTTCTTATTTGCCCTGTTTTGAAAGTAATTGTATTACAATGTTTTCTTTCTCCCAACTGCTGCGTAAGGAGAGTGGAACTCTATAATTATAAATTAGTTTCTTTATATTATTTAATTGATTTTGAGTTTTTAAAACTTTTTTAATTTTATTTAGGGAATTTAAGACAATGTTTTTCATTTTAAGTCATTCGCATTACAACTTCAGTATAGCAATAGTAACATCCTTTCACACGTGACGCATTACAAAGATTTGCTGGAAAAACAATTTCTTATTTATATAAATAACAAAACTACTAGATACCGTAGCTACATGAAATGATTACATGATACTTTTTGGTTGGTAACAAGTATTTGTGAGCTGCTGATACACTGACAGTTAAATTGCGTTGTTACAAATGAGGTTGACATAAAATCAAAGCGCGCCGCCCATTATATGCTTTATAACATGTGAGGATTGGCAACTCGTGTGGAGATAGATAGTCTACCGACCTTGGATTTTCCATTTTTAAACTATTCAATCAACTCTGGCACTTTTCCAACCCGTCACTATCAAGAAACATAATACCGAGCAATTTTACGTATGAACTACCTAAAACATAATCTACTAAACTAACGAATCTCTAACCTGAAGATGACATCTGCTGGGTGTTAATTGGCCCGCTAACACAAGTAACCTGTTACGCCAAGCGTTCCGCGGCGGCCCTCACCCGAGATCCGACCAGATAGCAGTTAGCGACAAATTATCGCGTAATCTAGGAGCCGCTAGAGCCATTAGACGCTGAGACAAATGTGTGACCGCCGCCGCCTCGTGGGAAGCGCAGATTTCATTTCCGTATCATTTCGTGGCAATTTGCGCCACGCACTGCGAGTGGTCCAATCCGGAGGAGACCCGCCATTGGTCGCCGGCCGAGGGGAGTTCCCCGGTCTGATTCGATCACTCGAGTTTCCAGTTTATCCGATATATTTCTGCTCGGCTGCCATGGCCGCGACGTTTTCTATCACGGCGAAGATTTTATTTCCGGCCCCCGACCCCGCCACCCGCGGACATGTCGCCCCCGCCGCGCCGACCCGCGGAAATCGCCGACAGACGGGGTAAAGCGCAATCCGGTTGAGGAGAAAGTAAAGGGGAGTAAATACGTTTCCGCCGAACCAGCATGCGGTCGTATTTTGTCATTTGGCGATACGCTAAGAAATTGAACGCTTCGGGGGCTCCGTATTGGATCAAAGTTTCACAAATGTCATTCCGGTTCTATAATGGACAGTTTAGATTCGTTTCCCCATTAGTGATTCAGCTGGGATCCTTGACAACGCTCACAAACCAACCGCTTTCGACCCCCAGATGTTCTGGTCACTTACAGCCCCGATGAATGATAACTTGTGTGGTATCGGCCGTAAAGAATCACAATTTATACTAGTTCAGTAGCTTAAGATTGCATTCTGAGTATGTTTTACCTCATAGATGGGTATTAATACAAAAATATTAAAAACTTGATCTGATAATGAAATTTTCTGATTTTAATAATTAACCAGTGATTACTCTTTTCTTGGTTGAAGGGCTGTTAAAAACATAGAAACCCCATTTTCAAAGTCAACAACGCCGTTACTTTTCTTTGTTTTATAGTACTAAATTAATGTTTTGGAACGTTTCGGGTATAGGTTTAAGCCGATTATTGGCGGCTGCGGTGCGGTTACGGTTGATCACCCGTGGAGACGTCCACGTGTGATTGCTGATACATCACCGGAACGGACTAACTGCTACGAGGGTGAAGCAGTTGCAGCTTTGAGTACAGTGCGTTGCACGAGTGAAAAACCAGGCTGTCCATAAGCCCAATGTTAAAATTAACATTAGTCTTATGGACGGCCTGGTTTTTCACTCGAGCAATACACTTTACTTTGTAATATGATGACTTGCGCTTGCGACGCCGACGACGGCCAGCAAATAAATTTAACAATTACCGTATCTTCTAATTTATATCAATTAAAATATTTCCGACATATGGTACAGTTTTCAGTACTTTTGTCATTGGTGGATGTTCTGGTAAATTTAGGGAGAAGACTAAATTTGTCAACAGCGAATAAGAGTAGCACAAGTGAAGTGTCAGAATATGTTAACTCTACAAGGGTAAAGATAAGAAATATGTATACTATAACTTTTTCTCGGCACACAATAAATTCTCCCGGAGAATCCACAATATAACTAAAACCCACGCCCACACGAAACCCACGCTTATGTGCTGGCTTTTAGTATCTTATTACAAATTATCTAGACAAGCTCATATTAAATTCCTTCCAGGTTTGTATGGTTTTCCACGAAAAAACAAACCAATGAGAAATTAAAATTAATGTTTTATCACGGAAAATCACAACTACATTCAATTGAACTAACCGGTACCAGTTTGTTAACCGCGCCCTCTCTTCAATATGTGCTCTAATCAAGAATAAATAAAATAAGAAATTCCTTAACTGTTCCAAGCAAAAATTACTTATTGCGTTAAGACCGTCAATACAACTTCCGAGGACTCTACTCTATTTAACATCATCAACGTATATAACTGACACGCGGATTTGGCCAGTGTCAACGTAGTCGATGACAATCCGGCCGTTCATGTGGGTTCAGGCACAGACTGACAGCTGCGTCACCCTGCGCGGGATTACACTGGCGACCGGTGGGTCACAACTGGCTGTAGTCATCGACTGGTCGTGGCCAAACAAATTACGAACAAGCGAACAGTACGAGACGTCCTTAAATGTTAACAATCAAATAAAAAAAACTAGTAGACTAGTTGCTCGGTTCCGAAGAAAGTTGTTTATAAGTACTAAACTAAACACATATTGTCGTTATTTCATTAGTTTTTGTATTTATATTAATGTTAATACTGTCAGCATTATTTATTACTTACACAGCTATTTTAGAATACAAGTAATTGAATTTAAACTGATCTCCGTGTTATTGTTACCTACAAAAAACACGAAATCTGGGGAATGTCTTAGAATATAAATATTAATAACTGAAAACGGCTTTACACAACTGCGGATAAGGTAGAGGATTGAGAACCGATTACGGTGGTTGTGAAATTTAAAAAATCTTCAAACCCTCAATCCTCAACCTTATCCGCAATTGTGTAAAGTAGTTTTCAGTTATTAATATTTATATTTGAGGTATATTTACAAATACCGTCTTCGCGTATAATGGATATAGATAGGCCTAGATGCTTTTTCAGAAATTATTTCTAACTGTAACAGTACGAGTTGACCATTTGCTAATACCAATAGCTATTTTTTTTTATTATAAGAGTTGGTACAAAAGTAATCAACCACCTAGCCAACATCATTTGTAACGTTCTCTCGTAATTACAAACTAAGAGTTTTTAAACAGTGCATTATTCTTAAACTGTTTTATTTGTGATTTGTTAACATAAATGGAAAATAGTAACAGTGGGATGGTTGTAGTACAATATGTTATTGACTATTTTGTTCTGCCCAATAGTCAACGACACTGTTTTAGACGAAGGTTGAGAGTTTGTTAACGAACAAAATGCCGTTTTTATCCAGAAACTGTTTTAGAATAACTAGTAGCCTGTCGCGGCTTCGCTCGCGATCACAACGTAATATTATACTGACATTCCCGTATAAATATTGTGTTACCGTTCCAAAGCCAACATGGCCTGCTGATTAACTGTGTTTACTCTACCCAGCTGATTGCTTAAAACTTATAGTTATTTCTCAATGTTAAGCTTATGGGAAAAAACTCAACTTTAAGGGGCCCCAGAGCCTCACTCACAAATTAGTTCTCTATAAAAAAAGTTTCCTGCACAACTTCACGTTAGGCTCTTTCCAATGACACCAAAAACATGAAAATCGGTTCAGTAATGTAGGAGGAGTGATTGCCACAAAAATCCTGCTCGCCTATTAAATAAGTATAGATTTATATAATTAAATTAGTTAGTAATATTGTGGAAATCACGGCGATGAGTATTTAGTAAGAAGCACTTAAAGTAGGTCACAATTGCAAATCGTTTAGAAGTAAAAGTTCACTGTCAAAACCTTAGTCAAGGAAAAACTTGTGTTAGTAAAAGGAACCGAACCTAAACGGCGCAATTCTTAGTGTTATTCGCAGATCGATTCGGGGTATTAAAGAGTAACGTCGTTAAATTATGAACGAGTCATTAAGAATGTTTCTATCCGTCCCGCTGTAGGTTGGCGTGCCGGACTGTATGTTTATTGCGCGGCTTCATTAATATAATGTACCGCACGTTAATTCATTAAGACTCTTTATTTGTTGCCGACTAAAAGGCCGCAGAACAACGTCCGCCGGACACGGAAACCTTCTAAACTTATTAATTTTCTAAGAACCGTCCTGAAAATTTACGCAGTCAAGACAATGCCGTAAGTATAAAGTATTATTATTACAACATGATTCAAACTATTGTATTACACCACCGTAGTTTCAACAATATTTTATAAATATCAGTAATTAATGGAAAGTATTGCTATAGATGTTTCGTATAAACTTCGAGGTCCGTCATCTTTCTGATAAAAAAATTCATTGTTAATGTACTGTTGTAAGCTGATTCTTAGTTCCAGGCCTTTTAAGAGTCTTCATCACCGGAAGTTGCCGGACGCCATCTTAATGTTTTGTTCCATAAGGCCAATGTTAACTTTGTGCCTCCGTTACTCCGTTGATAGGGGTAGTGTTGTTAGTTCTCCTCACAGCTTGTTTTGGTTTCCTTTAATTTTCTTAAGAAAAAAAACCTGTATCCTAAACGCATTAGAAATGGATACGACTTCCGCAATACTATCACCAAATCCATATTCCCTGGATTACACAACTTTTCTTCAAAACCAAACTCATTGTTCGTTACGGAGCCTTTCAATGTGAACCAACTCCCTCAAGACCTAATAGCAGAGTTGGATCTAGGAAAATTCAGTCACATAAACAAGTGCTTGGTTAAGAAGTAGTTCTTTAGTGTAAGGATTATTTTTCTGACAGAAAGAACGTTTAGTAAGAAAGATTTCTTGTATATTTTTTTGTGTTTTAGGTAGAACTGCTCTATTGTCGCCTGTTATACATATTTTATTAGTTTGTATATATTACAATTGTGAATGATGTGTTTGTGCAGTCGCATAACAGTAATGTTTTCTTGATTCTGATAAGAAAACTAAGTACTGTCCAGACCCTATTGTTTCCAACGAACTTTTAATTTAGTTTAGTAAAGCAAGAATAATTTCAGCCGAAATACGGTAATAACTTAAATTTACTTTTCGTTTTCAGGTCCATAAAATAAATATATAATTTATAATTGATTCAATATATATATATATATATATATATATATATATATATATATATATATATATATATATATGTATATATATTTATTTACATTTAAAATAGTGTAACCATCTTTTATTTGTGAAAACGTTTTAACTTTGGCACACTTAAGAACATGTTACAGTTAGAGGTTATATATTTGTGTTGATAAAGTTGAATAAGAAGCAATAATGTTTTCTGCAACACACGCAACAATGTTTCTGTGACGAGTTAAAATTTTCTACTGGCTTCCAAATATGTTAATCTCGGTGACGCATTAAAGCCATAAAGTTACAAATGTTCATTTCTCTACTCGACATAATGGATTAACCGTCCTTTGAAACGGTATTTTATCGGTAATTTGGTTTATTGCGACTCTAAAACACTATGCAAATGAGAGGCCACTCACACAAACACCTTTACTGGAGTGTGAAAACTGCGACTTACCTGTGAAAAGATAAGCAAGCATTAAAACAATATCAAACCATGAAGGCAGCAACAATATTTACCTCCATGCTATCTTTGAAAGTATACAATTTCGTTACGCACAGAGCGACTCGTAAAACAGGCGTCTGAGGTACCCATGTGACGAAATAGCACATAATAGCCAACAATACGCACAATAGAAAACGCAATACTGTATAATCTCTACATATTTATCCATGTACAAAGGTTATCAACACTATTGTTCAACAGTAACAATTTTACTGTACAACAGTTAGAAGAAAAGAAAACCAAGCTCCCAGGTACTTGGCTATTCAAAATTCAAGCGGCACTGGTAATTTCTTCCCGAATAATTTTAGGCCAGATTTTACTAAAAAAAGCAGGCATCTTTAAATAGAAGCGGCAAATAGAATTTCTTCATAACAATATCAAGAACAAACTCTAATGTTCACCCTAATAATTCCCATATATAAAAATATAGCGCTTTTAAGTCAACTTTATTACACAACAACTTATGAGTAACAATTCAAGAGGATTAAAACGCAATATAAGTAGGACACCTAATAGTCTTATGGCCTTAGAGTTCCCTTGTCGAATTGAATGCAATCTGTTGTAAAGTAATCGTACAATACTTAATATAAAATGTTACCAAATATTACAAACCCTAATATCGCTGAAATTAAGAGAATATTAATTTAAAGTAGTAATTATTCTTTTAACTTTCGCTTCGTAACCAAAGTAAATCTGAAAGTGTAAAAGCTACAGAGTAGTTTGTTAAAATCAGCAAAGAAACGCTTATAACAAATGTGTTGGGATATTACTATAAATACAGTTTGGAAGTACGCCGATTTCATGGGTCATGTAAGTTTCGTTTGTTCTACCTTGATTAAAACCTATACGAATTAAAATAGTGTTTGCATAAGAATATTAGTAGTAATCAATTTAGTAACTGTTTAAAACGAATATTTGTATTTACGTACTTAATAAACAAGATCAGTCTTACTATCAAAAAACCTATGGAATCGACAGTTAAAACCCACGGATTGAAATCCCATAGACTAATTGCGCGAAGAGGATCGTTCGTTAATAGCCGATTATAAAACGAGCGCGGTTATTACGCGAGGTGTCATCATATTTGAAACCGCGGCCGCGCCGCAAAAACGGTAAATATGTAATGAACGATTTTTCAGCCGGTCGCCCCTACACTAGGGTGATTGACCATGCATACACACGCCGGGACTAATTGCAGCCAATGCTCTCAACTATTATTCACCACGATAATGAGTCAATAGCGACGATTGCAACAACAACGGCAATAATGCATGTCGGGATGTGTTCGCATAATCAGCGATGCCGCGCCCGCGCCTCGCGAGCTTGCGCGTGGTATCCTGGCGCTGCAGGGGCGCCACACAACGGCGCGGGCATTCCTTCCGATGTGACCGTCATTCCGGCTGCAAGATCGGCTTGTGGAATTTTACACCGGTGACAAAGGGCGATACAATCAGAGTCGCCAATGTATCATGTTTTGGCATGACTTATAGGCTCCCCTTTATCCTCTTTGGAAGAAATAAACGAACAAATCGTAGGAGGTAGTAATAAGTAAAATAAATATACGTCAAATTGTAAATCAATTTATTTAAAACCACCATTGAATCTATTGTAGAAATTCGTGGAAGAAGGGACAAGCTATAAAAGTTAGTGTAACAATTAAAGGGAAGTATTTTATACACATATTTGTAAAGTGTAAAACGTCGTACAAAATTCAGTATTTACAAAATATATCTTAATTAAAGCATAATTTCACTTAACATATGCAAACAAACGGAAATTAAATCATGTTCAAGGCATGCATAAGGTTAAAGGAAATCTGTGTAAAATTTATATCCAAAACTATCAACATTCCAATTTTTGTGAAAGAGAAAACGCAGTTCGCGTCGTACAACGTTTTCCTGAGCATTATAAACTACACAACGGAGTTGTGGGAAAGCTACGAATGTTATGTGGAGTACAGTAGAAAACACAAATAACGCGCAACAATATAATATAAATGAGACATTCCTCGAATGCTAATGCAGAGACGCATGCCTACAAGACATGTCGCTGTGACATTCCTACTGGAGACCTCAAACGTTGTGTGTCAAAGACCGCGGCGCACTCACGTTACAAGCATAACGTAATTGTTCTACATTATAAAACTGGTTTAGAGACCTTTAAAACAACGAACCAGTAAAAGGTGTAAATAAGTAGTTTATCTGAGCGTTTTTCATTCGACCCGATGGTAGTTATTTTGTTTATACATTTTTAAATATAGTTTGACTAAAACTATGTTGTTATTGAAATACATTTGTATTTTAAAACGCATTACCCTCGGTTTGTTACACCACTGCCATTCTTATGTTTACACCACTGAGAATTATCTGGTGTGAAACAAGTTTTGAACTCTCTTCTACAGGTAGAATAACCTTGCGATATGCCATCGAAATGCCTAACTAATACAATTCGTTTCGACGGGAAACCATTCTACAAATAAAGGCCGAAAATTCCTCCGGCGGAAAACAAACAAGACCCATTTACGCCCAGATATTGGAGCCATTACTCGCGTCAGAAAGGGTGCCACCGATTGTCAGGGGACAGGTAGCGGGGGTTAAGAGTTAGGCGCATTAGACTCTCCAATACTCGGGCGACAAACAAATAAGATTTATTTGAATTTCTAATGCGCCCTCGCAAGTTGGCCGCTCGATCATCCCCCGGCTGACGTTTACGGCGCAACTTTACGTGCGATTCACATTATTTTAGGGCAACAACACGTAACTTAATAAACGTGTTTACCAACTCCGGTAATTCCTTCCTCCCGGCTTCCTCCGATTATTGTAAACAGTCGTCCGCTCGGAGACGTTTGTATAATCTCGAGACGGGGGCGAGCGACGCTCGCCGTCACACGACGCTCGGTGGCTCGGTGCTCGGTGACGTCTCGCGTCGTTAACCTCGGGAGGATATGTAGCAGCTCCAACTTGCGCGACTCGAGACGAGTGTAAATCGTCCAAGTTGGATTACCTTTCAAAACAGATCGTGCAAACTGACGATTTTACGAAGGATATATTTATCAAAAGTTACGTGTTTTAGTTTACCAGTAGAGTCTGCATCATTACTCACACAGAACGTCATAAACTTAATGTAACAGCTGGATCAACCTTGGGTTACAATCATATGTAGTCTACTGATCGAAATTAAATGTCACGAACGTATAACAATACTGTATCTACTACCTTGAAAATCACGTGGCTCAATAATCCCACCCCACCTTTCGATCAATGAAAATTGTTTGCTTGTAATTTCTAATATGACCCCTTAGAGTTTCTTTAAATTACCACTTAGAATATTTTACTACTTCACTCCCTGGTCTTTTCCTAAAACAAAATACTTACTTCAGCAATATTAATGTATTGCATTATGATAAAGCTTCAATAAAAATAAAACGATAACTATAGCCTCAAATATTCAATACAAAATTACAGTTATTTCTTGATCATCTATTTACGAGTGTTTAGTCCACTTGTTTCAAATTAATCCATATTATCCACATGGTTTTTAATTAAAATATGTTAGGGTCAAAAGGATGCATCCTTTTACCTAAAGAGATACTTTTAATACTTTATTTCTTTAAAAAAATTGTTTCGTGCTTTTACGTACGTGTTGAAAATACTTTTAAATGTGTCCTTATTGTTTACATGTTTTTCCTTGTTGTTTCATATTCAAATTTGTAATGTTACAAATACGCTAATATGAAACATGGTGTGGGAAACTGACAAGTCAAACAGCAGTCAAACAACAGTCTCTTAACCTAGGTTAATGATGACCGGGGGATAGGGTAATGTATCTAAATGTTAAAGTGTGTTTGTTTCCTATAGGATTACTTTAATTACAAGTATAAAACAAATTAAAATTAAGGATAAGTAAAAACAAGATCAGTGAGACATTCCAGTGTAACTAGTTCAAATTAAGCTAGAAGCAAGAATAAACATATAAAGAATCATACTTGTTCAAATGCAAAATGTTCGTTATAAAATTAAAATTCGCAATCTGCGAGAAATTAATGCAATACAAACAGCAGTAATGGCATGAATGTATACATAGGTTAAAATGTAACAATTCAAACATGGACTAAGTCAATAGAACGGCCGGTCGGACTGGTGTTAAATATAATATGCAATTACCACTATTTGGTTTGGCATAAATTTTATAAACGACCGAATGGAAATTAAATGTAATATTAATGTGCTAGTAATTACTTGAAATAGCTAATTATATCTGAAACAATCCGCCAAATAGTTGTTTGACGCTGCGGTCAACAACAAAGAGAATGCCACAGCGCGCGGGGTGGATAAAATAAGGATTCACAGAGAAAAAGAGACATTATGACGTTTCTAGGTGTACATTTTAATTTTATAACTTATTCAACCAAAATGTATATATCATGAACCAAAGATAATTAGATAAATAGACTTCAGATTATTATACTCCTGATGTATCTTATGATTGTTTTGTCCATAGCTGTTTTCTTTTTTCCGTTCAACGAAATTCTCTGAATGAAACCTTTTTAAAGTATCGTCTGTTTAGCGTGGCTCGAGTTTATTTAACCACTCCTTTACAGGTATGCGTGATGTTAACATTGACATTTAATATATTAGTATTAACTTTCAAAACAAATCAGTAAACCCCAGTTTCAATCAGTAGGCAATTTAGTATTCCCTGTCAAGAATGTAACGAATACCCGTTAAAATGCGTGCGTAGTACTGTATAACCTTGACATTCCGCGTTGTGAGAACGTCTAAGTTATCACATCAGAGCTGGCGATAAACCGCCTTATCAGGACCATCCTCCAGCGACGATTGGACTAATAAACGATACATTTATTCATTAACGATTTTTGACTTCATTTAATAACTAATAACAAATGCAATAGAAGGGCACAGGTGAACGCGAGACTACACAGAATAATATTTATCCCGTAATTTTGCAAGACTAAGACTACACAGTCCACTATATTAAAATTGCACTAGTCAGATTATTATTGGATGTTCAGTCTCAAAAGTATGCATTTACAAAAATCTTTATAGGAATTTATTATCTATAGATGAAACGCAATAGGCTAGGTGGAATAACATTGAGTTGAACATTGGTAAAAAGAGGCGATGAGTATTTTAATTTTTCAAACACTTATTCTACAGTACCAAAGTTTCGGAAATAAAATACCAATGGTTTAAAGTTAACAGTAATTTGTATTATTCTAAACATGTTTAACAGTTTAATTTTGTAAAATTGTAGTAGAAGTAAACGTCATAGAAGTAAATTTGGTTGTTGGTTTAAAAAACTGTGAGCAAAATTAAACAACTGAATTAATGTTAACGAATAAATTCTCAAACCGGACCAACCATGGTGGTTGTCAACTTGAAAATGACCTTAGTTCTGACATTACAAACTAGCCGGGCCGTCCGAACAAGCGCTGAACTGTTAACACAGATGGACTGCAATGGTGTTATTCCCAGCAGTAGGGTAAACAAATACACCCGTCGCAGCAAGCCTGCATACTCAGCGAATTTCCAATGAATATATAACATAACACTTAACAGGATTCATAAGAAATGTATTCACAAACAAGCGATATTTAAAATATGAATTATTCTATAAGAATAACATTGGGGATGAGTACGCAGGTTTGCTGCAACAAGGCACGCAAAATAATGGGTTTTTATGCAAATATCAATAGAACTCATCTTAGTGAAGTCACATACCAAGTTTCATCCATATACATTCATAAATAAGCGATATATAACATTTTAAGTATTTTCCATAAGAATAACATGGGGACCAAGTACCTAGGTTTGCTGCTACAGGAACCATAGGCGAAAAATTGTTTTTTTGTGCAAACAACAATAAACCATAACCATATCAAGCCATATACCAAATTTTGCCAGTTTATGTTCATAAATAAGCGAGATATATAATTTTTCTTTTTCTCCATAAGAATAACATTAGACAACGTACTGTGTTTAGCACTTTCAATATCTCGGTAACCAATTGACGTAGAGCAATGATCAAAATACCAAATTGTTTGTTTTTTAAATTAAAATTACATGTGAAAACCCTAAAAAACACATTTTTGGGGTACAAAACCCCCCAAAACCCCCCTGCGGATGGTGCGATTCATCTGGTTTTCGAACTTGTTCAAATAAATGGTACTTTACACATTTGTACCAAATTTCATTAAGATCGGACCTTTTTTACGAGAGTTATCGTGCTTACGGACACACATATATATATATATATATATGTATATATATATATATATATATATGAACGAATGGTGTTTTTGGCACCTGGGGACCTCAAAATGAAAAGTTATAATGGTCTCGGGCTTAAGTCTTACCATGAGACCTACGGTAATAGCTTCTTCCCTATAGGGGAAATTCGCTAAAAACAAAAAAAAAAACATTGAAACATATTTATACTTAACAGTTTATTTGTATTTACTTATCTGTAGAATATACCGCTATTAGATAAATTATGGAATAATATTTTCTAAATTATTTTCCCTAAACATTCACTTACTCGTACTGTATGTATACGTTTATTAATAAATAGAAAATAGATATTTATTTAATTTACACAAACCTGTTTTAAAGCACTAATTTCAACGTAGAAACACATTCTATGAAAGTTTTTACGCTTATACATAAACAATACTGCATCTGTAAACAAAAACCGAATTCCTCTTTCTCACTGCCCGTTCGGCGTGGTTAATTATTCGAATAGTACATTTTATCAGGATTAAATATAAAAAATACATGAAATCAAAAGGTACTGGACAATTTATTGCAAAACTTCCAGTTTTGCTGCTACTTGCACTTTTCAAAATAATAATATAAAAGTGTCGGTATTCCAGGCTTGAACACTTGACACGCTGTTTATTAAGGAACACGTCTCGACTACAGCAGTGTGGGTGGGGCGAGGGTGCGACGGCAGCGTAGTGTTGGTTTATATTATACTGTAATGGGCGCAACATAAACTTGTGTTTATCTAATTAGCAACGCTGGCAATAGCTTCTGCCTTACAGCCGGCGGTAACGCGAGCCGCACTATACCCTTGTAGCTTGTAGCTGACTACGCAAGACCGCGAGCTGTGTATATACTCACCTCACCGGTACAGGCGAACATGAACTATCGCAGTCACCAGGAACAGATTATACCGCAACATTTTATATTTGGTTTATTTAGGTCAGTCAGAATGTTGACGTAACGTAAAATAATAAAACGAACACACACGGGGATTTTATAATTACATTAATAAGTTAACGAAAACTAACTCATGTTAGCGGTTTATTGTTTTTAGTAATCGTAAAGTGCGACTAAAAATAAATCAGTGATCACATTAAAATCAATGAACAGTAAATACATTATTTCTGCATACACGCTATGTTTGAGAGGAGGGATCGAAAGAAGAAATAAACAAATAAAAACTGTTAACAAATATTAAAAGTGAAGTATAGACTACTATAATTTTGTGTTTCTTTTAATCGGTTTAATGCATGGAAAAATCGCCTGACTAAAGTAAACCATTCGTTACAGACCGTGTAAAATACTATACTTAAGAGCCGGCTACCCTGTCGGCCATATTGGTTTTATCGCCCATTAGAATAATGTTAAGTTCAGACGCCCAATTTTTCGCTTATCTCTTGAGATAAAATTTTGATTTTGGTTTCAATTGAAAGATATTCTTATCGCCGGTGATTATTGTGGAAGATATTTTGAAAATGAATTATAATATTTAATAAAAAATTCAATTTTTTTTCAAGTTTGAATTTTTTCTGGTAATCTGTAACACTTATACGAATTTTCAACCGCAAAAATCACTCTTTACTTTATTCTGAGTAGTCCTAAACCAGATTAAACCTAAATCAGATTGAAAATGAAATAAAAATGTGGGTCCTAAAATGTGGTCGTAGCTGTGGAGCGCGCTGGCGCCGCCTACGAACTTGCCTTTTTTATTTTTTCTTAAATACAAATCTGAAGAAAATTAAAAGCAACTTTCCATAACGATTGCTTTGGCCACACCACGGAGCGAGGGAGGGGAGAGGAAGGGCAACATCCGAAATATCTATAATATTAACTTATACGAACGTGGAATTGTAGTAATTTATGGCGCAATTTGAGCAGCGACGTAAGGGTGGCGGGGGACCGGGGAGTTGGAAGGGGGTACATATATATTGTTGTATACAATCAACCAATCGCGGCATTGCATGTTCTTGTTAAATTATGCATGGAACAAACTATCGCCGTAGCTCGCACTGGAGCCGGGCTCATATCGATTCCCTGCTAACGACATTATACATTAATTAAACATGGTGCACACACACACACGCGCACTCACACGCGCGCGCGGCTGGGCTCTTGTTAACATATGTATAAAGTTACAAGGCCATGCATGATTCAGACGGCCGGGCCGGGCAGGTTCGTCGGAGCTGTGTGCTGTATTGTGCGCCTATCGACAATCGACAACCCTCCTTCATCACTGCCGTGACTTCCCCAGCAAGTGCGTACGGAGTGAAAATGTTTGTCGCTGACTAGTTTACTGAAAATATAGAAGGGAATCAAATAATCTCCAGTAAAAAAGTTATTTCTAGATTACATACTCTGGAAAATCGTTAAACACGTTTTTGGTGTGAAAATGTAAACCACTATGATTCAAGGTGAAGAAGCAAATGAATAAAAATAAATAAACTTGAAATACAAAAATATTACCAAATAAAAACTTGGTTGCGTTACTGAAAGAATATCATATATTAAAGCTTTAAAATTTAAATTAAAAATTAATAGAGAATTTTAAATAATGCTATCTTCCCCCTGTGATTAATTTCAAATATCATGTTTTTACTGTAACAATTCTCCCGGAGGCGTAATAGTACGAAAGCAAAAGATCGCATCTTTCACGTAAAACAAAACTTAATAAACAGGAATAATTTATCACCTTGAAAATTAATAAGAAACATTTTTTATACGTGTAAAAACATCATTTGTTTGACGGAAAAGCACAAACAAACGACTTAAGCAAAATAAAATAAAATAAAATAACAATCGCGAGGAAACAGAAAATCAAAAGCATCGACAATACAGCAACAATAAAGAAATCGCGATGAAAACAACCGCCCGACCGGTCAAAAAGCATTCAACAGAACCTTCCTCAACCAGGAAGAAGTGAAGGTGTAAAAATGCAAGAGTGCGAGTGAGTGGATGAACGGGGTGGCTTCACCCCTCTCCACAAGGTGAGGCGAGGGAGAGGTGTGCGGGCGACACCAAACAAACCCGAGAGAGAGAGCATTGTCCGTATTGATGCCACGGCAAACAACCGCGCTCGGCAAATCCGATACGACAATCATTCCAAGTGTTAGCTCAGCCGTCCATTGTTCCATATGCATCCATCATTACATACATCTCTAATTATCGGCGCCCGCTCCCCCCGGGGATTCGTCGGTCCGAACGGATCGATCTGCGGTTCGGGCGGTTTTTAACTCCAAGACGGGGCGACGCGGTGCGCACACAGGACGAACACGGCTAATCTACGGTGCGCTATTGATCATCTGGTCGCCGCTTCTACAAGAACGGCCCCGCGTCCACGCGCCCCGCGTATCAACAGCGCCATGCAGATCCACTCCCGAATGGTAATCGGACTTTGTGTTTTCTGCGGCGGAGTTGTTGCCCAGGTGGACGCTGACTTCACTGTTCCATTAGTGCCAAAACAACGACCTGTTTTGTCTGCAAACCCGACCGGCTGCTGTACGGATAAATAAGACGGGTGTGTTTTGATTGTGCTGGAGTTTCAGCATTCCAACCTTTCCATACGAGAGTCGGACATTAAAAAAATAAAATAAAAAAATAATCCGGGAAATTAGAAATAAACCGTATTAAAGGTTGGGTCTAAGAAAATGGATTATAACTTTACTAAGTGTTATTAACACTATTGTGGTGAAAGAAAATGTGTCGGTGAATAAGAATATTTGTTTGAATGGAAACAGCGGCGAACACTGTGTAGAATGGTAATTTTATATTTAACAATTATAAAGAAACCGGAAACAATTTTATATTCTATTGAACAAAATACCTACAGGAACCATATTTTAGACGATTTCATTCAAAAACTTCGTCGTGGATAATACCGAAATATCTGACAGGAAATAATTACACTCTACACCTCGACCAATAATGATACGCCATAAGCCACGGCGTAATGTTTGAATCGCCCCGTTTTTCAACGGCAGCAGGCATTATTTTTAATCACTCGACAATTTTAATACGGAACTATAAAGAGAACCAGACGGGGGAGCGCAACTGGCAGGTGGCCGCCAATCAACCCACACTTGTTTAATTGTTATTTAGAACAACAAAAACCCGACCCTCGCTCAGTCGTTCGGGTGTGTAGTCGCTGCTGGCACGTCGACCTTCACTGCTCAAACACAGTTGGCCGCAGTGCGATGAAACATCTTCACTTGTCCACTAATCAGATTTAATACTTACTATAGCAAAATTAGAAAACAAGTATAACGAGTATATAGAACATTATAGTGATGGCAGAGTGGGAGCACATCTGGTAAGTATCGGTTGAAGTGAGTCCTAAATTAATTGTCCCAACAATGTTAACCCTTTTTGAAACTAACTATGATGAAAATTGTTGTTCAAACTGACCATTACATAAATAAACAAATTACCAATAAATCTGCTACAAACAAGAAAATTCTGTCGATATAATACTGAATTTATATCAGTATTTTAACGCGTACGCTACGATTAGACTTGGTTAAGTTTTAGATTTTGTTCCACAAAAGAGTACGCTTATACCAACTCGTTAACAATTTGTACAGACACAAACAAATTAAATAGTTTGGAGAAAATGTTAGTTCCTAAATTAAAGCAAGAAAAGAGCGGGTAAAACTTTACAAGCATTTCAATTATAATCATTTGTGCATTACCTGCCAGCGACCATGTAAAAAAGTGAAACTAGTACAGCAATTAAAGTACTATGTTATTACTTGTTATGACAGCAAGCAAGGAAAATTCATTTCACCAAAATACTGGGAAAATATCTGGATGTTTAATGTCATCCCTTAAATATATATTCCTACTGCAGATAAAAAGATTTCCATGGCAAAATGTTAAGTTAAAAACTGCATAACCTCAAAAAAAACTTACTGCCTACAATTTGTAAGTAATGGAACATTTTAAACTAGCCGCAAGACGAGTAGCCGCGGTCCAGCCTACTACTCACACCCGCGACAATGAGGAAGTCGGTCCATGTTATACAAACTGGCCACTCGCCGCACGTTTCCTTATTCCACTACAAATTACCCGCCCGCGCTCCACTGACTCAACCCGGTGTCCCCACTCCTCTGGGCTCTTCGCGTGCACACCTTACAACAGAAAACTACTCGATAAGCTCGTTTATGGTGGGCTGAACACTGTTTAATACAGCCGAAGATGCGAAAAATAAGACATATTTATAAATATATACAGTATATATGTTTCGTTGTGAGAAACTTTTAACCGTTTTCAGGTGTATAAATACTATCGTGATGATATTAAGAGACGGCTTCAGAAAGAAATAAGCAATTTAGTGCTTGATGTCAAACTGATGTGGTGGTGGTGGTTAAACTGAAGTTTTTATATTTAATGTACAGTGAGGTATATATATATTGCCTCGAGGTTAGGGATGACTAGTATTCCGCACGATCTTAGCCAGCAGTTGTACTAACAAACTGATGTGGTGGTGGTGGTTAAACTGAAGTTTTTATATTTAATGTACAGTGAGGTATATATATATATTGCCTCGAGGTTAGGGATGACTAGTATTCCGCACGATTTTAGCCAGCAGTTGTACTAACAAACTGATGTGGTGGTGGTGGTTAAACTGAAGTTTTTATATTTAATGTACAGTGAGGTATATATATATATTGCCTCGAGGTTAGGGATGACTAGTATTCCGCACGATCTTAGCCAGCAGTTGTACTAACAAACTGATGTGGTGGTGGTGGTTAAACTGAAGTTTTTATATTTAATGTACAGTGAGGTATATACATATTGCCTCGAGGTTAGGGATGACTAGTACTCTGCACGATCTTAGCCAGCAGTTGTACTAACAAATGTTAGTTTTAAGGGTGGGCCTAGTAGGAAACATTAGGCGTTTCTGCCTGCTTAAAAAGTATAAGGCCATAATGTTAATTTTCAAAGTCCGCCCCTCCTCAACAGATTATTTTACATCGCAGCAAACCTGCATACTCAGCGAATTTCCAATGCATAAATATATACCATAAAAATTCACTTACCAAGTGTCATAGATACATATTCACAAATGAGCCGGACATAACATTTTAATTTTTCTCCATAAGAATAACATGGGGATTGAGTACTCAGGTTTGCTGCAGCAAGGAACAGAAAATATTAGGTTTTATTAATGAAAATATCAACAGCCCACAACCAGGAGAAGCCACATACCAAGTTTCATCCGTATCCATGAACAAATAAGCAATTTATAGAATTTTAATTATTCTCCATAAGAATAACACAGGTTTGCTGCAACCAGGTCTTTTATACAAATATAAATGTAACACAACTAGTTAAAGGTACATACCAATTTATATTAATTTATGTTCATAATTAAGTGAGACATAACAGTTTTCTTATTTTCCATACGAATAACATGGGGGCTGAGTACGCAGGTTTGCTGCTACAGGAACCATCGGCATAGTATTGTTTTTTTGGACAATTATAAATAGACCACAACGAGATGAAGCCATGTACCAAGTTTCATCCGTATACGCTCATAAATAAGCAATATATACAATTTTGCTTATTCTCCATAAGAATAACATTGGACAACGTACTGTGTTTAGCACTTTGAATATCTCTGTTCGTCTTTGTAAAGCCAAATCCAATTGTGAAAAGTAAAATTAGATTTCTTAAAATATTATATGTAGAAAACACAAAAAAAACCATTTTTAGGATACAAAACCCTCCTAAAATACCCCTTCGGATAAAGCGATATGTCTGGTTTTAAAGTCATAAATGCTTTACACGTTTGTACCAGATTTCATCAAAATCGGACCATTTTCACGAAAGTTATCGTGCCTACGGACACAGACACACGTATATATATATATGTTAAAATAATTGTAACAGAGTACCTTTAATATGTTTTTATTAAGAGACTAAGAGACTAACTAGTTTCGGCACTAAGGCCATCGTGGGAGTCTAGTTAGTCTCTTAATAAAAAGATATAAAAAGTACTCTGATACAATTATTTTAATATTAATAATATTAGTAGCGCTATATTGTGAACATTGTTATAAAATATATATATGTATAAATACAGTATTGAACGAATGCTGTTTATGGCATTTGGGGATCTCAACACGAAAAGTTATTACGGTCCCGGGCCTAGGTCTTACCATGCGACTACGGTAATAGCTTCTCCCCGATAGGGAAATTTGATAAAATTCCCTATCGGGGAAATGATCTAAAATACCTAGCGATTTCAGAGAGAAAATAGTTGATATCACAAATAATATATTAGTTCAATAACATTCCAAAATATTCAATATTTACGATTTCATATTATGGCTGAACTATTTGTGATTTGTGAAATCCTGCTCACTAAAATCGCGGCATTTTGTTGTCCTTTAAAATCGACCATAAATTAGCGACTTACGATAAACCCTTAAGGAGGCAAGGGCTTTTAAAGTTAGCATGGGTCGTATGGGGGAGAAGCCGGTGACAAGAGCCTAATGTTATAAGTTATGTTAATCATGTCAAAATGTAACTATTAGGTGGCTAGTCTCGTGGGAGGTTAACTCGTGAAAAAAAATTAATAATACTTAATCATAAGGATTTGCTAATATTTGGAAAAATAGTTTTCTATTTAAAGACAAGGGTGTGATAAAAGCCAGCCAGTATATATGTCTACTGGTTCAATACAATAACACAACTGCATTGCTAAACTCAAAACCCGTCTAGTGTTCAGGACTCTTAATGACGATACAAAAGTAATTTGTCCAAAACAGTCACCATAATGCTTCCTAGCGTCAGAGAGTAGACGCCATATTAGAGATGCAAAACAAAACATTCCGAGGAGATCCTGTTGATATCCTCCCTTTCCCGCCTTTCACGCCACGTCCGCATTACATGTCCACAGGGCCCTTCTCATGCATCAAGGGACCGAGTGATCAACGAAACTAGACCGAACAGCGAAACTGGCTAGACCAAAATTAGCTCACATCTCACAAAAAGAACCATTAAACAATACAGTCATTACTCGGTTTGCACGCTCAAAAGGAACCCTTCTCCCCAAACTACGCGAAACCCAAGTCGAAACAGATGATGAGGGGGACGCGTACCCACAAACCAACAAAGGAATTTTGGTATTAAATGGGAACCGAGATGAAAGCAGCGTCATACTCAACCAAAATGAGGCCTAAAAGATGCGAAATGGCAAAATATTTGAAGCCAGTGGAATCCCTGAGAAAACAGGTATAAATATGAATGCTATTTAGACTATTTAGTACCTGGGGGCCGAGCTTTGCTCGGGGGAAGATCACTCAGTTTGTTTAGATGACTTGGAATAATATTTCACTACTCATTTTGCCTCTTTTCTACATTTTTAAGGTCACTCCAGTTGTTATTTATATCTCAATGTCCCTTTCATTTATTTTACTAATCTATAGATGTAATATTCACTCAAATATTTTAATCTCTGCTCTCAGGAAATCACATGTAAATAATCATAAACAACATGAGTATTACTTTGACAGTTCCCTGGTTGATTATGAACAGCTGTTACAATTCTTTTGTTTTGATTTGAAACTCCATAAGCCCAATGTTATTTTTTTTAACTTTTCATTTTAGTTTTTTAACATTATTTGAATTTTCCTGGGGATGAGGCCTGTCTAGAACCTATTTTTATCCCAGAAATTAGTTATTTTGAACATTTGAAGGAAATCGTTGGAGCCGTTTTGAGATCAGTGTCGCAAGCAAGCAAGCAAACCTTACTCATATTAGAGTATAGGATTTAATGATTAATCTTCCTACGATCTTTGTTTTATTGGTAATATTATAAAGCTAAGACTCTTTGTTTGCTGCTTCACTACTCACGCCAAAAACCGACTAGTTGAGATTTGGTAGGGAAATAAATAATATACAAACCGCTCTCAGGACACACAGTTCTCTTCCCGTTAAAAACAACTTTGAGGGCATCGACCCATAGACTATCAAGGTCACAAATATAAACCTTATGGACATGTAATTTCATTGGATCAGGTGATTATTTCAACAGATGTTCATTATTCCAGGTAGAGGCTTACCACAGAGTGGAGCAAACGCAACTGTTGTAATGTACAACTGCGATACCACAATATCCTTATGTTGGGGATTTAACCCTTGAGCTTTCAAAGCAGATTAAAATAACAGTAAAGTTACAGTTATATCAAAAATATTTTCCAAAGAGGGACGTTTTTCATCTTCAACGAATAAGCTGTAGACTTCAAGAAACGTAACGATATCATGATTCCATGGTGGACAAAGTAATGTATGTGTCTCATTCCCCTTTGAAACAACGGCTCTAGGAGATAAAAAAGTAACAAATAAATAGGCCAGTGCAGACATAACTGTCAGATACCATCAACAATAGTAAACACGCACACAATAAGCAGTAACAACAAATTCAGCGGCCATAAACTACAGCGAGCTCGGAAGATTGCGTAACCTGGCGATGTTTAAAAATAACATAATTCAAATGGTTTATAATATTTGCACAGTGCAATCTTGGAAATAGATAAGAATATATAATTATGATACAATAAATGACGAAACCAGGAAAATTAAGTCATCTCGGTGATAAGATACGGGATACCGAAGAAAAACTCAAGTAATGCAATAACTATTTCCAAACACCTGACTAGCTGACACAATTGAGAAAGACCGTATAAATACTTTCATGAGTAGTATACATTGAGTATTATGAGTATTACTCGTCAGTATTATATTTATGAATGTTACTCAATCCTGTATCCGAATGGCAACAACAGTATCTGATTTTGCAAGTTATTTAACATAGGATTTTAATACCTAACTAATTTGTAATTATTACTTTCGTAGTGCGTGCCTTAAATATAATGCAACACACATAAAAAACCTTAATATTTTACAAACTCGCAAATAACTACGTTAGTTTCACTAAAAATAATATATCTATATAAATAAAGCAGAGTTCTTGTCTGTGTGTGGATCGCCGTACGGCTTAACTACAAGGAGTTAAGGCATGACATTTTCAGGGTAGGTTCCTTTAGGTTACAGCTGGTGTACCTGACTCTCAGTTTCAACTAAATCCTATAGGGCTCTACTTCCCGTGGGACATCCAAAATTCCAATGTTAATCAAATGAGACCATACGGTTACAGTTCTGATATTTATTTAATGTTATTCAAATAAACAGGTGACATTAGTAATTTACTACATTTTAAACCCAGGTGAAACCGGTATAATCAGCTAGTGTACAATACAGATTTCTAAAAATGTTTAAGAGAAAAATATTATGTTATAGAAAACATTTAAAACTGTAACCGATGGGTTTAACATAAATGGATGGGTCTAAGAACATTTTCCAAAGTAAACACTAAAAACTGTAATTATAATGTCGCTTAGGCTTCAGCTCAAAGCCAAAGCGATGTTGAGTTCTCTTTGGAAAAACAACTGTCGCTAAAAGCTAAGTTACGAAGACGATATTTAATAACAAAACAACAAAAATATAAAATAGAACGACCTCACCAGTGAAAAACAAACGCCAGGTGGAATGGAAAGCGCCACTTAAAACAATCGACGAATAGTACGTAGCCTGCATGTATAGGCGGCAGGGGCATAAGCCGGGCAATGCTGCGCGATTACTATTCAATTTTTCACGGTTCGGTGTATTGGATTTAGAGAATAAAAGTGACATAAGCGATATAATCCTTGGTGTCCACCCATATTAAATGTCCACAATCCCGCTGTCACATTCGCTTTTATTCTACGAGCCGAATCAAAAGTGAATTGCCAACACCATCGTTTATACGTCAGCAAAGTTTGGGGAATTTGAAGTTAGATAGAGATTAAAGGTACAACAAGTGGTTGGAAATTCTACTTCTTGTGAATGTTGGTTACGTTATTGGTGAGCTGTTTTAAACTGCCGATGAACGGACCGCAGTATGGAAATCAAAATATGTAATTCCCGATTGACGTAGTTTCTTCGAGGATGTGTTGAAAAAATAAACAGTATAAAAATAACCGACACATACTTTATTCTTTTTACCCCATTTATAATACGTTGATTCCTACATACTTATATACAGAATAAAAAGTGCAGAATTTTATATTAGAAATCATTTAGGTAACCCTTATTTTATCAGAAAATTACTTCCAAAAATCCTTTATTAAAGCCATTAAACAGTCTTTTAATATTAATATATATAGTGTATATAGTGGATTGACGGGCGGAATCCCCCCCCCCCGTTGTTAGGTTGCAACATATTCTGACTATCCTCTCTTGGTCAATGTTATCAAGCTTATCTTAATAACTGATAAATGACAATGTATTTAAAACTGTCTACTCAATCATTATTTGTAGAGTAATAATTCAGCATACCAATTTATTTAGTTACTAAGCTCATTTAATGGCGATGCAGGCATTTGGAAAGAGTATCAAGAAACAACAAAAAAGTGAAGCTATAATTTCGGACTAGCAAATATAAACACTACTATATCTGAGTGCTTCTTATGTGTCATTCATATATTTTGTCTTCCCCCTTCGTTCCCTAACATCCCAGAGATCACTTTTAACCTCATTCTTCGTTACGGAACATATAACACCACTTTTTTAAACTTTTATAATTTAAGAAACTGATACTAACGAAAGAAAGTTAAACGTAGTAACTTGTATAAAACAAACAACACAAATATGATGAGAAAAATAAGAATACTATTTTATGAGGTTTAAACATTATACGAAGTGAACGTGTATTTAATGGTATATTGATATAAGAAAATAATAATAACCTTGCACAATACAAGTTTTGAATGCACAGATTTACATTAGATATTTATTTTTTGAAAGGTTTTCAATATTTAAACTGTAATTATAATTGTGTGATAGAATTACACAAGAAGCATGTTCATTGCGGGTTTTCTCTCCACTAGCTCCCACATCACTAGAGATCTAGTGGGATTCTAGGAGGATCTCAGGAATAATTCTAGATTAAGGAATCAGACAAGACCTAACTAGATATACCAAGTGGTTACCTAGTAGTGCGGCCTTCGATCAGAGATATAACTGCTCAGTATTTTAACGTCCTACGTTGAACGCAACGGATGCCCTGTGAGGGTGCGGGAGGAAGAGCGGGGCCGCATGTCCAATGTCCTCGCCGTACTACACCTGCGATTTCCTAGCAGTTCTCCCGCATGAAAGCGACCTCTACTTCGATCACCTACGAGAGCCACCTTACCGCTTCAATATCCGGTAGATCTCTCTTTTCCATCGCACTCCTGTCCGAGCTCATCCCGTCACGGTACCGTCCGTGTCACCGGGGTTATTGTGCAGTGGGACAATGTCCACAGAGGTTATTGTGGCTCTAGCAGAAGGCGTCACGCGTTAGCTCCTCATTAGATGTAGATATAGCATTACACCGGGACAAATCAATTGTGCTCCTCCTCTCCCGTCCCCGCCGCTACTGCTTCTTCTGGAGCTCCTTCATTAACACTCGCAATAATATTTTAGCGAGTTACTTACGACGTACTGTTTAATACTCTTAATTGCGTTTCTCGGAAGTTTTCAGAACTAGTTCTCAGAAGCTTGTCTCAGTGAAAATTCGCCTTAAAGACCTAGTACATGGATTTCCCTTTAGATAACTTGGAAATTAACTTCAATCGTTTTAATGTTTACAAAACTGACGGTTTTTTATGTTTCAATAGTTTTTTCTAAAATGTCCACAGAGTTTAAACAAGTTGTCATTTTCTGTATTAAAAGATTTTTCACAAATCCCTTTGGTTCTGTTATATCTTATTTATAGTCTAATAGACAGCTAGTAATAAACATATATACCTTCCTCTGGTTGTTACTCTAACTTTCTCTCGGAATAAAACATATATTTTTTTTTACTATGAGCTTTACACAGTTAAAACAATAAACAGGTCATCTTGGCCGGTCGTTAAACCAGTCATAGTCAAGTATATAACCGGCAAACTAGATTCCCTCAAAATTTCAAAACTAAAATTTCATTGTTTGGCTGAATTTGACCAAGAAGCGAAAAACAGTTGGTCTCTCTACATTGGTCAGCTATTTAACAAATTTATGTTTTTGGATAATAACATTGCCATGATTAAAATACATCTTGTACTCTCTAGTGTTACGGGAGCTACTTTATTAACAGAAATATTAACCAATTTTTATTATTATTACTAACCTATCCAAAAATATTATAATTATTGATATATCAGATATTTCTTAACCTATAACATTAAAAAAAATTATTTATCGTTCTTACTGTAACTTATTAATAAAACTAGTCTAGGGAAGTCCTCTCTGTATTCCAAACCATGAGGCCACAACGCTAAATTAATAAACATCAACCAGTACATATTCAAACTATCCAAAATGTCGGCGCCCGACGTTATGCCAAGTTTGATGCTTTAATGGACTAGTAATATTTGCATCCGCAGTCAAACGGTACGGTTCACATGTCAATGAAAACGTAATACACGGCGAGTAATGTATTACTGTGGTGTTTACAATTTGCGAATAATTCATCAATTCGCGCTACTCTCGATAAAGGTATTTTGTATAAAAACACTGAAAGTTCGGATAAAACGAGTAAACGACACCGTGACTAATGTCTCGCGTAATCGTGAAGGATGACAATGTTTATGGAGATGGCGGAAAAGTGGGGAACCGAAGGCGTCGAATGATTGGATAATTGGCGTAGAACAAAGAGTAAACGAGACAAAGAGTTGTCGCACACAGAGTAATCGCCGGATGTCACAGAGTAAATAAATGTAGCGGCGGTCTACAATTATAACTGTTCCATGTTAAACTTATAGCTGTTGTACACTCAATGGCCGGAGGCATCAGGCGATCACATAGGACGAAACATGTCACTTTTTTACAGTACGAAATTTAATTTCTCTGTGCTATTCTAAAAATGTATATTTTATTTTATATAAATCTTTAAGTGTAAACCATAAACTCTTTTTGAACAAATAATTACAATCGTTATCCTTTTATTTAAATCAACAAAAATATGCATTTTATTACTGTTTCTAATATTAAATAAGGAAAGCAATTGAACCACGAAATGGTGGAGATATATAAGCATTATTTCTTTAAGATTGCGATATTTCTTTTGGTACTGTTGAATCCAAACAAAAATAACCCCATAAATTAAATAAGATTTAGTCAATAAAAACCCTATGAAAAAACTACGGACTTTTCTATCGAACTTCTACTATAAAGCAGTAGGCCTATCTCCCAGAAAACGTCACATGTCGAAGTACATAAACTGCTGAGTAGGTTTAGACATCGGTTAAGTAGACGTTAACATATTGAATACCATTAATTCCTAACGAATCGTCCATTCAAAATAGGTTTATCTATTAAATTATAAGGAATAACATCTACAAACTTTAGACTCGTGGGTATTTAATGGTCTTGTTAAAATACTAATAATGCAAATTGCTAAATGCGCCCTACTACAAGGTGCAAGGGAGACTTTGTGGTCTGCTGAAATGTACGAATATTAAAAAATCCCTCGGCGGTTTTACAAACTTTCTTCCCGCCGAATATTATGTTCCGTTCAATAAACAGTCGCTCTCATTTATTCATTTATTCATTTATTCACGGGCTGCACGGCCCCACGACCTACGGGCGAGAGCAGAGCCGGAATCCGGACACAGAAAGTTAATCCGGCTAAACAATGAGCGAACTGATCAAGTGCAGACTACGTTATTCACGGGCTGCACGGCCCCACGACCTACGGGCGAGAGCAGAGCCGGAATCCGGACACAGAAAGTTAATCCGGCTAAACAATGAGCGAACTGATGAAGTGCAGACTACGTTATTCACGGGCTGCACGGCCCCACGACCTACGGGCGAGAGCAGAGCCGGAATCCGGACACAGAAAGTTAATCCGGCTAAACAATGAGCGAACTGATGAAGTGCAGACTACGTTATTCACGGGCTGCACGGCCCCACGACCTACGGGCGAGAGCAGAGCCGGAATCCGGACACAGAAAGTTGCTAAACAATGAGCGAACTGATCAAGTGCAGACTACGTTATTCACGGGCTGCACGGCCCCACGACCTACGGGCGAGAGCAGAGCCGGAACCCGGACACAGAAAGTTGCTAAACAATGAGCGAACTGATGAAGTGCAGACTACGTTTGGCGGCGATGAAAGATTGATGCGGCAAGACCGGCCGCTCATGCGCGCGCGGACAATTAATAATAAAACAGTTGCGCGGGCAGAAAAAAACATTTTTATTTGGTTTTTTACTTGGCCGCCGGTTAAACGAATGATGACGTATAAATATTGTATGCGGCCGGTCGGTCTGAAAGGGAATAGCATATCGCGGGTCAGCAGCCACGAGCGCGGAGTGCTGACGAGCGAAACCGGACCTCAGCATACCTGGCTGACGCGGCTGAACGAGTGTTGCTTAATAGCTCAGGTGGACTTCCTTCCCACGTGAAACTTCGATCGCTGCCGTCTGCAATAGAGCGATCTGCCGCGTGGCTAGAACCGCTACTGGCCAACAATGTACTTCATTGACGAATGTTTGGGCCCCTCGCGTCGTTTTGGTGCTTAAATGATATACAACTCGTTGTTTCGGGATATCGAATAACTAAAGCGAACAGTTTTACTAGTGAACCGTAAGTTTAAAATCACCAACTTTGACGAGAGCTTCGCGGGTAAACGTTTCCAATTGTATTGAAGTGTAATTTTCATTAAACAGCCATATGCACATCGAAATCAATAACACTTTGAACTAAAGTCAAGATTTTTAACGAAATTACTCACATTTTACATTTTCGTCCACTTTATAAGTAAATCATACGGAAGAACAATTGATATGCAGCCTTTAGTCTAATTAACAGTTTTTGACGGGCAGTAACAAATTACAGCACATCAACAACGAATGTTACAACATATTATAATAATAAAAAGGGCACTGGAATGACAACGCAGAATGTACAATACGTTATGACGTGAACGTGAGACGTAAGTTCAGGATCATGAGAAGAACATTTACTCGAGTTTTAGCATCAAGTCCTACTCGTGTAACTGTATAAGGGGGCCGGCCAGCCGAATAGAATAAAAGGTCCAAAGGCATGACTTATACATGAATACCGTTAGGAGCCTTAACTTAAAACTCAGTCCTAGTGAATCAAAGCTAGTCTAATAAACTAACACTTTTCAATGAGAAACAATGCAATGTAATGGGTTATGTTCTGTATACCAACTTGAATCAAAACAAAGAACCCTTTGTACATTCAATCTTATAAAAGTAAATGCGGCTGTATATATGTTAGACTCCCCTTGAATTACAGTGTAGTTTGATTTCCTTATAACAAAATTCTGCCGAATAAAATCATCCGCTGTTTTAATTTTAAAAAGCTGGTTATGCGAGGCAATAAACATGTCTTGCTGTACAAATCGTTAACCTATTAAACAGACTGACTATAAAATAAGTGAGCCTATAAAGATGTAGGCGAGCGGACTATGAGCTCGCTGGCTCAGACTTTCATCAATTGTTCCATCGGTTGTGAAATCCTGAATCGTCAATTCCAACTTTCGCGTCAGCTAGTATAAACGGTGCCAACCAATTGAACAGGTAATTACGGCGATGTACAGGAGACAGAAGAATATAACAATCAAGCGTGATATTTGTTATGATAAAGTGGTGAATTCCCCGAGACATTATTAGGCGACAAACTTTATTGTCGACGTTATATTTTAGTAATATAAAATGTATCACGTTCGCGATTATGGATACTACTAGACAACGATAGCAGTGTCTAGCAGTGTTAACCAAATTTTGACTTATTAACAAAATCAAATTTTGACTTGTTAGGCATTTGTCGTTTGTACTGAAACCGTGAGTAATGCATCACAAAAAAGACATAGGCCAGGAAATTGTAGGCAATAACTAACCGCAACCATCTCACACTCCACGGCGTCAACGCACATAGTCGACTCTCATTATAGTTATACCCAAAAGAAAAATTAAAGTTTAAAATCCCAACGAAAAGCCAAACTTGCAACAGAAATACTCGAGGGAAAAACCGCCAAACTGACATTGAGAATTCCTGCCGAACTTATCGCTCGGACTTACTGCAAGAATATAAACACCAATGACCATAAAACAACAATGGACAACAACAACAATGGACAACAAACATACCAGCGTGACAACAAACTGAAAGGGTAGCGAAATATTAAGTTTAAGTAGTTAAATATCTTTAGCATCCTTCGCAGTAGTACCTATATATGCCATGCTATTTCACATTTACATAGTTTCGTTACAATATTGAATGACGTGTTATAATTTTTAGTTACAACTTAACTCCTTTTTTTACAAATTCCATATTTTTTCAAGATAAAATCCTGTAATAAACTTTCCAATATCATAAACAAATATAATACGTAAGACAACGTTGGAATATTTCACATCAAATGTAAAAAGATTCTCAAAAATAACAAAGCCCTACCATCAACTTATAGTCTGTATTTAGGTTGTGATCCTATTGCTGTATCAAGCGACTTCCAACCCCACGCTGTGGATAATCCTTGACACTGTCAAAGCCTAGTTTCCTTCCAAGCGCCGTTCCATCAGTAAGCACGGAAACATTCGCTCAACACGCTTTGCATTTGCAGCATCATCAATAACAAGTTTGTCAGGCGGGCGTAGCCCTAGTCTCTGGGCGGCGGAATGAACATCGGGCGCATTAGTGCAGGAACCGTCATCTTGCTACAATCCCTCTTCCATCAATCAGTTATCATTAGTATATCACCGGACATCCGCGGGGATTTATGCAGATATCGTTACAATACGTCCGTCTAAGCCATCCGGACATTCGGCCCTTTGATTTCCACTCTGTGAGGGCGAAAAATCGGCAAATCAAAGGTAGGGGATGATGAGATTCGCATTTGTGACTGATCTGAATTTTAAGGTGGATTAATTTCGATCGCACTTTCCGTTCTTGTGAAATGCAATATGCATACCTTTTCGAGCAAATGTATTTTTCAGCTTTGATGCTTGCGTTTTTAATAGGTTGATTCTGAGTTACGATAAAAACCCTTTAAATCAATAAATTAGTAAAATAGCCCGTAAAGAAGATAACCGTTACTTTAAATTACACACGTGCAATGCAGGATCTTTTAAAAATCTAAATAACTTACATTTATTATAATGCTTTTTGAACAAAGGAAATTACGGCAAAATATATTTTGTCATGTATTCTTCTATTTTTTAAACCTTTGTTCTAAACAATCGTTTTTGGAAAAATCCTGTAAAAATAAATATAAAAGTTGTGATTAATTTTTTGGGAAAATCAAATAAGTATTATTTGTAAAGTTATAGACAACCCTGGCGTCTCAGCCAACATCCATTCCCTCAATAGATATAATGGAATGAACAATGCCATTGAGATCCCAACCGACCGCCTCATTCTCTCACACAAATCGCACTAAAAGAGAAACGAGCACCGTTTAATTCGATGCTACAAAATAACAGTCGATTCGCAAATAAATAAAAATCCGAACAGCGGTCGCGCAATAAAACCGTAATTAGGCGGGAAATATAATTAAAAAGGTGTAAAAGCCGGTTAAACAGTGGACAAAGCGGGATCATTAATGTTTAATAGGAGAAGGTGTGAATAGTTGTGGCAGCGTGATGTCGATCGCCGCGCGCCCCGCGGCACGGTGAAAAACTAATAGCCTATGTCGACACTGTTTTACAAAATCGGACAAACCGCCGCCCTCCCCCGCCCCGACCACCACGCCGCGCCGCCACTGGTTGATGACAGACGCTCGTCTCTGATTGTTGCTGAAGACTCGAGAGGTGATCTACTGTTATGTGTCTGTAACATTGTAAGCGTACATATGGAAACATACAAATATATAAGAAAATCAGTAAAAAAAGGAAAGTTCAGTAAAACATGTTGTAAACTAAAACTGAACCCATTAACTATTCAACGTGAATTGTAGAGTATGAAAAGTTTTACAAGTTATTTCCAAATCAAACTAAAAAAAAATATGTACAGCACACGACAAACAAATGTCACTTGATTAGCTTAAGAACAAAATTTTGCTTCAAGTGCGGTAATACAGTGCACAAAAAATTTAAAATTAAATATATTTGAAGAGTTGAAAATTGTAATCATTGAACTGTTAGTTTGTAATGAATATTTGTTGTTAGTGAATTAAATAACAAAACTGAATAATGCACATTTGTCTTCACTAGTATATTTATTCAACGTCAGACAAAGACGAACGCTATATTTCGCATAGACTTCGTTAACACAACAACAGAAATCAAGATATCCCCAGTCAAACTGTAGCCTCGACAAACAGTGATCTCTTTATTGTTAGCTATTCCATAAAATCGGCTGAACTAATTGCATTACACTAATGTAATAATAAAAGTAAACATTACCTTAGAACATATAAGAACTAAAATTGGAGCATTTTAAGTTGATAAATCCCAACCCATATCCTCGTCTTATAGACATCTGCCCGTTGTACAATCGGAGAACAGTCGGTCCGGCCGATTAGATCGGTGGAAACAATTTCTGCCACAATTATAAGACCGGACAGGAATATAAACGGACCGTTGGCCCTGTAATTTGGCTCTGTACTATGATAATCTGCGTGAAATAATTTGATGAAATATATGTCATTAGGGTTGTCCGGGAACATAGGCGCTTGGTAATTGGTCCGGCAGATGGCGGCAGTGGAATAGGAACATTCCGACGGCCGTCTCTCCCGGCCCGGTGGATAAGTGAACGTAGCCTACAACCCGGGTGTAAAGCGCAGTATTACTACATACTTGCGGTCGACGGGGCTTGTGAGAAGCACAATTTACTCCTGAAATAAAAATAATTATTATCAGCGATAAGTTTCCCCTGGAAAGTTTCCTTACGTCATTACGTGCACATAATCTTGCATTTACCACTGCATCAGAATCAGTAGTACAATCCGAGAAACATTTTAAAAGGTGTAACGTCTAAACTTGTCTCGGGTGGTTCAGCCTGGCTTTCTCCACTCTCTCCTCTCACAAAAACCATGACCAACATGTTTAATGCAAAAAATATGAGTATATAATTACAGGTACATTATTTTCAATTACATTAGAATTACTTTTGATTTTGTCCATCTAGTTGTTTATAAACATGTTTATCGTTGTTTTACACTCGCAACCCAACCCTATTCAACGTTAGTGCCGAGCGAAATAAACTATAGTTGTACGTCGCTGGTAGTACCACAGCCATCATTGTATGCATCACATTACTGAAGTGTACGCGTACCTCGTATTGCGTGAATAAAAATATATTTAGATAAAATTAAATAAGTTTGAATTGTTTAATCGCACAATTTAAATGGGAAAATCGACGACATGGCTCTACATATAAAAATAAGCTTTACTTGTCTTAATTTTTCATGACTCCAAATACATTCATGACTTGATTTCTTTCTCGACCCTAATTACTGTACCAGCAATAGTAAAATTGACACCCAGTTTCGAAATACACATTATCATCGACAGAAAACTAAATTACAATCCACAATAAAGGTGACACAGAAGTACGTGTAATATCACCGTATGTGTTGAGGGACATGAGTAAGGTGTTACATTTAATTACAGGTGTTCTCGCGCCGACATTAACCAAATCAGACCTCTTGAAAATTACGAGCTGAAAACATTGGAAGGAGCGAAAGGTGTTTCCGCCAATTAAAAGTAATAAATAAGTTTAGCACACAGACAGACGGACGGACGTCAGATAATGATGCCGAATGATATTTGAATAATAGCGCCTAACTACAGTACAATAGCATGTGGAAACGTAATGATAGGCTACATGGTACAAGCCGAGGGGCTTGCCTTGGGTGAGGCTGAAAACATGGTTCGAACTAAGAAACGCTCTGATACAACGTAATTTGGAAAAAAAACAGCGGTTGAGTTGCATGATAACTAAATCATGCTTAACGAAATCATTCCGTCTGTATGTTCCCGTTTTTATTCAAAAGTTCGTGAAGCTCCCACACTTCTCGCGAATACTCCGAACATTCGGAGTTCGGCCGAATGTTCGGGCGTGTTCTCGAGAAGTGTGGGACTGCCTTAAGAGGGCGCTCCAGTCACGAAACTTTTCGCGTTTCTACCTGCTTCGCCCATAAGGCTAATGTTAACTTTCAAAGCCCGTTCCTCCTCAACGGATTATTCGATATCGTTGATTTATGGCTCATTTTAAAGAGCAAAAATATACCTAGCGATTTCAGTAATCAATATCACAAATAATAATCGATCAATAAAATTCCAAATTATTCAATATTTACGATTTTGATATGCGCGAACTATTTATGATAACGAAATTCTGCTTACTGAAATCGCTAGATTTATTTTTGATCTTTAAAACTAACCATAAATAATCAACTTTGGACAACCCATTGAGGAGGGACGGACTTTGAAGGTTAACATTGGTCTTATGGGAGAAGCAGGTGGACGCAGAGGACTGGAGCCCCCTCTTTAGCTGACAACCCGCGGAGACTGACCCGGTAATACGGAACTCAATAGATTTTAGTAAACATAAGAACGACTAGAAGGATCCTAAATACCACATAAACAGCGGTGTTTTAGTCAATTTACTCACTTTTCTAATAGTTTCATATAAAACTGAGTTTATAGTATTAGCTAGACAACTATTAATCTTCCATAAAATGATAATAGAAAAAATAAGGAGAATCCGATAAAATAACAATAGAAGGTTACTATTTCACCCGATATCTTGATGATGGAAGTCTAAAGACAAAGCGAAATCAATGTTTATAATCCAGTAAACTATATTTAATAAGTAAAACACTGCGATTCAGTATATTTCTCGTTACCAGAATATTTTCGCTATAACTTGTGTAAATGATTCAATTGGTTTCACAGACTATCAGTACAGAGTATCAGGCTACAATGGCCGATATAGAGACTTTACCCGATACAGGGGATAAAGAGTACAAGAAAACTATGGGCTATGGTCCTACTCTCCTTATGATAGCATGGCATACAATACATTCTTCATATGGCTTAGGTAATAACGTGTTTTTTCTGGAAAGTCTTTGCATAGTTTGTATGTCAGCAGACAAGATATAATCAAACTTGTGGCTTGTACAGCGGCTATAGCCTCTAATCCGTCTGTTAGGTTTTATTGGACACTAGCTGTTATTAGCCCTTCAAAAATGACGGGCTTAAACAAACTAAAGAAGTATTGTTCACTACCGGTAGTTATAAAATAAATTTAATGACTTAAGAATTTATATTAAAAAAGCTAATTTTGAATTGCATGCAACACCAAAATGGGAATCCGCCGTGCAAAATTTAAAGATATTATTGTAATAAAGCCCCAACATAATGCATATTGAAATATTAATTAGAACGAGTCTATATTCAAAAAGTGTATTTTTACGAAATACATTTTACGCCTGCATGCAATAGCCCAAAAGGGTTTAGTTTAAACATTGTTATTAGTTTAGTTTTGGATGTTGAATGAAACCTATTTTGGTGTCACTTCACGCCAAATTTTGTTTCTTAAAAACTGCAGTTAAATTTTATTAAGTGTTCAAAGGTTTGTTCACCGGGTTCAAATTTGTAATACAAATTATCCTAACTACTTACACTGCTTTTACTATAGCTAAAAAATAAAAAATACAGTCTACATATTTACCAACATTTAATTGTATTTCATCTGCTAACATACAAACTATTTAAAGGCAGACCAACAAAAATACATAATTTATCCATCTATATTATTAATACGCTACATTCAAACTTTGTAAACAATAAGGCTTTTTGTTTTATGATTTACCTCCACATGTGTATAATATGTATTTTTATATTAAACAGCAGATGTGCAAACGGGCTTTAGATTTTCGATTTAGGCTTCAGGGCTCTGCCCCATGGGACTTCCAAGTCCCCATGTTATTCATATGGATGAGAGTTTTATTTGGTTTATGTCACATGTGTTTTTCTTAATTCAATTAAATTAAATAAACAGCTGTTATAAGGAATAGATATAACTACAGACCGTCATTGTTTTGTTTACTATTTACTATTTTCGCTTCTGGATACGCAAGCTGCGCACAGAAATTCTTGTTAGCTATAAAATGTCTGGAAAATTATTTCACATTGTATTCAATGCTGATAGGTCAATAGTCCTTACTTTTCTTATCCATTGCATTAAATTTCTTACCAGAGATTCATCCAGTTTCATCCAATAGCACATCAAATCGAAATCTAACTAAATTTTTAGATAACAAAACTGAATCGGAATATTAAACTTGAAATATGTAACTGAAATATATTTCACTGGATTATATCAATCGTCTTAACCTACACAAACCTTATGTGGTTAATTTTACCTTCGCATTTTTACCTCCCATTTTTAACTGTATTTGTGTCTTAGTCATGTTTTATGTACTCGTACACAAGCTATACTACTTTAGGCAGTATAATGGCTATCATCGATGTTTAAAAAAAGCTTTTGCGTCAGTTTTACACAAAACGTTAAAAACTACCTAAAAAACTACAATTCCAGCACTGAACCGCTAGAATGCCACCATGCTGTCATATTTTCTGAGACCCAGGATTTATCTAAGGAAAAGCATCTACTCTAGTTTAATTAACAGTGATAAAACCCAATTTCACTGCAGGAGCAAAAGTAAACAAAAACTAAAAAATAAATAGTAAATATAGAATAAAAAAATCTGAATTGAACTTTGCTGGCCCTTTTATACAGTATTATAAACTTTAATCCCATTCAGCGTTGAATTTATGTTCCTTAATGCTTGTAAATTTGAATCCAAAAACCTAAAATTAGTTAAGGTCTCACACTTCTCGCAAACACGCCCGAACGTTCGGCCGAACTCCAAATGTTCAGAGTATTCGCGAGAAGTGTGGGAGCTGCACGAGCTTTTGAATACATGCAGGAACATACGGGATTGAATGTTCAGTGAACATTCGGGAGAATGTTCGGTCGAATGTTCAGGCGTGTTCGCAGTATGGGACCGCCTTTAGGAATAGTTGTCTGCTTTGTTTACAAAAATAACCTTATCTTTACTCAGCTGTCGTATTGAATTTGGATGCGAAGTAAACACATGGCTCGGTAAACAAAATGAATGCAAATAAAATACGGCAAAAAAAATGGTGTTATCGTAGGATACCGGATTAATAAATGTAGAATATCGTATTTTTTTCATAATCCTGGGCCTAAGGGAAACCTTTTGACACCAACCTGGCCTCTCTATGTTTAGTAGTTTACTTAGAATAGGTGGTTACACGTTGACTTGTACACGCTATTATTATAAAGGATAATGTTTAATGGAAAATAAGTCAAAACTAATGTTTACATTCCACATCTGATTATACTACAATAATGTACACTATAAATAATTACGGATGTTCGTTGGTTTATTTTAAAGTTTTGATATTTGTTTTTAGTATTTAAAGGACAATTGAAAGGGGACATAAGGCCCTTTCTCGTCTCGTCTAATGTATCAATGTTACTATTCATAGAAGGGCCTTCAGGGTCGTACAATAGCTCAGAAACCTACACAAAGACGTTTATAGTTGTTTTCCTTACGGCATTATAAGTTAGGGTGTTGGTAAATATGAAGACTGTGTTAACAGTTTGAGAATCAAAACAAGAGAATGAAATGTATTCATAACTTTTACGTAATGTGAACAATTCTGTTGTAAAATAATGAAATAATGATTGGTTGTAGTTTAGCGCATTGTTAAAATAAACGCAGCAAATGGTAGTTGAATGTTATGTTAAGATTTATTATACGGGTTTTAACTCATCATTGTTCATGCTCTTAAATATAGTTTTTCACCTTTCCACTTTATTTGAAGTTTTTGAGCACGATGTAAAATTTTTTAAATTTTGTTCAATTTTTTACACAAAATTGTACTTAACTGAAATTTTGGATCGGATTCAATATTCTGAAATATACTACTAAATCGTTGACTCCCCTTTTTGGGTAATTTTGAACGCAGGCTATACGTAGGTGCAAAAAAGAATACCAAAGGTATGTCACCAAGTTTCAATACCGTGAAAAAGGGAGGTAATCGACTAGTCCTCCTGTTGAAGTTGATTCTATTTTACAGTAAATTTAAAATTCATGGAAATATTTATAATATATTATTCTATAGAGTTTCAGGGGTTATACTGGTCATTCAAAACTAATTTATTGTATTTAAAATTTACTATATACCTACATAAATAATAAAAATGAAACAGTTTTTTTACACTTTTGATTTTATTCAGCTGATTTAGTTCATTGCTAATGAACAATATTTCATCGATTTAAACCTGTAATTTTCGCGGATTTAATAGCTAGTAATTTCATAAAACTTGTAGAAACATATTTCATATTTAACCTCCCTTCACCCCCATAAATAATCAGGTGTGGAGGCGAGGGGCATCCGCTTCTTTCAGCCCACAATCGATGGCAGACAATGAGTACTATGGGGCGATAGGTCTATACAACCTCCACCCCACACGCTTACACCCTTCGGCCGTCCCCGGTAGAATATATAGCATCGTCACTAAACGACGTCCCCATTAGAATTATTATTTCTCAAGTAGGTTTTGGTTAAGTAAAATAAAAATAATTAATAAAGTGACACTACAAAACAAATTTGTATAAGACCTCTGGTGATTTTTAGCCAAAATTACGGTTCATCTTTAAGGTTGGTATGCAAAATATATGTTAGTCAAAGTGTTTAATACATGGCGATCAAGCCATGCAAAATCGCAGAAAAATGAGAACTAAAGCTAAAGTGATGTAACACTTCGCGATGTAAATTTATTTATTTTTCAACCGTAGGAGGTTCCCAAACAACAGAAACACAGATGAGCGAAGTTATTTGCAATAAGTGAAACCCTCGGTTAAAAACCAGCGTAGATGCCGTTTACGCTTAATTCACTGACTCATTTCAGCATGTTTACTGGTTGAATCACAAAGTTATATCTGAGCGACCCGAGAACGGTGGTTACATATCGAAACATGTGAAACATTGACTTGAAAACAGCCGTTTATTATCACAACATTCAATTTTTTCGTTATACAGTTGTATGAGAATCTGAACTGACTATGAGTAGATCGTATCTGAGAGACCGCGTACAGAAATCAAATCTAACTATTCATTGATGAATATTTAAATTAAAACCGCATACCCTAAACTCAAAAATAAGTGCCACAAAACAAGACAAAACAAAACACGTTTGTTAGGATACGAAACAAATCTGTTTAAAGTAAAAGTAAGTGCAAAACCGACATTCAATAATGCATACAAGATAAAAACAAAATTGTAATAAACAAATTAATACGAATTATTATATAATCAAATATTAATTGAAACTCTTTATCAGTTTTTCGAAGGTATCGAAGGTTTCATTCCAATTTTATCACGAGAAGTTATTTGCATCCACAAAATCGCGGAATCCCGCGGAACGATTCTTCTGAAACAATGAAAGTGAGGAGTTTTGGGTCTCAGAAATCTATTGGCAAAAACCTCATAAAAAACAATTGTTTGCGGAAAACTCATGTGGAAATTTAAAATTGTTACATTGGGCTCATGGTGTTTCAAATCATAACACATTAATCATAGCAGCTGATAAAATCAAGTGACCTGTCAAGCATCTCTCACATGTGCTTTATGTATATCCTTAATATATAAAATTCAAATACCACTGACTGACTGACCTATCACGAAATCCCCATAACCATAAGGCAAGTTGAAAAGTGACACATAGGTCCCTCTTTGGCCATAGGTGCTTGCTAAGAAACGGTATTACGAAATTCCCCCCGAGTTCCGCCCCGCTGGGTCCCAAAGTTCACATGTATTCCTTATGGACATTCACTTTGGTTTGAGCTGATGCAAATTCAAACAGCTGATCTTGATTCGTAGTAGTTCCATGGGCTACCCACAGAATGCAGCACACACAACAACCATAGTTTATACGCGTGCGAAGCTGTAATGACTCGGCTAGTATATGTTACAGTTGGAAGTTATAACTGTTAAATGAATTTAAGCTCAATATGAAACCGAATGGGGATATATTTTTATTTTATATTAATATTAAAACAGTTTTACTCACAGCGAGCCAAGTACAGCTGCAAAGACAAAGCTCAGCTTCAACTTACCTGCAATAAAACACATTTAATTAACATCACTTATACAGCAATAAGGACCAGTCATGCACTTAGTTAACAATGGCACATAAAATGTAACTACTTTAATTATAGAAAAACCTCCGACATTATACTGTTACGAGATATAACATTATTGCCCTGGTGGAAATTAAATCACTGTACGGTAATTTAAAAGCAATTTTCGTTCGTGAACCAAACACATGGATCGTTTATGACACTTTTTATTATGTAGGCATATATTTCGAGTCGACTCATAAAAGATTGCAACGCTGTGTAGGGGCTTCCCACAATTCTCACAATTACAGTGTCTTCTTCATACGCTTGCTATAGCTGTAATAAGCTTTAGCAAGGGACTAACACTGGAGGAATAGTTTTCGATGTACAGTAGTATACAAATATCAGTTTAAATGCAAATAAATTTTGACCCGATACATAATCAAACTAAGACTCAAAATATTGGTTTAAACCATATGAGCTATACCTTAGCACATCGTGTGCCAAATATACATACTATGCACGGTTTACACCCAAGAAAACCCATTAAAAGCTACCATGTTGAACGTAAACAGTAATTATGTCGTCTGATGGAACAATACTAGCGATAAATATAATACCAACACTGTTCATGCCGGAATATAATGTGCATTAATACAACATAAACAAGGAACTAAATAGATACTAAGTAATTGGTTATCACCGGCACTATTATTGCTACTACATTAGATTCCGTCAAATCAACAATATGAACAAACCGAATCGCATTACCTACGTGTATAACGTAAATATATTAATACGAGCGAAATAATTACATTAAGCCCTAGTTATATGGATAGCGTAATTAATATAATAATGGTATTAGTTGGGTTTGCATCACGGTGTGTGTTTGCGCTCGTGTTATGAGATTGGATGGTACCTAGCTAGGCCTATATAAGTCTAGGATAAACGAATAATGGGTAAATCGTTTTTCGATTAGTAATTTGGGAAATTACCTACGCGATTCGTCGGATTAAAGTAGTTATTGGCTATGGTCGTTACGGATTATTAAATTGTTAATATTGTTTAGAGGTAGAAATTGGCCATTTTTTAGTAAGACTCAAATGCAAATGGATCACAAATATTTTGTTGTAAGAACAGTTTTTAGGTTCCAATTAATAAAGAATCATATCACTGGAATAACATGCACAGTATAACCATAGATTAAGCATACAGAATGCTTAATCTATGGTAAACCCAATTAAAATGATGAATTACGAAATAATAGTTTGAAGATGTACATGAGTACACCTTAAATAATTAACCAAATATGTGTTATCAATGCGAGAGGAAACAACCATTTTATTATACTTTATTGATTAATTTTGAGCCTGTATACGCGCGTTTAATGCCCTCGGCACCGATAGACTACCAGACGACTTATAAATCCCACATGAAAGCTGTAGTGCAATATAATCGCAAAACTGCTCTCGTATATTCCAATACGTCTCGACTCGGGGAGAGGGAAAGTTACAAGTAGCTAAGTCCACATATCAGTCGTTGATATGCTGCAAGAAGACCCAACTCAAACACTCGCGGCAACTTGCTGTGTTTGAGCATCTCGCTGATTGGCGGGAAAATATTACCAAAACTGCAGCAATAACGGCGATGCCGGTGAAAACCCGGCAAACCCAACACGGGCCGGTCAAAGTTTCGTCATTAGCGCAGCCGTTGTTTAAGTGCGGACTGCAACGACAGCGATATTCGCTCATATGCGGAGGGCGTGTGTGGGGAGCGGGAAAATCAATAGTTTTCTATATAAGTGAGCGTGCAGCTCGGTTTCAAGTAGGCTGCAAATATAGAGAAATCTCCCCCGTCGCACAATGCAGCCTGCACCGAGGGAGGGTGGCGATGTTTGTTCAGCGCGCCCGCACGCCAGCACGCGCGCACCCGCGCTAATGACGTGGCAGATAGGCCTAATTCTGGAGGTGCCGAATCCTTTACTCACCAGAATGTCGTAACTGGCCGAACAAAAGCGGCGCGAATAATGCGTTACTGCGTCACACGCGTCAACAAACGATGAGGCGCGAAAAATCCGCATTCACGCGCGTCTTTGCGACGCTACGCATCAATGCGGGGATGTTCTTTAATCATCGGAGCAGAAGACAGCGGCACTCGCATGTGCATCTCGCTACTCGACAAAGGAGCCGGTCGGCGAGCGAACTGAGCTAATTAACGAAGCCTAAGGACTGGCGGAATATGCGTATCACAACGTCAACGACGCGACCCGAGAGGTACACTACCAATTACTAAGTTCGTTTATGTTATATACATGGTATATGTGACAAAACGACATACAAGAAGGAATGATACAAAATTTTAGTCGAAAACATCCGCGTGCCGCAGAATAAATTAAACATGTCCCGATGATGATGAAAGGCTAAATTGTATGTTCTGCCACTTATTCAATTAATACAATTTAGAAGTCACATTCAGAAAAATATGTCGGATGGAAAACTTCTAATAACATAATTATTGAAATTAAACAAACATTTCGTCAAGTATATCCCTTGCATTGTAATTGAAATCGCATAGCAATTTCTCAGTAAAAACCAACAAAAGACGAGTGATTGCAACCAACAGACAACGTTATTACCAGTAATGATTGCAGTGATAATGAATACAGGAGCCCTCGAAAAATAACAGCATCAGAGGTGTGAAAGAATTATTCATCGTGAAAAAAGAGAACTTGAACAGCGATATAGCATAAAAATTGACAAGCTCTCGTGAGGTGTCACCGACATTACTTGAAGCGCGCTATTCAAGAGGGCGCCAACAATAAAATAAAATGGCGGGGAAGGGCAGAGGAGCGAACAGAAGGGCTATCGATGATCAACAATGTGAACGAATGTGCGGTTCATGATCATTACAGGCCCTAGCCTGCGCATCACTTCATCTGTCATCCTGCAAATTTCATTATTAGGACTCATTATTTTTTAATTTGGAATTTTGGAATTATCCACCATGGAAACATAAACAAAACACAAATATATTAATCAAAACAAAAAGCAAAAACATGTTAATCCCTCATTATTATAACATTATAACATGCTATCAATTAAAAAAAAAAACAAAATGTAATAACATTTAGAAAGTATTTAAACCTTTACGATTTAAAATTACGATCTCTAATGCGCAATGTTTGATTTCCGACACTGACCAAATTCATCGAAAAGAAACAAATTATTTAGACCTATACGAATTAAGTAATCATACCAAAGTGACAAACGTAATAATGGAGATTTAATAGGAACCGTCTTATTCAATATAGAAGAGACCAAATAAAAATAAATTAATATGTTACTTAATCAGAGATATTATATAAGTTACAGACCTGCAAGTATTTTAGGTAGGTAATCTCTTCTAGACCCCTTATACATCACTACAGTCCGTTATAAAATTCACAAACAATATATCTTTTGAATAAACTTAAACATAGGCTGGTGACAAAAATCGTCAGTGTCAAGAAGGCGTTAAGGTGCGAGGAGGGGAGATGGAGGGAGGATGTCAAAGCCCAGTGTTTGTCAGAATAATGACGGCGCGATGGTAATCTCGGACAATCAACAAACACTCACCATTATTATATTCCGGTCTAGTAGAATGTCTGATGTACAGACAGGCCAGATGCGGCCTTTGGAAACACGGTGCCTTGGATGGCGAGGAGGCAGTGTATAGGGTTCTTTCAAACAAATTTTACAACAAAAAAATTAAACAAAACAAAACTGTTTAATTGATAATTTGGGCGACGACTTGTAATGAAGTCCATCATTACAAATTTATCGGAAAATTGGCGAATAAAAGTTGCAACTAGAAAAATATTGCTATTTATTAACACTGATATATACAAAAGGACATCCGTATTTTGTCATAAAGCTAATGGTTAAAACCAAAGTCGAGCTTGTATAAAATGTTCCCAATATAAAACATCACTTAGACACAAAGCTCTGAACGACCCATCGGAACGTTCGATGACAGTTGTAAACGATCGGAGGAGCGATTTTAAAAGCGAGTCGAAGCTAAATTAACAATATCGGAGTAAACAATAATTTTCCAAACCGTCGGTCGCGATGAAAGATCGCGCGGAATCGCAATTTGAATTTTTGGAGAGCCGTTATTTACGACGCGGAGCACAAAGAGAAATCAAATGGCAGTTCCATATCGCGCGAAACAGAGGACGCCGTGTTTTATTTACGATTTAAAACTAGATGAATCAAGTTACAAGTGAATGGGAAGCGTAACACGATTTATCAGAGTGTTGCAGCTTGTCAACTAGCGCGCGCGGAGGCCGAACCCGGCACTAATTGGAAAAGCAATATTCCGAATATAAACAATAATTTAGTATGCGAAGGTCGATTTCATTGTCTCCGCAGCGCCGGTGATAAATAAAGCGACAAAAACGCGATCCGCGTCCGACGCACAAAAGCCGGCGAAAAAATCCACAATACGTTACGAATAATGCGGAGGAATCGAATTATCCGATTTTTGATTGATGACTAATTTTAACTCGCGACCGAAATACAGGAGCAGTGCACCCGAGAAAATCAAATTTTAGAGCAGGTTACAGGTGCCTCGGTGCAGGAGAGAATTAAATTTTTATCTCGACCGCGAGCGAGCAAAATATGTTTGCAGGCATTACTACGGCCCAGGTAGTTTTCATCGACGTATGCGTCATTCAAAGGGAAAGCGTTAAAACAAATTAAACAAAACGCTATTATCTTCGGTATATATATATATATATATCCAAAATTCCCGGTCCCTTGACGGGGTAGTAACCTTTCTTGCGGCACTTCGATTACTGTTTATTTCATCCCGCTCGACGCCACCCGCCGTAATAACACACGAACAGAACAATCGGAAATCGCAACTGCGTCGACCGTTTGAATAATTGGCTCGCTATAAATATTAACGCTTTAATTAGCGTAGGGAGTGCGGGTCTTAGCGCGGATTGATCTTGGACCGTGATCGATGCTCGGATCTTGCATATTTCACCGCTTTCCACTTTTACCGTCCAATTGAAAAGTATTGCTTTACCTGTTCGTACATGTTTAATGCCCGGGGAGTACGTGCCGACAAACGCACGCCCTAGATATGCTCTTATTTCATTATCTATCCAATATCCACTTTTCATTCCGGCCCGGTCCGACAACGTTCCGAAACAATTTATTCCCTCTTCGCTTTCCCGTTTTTGATTAACGATTCAATTTTCACGACGGAAATTTTCAGCGAAAAACATATTAGAATTTTATTTCACTTATTGAAAAACTGTCAGCTCGATATACTATTTGAACAATGAATACGATTATTTACGCAACGGCCGTGGAAATTGATCAAAAATTAATGACGATTCTACGTTTCACACTAACAAAATGTCGAGATTAAGACTACAGTAATTTAAAACCAGTGAAACAGGCGGGAATAGTTTCTTTTAAGACAAGGAAACCAACTAGAAAGGAAATTAAAAAAGTTAATTCTAAGAATTAACTAGAATTATAACAGTAGTAGTAGTAGTAGTAGTATAATAGAATACGAATACAAATATTCAGAAACTAGTAAAAACACAATAGTGTTTAAATATACACCACAAAATGGATATCCCGATAGAATAAAGTAGGCCAATTGTAGTAAACTAATCGATGAAAAAAGGGCAGTGAACCAGTGGGCTGAGCGATTCTTCCATTGACCGACATAAATCTACAATGAGGGACGATCATGAGAGTACAGGGGTTGCGGTCTAGTAGGACCCTAGGGCAGGGGTGATGGTTGGGGGGGCGGTCTAGACTGTCGAATATCAGTTAAACCGACTTGAAGTGTTATTTCTCAGATGCACTGCATATTTTTAATTTCATAAAAGTAATCAAACACTAAGACAAAAGCCAAACGCGGTATAATAGCGGTCTAGTTTGTACTGTTGAGATTGTATTTGTTTGTAATTTAATATTTAAATATTATTTATATTAGGCCTATAACTTTATAGCCAAGTTTAGTAAATATATTTTAGTTTAGTAAATAAGTTTATATTTAGGTTTGGATGGTAATACATCATTTTAGCTCAATTATCAATAATATATAAAAGAAACTCCATTTGCCATTCAGGGAGTTTGCAAAAGTTTTCAGTATCAGATAAAATTCAGTTCTGCGAATGTATAATAATTAAGTTAAATTTACAATTGATTTAAGGAACAAATATATTTCACATTTGAAACTATTTACCAACACACCGATATACTAGTTAAAATCGATTTGAAACAAATACACTTAAAAAGTAAAAGTAATTTTACTTTTGATTAACTATTGCAAATATTGACACATGGATTGGATTGGTGTACAAAATATAAGTTTCTGACTAAACGAACCATATGGCAGTATACGTATTAAAATCCGTTTCTGTACTGAGCTCTTTCAATGTGCGCAAACTTTTCAAACTAGACAACATAAAGCGTCCAAAGTTTTTCTACGGGTTTCACGATTTCCTAATACATAAAACACATTCATAATCTACTACTGGACATTACCTAAATTTAAATACAAGACAATAACCTAATCGTGAAAATACTCCATTACAAAAGGCCACACTCGACCCGCCACACAAAAGTGGCCGTCAATCGGCCCGCCCCGACAATGCGAGCACAGTAGGCCTACATAGTTGCCAATGTCAAGTGTATGTGTTGTGGACGCCGCAGTTAAGCCGTGACAGCCGCTATATATTTTAGCGGTACACGATATTTGAGTTACCCGTGTTGTCCGGACCATCCGCGTGTTATTGTAGAGGACATCAATGCTTACACTGCTCTATAATCCCGAATGTGCAGTGCTCTCCGGTCCGGTCGTAGCGATTCCGATAATTGTCATAGACCATTGAGCGGTCAACATCATCGGTGCATTCCTACGGCGAACAACATACTTGTCGGGACGATTGGAATGGCGTGGCTATTAGGTCTGTAATAGACACTTGTGTTTTGTTTGATGCAGGAAAACTTCCTGTATTTTTGTTTAATTCCGTTATGGGTGTCGATAGATATTTTTTTAAACCCATACTGGTGTTTGTCGTCCTCAAGTTATAATCAGGTTGAATAGAATATTCTACTTGAATACTAGAATGATTGGCATTTATACTTGTATTTATGATTAAGGGAAGAATAAATGTCAAAAGTGGCAATCAGATCTGATCATTTAAGACACAAGTAAATGAGTAATAGTAAAATCACTTGAACATGTTTTGATAATTTAAGGATATAGGAGGAGAGCTCTTTTAAAATATTATATTTATAATAACAAAATGCTTAAAAGTTACATTGATTTTATTCTGGAGCCAAACTACATTTAATCGCAAGATTTAAAAGGTCTCCCATTATACACGCAAAGCCCCAGTAAGGTTCAACTATGGAAGTTTCGTTCTGTGAGTAACCCACCACTTCTCTAAGGGTCACTGAAGAGTGCAACACACGTAACACAGAGCAACTCCTTGGCTCCTTGGCATCCAACGAGAGGAACAGTTGTAACAAGACCGCTACCCACAACCCCATAACCGCCGCTCACCTACGTAAGCGTGTGCGCCTTTTGCTTCGCGGTTTAGGGTAATTTCTGCATCTGGGGTAGAGCAGGTAGAAATCGGGGCCGCTGGAAACACCTCTTTTGCTCCACGATGGGGAGAGTTGCTGACATCTATTGTGTGACCAATTGTGATAGTGTAGTTGAACACCATAATTTTATTAGGTTATGATAAAATATTATTATTCATGGTTATCATATGCTTAATGTCATAATAGTCTACTTTTACAAACAGAGATAGTTAAAATTATCACACGATCAAATTACTATGCATAGAACATTCATGTCGCGAAATATGAAATATTCTTTGCAAAACTAAATTAAGGAAACCATTCGAGTGGTGCAAATTGTACATTCAGAATCAATTTAATTAGTTTTCAGGGTACTGAAGTAATATTTATACTGAACTAAGTTATTTGTGGGAATTTAAGGAAGACAGTGGCAATGGTTCTCGGGTCGATCGACGCTTCGGTTCGCAACAATTCCAGTGTTTTGAACAAACAGGATTAGGGCTGGTCAGGAATATACCTGAACTTAATAATTGCTGTAGGTTATCCACGGTAAGTAAGGAAATTTAGAGTATTTCGAAAGGAAGGTGGGATTGACTTTGCCCCTCCAGTTAGACTGATGGTGAATGAATTTGGGGGAGAGGGAGTGTTAAGCTACTCTCCCCCTCGCGGAGCAAAGGAGGTGTTTCCAGCGGCCCCGATTTCTACCTGCTCTACCCCCGGAGCAAAAGATGTGTTTTTAAATTACCCTAAACCGCGGAGCAAAAGACGTGCAGCCGTACGCACATGGCCCAATACCGCCAGGGGGAAACCTCGTAGACGGATGATAAAACCCGTCAAGGAGACGAGCACTACGTTCGCGTTTCGCATTACAGTTCGTAAAACGGCGCGTTTGAACCCGAGATGATTGCGAATGTACAAAGAGACATACGAATTGCAAATGGCGGGGTAAACAACGCCTCTATAAATAATTTCAACGAGACCCAGGCAACAAAAGAGCGAGAGCGGAGCGGTAAGGTACTAAGTAGCCGGCGAGAGAAGGGTTGGGGCATTAAAGACGGCGAGAGCCCGTCCATAACTCAAACTCGAGGTTTACGGCTATAGATTACCCGCCACAATAGACCAGACGTAGCATATATACATAATACATTAGACACATATATAGAGAGTACAAGGGCGAGATGCATTATAGAGAATGTAGACATTAGGCGAGTGCCGGCTAAACGGAATATGGGAGCGTTTCCCATCACCGTGATTAATGCTTTGCATAATGAGGGCCTTCTCCGTCTCCGGCCACCCTCTTCCCTCCAGAAAGTCACCCCTTGGAGTTTCACAATCTGCCAAACGCTCGGCATTGTCTCGCGACGAGTGGCTCGTGGATATAGTACAGATCGAGCCACCTCGGATGAAGCGATGAGGGGAGGGAGAGTTGTCACCTCTGACCGAGTGATTAGGGCAGTTACTATGAATGTCTAAGGACTACCCTGACTACCCACCCGCCGGCCTCCCCGTGAGAGGAGGGTAGTGGGAGGCAAGAGCTTGCCATTACTGTCATTTACTGCTTCATCCCAGCTTGTACTGTCTGTACAGCTGTGGCAATACTGCTTCAGTGTCGCTGCACTTAGTTAGTGCGGCCTACAATGAAACTATGTGAACGGAATAAAGTGATGATCACAGGATTCTTCGATAAAAACAAACGTAAGCAAGTTTCCAGCGATCAAAAACCCTCACCGAAGACAGATTTCCGGTGAGAACATACGAATAGGCTAAGTGACTGGTCAATTAAATTGGGTAGTTATTAAATTGTCTTGGATTGAATAAACGCGATTGGCCACTGAGCACGCTTTATAAAATAATAGCTCAGGCAATGAGAAAAGAATCGATATTTTGTTAAACATAGAAGTATTTACTACAAATTTATGCTCAGAATATCATAGTATATGTCATCAAAGTTTGAGTGATTCCTGGTCAGTTTGCGAACTACAACACCAACCTGTACTCGCGCAAACTCTACTGCCACAGTAAAATATCTGACAAAATTCATAAAATACCTCAATTTGAAAATACGTCAACAAAAAACTAATTGCATAACGAACTATTTACTCTTCGAATGAAAGTTATTTTAATTTGCAGTAAAAACGCTGAAGTCAACTAAATTACATTTACCGTGGAACCCGGCCGTACAACGGCAACAAGAAAACACAAAAACCGCTGTGATTAAACACAACTGTGTGCTCAATATAAACCCCTTTTTGAATAATGAAAAAGAGCGTTTTCCTAAATAAATAATCAAAACGAATCGCCACCGGTTAATCCGAATAATGACGTCGGGCGTTCAAACATTTGTAGCTGGGTGTGTAAAAAGTAATGACACAGGAACACAAATAATAAGCGGGCCCAGCCGATATAAAACAATATTTGAACACCTGTATCGAGCGCCGTATGTACGAGCTGAACATTACGAACCGTCTTCGTCAACTCGCGCTTCTTGCAAGACAAATATTACGTTAAATTACTGACACAGCGAACACGGATTGTGTGCGTTCGCTTCTGTGTCGTAATGGCTAAGTTTTAATGCAAGTTTAATTTCCTTCGCCACGAGGAAGATTTGTAATCAAAAACACACATGCGCTTAAATAGAGAAATGTATTTTATGAAATAACAAAACGGTGCAGATGTGTAGTGAAGGATATTTAAAGCTAATTCATATCTGTTAGGATATAGATCTGTTAGGATTTAGATCTGTTAAGATATATTGGCGATAACGCAAAACATATTTTGGTCCTTAATGTACCAAAAATATAAGTCAGGAATTGGGAATCGGTCACATTGTCGTATTACCAGCAACGAACCACGACTGAAAATAGGGGGCCGTTGTAAACACAACCTACTCTAAATCCCACCAAAACGGTTTGTAGGCATTTACATTTTGTATTATTTATAAACTTAAAAGACGTAAATAATGAATCAGACAACTTTGGGGAATATCGGAATGTTCAAATGTGTTTATTTGGTATATAAGCCAAATTCCTGTAAATTTTCATGCCAATCGGTTCAGTAGTTTTTGAGTAACTGAAGAACAAAAAGCAGACAAACAGACAGACAGACAGGCAGACAGACAGGCACACGCCATCCCATTTTTATATATTAGTAATTTTCATTAGTCAGCTCATGATTTTATGTTTGTTAATACACGTTTTGACTTAAGAATTCCTTTAACACATGCTTTAACAAGAACACGGTTTGGACCGTTCCCTTTCAAAACGTTATAAAATGCCAATTGCATAAATAGATACCCAAACAAAACAATCTACATGTAAGAATAAACCACAACGTGGACCAACTGCTTATAATGTGTACATTATACATTTCGTTTACGTTCCTATTGGGTAGGATAATCAATGACTTGTCTTTAAGTTGTAGAAAGGAGTTTTTTACTCCTCCTGGGGTTAAAATAAATCTGGAAAGAAAAGGTGTTGTAGATTATTGAAAATGTCTGTCCACCCAAGAAAGTTTGAAAATGAAAACATTATAAAAGGACGATATGCTTGTTAACTACACTACTTTTTCTGTTGTTTAATCCAGATATAAATTCTTCATAGAACTTTCGAATGTTACTCACTAAGCGAAATATCATGTAACATCTATTGCCGGTAAGTATGTTTGTAATATAAAACAAACTTTCTCACCACTCGATAAAATAAACGTTATAACGTACTATTCAAAAACAATACATTTGAAATTTACATTTTATGGAGTTCCTCATTCAGTATAATACCACATTAGAAGAGAATACTGCGTCAGTAAATCGAGATTCGTAGATGCGTCGTAAGCTTTCTTCTTTATATGGGCCATAATGCAATAAAACATTCCATTAGCAATTACATTCAAGAATAACTTAATGTTATTAAGTGCTTTACTGCTTCAAACGAACGTTCAAAAACGTTAATTTACTTACAGCCGTAACGCTTTGGACCCTAACTAAATAAGGAATTGTCTAACTTAATAGACTCGCGTCTAAGTAACTTTGATCTGTTTTCAAGAGAAGAGTTGGGACAGAGAGAGAGGGGAGAGTCATGGTTCCTTATCATTTACAAAATATGTTAAATTTGTTTGTTTTCTTTTGTAAACAAAAAATCTGCATCGACTTACAATAATACACATAAACCGTATTATTTGTAAACATAGAAACATTCTTTATAATACAATTTTATTTTGTCGGTGTTAAGGAACATTATTTATACATTATATGATCAAAGTACAACAAACATCCATGATAAAACGTGAAACATATTGCAACTAAAGTTCTTACGACTTTTTTTTTAAATTCGGGTAGGTAAGTTGCATTTACACTAGTAAACGTGGTTGCAAGTAATAAATATTAGACATTCCCTCTTTTCTACTTATTTTATGTACTGTTTAGAAACGTTATTCATTTTATATGTATTTAAATAAACTTAATATCCATAAAATGAGGATAACACGAAAACTCTCATAATAAAAACACAAATACATAAAATTTGGTGTAACTTAACACGTCTATAAAAAGGCCGCAAGAGAAAGGCGGGGAAGGGTGGAAAATCGATACAACAGAAAAACACGGTGATCCGCTCGTAATATCCAAGTAAATGATTAATTGTTTAGTTAAAAAACAAGCACACAGTAATAAATTGGTCCGTATCGACCCGGCGGCGCGGGGAGGGGCGGCGGAGGGGAAGGGGTTGTTAGTTATAAAAAATGAAACGGCGGCGTGGGGGAGAGAGATACAAATGTGAACGTATAATATCGGGCGTATATTATAATGTACGGCGCACATAATTGCGGCTGGCGATAAGAGACAAAGAGTGTCATAACTTGGGCTTAGGGAGACTGCTGTAGTTATTGTTGGGGCGCGGCGGCGGCGCGGAGCGCTACGTGCGTTCCCCAGTGTCCGACGATTGCCGACTAAATATTTTAAATGCTTTGAAAATAACCCGAAAAAGTATGATATTACAGAAGATATATGTATTTTTATTTGGTTTGTAATAATTGTCTGTCATATTCAATCATATTGCATATTCCATGACAGTGCATATTTCATAATAGATTAAAAACAATGACTGACAATTTTAATACCTCTTCGTCCTACTGAGTGGTTTTAGATCACAGTAATTATCGTTTTACATAATCTAGTATGACCATCTACCGTGGATTCTGAAAGGCTAGGCATCTATAATAAATGACCTAGTAAATCTGACATTTTCATAAAGGAATTGTAAACGTCCTTGTATTTGTCAAACAACTATTGTTAGTATACTTGAGCACCACTCACAAGCTCAAGATGTACAATAAATGAGTAGTTCGACAGCGAAGTCCGGCGACTTAATAAGTCAAACACCTCATTATGGAATGACCACAACTGATTACCTAACAAGCATTGCGAATATTTTTAAAGTTAACGAATTGTTCGACTTTCTTATTATAAATGTATTCTATATCACTACAATAACACACGATACCAGGGCACACTAGAACAAACCCCTGCAATTATTTTGTCATGTATATGCGGTAAAAAATCTTCAAGATTTCTGTTAAAAGCCTTAGGCCTGCGGCAAAAATCGTTGATATTTATTTCAAAATAATGAGCGTGATCTTTAATTTTACAGTACCATCACATACGTTTTAGATGATACATATAATAATTATTTGCCTGAGTTGGTATGGCAAGTGTGCAAAGTCAAACTGACAAACTTTAAGACGTTTAACTTGATGTTCGAATAACATACCTTGAAACATAAGCCCTATCGTGAAAAAATTAATTCCCCAATCAACAATCCTCAGCGGTACAAAACGCAGTCCATTCCTATATCGCAAAAGGTACACAAAAACAAAACCGAATTTAAACTACAGTAATAAAGCAAACATTGTAACGAAACATCGGGAAACGAAAATGGAAGCGAGGACATTTGCAGAGTTATTAACAATATCCATAAAAACCGAACCTATTTTTCCGTGATGGCAGGTATAACAACAAATGCCGATATAAAATAAAACTGGCGTATAAAACATATTTATGTTACGGATTTGAACAAAATTACGTTTCCCCCGTCCCGCGCAACGTCCCCGCCGCCAACGCCGGGAGGGGAAAAAGATCGATCGGTGAATATGTAAGGCGTTAATGCGTACGTTAAAAATAAAGGTCCATTAAAATACCGACGGTCCGGCGCGCGGCCATTTTGAAAAAGCCGAAGCACTTGCAGCACAGCAATAAACATAGGCTATTAAAACTTATCGACAGAACGCATTAAACATTTCCAAACGGACAATAGTAAATTTATAAACAAGGACGGCGGGGTGGGCCGTAATAAAGTCGCTTATCACTGGGTTTCAGGGGGAAAAACTAAACGGTAATAACAGAATAGTGGCGTCCGATACGCCGCCCTGCTGCGAGCGATAATGCACCACAACAATGTCATTGGCGCGGTGCTCTGGTCGGTCTACTGTACTGCCGATGACAACTTGTGCGATGTAAGTGCAAACCGCCACTAATAGTACGGTGGATTAGCAGTTAGTGATCTACCTTAGCGATCAAACGTATTGCTTGTCTACAGCGAACGTCACCCAAGACAGGTGCGGTCTACTAATCATGGAAACAATGGAGTATAACTAAAATTAACTCATGTTTTAACTTCATCGAACAATAAAAACTGATTCATCATTTCGTTTACACATAAAACCAAACCTTACGTATAAATTAGGAATAATTGTGTTTACAGAAAACACTCAAACTGCATTATTTATATTTCTAATTAATTTACATTACTACTTTGAATCAGTGTTCAGGAAATGTGAAAGAATTTAAAATTTGAGATTATTTATACAGAATCAAAAACGTTAGAACAATAAAACAGCAATCAGGAATGATTACATACCCATCTATTAGGCAGCTAACGTAACTATGTCACTGACTGTAAGTACCTGGGGACCGAGCTTTGCTCGGGGGAAGGCCAGTCAGTTTGTTTAGATTAATTGGAGTAATATTTCACCACATCCCCCTGCTGATAATCAGATTTGTAATCTTTTCTACATTTTAAGGTCACTCCAGTTGTTATTTATAGCTCAATGTCCCTTTGATTTATTTTACTACTCTATATATATGTAATCTTCACTCAAACCTTGTAATTTCTGCTCTCAGGAAACCACATGTTAATAATCATCATATACAACATGAGTATTAGTTTGACAGTTCCCTGGTTGTTTATGAACAGCTGTTACAATTCTTTTGTTTTGTTTTGAAACTCCATAAGCCCAATGTTAATTTTTTTAACTTTTCATTTTAGCTTTTTACATTATTTGATTTTTCCTGGGGATGAGGCCTGTCTAGAACTTATTTGTATCCCAGAAGTTAGTTATTTCGAACATTTGAAGGAAATCGTTGGAGCCGTTTTTGAGATCCGTGTCGCAAGCAAGCAAACCTTACTCATATTAGAGTATAGGATTGTTCCAAAGTAAACAGACACGAACAGAAATGAGGCATAGTTGTAAACATAAACCGCTGACATTTTATAGTTTATTGCGGAAGTGTCTCTCGATAAGCCTTCCCATGTCATTAATACTATTGAAAGGAACGCTTCCCTCCACTGTATCAATGCTGCTATGTTGGAGCACAGCTGATCATATTAATTGGCTCGTGACGAGCGAAGCAAGCGATCGCGTATTCGTGTTCCAACCTCCATCACCATGTTCGCCAGGTTGTGCCCGCGTCTCCCGTGGCCCGAACTGAACTGAGCCATGCAAATATAATAACAGCATTAGACTAACTAATAAAATGCTATTTATTGTGACGGATTAAAATTACAAATTCGGGGCCGCAGCTACGCGGAATTGGGACCGACGAACGAATACCGAGCAAACTAATAAAACCTCGTTTACTTCTTCATTACGATGCACTACGCGAAGCATAATGCCGACATAACAGGTAAATTTATTTTGTAAGTCGCTAAGCATTGGGATGTTTGAAAATAACGGGATATTAGGTGGAAAATAAAAAAATGAGGACGTTATTATAATCCTTTTACGCTTAATTAATATTAACCTTGCATTAAATTATGAATATTTTCTACTAAAGATTTATGATATGTAAACTATATGAAATACTCGTATGGCAATGATATTTATAAAGGCATATCGTTGTTATGACCGTAAGACTAGGAGTAGGGCAAAAATGATTGAAAAATGTTAATTTAAAATTCTTAATTAAATATAACTAACATGTATGAAGTAACAAATAAAAATATGTTTCAGTTCGTTTAAGCCAAAAACCTCTCGATCGATAGTGTTTAGAAATCTGGTAAATCGATATACGGCATCGCAAATAAATTACCAGTTTAGATTCTAATCTTATAAGCTTCGAACATAAATTATGGAAATCAAACAAAAAGAATCGAATAAATGCTACTGGTTATACAAACGCTATTACGCGCTTATCATACCTTTTTATGACATAAATAGATCGTCGTTCAACACGCAAGATACGGTTATGTTTTCAACATTTTAAGAGTACACTGATGAAGACCTGCTAATTTGCGCGATGTTGGAGCGTACAAAGCCAAGAAGCGACGGAACTACAGGGTTTATAACACTACCCTGACCCAAAATGGTCTGCTGGGCTTAGGCGTTTCAGGTATTGTAGTGAGCCTGATAACGGGCTGGTTGTGTGCTTGTGTGGTTGCGGCGGTGATGGGCAGCGTCCGAGGGGCTCCTCCCGTGCTGGAGACCTCACGACGCCGCGGGTCACGAGCGGGGGATTAAACCAGTCGGAAAAACAGCAGAGCTGTGCGGGCAGTAATGGTGCAGAGTGGCGTCCAGTTAGTTAGGACTCTAACGAGACGTTTATAGACACATTCATACCGGCGAAATTATAGGGTGCCGCGGCCAACGGAACGCAATTAAACCTAAAAACAAAACATAGTAGGCACAACGCGCGGGGTTTATCGCCAATAAAATATATAATAAAAATAGTCCGCCGATAAAACCGCGACGGTAATTGGTTTATTACGATAAATTTAATACGGCGAAATGCGAGTTTACGTTTGAATAATACCAGCGTGCAGGATCGTAAACCGATGCGTATCGCGAGCGCAAAAACACAATTATTGTCGTTTTTACAGTGCGCTATTATCATTGCGAACCGGTTGCGCATAAATAGGAATTAGGACCACCGCAAGCGGCGCAACCTTGCGATCGCGGCCGTTAACTCGGATGTTCATGCGGCGGACGCTCCTCGCGGGATAATGCGGGGTCCTCCTCCGCTGGAGATGCGAGGAGCTGGGGGAGATAGGAATTGCGGCGCTGCAGAACCAAGGACAAGGAGAAGAAATTACATATTCGGTTGAAATATTGAGCTGCCACATAGTTCTACAAGAATCCGTAATTACATACGAATAAATAATATATACGGCCTGTATAACCTCGTATCGATGGTTTAACAGAATTTCGTTGGTTTCCATATCCCAATAAACTAACATATTTTAAAGCTTCAAACTTACACTGTTCTTATTAAAAGCAATTGCTGCTTTAAGATTGTCTACCGTTACAACTAGTTACTTGACGGAAAAATTAATAAATTCGTCAAAAACAAACCAAGTTATAAAGTAAATTTGAGTTAATTATTTAGAACAATATTTATTCTAACTGTATTTAGACAAAAGAGAGTATACCCATTGTACACAAAAATATTGCATGAAATCCAAACGGACACGTCCAACAAGTAAAACACAAATCAAACACCACGACAAAACCGAAAATAAAAACCCTCCAGACTCTAAAAGCGATACTGCAAATGTGAAAAAGATTCGACTGATTGAATTGTATGTGTCACGTTTTACAATTTATCCGGAGATTCCTCGCGATTTAGTACAGGGAATACCCACAAAATCTGGACAAATTGGGCGCCACTGCCGACTGGCTCCATCGACATGAATAGGGGAAAAAATAATATAAAATAGCGGCTCTTTTATAAAACAATCATTTTATGATGCGGAGGTAGGTCTAATGTTAAGAAGCTTATAAAGTCTTGCATGTTGTTATAAACTCAGCAAGCAATTTAACTTGTGATGGACAGTTGTACGAGGCATAATTGGACTCTAAAATTATGCCAATGGTAAACAATTTCTAAAATAGAAAGTTTTAGCCGGCTGCAAATTCCGACTGAGTTGATAGATCAAGTTAGGGTTTGCGACGGTTCTGCTAAGAAAGCCATTTAAAATGGGATATCAACTCAACCCTATGTTTACAGTCATGACTATCGAGACTTTTTCCAAGTACTTCCTTAAATAACGAAGTATGGTCGTTAAATGCATCAACAAGTCGGTATTGCGAGTAACCCTTGAGCAAAAGCCCGAAGTGTAAATACAGTATGAGAAACGATTAATTTAACCAACCCTTGATCTAACTTATAAGCAAATATAGGAATATAAGAGGAACGGTCCAGAACCACCGCTTATCATCGGCGTTGTTGGATCGTTTCCGAGCAAACATCGACATCGCGTTTCTCCGATGGAGATGACGAATCCGCGGCTTATGACATTAAACATATAGCAATAAAATCGGTCGGCCCGAGCAGCGCCATTATCATACAATACCTGGGACAATAGAACGACCGCTTTGTATTGTAATGGCGGTATAACAAACAATTCGGTCACATTAGCGCCCTCGTGACGTCACCGTGCTCAAGGCCGCTCCGGGACGTTCTGCCGGTGGACTGGGACCGGGATTGGCCCTAGTGGGGTAAAGTGTAACCAGGGGCTGAATTGGGTAAAGGACATTAATGGGGAAAAACACATGTGGCAAACCAGGTAGTAAAGTACAGTATGTCCAATACCCCATAGTTTCAAAACTATAGCCGCATAAACAGGTTTAAATACGTGTGTATGAAATGATCTAACATAATTAAAATCCAAGCAGGTGTTGCGATAGTGGTAATATTTGTCTAAATATCACAATTTCCCACAAAAACATTTTTGGCTTTATTTGCTGGCAATAAATCAAGGTAACAATTGTTTTTGGCTAACCACAGTAACACTAAAATGTTGTAGGAACTTCGAAGAAAAACCGAAAGTCATAAATACGTCAACCAAATAGGCCTACTTGACTGAAAGGTTTTATAGAGAAAATCGGAGATTTTGGCAACTAATTTTAAGGGCATTAATTAAATAAACGGTAAAATCTTTAAATCATGTTTTAACATATTGCAAGTTGCGATTTAATTCAATATTATAAATGAAAACAAGTGAACAAGCGGCGGCTCAAGCACCCTGCTAATGATGTACAACTTACAAATTCCCTATTAAAACGCATTCGCTGCGGGTGCCCCGAAATCGGGACATCGCTCAACATTGAAATATATGAGATTTTCATGTTTAAACATAACAAACGCAGCAAAGCTGTTAAAACCCCCAACGCCAACGTAGGTACCCTTTCGGGGTAAACCGAGCAAAATATATTTACATATAAAATAAGTGTACCCATAAACCCACATCGTGAGAGCCTGATCCGGTAACATTCCCACAGCTGTATCACAGTTGTAAACACGTCTACTAGTGGTGCGGTCCACGACGAGCCACGGGCGGCGCGGCGGGGAAGTGTTAACTACAGCTAACGTACTCAGGAATCCGACGACCGAGACCACACTCCCCAGCATGTATGTAGGCCAGCGGCCACGGCGCGGCAGACCCCGTGTGTTTTATTGCTATTGTAAACACTCCTGTTCCTCATCTTTCCATTGTTCTCGCTTCTACCGCAGTTAGCACATCTATTGTTGCCGGTTAGTTTTCCCCGCTATAAATATATTCGGCCATATCGTCGGCCCGTAAGTAGGTGATGGGTGAAATGTTCGGTGTTGCGAAACCGGTAACACGCTGAGTCGTGGAAATTTTCGTTGCGATTTTGTTTCTAGATATGTAGGTCACGGGCCTTGTACGTAATTTCGTTAAGAACTTCAAAAAGAGGTTAAGAGTGTTTTAAAGACCTTTGACAATCTTTCGTGGTCCGTGTGATTATTTGTGAGATTAAAATTTCTTATAATACTATAATAACTGAATTTTAACAATAAGACATTTACAATTGATAAAATATTGCGATAGAACTAGACATAGTGTTTTCAACAGGATAACCAATGCTCAATGAAATTCATAGGTTGCGATAAGTCCTTTTATACTCAGAAGTCATATGACGTATTACGCTACCAAGTGTCGACTGAAGGTCAATTCAACAACCTCTAAACTTCATTTTGTATATAGTATTTAGTTAAATTTAGTTATATTGTGCATACAAATTACACAATGTTTTCTTTAAAAAAAGTAGTAAGAACTTTCACGTGAAGAAACACGTTCAAGCCTCAACTTTTAGCGAATCGTCCAACTTTTACATTGAAAAACTTCAATATCACCACCGTACGTTTCCACCATATCAACGTTCGAGTCAAAATCGAAAACCAACATAACAACATTTTTTTAATTTCTCCAACTCGCTTGGCCGCAAAGAGCGCAGGTGTACGCGCATGTATCACGACGCGGCCAACACAATGGCCAGTCTCCGCCGTAAACCGCGCAAATAACGCGGCCGTTCCAAGAATGTAGCAAATTAATATCCCCGCCATTTAATGGCGAGTATATAAATAATATATGCCAGCAAGAATGGCCCATAAACCATCGGACAAAGAGTAAAATACGAAACGGAATATTCAATCGTGGAGGGGGGCACGGAGCGCTCTAGCGACCGCGGGATCTGTGTGCGGCGCTCTCGCTGCTCACAGAGTATCGCGCGGGCTTTAACTTAGCTCATCGGGTGGATCAAGTTTGATTCCTATTGTTAATGGATACTGAGTGAAAGAATCAAACGAGAACGCAGTTTTGCTCTATAGACCGAACCAAGCTGGACGTACTGCTCGTAACAACGTAACTAACTCGAGACTCCTACAACAGAACGATCTAGGCGCTGCGGATGCGGAAGTGGTGCAAACGAGAGACCTGACTGCCCAACGCATTGAGTGCAGTGGGTCCATATCACTGAACATTGGAGGTTACTTCTTCCTTGTCTTTGCATATAATCAGTATCTGCTGTAGCGTATTAAAGACGTCGACGGTACAGGAGTGTTTATGGTATACTGACGAGTAAACGCGCATAGGCGTCGTTGTTACTCACTGTACCAATGATGAGCCACTGACGAGTAAACGCGCATAGGCGTCGTTGTTACTCACTGTACCAATGATGAGCCAAATCTGGCTCCGACGGATTTTCGACAAGAATTTTATCAAAAATAATATTTTTAAATACGACTGTGCATGGTGCTTCTAAGTTTTCCTGTGTACAGTGAAAATTTACCCTATCCAAGTTATCAACATATCAATGGAGTAATCTCAATTCTAGATGGTTTTACAAATGTATACGTATTTAGCATACCATATACCATAATGTTAACAACTATTAGGTCTAAACTTAATTTAATAGCAATATGAAACAAACCATTAATATTTGCATTTGGTGAAGTGATATATGAATTTTCGCAGACTTCATTTATTACAGACAAGTGTTAATACGCAAAAAGCCATGATGATCATTCTCGCTATTTCCATTCCACAAACACCATACGAACCGCCTCTTAATATCTTAAAGGAATAAACGTCTAAAACGCATATCCAGAAGAGAAATGTGGAATACGTAAACACATGTTATAATAACAACGGCGGACGGGCCCGACTAACATGTTCCTAGCACCAACTCGGCTGTCTGCTCAAGAAAAACAAAGCAATTTGTTGTTATAAAAATGGCCGCGGGGCCGGGGCGGGGGGCGTCTGGATTTAAAATCCAGCTGTGTTTAGTAGCCAGATGGTTTATGTTGAACGACAAAAACATATTGATAAAATATTTTGTAAACAGAAGGGGAGCCCATTCGTATCTCCGTACATAAACATGTCAAACATGTGTTTATTTGTGCATCCGTTCCAAATGCATTTGCTGATAACCCGGTCTTTTATTATTTCCCGTGTTTATTATTGTTCCGATATATTAAATAGAGTTATTTCTGTATTCAGCCGTCCACATAACTGTGGGCGCTCCGCGTATGGACAAGAAAGGCTAAATATTTAATAACTCGTATGAAAAATCAACCTGCAAACACATCTCTGATTTTGTTCTCCCATTTATTTATTTACGCCCGTGTTGTTCCTATTAAATTGGTTTTGCTTGTGTTGGCATTTTATTAGATTAAGCTTTGAAGGAGAAAAATTTATCGAAACAAATATTTCGAGGTGTTTTTTTTACTTCGCCAAATAAATACCGAGATCTCATAACGGTATTTTGTTTGCGTAAGGTACATTTTATTATTGTTCTCTATTTTAATACACTCTGTGTCAGTTAAAAACACAACCACCAATCTTCGAATAACACAGTCAATATTAAAAACATTAAGGATTGTATATGTTTGAAAAATGTGTCAAGAGAAACCTGATCCAACCAAAAAAATTAAGCTTTTCTACAACGATGTAATAACTTCGATCACATTCTTTAACTGTTTTCTCAGAACAATAATTTGTGTATCCTATTGGCAAGTAATAGGCTGTTAATAATGTTAATGCAACATTATCTGCACATAACAATTTAAAATTAATCTGTTCAATAACATCTGCCATATGAAAGCTCTTTCACTGATTTGATTGATTTTTCAAGGCTATGAACATAATGTGAAACAAGATTATACCTCGAGTGTAAAACTAAATGAGAAAACATAAAAATAATTGTGCCCGACATATAACCGATATTTCTGGAACGTTTCGCATAAAGATTAAGTGGGAAATTAAGCGGCAAGGAAATATACCACCGTATATTAAACGGTGTGACATGATTTAACAGCCAATTACGTTAAAATGTGGCACGCGTTAAAGTGGCCGTGATTATATAAAATAAATTGCGCGCGAAATAAATTCAAGTGTATTTTAATGTTCCTAGTTAAAATCGCCGGACGGTGAGGCAGTGGCCTCGAATATCTGTAAATAGAAGTTGTAAAATATCGCCCGCATGAAGAGGCCTCTCCTTATGTTCGGAGCGGGCGCTGCTCAGAGAAAGCAATGGAATTACCAACACACACGTTTGTGTCGATAAATGCAAATACACGTGATAATTGTAAAGCTAAAACAAGAAATATAGGGTATCATTTATAAGAATGTATCATTTAATTGACAGATAGATCAACAAATATGTGGTAAATCAAATATTAAAAATTAACAACCGAAATACTAAAATTTTTATTTCATACACTTTCATTAAATTTCAAGTACAGTAAAGTTACTTACAGTAAGACTCAAATACTACACTGTACCGTACATGAAACTTGGAAGGACTGAATTGTATTCTAAACAAACTGGAATTAAATATTACAAAACACAGCAAACGATCAATAATTAATAGATGTTATAGTATATAAACATTATGAAAATAAAATTACTACTATACTGGTATGACAGCGCTGCATACGTTAATAGGTTATGAACGTGTTAAAATTCAGCGGCACTAGAAAAACATTGCTCGACTTCGAGCAGCATGATCTCCTAGTATGAAATTTAGGTTGTATTGGAGGTGGATACAGGGTATAACAAAACTAATCCATTCGTTGACACAGCGTCCAAGCGAGGAAACGACAAACTAACCCCCAACCAACAACATTCAAAAATAACGCCGGCCGAGAACAGAACGGGACGGAGCAGAGCGAAGCGAGACAAAGCTAATGAAGGTCCATCTTGCGGGGACGAGCTGTACGGTATGCTTTATGATTAATCATTGCACATAATGTGTCCATGCCGGCAGTCTTCTAATGGCATCCGATAAAAGGAGAGAAAGGTCCGACTAAACTTCGATATTTCAAAGTGAGCGTTAGCGTTACAGACCGCGTATTAGGCGTTATAGGCCTGGTCGAGGAAAGCTCCTGCGCGAGTTTGCCTTATGAGCGCGGCGCGTCGCGTCGTCGCGTTATGTTTATGACGGACGGCGCGCAGCGACTTTGGAAAAAGTAGAGACGCGTTTTCATCTGCCGTATGGAGTGAACGCGCGGACGTTTCTCGGAGAACTGGTCGGTCGCATTAGGAGAGACGGCCTAGGATATCGCGAGATGGAGGCAACAAACTACTTGATATATCGACTGGATTGGTATTCCCCGGAAGAACGTGAATTTGCATTTGAACGTGAACGTGAATATAAATACTTGGTCAGGGCGGTTTGGAGGATTGGTGGCTATGATGTTTCAGGGGGGCCACGAAATACTGCATATCAACGAATAAAGAACACTGTGGTAACAAGTAAATTTGGAGTGTTAAATATTATGTAACATTCATGTGAGTTTAAAAAATTATGAACGTAGAGTAAACAAACATATAACATCCAGCAGTGCACATACGAACAAGAAAACATAGTTTGATCAAGTTTCTCAAATAAAGAAAACCAGTTACACAGAGAATGGGAAGTGAGTGTGAACGTGTGGGCGGAGGGGAGGGGGCGCCAAGATTAACTGTTCGCCTTATGAGTCCCGTGATGGCGACTGGCTAATTTATACCGCCCGAATGTGTTTTGACCCCGGCCTTTTTTACAAATTATGTTTGTTCCTAAACTTTAGACCGCGCTATGCAACAGTCGAAGTGGCTAAGCTGGCTCGAACGGTTTCGAGGCTTTTGGATATTTGTTGGTTTGATATACGAACTCTTGCCGTTTCACCTGCTGCAGGCAACAAGTCCGCTGTTTTGGAAAATGTTGAAACACAAAGTAACATATACAAATTTACTTGTTATAAAAATTTACAGAAAAGCACAAAAAACATTGCTTGCGTATCAAAACGATTTCAACTGACAGTTACATTTGACTTATTATTTACTAAACCTAGATAAATTAGCAAATGTTAATTTAAGAACGATCATTCAACATATAAATCCTCTACTAAATACAACTACTAGTAGTACAAGAACGACCCCAATATAAGCATAATGCAAATTTTATTTGGTATTAAAGAAAAGCTTCTAACCGTCCTATACTACTGAGACTCTTTGAATTTATTATAACTCGCGGCCTGAATCAACGAAGGCTCGGCTTATCTTTTAACCCCTAAAATATTGACTGGCAAATATTGGCGTGGTAGAATGGTAATGTGTTTGAAATGTTTAGACAACGGGTCAGCATTTTAAGAGCGTCTACTTTACATTTTCTATTTACCCAAAAGGTCGGTTACAGTTGTTAAGAAAGGTAAATCTGATATTGATAACGTTTACAATTCCATTTTCATCATCCACTAACGTCCCTCTTCATATTTATTCCATTGAATTTGTACAAAATAAAATAAAATGTATAATTATGTACAAATTAAAAATGTATCTACACAGTCTTGGTATAACCACAAATGCATTACATTTCAGTAAATCTAATACAAATCGGAATATATCTTACTAATGTGCCCATTAAAACTGCGCATAACATTAAATATTGAATCGCATTTAAAGTTGTCAAAGGAAAAATAACTTACCAAACAGAAGCTAACTGTAAGATCGGAGATAACGCCAGCTTCTAGGCGTTGGTTAAAACGGAAGCTAACGCACTAATTGGAGCTTCTTACATAAATCATTGCATTTGTACTTACCATACCTACCTACCACTTGTTGAACCATATTAATATACGAAATAGATTTTGTTTTCAACTAAACAAAAAAGTATAGAAACGGCCAGAATGATTGAAATTGGCACAATTCAACTTAATAACTAAAAAATACCCCCATAGCAGCAAACCTGCATACTCAGCGAATTTCCAATGCTTATTAATTTATCTTAATACCACATACCAAGTTTCATCAATATACATTCATAAATAAACAATTTATGACATTTTAATAATTCTCCATAAGAATAACATGGCGGCTAAGTATGCAGGTTTGCTGAAATAAGGAACACTAAAAATGTGCTTTTATATAACTCAACTAGGTAAAGCGACATACCAAGTTCTATTAATTTATGTTCATAATTAAAGGAGTTAACACGTTAATTATTCTCCATAACAATAACATGGGGCTGAGTATGCAGGTTTGCTGCTACGGGAACTATCGGCCACAAAATGGGTTTTTGTGCAAATATCAATAAACCACAATGAAATGAAGCAATATACCAAGTTTCGTCAGGATAAGTTTATAAATAAGCGAGATATACAATTGTTCTTATCCTCCATAAGAATAACATTGGACAACGTACTGTGTTTAGCACTTTCAATATCTTAGTAACCAATTGACGTAGAACAATGATTAAAACATCAAATTGTGCGTCTTTTTAAGCTGATTCCAATGGGAAAAAATAAAAATTTTACTTTTTCAAAAATTGTATGTAAAAAACTCAAAAAAACCCATTTTTGGGGAACAAAACCCCCCCAAAATATAACTCGATATCCACTTCGGATAGCTCGATCCGTCTGGTTTTCGAACTTAGAGTCATAAATGCTGCTTTACACGTTTGTACCAAATTTCATCAAAATCGGACCTTTTTTACGAGAGTTATCGCACCCACGGACACACACACACACACACACACACACACACACACACACACACACACACACACACACACACACACACACACACACACACACACACACACACACACACACATATATATATATACAGTTTCGAACGAATGGTGTTTTTGGGGTCTGGGGACCTCAAAACGAAAAGTTATCATGGTCCCGAGCCTAGGTCTTACCATGCCGACTACGGTAATAGCTTCTTCCCTATAGGGGAAATTCGCTAAAAGAAGCTTCAAGTCATTATTGAATTATGCAAGTTTAAAAGAGTGTACAGGACAAAATAGCTATTCATAAAAAATGTAATACGTACGTATTCATTTAGAAATTCACACTACTGATTTAGAACTTATTAAAAATGTCTTAGCTGCTTCACAGAAAGTGATTATTTTCTGCGGCACAATTTTTGATGGTCGTAAAAATGGAGATAATTTAATTTACTTACTTTTTGAGAATTACTATATTAAATATTATCCAAACATTTGTAGCTATTACTTTACCAAAGGAATACAACAATTATAATGTATCAAGTATTTGACATATTTACGTGTACATCTGTACCAACTATTAAATGTAAGGCATACACATTAAATAAGTTAGGTAATATGTACTTCATCAGCCAAATGAAACATCACGAGCACAGTAAATATTTCAAACAATACTTTAGTCAGCAAATGTTCAACACATGTGTAGTATTTAAATATGCTGTGAATTAAATAACATTTGGCTTCATCGAGTTTTAACTATAAATTTCGTAATTATTTAACCAGGCTTCTACAAAGTTTCAACGTTTATTAAAAATTCAAATAGCCTAGTTTTATCTTTTAACTTTATAACGTATTGTTTATGATGTTTTGTTTTTATTTTTAAGTTTTAGAAAAATTACCGAATGGGAAAGAAGCTGATATTATTCCGTTGAACATGATAAGATGTAAATAACATAATTCGTACAAATTTGTGCATGTATGTATAACCTGCAAATATACATAAATTATATGAGTACCTTTTGAAAATCATTTGTTATCATGCCAACACCTGTTTCAGCTATAAAATACGAACAATTTAGTATGTTGAATTATCGCTTTAAGCCAATTGGTTAATGAGATAGCGAAATTTTTAACACAGTAGGGCAACATTTTCCAACATTATTCTTATGGAGGATAAGCATAATGTTATACCTCTCTTATTTATGAACCCAAATTGATAAACCTGGGTAAGCGGAACTTATTATGTGAAGCCCTTTTGTACTCTCGAATTACTATGACAATTTAAGTTTTATAAATTAATTTTATAATATTAAAAACCTTATTTACATCTAGACGCATTTAGACACTTTTAGCAAAAATATAATCCATTTTGGGGCTTGCCATTACATGCAAATCTAAAATCTATGTACACGTTTTAGTTTTAAATATAAAGCCAGAAAATGGTTTCAATTTTTGGCTAAAAGTGCCTAAATGCGTCTAGATGTAAATAAGGTTTTTAATAATGAAAAGTTGGAGTACTTTAAAATTGTTGTATTGTAAATAAAATGTGTTGTGTTACACAACGGTCTAGTTTTTCTGAATACTGTAAAGTGTCGTGGAAAAGGTTCATGTTGAAGGCGGCATTTAGCGAAAATTATTTACGTCCAAGTTAGTTTTCGCAATCCATAACAAATTATTCAAGACCTGATTCTATACATATAAAGGTGTGTGCATAGGAAATGAAGTTTTGCAAGTTTTGCGATAAACAACCCTTACCCGCGTAGAAGAAAAAACATCTTATATAAGTTAAAAATTGTAATAAAGTTTAAGAAATGCTACCAACTGTAATTTTCCATGAATTTGTTCTTAGTAGAATCACAAATCAAAATTTTCCGCACCTTCTTATACAAAAGATTTTTCATAATAGTCAACAAGTCATCAACTAATCCGAGCTGTGATTCAAATTCTAAGTAGAGCGTAACAACTATTTCAAAAATCCATGATCGAAATAATCTTACACTTTACATCTCGAGCCCCCAAACCGCTCCGTATTCCCGTCTCGATTCCGTCAACAATGTACTTAACACCGCGACGCGACTAGCGGGCGACCGGCTACACCGCTGTCATTACGGCTGCAGGCAATAACTCTAAATGTTAGTGTTAAAGTCACGTTCGAGTAAATTATATTTAGTTTATGGAGTCGACTAGTTACACGGTAGCGGCCACGGAGCAGAGGCCGTTATTTTAAATATAGCAGGTGTACCAGTAGCAGCAGCGAACAATGGCCAGGGTCTGGAGTGAGACGGCCGGTTCACGCACACACCACCGCGTACATATACGTACGTATTCCGCGTAAATATACGTCGTTCAGTACCTTCCTGTTCGGCTGAGGAAGGGATTGAGAGTGTAATGAAGTGGAAGCGGAACGGTGGTGGCGAACCCGTAGTTTAAACCTACTTGACTCTGTGCAGGCATAACAATGTTACTAGCGTGTGTGGCGCGTTTTACGAAAATCGCTAACAAGTAAAATTAATTGTATAGTAGGAAGCTTTAAAACATAATGTTTAGTACCACACAGATATTTTGCATCGCCAATGGTGTAATATAGAAGATGTATTACGCGTAGGCAAGTATCGTTATAATTTGAAACACTGTAAAGAACTCACGGCGTTAAGACAACCCGAGAAAAATATGGATGAGGTAGGTAGATCTACAATGATTCGCAACTTGGAAGGTCCCTACTTGGAATACGCTAATTATAGGGGGAAATGTCAGCTTGGAGTAAAAAACCGCTGAGCAATTGACAGAGTCTAAGTAATAGTTTTATCTTGAATATTCAGACCGAGTCAGATGTTCTGCAACACTCTAATCGTATATAGTCTAACGTATTTTATAAAACAATTTCAAAAATATTATTTCGCACCCGCATTTCACCGTGTCCAATAATAATAGTGCAGTGTAAAATCATCTAGGCCTCACAATAGTTTGAAGATGGTGTACAATAGCCTCGTCCACTCGTATTTAGTTGTCTGAAGCCTAAATATTAGAAATGTTACACGTTATTGAATGTGAATTTAGTTCCTTCGCGACTCTTGGTTATTGTTAATTCCTATTTATATTCCAATTATTTAGATCAATCTGACTCTAATTTAACGTTCTGGTAAATACTTGTTACCTTGAAACAAAGTGTCTTGAGTATTTGTAAGATGATAGTATTCCGGACAAAAATACAATTTGTCCCAAAAACCCCAACTTAAAGCAGTTAGTTTTACAGAAACCATTACACATCACCATACTTATGCTGACAGTTTCATTATCCGAGTGTGAACTTGTAACGCAAAACTCACTGCATACTCCCCCCCCCACCGTTTATACCACTCCTCAATCTTCCCCACCGGCGACTTTTTACCGAACGGATGCGACTGAACAACTCCCTAACTATTTCACAACAATTAAGCGTAATAATGACATACCGACATACGATGAAATGTAAGTAAAACTGGCTGGAGTAAAAACCTGTAATATATTTAACAATGACACGTTTTACACCCGAGTTTAAACATGGCGGACGGATAATCCGATGGCGAGGATAATAGGGGATCTGGCGCATCCGGCCCGGAGACGGTGTTTAGTTCTTGCAGTACAGTCGGAGGCCCTGCGCCGCTCTACTGCAGACTGCAGTAGGGGGCACAAGCGATCACAATCCCGGCGAGGGCTAACAGTTGCGTAACGTACTCAACATCTCGTACCAATGTGCAAACTAGCTCTCAATAAAAGATCTACGTTCGCTCTTCAGTGATAAAAATTGTAAAAGAACTATTCGTACATCCGGTATTTGGGGTATTTATTTGGGCCGGTATAAGGCAAAATAATAAACTTTCGGGTAAATAGACTCGAATGGTATCCAAGTTAGCGTTTCGCAATCGGAATCCTAAAACATCAAATTTCAAACTTCGATTTTGGTAGGTATTGGAAATTTGTACAAATCTGTAATAAGGCCTCTTAATTCGAAGCCTTTCAAAATGATTATGTAAATACGCTGACTTAATCCACGATCTTCAAACAACGACGAAACATATTTATGTCAGCCAACTCAATTGGTGTGATCGTTGCCTGACGGACATTGGCAAACATTGCGTCAAAACCATATATATATTATTTAGTATTGTTGCTTATCCACAAAGTTACCCGCGAAACTGTGGCCAATCAATAAGACACAAATACGTCGCAAAAAGTGTAAATCTCAATTGTTTTACAATCTGTAACATAATCTCTCATAACCCTCTATTTTTACATAATCTATGGTCTTATACCAACTCAAACACAAGTTCTCCCAAGGGCGCTATTAAAACCAGGAAAAAGGAACGGCTACTAAAAAATTCAACATAATCGAGCCACAAGCAAGCGTAACAGTGGATACCCGGTGATCCCAGATCTCCGCTGTGTTATTTATACCGATCTCGGACATATTTTATTGACAAAACGGGCCGGTAAATAGCACGGCCGTACATTATTGAGGCGAAGGCGAAGGAAGGCCGGCCAGAGCGATCACCATTGTAATGATTATTTGATGGCGTTTTATTGTCTACACCGTTGAATATTTTAACATCGTTACTTATATAGAAAGCGGTTTATATTAACGGTCCCTGCATATTTACATAACTGCTTTCCATTTACATTTACTACGTATAATCCTAGTTTTGGATCGTACTGCAGTGGCTGTACTGTACGGCGTTATTTTTAAAAGTTTTTCTTAAAGTGAAAATTTGTGGTGCGTATTTAAGAAGTATTTTATTGGTCGATCGAGTTATACCGATCGGATTTTACAGCATGTTATTCGTAACTATGGTGGTTTCAAACTAACGTCACCCATAAATTATAACACTTGATGGCACTTACGGCATACTTTTATAGCAAAAAAGGACACTTTTCAATACTTGTGAACTTGTATGTACTTGAAATATTGTGATCAATGAGTTGTGTCTGATTGTGATATCGTGTCTGAAAGGTATAGACTTTTAAGTTATATATATTTCGAAATATACAGATATTATAATAAAAACCGATCTATTTCCACGCTACAAGGGGTAAATTTCAGAGGTGTGAATGTGAATTTGTAAGTAGATAGCTCATATATAAGATTCCTCTCAGTTCGAACCCGAGGCTTTGGACTCGCCGACAATGTTTGTACCGAGTCAACACGTCCTAATGTGACGATGATTTGCCAGTCATCTCCCCCCCCCCCCCCCCGGGTTCCAGGGGTCTATACCCGGGCATGGGGCATGGCGAATCACACACCTCGGGCCGGGAAATCTACTCCTGAAAAAATACAATTATTATTTAAACGCTTGGGAACAAACTTTTAAATTGTGATAAAAGATTAAAACAAATCGCAGTTGTAAAATTTTGCCAATCTCGTGACAACATACACTAAACGCGAAATACTAAAATCGAAAACATCTTCGGTGTCGAACAACAGAATTTCAAAGAGTCAGTATAACGTTTGATTGATGTCGCCGAGAAGCTTCAATGTTTGGCCTTGCTAAATGTTGCATAAATTAACGATTTAACGCATTAGTTTGTTCGCTTGAATTATTAAATGTGAATTTCGCAATCTATGCAGTATATTACCATGGCCTTAACTAAAGCTCAAAGAACCTTTCACCAATGTTTTAATGGTGTCATATAAACAAATCCAACAATTTAAACACAATCCCATAACAAACTAATTTGTTAGGAAACAAAATAATTCAAAACAGACAAAGCCCAAACCTAATCCTAGTAGGGTGGGGGGCAAGTGCGGGGGCGCAAGGAGCCATATTGTGCAACATTAAAACGAACAGAAGAACGGCGGCCGCGAGGCGCGGTTCATCGCAAATGTGATTAAACATAATTCATTCTGTTTTGACACGTTGTCGCCTAAAGTTTATTTCATTTGGGGCGACCCCGCCAACAAAATGATAACAAACAACCGTATTTCAACTACTGACGCCGCGTCATAAATACGGGTAAATTCGTTGCAATTTGTGGCTGCTTAGTGATACACGGACGTATCGTATGTATCGGCCGCCCCGTCACTGCGATGGACCTATAAATAAAACATTTTCCGGCCGATTTCATTTCGTTAAACGTACGACCGAGATCATTTCGCAAAAAGCCCCGTCGATGAAATATTTAATAAGGACACATTAATTGGATACGTTTTTTATATTTGCTCTCTTTTGATATATTTTTACCGGTCCGGCGTTCGTTTCAATTAAAATGAAAAAAAAAAAAAATAACAGGAGCGTGACGTCACGTAGCGGGTCTAATAAATATTGTCGCGACCCAAGCATTAGTGATCGGGGCAATTCGGACCGCCGACCCCATACCAGGGGAACACGGCTAGCTCTCGCACCTACCGTGGCTGTTGTCTGTAGCTCGAACGGTGTTCAAGGAAGGTTACCCGAGTAGGTGTGATAACTTTAGAATAAATTGTTTATCCCTCCAAAAGATTGCATAACGGTTAATTTATCTAAATTTAAAGTTTATAAAACTATTAATCTATATAGTGTGCTACTACCCCCTGCAAATTTACTATATTTCTGCAATTTTGTGTATATACACCACAAAAAATGTCTACAAATTTGCTCTTCATTCATAAGTATAAATTTCCATTAAAAAGTTCACAAAATACGTTATATAAAAAAAACGGGGGCTGTGTTTACAGACTATTCAGCACGACCATAGAATATTTTTAAACAATTTTGTTAATCTATACTTATTTAATAAGCGAGCAGGTTTTTGTGATAATCACTCCTCCTAAACTAGTGAACCGATCTTAATGTTTTTGGTGTCATTGGAAAGAGCCTAACGTGAAGTTGTGCAGGAAACCTTTTTTATAGAGAAATAATTTGTGAGTGAGGCCCTGAAGCCCCTTAAAGTAGAGATTTTTCCCATAAGGTTAACATTGGGAAATAACTTTTTTAAGTTTTAAGCAATCAGCTGGATAGATTAAACACAGTCAATCAGCAGGCCATGTTGGCTTTGGAACGGTAACACAATAGTTAAATGGGAATGTCAGTATAATATTACATTGGGATCGCGAGCGAAGCCGCGACAGGCTACTAGTATTATTAAATCCGATACATTTTAAACAATAAAGTAATAAACGAGTTCGCACGCAGCACGCTGACGTGAAGGAAGTGAATTTCCACATAAAAACTTGTAAAACTCAAAATCAGTGTAAAAACATCCATTTGTTCAATTTTTATTGAAATCTGAAAACATTGTTTTTTTGGCTGTTCTGATACTCCTGGTTTCATTTACTTGCAAAGCTGGGAATACAATTTTCCGCATTATAAGGTTAGGAGAAGGTCCAGACAGGCTTGAAAGTAGGCGTGAGGTTGCTGGGGATAATTAAAGTACTCTAACAAAGGAATAACAGGCTTTTCTAGTGTAAAACCCCCATAAGACAACGTACTGTGTTTACCCGATACACATTTTCTTTAATAACTCGGTAAATATTTATGCTAGAATGACGGGAGAGGGCTTAAAACTTTCGCCTTTCTAATTCCCATCTTTTAACATGCATTAATTTTACATCTGGGGCTTTTCTCACCCTTTTTGGGCCCAAAAACTCAAAATTTGAAAGATTAATCCCCAAAAAATGGGTTTAGAGTTTTCCGATTGTTTTGTCCAACGAACTTGTCCAACAGGTTATAGAAAGGAACGTCCCTACCAAATTTGAAGTAAATCGGACAAAAAATGCGACTGCTAGAGTGCATACACATATATATATATATATGTCTATATATATATAAAATTTTGAACGAACCCCCAAAACGTGTTCAGGGGGTCACGTTAGGAACTTCTATGGTGGTCCCGGGCTTAAGTTTCACCGTGCAGGTCATGCTAATAGTTCACTTTCCAAAGGAAATTCACTAATAATAGATTAATAATTATATACTGTAGAGTCACTACACAATTTATCAAACACAAATATTTAAGGTGGAAAACTAATATTTTACTTTACACACTTATTTTTCCCAGAATTTTAAGGACATCATAAATATAAAATAAAATGGGGACGACATACCAGCCAAGTTTTAGTTTATGAAATTGGGTTTAGACTGTCCGAATATTAAATTTATCCGACTAAATAGTTTTCTAAACTAGTTTCTGAAGTAGCCGATTCGATAATGCTGTTCTAGACGATTTCAAATATTAGACTGGAAAATTAAACAATCTACCTAGTTTTTAGAAATTAAAACTTGCAATTCCAGCCACCACAAAACTATACTTTAACGAGAATCCCGAGGGAAACGCTCGAAGAGGGAGCTCCCGTCCAATCACCGGCTCCTACCTATTTAACCCATAAAGCCAATCTGAACTTTCTAAGCCTGTCCCTCCTCAACGGATTATCTATAATAGTTTATTTATAGTTAATTTTAAATAGAAAAGAAATAAACCTAGCGATTCCAAGGAACATATATCATAAATAGTTCATCCAAATCAAATATTAAACATTTCAATTTTGGAATTGGAATTTTATTGAACGATTATTATTTGTGATATAACAGTGTTACTCATTAAAATTGCTACATTTTTATCTTCAAACTGAGCTGAGGAGGGACGGACTTCGAAAGTTAACGCTGGCCTTACTGGGGAAAAGCAGATAGAAACGGGAAATGTTCCGTAAATTTGGAAGCCACTCCCAACTCTACTTCCGGAAACCCACTAAACGTCTCGATGGGAAAAACTTTAAGGGGCAAACGAAACTTGAAACACACAGCGTCCACCTCCCATTGGGATGCATGCCGCGCCGCCTGCGCCTCTCCGCTACCGGGAATCTACGGCGCTCCTCGTCTATTAATGATACAACCTCGGCTAATTTATCTAATAGTGAGTGGCTGTTTCCAAAGGTGGCCCGACGCGGCCGTCTGTCTTACTCCGGTGGTTAGCGTCAAGGGGTCAACCGAGGCCGCGGTGTCTGACGACCGACCTAAGCGGAGAAGTCGGGAGTTAACAACCTGGACTAATAAAGATAACTACATTTTAAAATAATATTACCAACTATATCGGTGGAATCCTTTTGTGTACCAATCGGTATGCCAGTTTCAATTCGTCCCATTTATACAATAAAAATACATGTAGTTTGACATGCCAATTTAATACATTAGAGCACATTTATATGAGAATAATACACAACCACAAATTGATCAACTCGCACTAAAACGTACTAACACACAGATAAACATATTGTTTGTTTTTGTTACGATACAATTTAAAAACTGTCCTTTATTTGCACTGAATATTACCATACTAAACCCTTAAAACGAAATTGTAATTATTAAAGGTGAGCAACATAATGTTATTTAAAAATGTCTGCTACAATTCGCCAGGAAATTTAAACCTTTCTTTCTCGCTTAACGACTCAAACAAAAACAAAATTACAACCTGTCTCACCAGTTTGTGTCACCAAGTGATGAGGTACCGTAAATACCTAATACTAAATCATATTATTAAATGGAAATCAGCATTGCCCAGAGTGGCCATAAATGTAAAGGTCCAGTGGTCCAGACAGGGACGATGAACGATTCGTAGGCCTGTAGCCCCAACCTGCGCGGTTTGTCCCTGCCGTTCGAGTTTTTACGACCTTTTTTTGGCGATGTTGCATGTTGCACGTAATGACGAGGGTTTTTGAAGCCGAACGTCTTTCAGATTATTTATATGTTGTGTATTTTGAGTCCTCGCCAACAATAAAACGGTACATTTCGGAAATCGACAGAAGGCCCTCAACACCCTTAAATAACGGGAGATGGTATAACGGAGTCGGTACAGACTAAAACCAATCGTCCAGCTATAATCGCTGCTCATTAGATGGAGACTCCGCCAGAAGCGAGCGACCAGACACCGCGGCGGATCTTTGCATTACACCCAGCAAAAACCACGTTTCCGGCGAGTCCCGGGGCAATAAACATTATTACACACACTATACAATATGGGTACGATTGTTTGCGCAAGCCTTTTACAGCCTCGATCTCACGGTTTCGCTCTCCTCGTGTCTAATCCATGAACAACGCGTTTTACAGACCAATCGTGATTGCTCGCTAATTATTATATGCATTGCGCATTTAAGGACGCACGCAATAGAAAATTAATTTTAATACCGCAATCAAAATCTGGAGGGAGGTTTACTGACTTTTCTAATGGACTTAAAACACATACAGTGTTTAACTTTTTACACAAAAAGTGAGCGCGGGATATAACCGGGTTATATAATTTATTTAGCGTACGAATTGTTTTATTTATTAGGGGTCGATTGACATCAGTATAGCAAAACAATTTAGAAGAGAAAGTTGACCAATTTTCTACTAGGCAAACTAATTCTATTAAAAAACTAACTGTCACAACCAGCAAACCAAGATTTTCATCCACGCAACCAAAAATAAGAAAATGCTCTTTATAACAATAAATAACATGATGACACTAAGTCAATATTAATTAAATTGGAAATTTTTCAAACTGAACCAATATGTATGTGACAATAAGCGTAGTATATTTATATTAGCGTATAGTTCTCGGTCTAGTTTACATATTTTTCAGGTAAAAAATAATACTGGTGAGAGTTAAAGGAAACTATACCTAATGTTAATAAATGTAAAAATGCTTCTTTAGTAAATTGCGAAGCGATTAAAAATTCCCACAAACAACGGATTTTAAGTCAAAATTATTAATAAATTCTCAATTTAGTTTTTACAATGATTGGGAGAGACTGTATTTGGGTATTACCAAACCTTGAGATAACTATGAAGGAGGCTCGATCAAATGTTGGAACATATTGATTTGTGAACCCATTTCTGTATAAAACCAAATGTAGATGTATACTTTTGAGAAACCTTCATGTCACGCCGCTATGAACCCGATACTTAATATTTTATTATGGAAAAGATGCATTGCAAAAAATAGGTTTTCATGAAAATAACTCTCAAGTAATCAATCCCTAGCAATCTCAAATGCAAATATCATGTGACTAACGTCCTTTGTAAAACCACATAGTTTTCCTGGGAGAACCTATTATATAATTAGTTAGCTAATGATTTGCACGAAAACAGTGGTAAACTTTAGCGTACAATTATTTTTAATAGTCTTTTCGGACATGATTAAAAATCTGACGGAATAATATTTAGCAAAGTTCGTTTAAAGAAGATATCGTTAGTAAATAGTAGTGTAATATTTTACAATGTTAAAGAATGAATAAATAACACAGTTTTGTATATCATTTACAATTATTTAATGTGGAGGCAATTTAAAATAACTGTGATTTGTTCAGAAATTCTCATCCTCCCTTTGCACTGCGTGTGTTACATTAACACAAAATCCCAATCGCACAAATGTCATGACAACCAAAGTTGTTACAAGTAATACATGCACATTGTTCAGAGCCCTTTCTGGACAAAATGATTGTTGATGTTCGTGAATTTACTCCTACCGTTCAACAAACTAGGAAAAGGGAGAAATTATCAGTTCACAGTGGAAGTTGAGAAACAAGTGTTGTTCAAGAAAAAACATGTGATATGTTGTTTTATTTCTTAAACTTAAGTACAAATAACGTTTACGGACTTTAATATAACCAACTACAAGTGTAAACTTTACACTATGATTTCTAGGCGAATTTAAGTACCGTAAGTGACGCTAGATTCATATTCCGTAAGTTTTTTGTTGTTACACACTTTAGACTTAACAAAACTACTCGGACATGGGAAGAGCCAAAACTGGGTTGACTTTTTATTAAACAGTCAAATATACATTGGGGAATAAACCAGGCAAAATGTGGATTTAAGCGTTGTCAAGTTTACGGAATGTTGCGTTTCCCGGAGCTCATATTTTAAAAACATGTTATTGTAGTAGTATAATATTGTCACATTATTATAATACTTTTTTTTACTGTATGGGGTGAACTGAATTAAATTTTGGGCAATTCAAATTAAACTAATGGCAAAACAAATGTATAATGTGTAAACAACTTTAAAAAATCTAAGTCATTTTCTGGTGTTGATTCAATGCAATTTCCGGATTTTTAGACGTATCCGAGCCCAGCAATATAGAAATACTATGGTATATAGTAAATGCATTGTCTTCAGCCAGTATATTAACGTATATTAACGGCAACCAATTGTTAATAGCATTATTATTGGTGGTATATTTTTATTAGTATTTATATATACGAATTATTACGTCCTAATTTGTATTTATATTTTACAGCCTAGTTGATTCAACCTTTCAATTTGTACGCTTGGATACAAACATTCAATTTAATTTAAACGCTCTTTTCATAGTATCATCTCGAATAAGCATAGTATCATCTCGAATAAGCATAGTATCATCTCGAATAAGGAACACAAATTTAAATAACTCGAGATTACAGTATCAACAGTATAACAGTATCATTTAATTTTGTTACTCGTGCGAATGGAATCTCCGATCCTTCGTCGTATGCAAATGTAAACCGTCGGGCCGCAAGTAAGGTTACCAATCTATAAGCGGGGGGCAGGTTGATTGCTTATTGGTATGTTACGGGTATGGGTATGGGCACGGGGGTAGGCAGGTTTAGAAAGTACGCTGCATGGTGGGGGGTGGGAGGAGTTTGAGCCATGGGAGGTGGGCTCATGCTCATGGTCAGGTTCTGACTCAAAAGCGTGCCCTTTCCGTACACCCAAACCCCCGGTCTCCACACCTCAAGCTTATCAGGCAGCTTTCGCGCTGCGTTCAAAAGCTTTAGTTACTGATTTTTCATATGATTAACACATAATTACTATTGCTATTTTCTGTTTGCCCCTGATCAATTATAAAATAACCATACGATGTTTAACAAACGGCATTTACACTTAATAACATGATTGTTGAATGCTTACAAATAAATTATATTTATTTGCTAATACATATTTTAAATAATAGCAAAAATAATTTAGGTTCCTGATCGTTTTATAAAGAAAACAACTAAACATTATCATGTGCTTTAAAAATATATCGTGATGAGTTTTTGGTTTGCTAATTTAATAGAGATGGTTCAAACCAAAATTTGATGTGTTTGATCGTGTTGTACAAATTATAGACATCGAAAAAAAACAGTACAAATCAAAAAACACGATTAGATGGACAACTAAGTAGTATGTATTTTTTAGAAACCTATCTTATGGCTGGATGATTGTTTTATTTATTAATTGTCGCAATGGAATTTAGAAACAACAAATAATAGAATTGGATGTTGAAAATGTTACAACAAAATCTCAACACTTCTCCTTTTTAGTGGTTCAGCTGTAAAAAAAGGTTATAGGACCTAATGTCTTATTCATGCCACAAAGAACTTTGTAAATATAAAAATTAATAACAAAAAACCAGAGAAATGTTTTTGAAATTCATATTACATTTTTTCATATGAAATCCATCTTATGGCGACTAAAATACAGAAATTGGAGGAATAACAAGTTTAAACCATTTGGAATAGCATTAATTAATTAATCAACCAAAGCATATATATATAATTAAAACACGACAGTATAAATAATATAGAATTTAAACTAAAAAGTTAATCTACACACCAAAAATAAGACATGAGGTGATAAAAAAATATATATACATATTTCAATCAAAATAACGCTTACCTCGTGTAATTTCAGGAATTAATTACAAACAAAATGCATTTTACTTATCCACTGTATGCATATTCTTTACTGAGTAATAGTAAGTTTCGAACAATTGACTACTTATTATTGCAGTACTCCACTTAATTACCTCGTATTAAAGTCAGTATTGAAAGACTGTCCGTATTCTTTGAAAAAATAATTACACATTAATTATATTTTTATTCTAACTGGAGAGAGAAGGAGGTAATTCCTCTGTACTATATGTATTATTTAAGTTTTAACTGAACGAAACAATATTTTGCAATTGACTTTCGTCCTTTTGTCTATTAATTTGAATTTATACAGTCATATTCGTTTAATAATTTTCTATGGAGTATGTAAACTAAAGTATAAATTATACCTTACAGTTATAGCCCTCGCCTGATGAATTTTGTAAAATAATACAATAAAAAAGTAGCAATATAACCTTGTGTCTAATTTCAGTGTGTAGGTTTAATAGTTACATTTCTTGCTGGACTATTTTGTTGTGGTCTGATGTTAATATACAGTAATTTGTTAAATTACATTAAAATAGAAACTACAAGAATGATGTACGGTATGTACATAATTTAAGGTGTTATTACAATTATATAAGTATTATAAACTGTGTTTATTATAAATGTATATACATTACATAAGAATGCACATTCTGAAGTTATTTATACTGCTGAGTAATAACCACGCTTGGATCGAAAATTGTCAATCGTACCATACATACAAATATAAATTCAATTTTAAAAGAATTCATTGGCAAATAAACACAGCGTTAATAATGTATCTCTAGAATTGTATTAAAACTCACTGAATTACGAAACAAAAATACAAAACAAAACCAAACTTTGTTTTCCTATATAAAAATTATACAGATACGACTGCAGCTTTAATGGTATTTAACTTCAAAAGTAAAGTGCATATGATTCAAGCCCTCAGATGCACTATTGTAAACAAGCAGAACGAAGGGCCGGACGCGCAGTGGGGTCGGCTCGTGGCGGGCTAGTTTTTTAGCCGCTCGGGACCCTAACCCCCCCCCCCACAGTGATAAGATATTCACCCCTGTTTTAAATTCGCCCACAATCTATCAGTGCAGTGTGTCAGGCAGTACGTACTACCTGCCAGCAAGCGCCTCCCTCTTTCAAGTCGAATGTTTGGTGTATCGAATGGTGCTGTTGTCAGTAACCAAATTATACGTCCAAAAACTTATGTAAATTATAACTGTAAACGAAAACATTGAGAACCTCGAGTTAACCTAGAGACCGCGTGGGGCATTTAAAACAAAATCTTTATTGTGATAATCTCAGATCCAAATTCCCACTCTTCAGTCATTCAACCACGGCTTCTTTAAAAACATGAAACCCCATAAATTCTCCAAAAAACCTCGCAGAGGGCAGTTATTACAAATATAATCCATTGTTTACACGTCCGGGACCAGTCAAAGAAGGCATGTCCCATAGTCGTAAAATGCATGAAAAATGCACGACAGAAATATTTGAACATTTTCAAAAATATAATGTTAATAAATCTTGGTTTAATTTTGAACTTTGAGAGCAAGAGAAAAAATATACTTTTTAGTTTGGGATTCACAATTCTTGAACTGTGTAAATAGTTAACTGACAGGGATAATCATTATTAAAATTACTAAATCTCTTTTCAGTTGCAAACCTGTTAAGTTAAATTAATTATTATCTACAGTTGTCAATTTATGTCTTTAATATTTTTAGTTTGCTGTATTTAAAATTATGTCTTAAATATTATATATTAAGTTAATGTTAATAGACATGAATTTAGACTTAATGAAATAACTAGATATTAGATTTGGAAAATAAAATTAGATCATTCTAATAAATAAAACATTTACAATCAATATACTATTACAATTTGTTAATTCAAAATTCAAAACCGAACATAATGTACAAAATTAATTAACACAATTTAAAAAGTTAAATAAATTATTTAAATTGTATAAGTGCAATAAATGCTACTTATGCATGTATAAATGAATAATGTTTGACTTGTGTTAAAAAAAACTTGATTCGCAGTTGTTTATCATCCGTGAATCTACTGCATCCAAGAAAATTTGTGTTTGTTTCTTTACCTACGACTGCTTAAAACCTATTAATTGAAATACAGAGGTTAACAAGGACAACTGCGTGATGGAGTAATGTAAAAAATATATCTAAAATCATGAAAATTTGTGTGGTTATAGTTCTCTCAACAGCAATTGTTATGATTATTTTATACAATTTACAAATACTTCGATACCGTATACCGTTTCGTTTCAGGAATTCCATCTTATTACAATCCAAAACTGTTTGAAAACGTGTTTTAGCCATAATACTCAAGAAAATTTCCATGCCAATTATTAAATACACTTTGTCTAAAACGAATAAGATGTTAAGAATAATATTTGGATTTGCACGGTTTCTTAAATGCTCTTTTTATGTTAAAATGTGTTTTATTAAAACTGGAACAGCGTAAGATAATTTGTTTAACCGCTACGTTTTTTATTTGATTTTTTACAAAAACAAAGAGCTTTTAGATCACAAATTTTGGATATATATAAAAGTGGCTATAAAAAGTAAACAGAGTCAATGTTGGGTGGTAAGGGGGTGAAGGGTGAAGGGCTGGGGGGGAGAGAGGGTAATGTAAGTCGTAAGTTAGTTTGAAAGTAAGGGCAAAGGTAGGTTCGCGGGGGGGGGGCACATGTGCCAGTCAATAACGTAAAACTACCCCTCTGCCACCACTCCGCGCTCAAGGCGACGATGCACTTTTCCTTGCACGTGTTCCGCTTCCGGGGTTGTAAACAACGGAAATACACGACTTACTTTTGGGCGGGAATTTAAAATTTGTTTAAATTGTATTGAGTGGATTGCGTCACGGATAAAAGATATATTTTTCGTAAATATGCTTGCCGGTGAAGATGTTATCAGTGTAAAAAATAACGTTTTTAACGTTATGAATGTTTAAATATTAAACTTAAATTTCCATGAAATTTCAAAATGGTTCCAACTTAAATTTTTCCTACCAGAATAATGTGTTCAATAAACAATGTTACAACTGCTGTTGTATGTTTTAAACTAGGTACTTGCAGCTTGAATCCCTTTTAGATTTACTAATCACAATAAAATAGATCTTTGTTTCAACAATTTCTTTCTTATTAATGTTTTGAAATAAGCCTTAACGTTTTCACTGATCTTTTAGTTATCTTGCATTTATAATATAGACTACATAGGATATTGTAGAATATTTTAAAAGAAAATATTTAGGCTTAATCTAGAATTACAACAGTCCAAGAATTTGTTATTTTTTCTCAAGAGAGTGTGGACGGATATAATTTGAAAATGTGAGACTACAAGAAAAAACTTCTACCAGAGCTTTTATAAAACTAAAACACACTTTACGATGAAAATTCTGTCAGATCTCCAACAAAAGCGTAATTCAATTTTATCCAAGCCCTGAGAGCAAAGTTACGAACGTAATTATACACGAATATATTTTACCGCTAATAAGATTTTTAATAAGATCCCGGGAGAGGCGCGGAGAGCGGGGCGCCGTAAAAAACGACACAATCAGAAAAATAACGAGCCTCGCGTTCAATATTTGATTAAAGAAATTCTATTTATTTAACGAGATTTAATTAAAAACAGCGTCGTTGGGAGAAGATCAATGATCGAGCATCGAGAGTGGCGGGCGGTCTGTTTATCACTGATAAAAGAAACATTAAATATCTAATAAGATAAGGCGGTGGAATAAAGTTAATTTAGAAGGCCACTCCATTATATCACAGATATTATTGAGTTTTATCTTTATTCTCCGGGACAGTGCGTGCCATTAAAATTTAAAGGTTATCTATCTTAACTTAAAGGGTAAACATAACTTCGGACGACTTATTTATATCGCCGGGTCGGGGGAAAACAACTTTTGTTATTGTTATCGCTCGGTTATTATTATTGTAAAGACGTCTTTCTTTGTCTCTAGAAAGAGTGATTGCGTAAATAAAATTACTGTAGAGCTTCGATAACGAGGTTGGAGGTTACGAGTTCTGGCCTACCATATTTTATAAAACCACTTACAATTCTCGGCGTTGAACGAGTTACTGTAGCAAACACAAAGGTTAGGCTTAATCTGTTTTAGTTTTATTACGACTACACTTATAATGGAAGCTGTTTTATTATATATAATTAGTGTCAGTATAAAATAGTTTACGGCTAATAATATAAACGAGGTTTATGTGTCCCAGAATATGATAATTTATTATTCTAACCATAAAATATTACAACTTCGCTCAGTTTATAAAGAATAATCAGATCTCACTTGTTTCATGGCCTAACTGAACTGATCAAAATCCATCCAAATGTTTAACTTCACTGCGACTTAAAACACTGCTCCTGCTGACACTTCACACCAGGCGTGCAGGAGCCTTATCACTAGTCATGCTAAGACAATTATCACCGTACTCACCCGTTCCTCCTCGCGGATCATCTCTGCTATGCCGGGTTTGATCTCGCAGTCGTCAGATGCGGACTGTGGGGGCGGTGGGGGCGGCGGCGGGGGCAGACTGAGGGCCATCATGGGGTTTGGTGCCCCGGGAGTCGCGGGGCCCGGGGTCGCCGGAGGAGGCAGCGACGAGGGAGTCGACGGGGACGTGGTGACCAGTTCCAGGGCCTCGGAGGCGTCCTCGGCGGGGCTGGACGGCTCCAGGGAGGTGCGGCGCCGCTTCTTGGACGGCCTGTTCGGGGACATGCTGACGGACTCGTCGCCCGTCTTGTTCTCCAAGTCGTGCTCCGAGTTTACGTCCGCTAGTCCCCTCACTTTTAAGGATTCCGCCACTTTGAGTAAAGGTCCGATCTGTTCTTGCGAGACGTTTATCTCCCCTTTATACATGAACTCCACGACGGCCTTCAACTCCGGCCATTTGATATCCTTCAGGATGACGATGGGGTGTTGACAGGGGTTGTCGAAGAAGAGCGCCTGGAAGTAGGGGCTGCAGGCGGACAGGACCATCTTGTGCGCCTTGACGGAGTGTCCGTCGCAAGCGAGGGTGACGTCGACGAAGCTCTCGCTCTGGAGCAGTTGGTCGAACACGTTGGTGAGGTTGCTCTGGTAGTTGTTCCATCGCAGACAGAACTGCTGCGGCGAGCCGGCGCCTCCTCCGGGCCCGTAGTGGTGCATCCTGCAACAACACGACGCGGTTACTACGGAGCGATACGAGGGTACGCGATACGACTACTACAACGACCGGGACGTCCGCGCGCGACGAGGACCAACGCTCGAATGGCGGGACAGCACGCGGCTCCCCCACCACGGCGCGACAAAAGGTCGAGTTTCCCGTATCGCCCCCTCCAACGGCACCCCCGTGCCGCGCCAAACCCCCGCATCGCTTATTTATATAAAATGTACATGTAATACGGGGGTGTGAAATGAGAGGATGTCTAGTATACATAATGCATACGTAGGCTCGGAGATCTATTGATTTATTGATGTGTCGGTAGTGTGTATTTACATACGACGGTGGACGGGCCGGCGATGCGAGGCTCCTCCCATCGCTCTTCAGCACCGCACCTCCGAGAACCCGAACCCGACCCCCCACAACACGTAAACACACAACAACCTCACACACAAACCCAAAACTTTTACTTTACATCGCCGTTTTATTTAATCACAGAAGAAATCGGATTAGATTGAATTTGAGAAAACTATTTGCAGTTTAAATGAGCAATAAAAAAATTCGAAGAATGGGGAAAAAGATAGAAAATCTTAATCTGGGACGGTCGTATCTGATATGAAACCATTATCATCGTCTAAAACGCAATTTTGTAACTGACGAATAGAGACCTTCAATTTTATTATAATTATTTTTACCAATTCAGGATCTTCATTATTATTATTATATTATATATCAGTAACTATATCTTTGATAAAGAAGGAACACAAGTAACATAAAATATAAATTTAAAACACAGAGCTTTTATACCATTAAAATTTGCGCGGAGACGGAATGAAAAAGAAGCTCCCTATTTGAATAGCAGAAGTGAGTGATGATACTGTTAAACAAATGTTAACATGAAAAAAATGTTAACAAATGTTAAAACCTTATTCAAAAAGCAAACATGACGTTTATGTTTTCAAAACGTTACAGTATTACATAGCTTACAAATAAATTATTACTAAAAACTAAGTACACCAACCAATTGTGCTAATCATGGTCCAGTCATGCGACAAAAATATCATGTCAATAAAAAAATAAATTCTTGATGGGTTTACTTATTAGTACACCTAAAACCTACACCTATTTAAAATGTTGACGCATCAACATTTTAATAAAAATAGAATACACATTCCTGCAACCATGGTAAATGTAAGTTGAAAACAGGATTTATCAAATCCTTTACATTTCTGTCCCACAAAAAAACAATAATAAAGGACATTTGTTTTATTTGTTATCTACTACAATGTATACTAAACACTCTATCCATGAAAGAGCTTGAACTCCAAGAAATATATCTTAAACTTAATATTCTATAGAAGAATAAAATAAACCAAAAATTACCAGCCAACCAGCCTGCTATTAATATGTCCCAGTGTTGCTTAATAAACAAAACATCTTCATTTTTGTTAGGATTACCGAATAAACTAAAATATTAATTACATTCCTTATTCTGCCATAGGTAAATTACTAAAAATCAAGTCGTGTAAGTGAAATGTTTAAATACTTCTAAACGAAACTAAAGGTGTCATTAAAAACTGAAGGTAGAATTTCTCCTTAACAATGAATGGGTGGCTTTATATCATTGGCTATTTTTACCTTCTGTATACCTTTAGGCGAATTCCCCTATAGGGAAGAAGCTATTACCGTAGTCGGCATGGTAAGACCTAGGCCCGGGACCATGATAACTTTTAGTTTTGAGGTCCCCAGACCCCAAAAACACCATTCGTTCGAAACCGTATATATATATATATATATATATATATATATATATATATATATATATATGTCCATGGGTGCGATAACTCTCAAAAATGGTCCGATTTTGATGAAATTTGGTACAAACGTGTAAAGCAACATTTATGACTTTAAGTTCAAAAACCAGCCAGGTCGCGCCATCCCGAGGGGTATTTTGGGGAGGGGGCTTTGTACTCCAAAACTGTTTTTTTTTTTATTTTGTACATGCAATATTTTAAAAAGTCAAATTTTGGTTCTCACCATTGGATTCAGCTTTAAAAAACAAACAATTTGGTGTTTTGATAATTTCTCTACGTCAATTGGTTACAGAGATATTGAAAGTGGTAAACACAGTACGTTGTCCAATGCTATTCTTATGGAGAATAAGAAAAAAACTTTAGAATACGGTTTCATCTGGTTCTGGTGTATTGTTATTTGCGCAAAAAACAATTTTACCGATAATTCCCATAGCAGCAAACCTGCGTACTCAGCCCCCATGTAATTCTTATGGAGAATAATTAAAATATTATTCGTTGCTTGTTTATTAATGAATTGATGAAACTTGGTATGTGGCTTCGTCTAGTTGAATTATATTTATATTTTCATAACAACCAATTTGTTGTGTTCCTTGTTTTAGCAAACCTACGTACTCATTCCAATGTTATTCTTATAGAGAATAATTAAAATTGTATAATAATTGAATAATTAATTGTATTGTTCGCTTTTTTGTGAATTATTTTGATGAAACTTTGTATGCGGCTCAATGTGGTATTAAGACATCTTATGAATTGGAAATTCGCTGAGTATGCAGGTTTGCTGCGACGGGAGTATTATATTACTTCTCTGTGTAAGAACTGAAAAAACTTGTATACAGCTGACTTAACATTTTACCATTAGTTAACCGCAACTTGTTTACTGAAATCATTGATCAAAACTTGATTTAGCAATATGTATTTGGTCAGAAACTGGTCTTGTCACCAGTACGAACCTCAAATCGATTTCTAAAGCGCAATTTCCAAAACACGAAATATATTGTAAAATATATAGTGAAAACCAAAATTAAAATTTTTTGAACGTATAGTTAAACAAAATAAAGGACAAACTATATCTAAACTATAATTTTTATAACTTTTCTATTATGTTTCAGCTAACCTTTAGAACCTGAAGAAAGCAACCAATGCTTTGTAACTAAGCTGTACAGGGTTATTTGCCTCTTTTCTTGTCGTTTTTTACGTCTTCAAACCATTGCCAACTTCTAAGTCCTGCGTTAATGATTAAAAAAGTGGTCAGGTAAAATGTACATTAACTAAACACATCGTTAACATACGTATAAAAAAATATTAAATATATAAAAAAACATTTCTTCGGTTTCAATAGAAAATATTTTTAAGATTATTTTTATGTGGACTCTTCGAGATGAACTTTTACTAAATGGTTGTAGAAGAATGAATGACAACACAGAACTATTAATGTGGTAAAATATGCCAATTTTAACACTGCACCCTTCCTACCTAATATCTGGCTATTAAAATGTTGATAAAATACCTCAATATTATTAAAATATATGTCACAGCTGCCTACATTTTTGAAGTATATTAATTTTGGACTGTTCCGATATATTTCCCTTGTGAATGTGCCACCTCTTTAAGAATTAACTGATTTCAGTAAGTGGCGTAAATGGACCTTCAGGACGGTTACAGATAAATAAAGTATTATTAATAAAAACAGTTGTTATTTGGGTAAGTTGCCGTATGAAAAATGAATGCATTGCTATCATCACAAATTATATAAGTTAGTATTATTTTTTGCATTTTATTAGAGATATTTATCCTGATAGAAAGAAGGAATCAAAATAATATAGATTACCGGTTCTCGATTGGCCCTCAGGAAATCTCCAATACTCACTAACACTTACGCAAATGGTTCCAAATAAAATCTACTGTACTGTTAAAAAATGATAATTTTAAAAATAAAAGTTTGTAACGAATACGCCTTTTATTTTACACAATGCAAATAGGAGCAAATTAACACCTGAACATTTTTTATTCGCAAGAATATTTATAACTTCGTTTTAGAAACGATTACCTTTTTATATCGATTTAATTGTGTAAATTTGTTCACACAGTAGGTAAAACACAGCGACTTTATTAAATATGCTTTAAGACGTAAAATAAAATAAACTTTAGAAATTCCGTGATGATTTTTCAAACATAAACTGCGAAGAAGCATCCAGCTTTTACTTGATACAAATCAGCCCTCAATCCAATGGCGATCGACCAACGCAGCTGAAGATCCAGTAATGACGGCCGGTTCCGTTAATCCCCCATTAGGTTTACAAGGCTCGCCACATAGTCATACTGCCGCACCGAGTAATCCACTGCTCTCTCCAGTAGGCCACTATGGTCTAATGTTCCACACACACCAAAGTATACCTATATTCCCCCAATTGCACGGTGGCTTTAAACGAGTTCCCGAGTCCCCCGTTCGAACTGTATGTTATTTACGATTGGAAAAAATCAGAGTGAAACCCTTATGGTTCTTGAAATTTCATAGAAACAATCGCCAAATAAAACAATATACCTGTCTCAGCAAACCTGCGTACTCAGCGAATTTCCAATATATTAATATGTTTCTCACCACCACATAAACCCACTCACCAAGTTTTATAAAAATACACGGATAAATAAGTTATACATAGCATTTGTTTCATTCTCCATAAGAATAGCATTAGAATTGAGTACACAGGTTTGCTGCAACAAGGAAGATAAATAATGTGTTTTTTTTTTTAAATTGTCAATATAACTCAACTACGTGAAGTTACATATCAAGTTTTATTAAGTTAGGTTCAAAATTGAAGGATATATAAAACATGACCTATTCTTTATAAGAATAACATTAGGGCTGAGTATGCGGGTTTGCTGCTACGGGGACAATAGACAAAAAGTATTTGTTTGTGCAAATATCAATATACCAGACTAGGTGAAGCCACATGCCAAGTTTCATCAGTACGCATTGTTAAATAATCAAGATATCAAGTTGTATTTATTCTCCAAAAGGATAACATTGGACAACGTACTGTGTTTAGCACTTTGAATATCTCTGCAACGGTTGGACGTAAAATCACAATTTAAACAACAAAATGATTATTTTGTAGAGCTGAACTAATTGGTAAAAGCAAATGTGAAGTTTACAGTAAAATTATTTGAGGAAAAGCTAAGAACCATTTTCCCATAAGATTAACAGGAGATTTAATGAACAAATTTTTTGGATTTTCTCCGGAACGACTTAACATAGGTTAATATGATTCAAAATACCATATTATTGGAAATTTTCTTACCTTTCTTGTTAAAGCAAACCTGCGTACTCAGCCCTAATGTTATTCTTATAGAGAATAAATAAAATGCTATATATCACTTATTTATAAATTAATTTTTATGAAGCTTGGTAAGTGGCTTTATGCGGTCGTGAGAAACATATTCAGACATTATAAATTCGCTGAGTACGCAGGTTTGCTGCAACGGGGGTATTTGTAGATGACTTGCAGTAATATTTCACCACTTCCCTCAACTGATTATCAGATTTGTATAGATCAGTTGCCTCTTTTCTGCATTTGTAAGGCCACTCCAGTTGTTATTTATAGCTCAATGTCCTTTTGCCCTATTTCGGATATGACCACTCTATATATGCAATCTTCACTCAACTGTTTTAGTCACTGCTCTCAGGAAAACACATGTTAACAATTATAAACAACATGAGTATTACTTTGACAGTTACCTGGTTGATAATGAACAGCTGTTACAATTCTTTTGTTTTGATTATAAACACCATAAACCCAAGTTTAAATTTTTTAACTTTTCATTTTCGTTTTCCTTTTACACTATTTGATTTTTCTGGGGATGAGACCTGTATAGGACTTATTTTTACCAAAGAAATTAGTTTTTTTTTTCAAACATTTGAAGGAAATCGCTGGTGCCATTTTTGAGATCAGAGTTGCAATAAAACAAGCATGCACGCACGCTCGCAAACGTTACTCGTATAAGACTATAGGATTTATCACATAATCATTTATGTTATAAGAGGGGGGGCTTTGTACCCCACAAAAATGTTTTTTAATGTACGGCAATTTTCAAAATATCCCATTTTAATTTTTACCTTTGGATTCACCTTAAACAAAATGTTGGTACTTCATTGTTTTACGTCAGTTGGTTACTAATATATTTGATGGCGCTAAACCCAGTTGTTTACCCAATGTTATTCTTATATGGAGAATTAGTATAAAAAGATATATAATAAACTAGCCGGTGTCCCGGTCTCCCCTTAGGGATCATGCACAAAAAATGCGATTCGACACAGTTTTAGAATATAAGTAAAAGAGTGACAGTCTACAGTTGTCTCATTAACTGCTGTTTATTTCAATGTAATTTTATGATTAATATCAAAACATGTGGCCCAAATATTGTTTTTCTAAAAATAATAAGTAGTGACATTTCATAGGTGGGGTGGAACCTTGAAGACGTAAAGGAATATAAAGGAATCTCTTAAGAAAAACCACTTCAATTTCATATACCTTACTTGTCAAAATCCGAAATTCTAGAAAACTTCTACGTTTAAGTTCCAGCTGACTATTCTTGGTATCCGGTCAAAGACAGGGCTGATAGATCAGTCTAATCGAATTTATGCATCAACTATAGTAGATGCTAGGTAGAACATGTCACAGCCTAGTCCCCTAACCCTTTAATCTTCATAACCCCCTCGCTCATCATTGAAAGATGGACAATAAATGCTCACCATTATTGACGGGGCTTTGGATAGAGATAGTCTTTTTTTAAACTAACAGGTTTTTTCTTCCGTTTAACTAATATCTGTAAGTACAAGGAATAACAATACTTAGGTGGCTTGAGTATTTCTAAATAAGAAAACTATATAAACATGAAAATTACTATCCAGGTTAAATATAATAAGTAAAAATAATTATAATCACGCCGAATTTCAGCGTGCAAATTTTTTCATTACAACCACGTAAATATACAAGTTAGGTAGCCTATTATGACAACCAACCGGTTTTAAAAATATAAAATTAAAATTATTTACGAAAAAATAAACTTAAACCTTGTTTAAACTAAGCTTTGTTGATGTAAAACATCTTTTCACACGAAATATAACACACATTTGGCCTCCTGCTCCTTTGCCTTGTCTACATTTAAACAATTTTTCGGCACACTGTTCGGTAGAGTTTTTGTTATAAATAAAATAACCCGTACTAGATTACACAAACAGAAAAATACACATACAAATGCAAGAAACTAAAATAATCGGACACGAAATCCAACTAGTCCACGTCTTTAGATTTATGATCTATATATCACGTTACAAAGTCCCAGTCAATTAAACTGCCAAAGAAAGTAGGCCTACGACAAATCCATCGATAAAAGTTTTCAGAATATTCTTTAAGTTTAATTAAGAAAGAAAACTAGTTTTAAAACATTAATTTTTTAAATCAGCAATCAGAATTTTTCACTACCGAACATATGGGCCCCGCACGGAGACAAAGGCCGAACCACAACAATATGGCAGCTGCACGCATGACTCACTCTTACGTTATTGAATTTCATTAGTGCTTAATTCCATGCCGGGAGACCAACTAATATAATAACAAAGTACAGTCCGAGCAGCAACCACAGCCCAGGCCTTGCCCTCAAGCCGCTCTCTGCATTATGCTTTAGCTCTGTGCTCTACTTTTGGTTCATAATTAATTTGCTAAGATTGGGGCTGTCCATTTTGTACAAGATAATTTCTGTATAATTTCTGTTTCTGTAGTTGGTGAATTGTTTCCAAAATGTTTATATACTTTGACATCAACTGGATCGGATAAAGTTAGCAAAGACAAATTTGTTTAATATTACACAATGTTTGACTTAACGTTCTATAATGCTATACATAGAGTCGAATGGTTTAAGTTAATTCTGACTTTGGAAACAGACGGATAAAGCTGAAATCCCATACACTGATTTTCATCAATTAGGCAATGCATCCATAAATATACAATGTGTTATCTTTTCAAGAACGCTTAACATATGAAATCACACTACTTTAAGATAAAAAATAAAAAACTAGGTATGTTAAACATTAAAATTATAGAAACATTCGGCTTCTATAGCGTTTTTTGTTATTTTACATTCTTTTGACTTGCTCTGAGGACATAAGCATAACTTTTATAAGGGCAAAATTGTTTTAAAATACCAGTATGTTAAATTTACACGTCGTAGTCCATAGATAAATAATCAATAAATAAGACGTTCTTGATTTTGAAAAATGTTTTTACTATACAGTATGAGAGAATTGGTCTTATTCGTAGGACACATAAGCTCCTACCCAAGCACATTACCAGTCCCTTCGAACTGTTGTCAGAACGTGTTTAAACCTAGGATTGCCTAAATCAAATTACTCCCTTTGCATATCAAAACCTGCGTACCGGAAGAATTTAATAAACAATTTTAGATATAATCTTGCAGGCCACTCTATTTTACAATGGCTTAGTTATTGCCGCATTTTCCAACAAAAGGGCAGGCAAAAACGCGGTTTTTAGTATTATTCAATTAAATTATTTCTAGATTGCCAAGTTAAATTTAACTGGAACTTGTAAAGGCATTGGTTTGTCCAACTAACGTGCGAGGGACACAATAAGCTTCGGTTGACGTGTGAGGATCTTTGAATCTTTGGATCTCTGAATTCGTCCCTTCAACAACATATTAACATAAATATAAACATAAATTTAACAGAGTTTTTACATTTGGCCTCAACACGACAATTTATCATGCTCCCGGGTCTAAGTCTTGCCTTTCCGATTATCGTAATAGCGTCTTATTGAGAAAATTCGTTAAAATCTGTGGAATAGTAGACAAAATATCGTCCAGAGAAATCACCGCTTCGAGAAAGCGGATGTACTACGACAACCTGCAACGCATGAACCAAATACCGCAAGCTGTTCAAAACAAGTAAAACGAATTAACATAACGCAATTAATGCGGTAAAAATCAATTACCCGGTCCTCAGCGGTCAGCGGTAATGCCCGCCGCCGCGCCGCTCGACCGCTACGTTTTTGACACAATATAATTATAATCTTAATGAAAATACTGTTGCAAAGCCGATATGAAAATTAGTCGGGCATAAATTATTCCCCGAACGCCCATTTAATGAGAAGCGTTGCTTCCGATAGCTGCAGATTCTATGCAAATGCCGATCAGATAGCAATTGTTACGGGTATCGAGAATATTTGGAAGTTATTTAATTAATTTTCAACTTCTAACAAAATGTTATGCCATTCTATAAAAACGAACGTCTTTTATGGTAACAAATAAATGCTTTCCATTTTTGGCAAGTGCGCCTCTGAAGTTTTCATTTGTTGTCAAGCGCACTTCTGAAGAAATGTTTGCAAAATTATGAGTGTATAATGCTAACGGATACATTTTTCAGGTACTTAAGGCTCCGGTCTACCATAAAGAAAAATCTGCGCCGCCGCGTAAATATACATTGTTAAGAAAGGGAATCCCATGAGCGGTGCGGAGGTCCGCAGGATTACTGTTTTCGGCTATGATAGTTATGTTATCAACATAGTATAAACGGGGTTTGATAGAAGAAAGTTAATTCTACTCATGCTCTTTTTAGAGCTTCTAAATAATGTTTCTGTCTGAAGTTGTTGTAGTTTGAAAAAGCTCATTTTTGTACATTTAAAAGGGCTTGTAAATGCAACTCAGTTAAATAAATTAAAAAAGTACATTGGTAGATAATATTTTCCTCTTTAATATTATACTTTAACTTTAATTAAAGGTTTTGTGTAGCAGCAGTAAATAGTAATCCTGCAAACCCTTTTACAGCGCTGCGCGGAAGGGGTAGACCGGAGCCTTAAATCCGGTAAAGAATAGTTTATACAATAAATCAATATAGGCCTGCCACGAGGTAATAAAACACAATCGCTTTGCGAATCGTCGTCGTCTGCTAATAAGCCAGTTCACAGCTCTCACTCGTCTAATGGTCACACTAGTTGATGTAGCTCGAGGTGTAGCAGTATCACACTTTACATACTCTTTAATATGGGTCAGATTACTCTAAATGTGTTCAGAACAGTTAATAAAATCATATTACGTCTTTTGTTCGGTTGACTGGCTTTGATTTAACATCTGTTTTGATTATTATTTCTTATTTAAAACTCTATATGCCTAAATTTATAGTATATCTCAATTTTATCTTATTAAAAAAAACTATATATATTTCGGGTTCCGTGCAATCATTTCAAAATTAAAAGGTTGGCTAAATAGTTGTTTGGATAATAGCACAAGCTAAGACACGCGCATGTAGATTTCAACCGAACTTATTTCAATAGGGCAAGATTTTGCAATTCTCGTTGTAGTTAGGTTCACTATACTTCCGGGATTAGACCGGACAGTCCGCGATTCAATCCTGAATTCCAGGATTTAAAACTGTCCGGAATTAAGAATTGTCGAGGGAGTTTTTAATGGTTACATGATGGCTAGGACATTTCGCACTTTTCTAACTAGCCCATGCCCCATCGCAGTTGTAAAGCACATCACACATTACAAACTACAGTACGGTACCTTCAACATCTGACCAAAATTTAAAAAGCTCCAATCTTAGGGAAAGAAGATCAAAGTTAAACTACAGAGAGAATATACTCTGAAAGCGCCGGGTGAAGGAATCCAGTGTGACAATAAAATAAATTTAAAATTAACAAATCTTGATTTAAAAAAAGTTACACGCTGTGCCTTGGAGACATTCAATGATCAGTGAAATAAATAAAATACATCTCGGGAAGAACTAGGAACCAGATGATAATTTTCTGAATCACGGTAAAGATTTGGCAGATTATGACAAACGTCTGGAATATATCATTTTTGAATTGTAAATCATCAATAAAAACTTGATTTTAACAACTATTTAAGGCAATCGTTAATGTTGTATTGTAAATTGTAAAAAGATTGTTCGTGAAAATACTATTGGAATACGATACGTATAGCTCTTTTTGCTTCCCAAAAACTTTCCCTCCATTTATACAATTTTCGGGGTTGATGTACATAAATTATACTAACCCTAAGTCAATGATTGAACAAACTATGACACGACTGAAATACACCAGAATCCAAACGTTTGTATCCAGGTGTTATTAGGCAATTACTAACAACTTATATCCAAAGGACGAAAATAACAATCTAGATATACACGAACAGAAATCACCAAAAAAAGGTGGAACCACAAACGAAGTTAAAGAGGTGCGATACGTATGTGGGGGCGTTTAGGCTTCCGTGCCGTGCGTTCACTTCGATTGCCGCCAAATCGGTTTGTCCCAATTGTGTTGTTTCTAAGTGGAGTTAACTTGGGCAGACTTCCCCACACGCCATTCTATGACTTGTTTACAATCGAGATTCGATTTCTGAGTATAGCGTTGACCCGTATTGTGGAAATAACACTTAAAACAACATTTCTGCAAGCCTGAGGACTGGATAAAACTGCGATTTAACTATTATAAACTCGTGCTACTTAGCTGTATTGCGAACAATAAGTAGGAACTATCGAGCAATAAAAAAAACTGATGTTGACAGTAGTAATCCTAAACACGGTAAACAGAAAGGCTGAGTTTTAACTCAGAATTGTATCCACGGTTACGAATTAATACCTTTTGTAATTTTAGAAGGCTATATCTCGCAAACGAAATGCTAGTCAAAACATATTGTCATAAGAATACTGTACTTAATTTCGTTTAACTTATTTTACACTCTCTCGTTAGAAACAAGTAAACGCAAGATTTTATGTGATAAATGGAGCACAGTAGGTAAATATTAACCTTATGACGAACTTTAGTGTTCACTGGTAGTTTTCCCTTGCGTTTACTTGCGGTTAGTAGTATAAATATCTTACGTATTACCACTGTGTGTTTCATAAATGGTGATATCGTTGACATACGTTTAATTGATTTTTAATAATATGTTGTTATTACACCTTCTGACGTGAAGAATTAATGTACCATAGTATTAAAGCTGTTCTGAATATCTTCTTTGACGTTTTACGAAAATGAATTTATAATTGGAAAGTGAACTTTTAAATCCTTAACGATGGGTTAGGTATGTATCTCTGTTACAACGTTTTAATTTCTTTCACAAAGTTCAAATCTGATCCATGTTAAAAAATAAGGATGTTGTATTTGATTTATTTTTATTATTTTATTTTATTAATAAATATCAAATTGTTGGTATGCCAGGTTATTTTAGATAACCTTTGGACAGGCTACTTCATACTTATCACAACATAAGCATTTTATAATAATGATTTAACTAAATTCAATTGTATATCCGACATTACCAAGGTAATTTACCAAGTTTAGAAGATGAAGTTTGTATTACGAAAGTTTATTTATTTATTAAACACAACGATCAACCTCAGTAGTAATACGGAATACAGAGCGTCCCGTAAGTAAGTGGCCACACTTAAAATTTTGGTTTCTTGGGTCCAAATAAGAAGAAGAGGTTTATATACACATGGGTCCTAAAACGCTTCAAAGTTTACCATCTGTCTGTATGTATGTATATTTTACAAAATTAATCATATCTTAATAACCTCTTAAGGTATCAACTTTAAACTTAGTACATGTGGCGACTAATAAATACTATTACAATACTGAGTATCAAGTTTCTACTTTATACCATTCCAAAATGGCGGCTATTTTGAAAAAAGCTTGATATCTCAAATACTGGACATTTTACTGTTAAAGTTTGAAGTTGACACCTTAACATATTATCAAGATATAAATTACGTAAAAAACACATACACACAGACAGACGGAAAACTATGCGTTTTAGGATCCATGTTTATAAGAACTGTTATTCTTATTTTGTCCAAACAAATTTTAGGTTTGGCCACTTATTTACGGGACACACTGTATATTTAATAGATTACAATGGAAAACACACCAATCAAGTTTTTATTTATAAAAATATGCATACAAATTCGTATAAACCTACCAAAAGCATGTTTAAATGTGTTTATAACTGCACAATTAACACGCCTCACATGTTGTATAATAGCAAGTGATATTCAAAAGTAATCAACAATTGTCAACACCAATAATTGACGGGCCTTCACCAATTGACTAATCAACACATGCGATCACTGGAAAAACATAATTTTAACTGAACTTTTTTTAATTTTAATTCATTTCTTCACAAACGAGTTTACACGCCAATTATTCTTTACATTTAAAATTTCCCAAAACAAAAAAACATGTTTCTTTTTAACAATACATACCAGCGACGATCCAATCAAAAATAATTGTTAACTTTAATCTTGAAACTTTCGCTCTTATTTTGCATAGTTAAAGTTTGTATGGTTAAAGTCCGGCACACAATAATTAAACAATGTGTAGGGTATATTTATCTAATGAGTTAGTTGTTACATTTTAACTCTTGGCAAATTATCTCCAAAATAACATTTTACAACTTTTACTGTCAGATCTAAACAAATCAAAATCTCTATATACTGAAGAGTTAATACTGCTTTTGACTGGTAGACACTGTATTGCGGTCACCTCTTACTCTACTAATGATATGAATACCGTCACCACTAACACAAAACAGGATTTTAAAACAACATTTTTAGAACACTTGGCATCACGAAAATCCCGATACATCGCGTATAACAAATGTTATTCACTAGCTTTTTAAATGTGAAATTTTGATTTTTAACAAGTATTTTGTAGCATACAGCTAGGTAATTGTTGACCACAGGTTTACTAATATAAGAGCGGTTTCTGTAGGTGAAAAATAATTTCTTTAATAGCACGATACCATCTTTTGTGTATATTTTACCGTCTTGTATGTAAGTACAGAATAAGTGTAAATAAATTTTGTAGTGTTGTGAGACGTAGTTTATTTATCTTGTTCAGTTGAAACATGTAGCGAAGTTATTAAGATAATGGAAAGCATTACAGCAAAGGGATATGCGGGCGAAAGTGACTAAAATAATGACAATACGATAAACCGCCTGATTATCTCCTTCACTTAAACGTGCTTAAATTAAGAGTAACAAATGAGGGGCAGATGAGTATGAACACTTGGGAAGTTAGCAGTGATGCTATACTGAGTTTGTTGTGGCTTCCGTCCACCTCTACAATATCTCCTGGTTGTACCGAATTCGTGTTACGCAAAACCAGCTAGAATGACCTAAATTAATATGTGTTGTAGTTGCAGGCAAGCAGGTTGTTTGAAATAACAAAGTCTAAGGAATTACTAATCCGATTTTCTGAGATAAAATCCCTTACAAGTTTACATCCCTCCTTTGGGGTCAGCTCCACGGGTCATACAAGCTGCGACTTAAGAAAGGATATAAATCGATTGAACCGTAACACTTGTTGAGAAATTAACAAAACTCAGCACAGCCACAAGACCCAAGATATTTGCGCAAACGTCATATAAATAAAATAACAACTGGAATGATAACGTATACGCACATTATAAGTTACGAGGGGTGCTACGAATTCAGAAGCTAGATGAAAAACATTGGCTCGAGTTCGAGCAGTAGGATAGGATCTAACAGAGAATATTAACTCTGGAAACTATGACAGTGGCTTACAAAAACCCTGTCTCCAACAGGTGTGACAAAGAAGCTCCTCCACTCTATACTACAACCACTGCTCCAGCAGACAAGCAGACAGCGATCCGCGGCCAGAGCCAGACAGGAGAGGCGACAGCGCCGGGCGAGGAGGGAAGGTGGGCGACGATTATTGTAATATTTATGAGGTCCGAGATATCATTGGCCGTGTATTATTGTTATTAGGGAGGAACGACTCACTGAACTAATGATATGTCAGATCCGTTGCCACCTGCTTACCTTAGCCGGAGCTGTACGCATCCATTGTCTCTTCTACAGTTGAATTCTCATTTGTGCGGCGCCCCGTCAAACTGTCTATGTGTTTGCGCGCGAGACACAAATCGAGAAGAAATCAACTGTTTGAGTCGCACTGCGTTTTAAACAATTCCTCTTGACTTGCCATAAAGGTTATTTCGAGGTAATTTCCTTAGGTGGTTTTTTTTTGTTTATGATTTTAAAAGAACGTAGTACCGCCGAAGTCGTGTGGATATATCATTAAAGTCTCGGTCGAGTATATTTTTTTTAAATATCCTGAATGGATGGAAATTTTAATTTTTAAAAGTAGGCAATCCGTAGACTATGCAGTATTTTTGGGAAATAACAATATATTATTGCCATGTAAAAACAAAAACATGTATGTAATAGTCAGGTATAAAATTATAATAAAAAAACTTTAGTTGTACATAAGTGATAAAAAATATATTTATTAGTGAATTTCCTATGGAAAAGTGAACTATTAGCATGACCCGCACGGTGAAACTTAAGCCCGGAACCACCATAGAAGTCCCCCCCCCACACGTGACCCCCTAAACACGTTTTGGGGGGTCGCTAACAACTTATATATATATATATATATATATATATATATATATATATAATATAACTTGATATATTTATATATATATATATATATGTATATATATATATATATATATATATTATATGTGTTCGCACTCAAGCGGTCGCATTTTTGTCCGATTTAGGCCTACTTCAAAGTTGGTGGGAACCTTCCCTTCTGTAAACAGTTGGACAAATTCGTTGGGCAAAACAATCGGACAACTCTAACCCTCTTTTTTGGGGATTTTAATTTTTCAAACTTCCGAGTTTTAGTGCCCAAAAAAGGGCAGAAAAGACCCGAATGTAAAAAAGAAGATGGAGATTATTAAGGCGAAAGTTGTAATCCCTCTCTCATCATTCTAGCACAAATATTTACCGAGTTATATATAAAAGAAAATGTTTTAACACAGTACGTTGTCATATGGGGATTTTACCCTAGAAAGGCTGTTTTAGCGAATTTCCTCTATAGGGAAGAAGCTATTACCGTAGGTCTCATGGAAAGACTTAAGCCCGAGACCATGATAAATTTTTGTTTTGAGGTCCCCAGATGCCAAAAACACTATTCGTTCAAATATATATATATATTTATATATATCTATATATATGTGTGTGTGTGTGTGTGTGTGTGTGTGTGTGTGTGTGTGTGTGTGTGTGTGTGTGTGTGTGTGTGTGTGTGTGTGTGTCCGTGAATGCGATAACTTGAGTAAAAAACGTCCGATTTCGATGAAATTTGGCTCAAATGTGTAAAGTGACATTCATGACTAAGTTCAGAAACCAGAGAAATCGGACCATGGGAAGGGGGGTTTATGGGGGTTTTAAATTGTCCAAAAATCAGTTTTTTGCATTTTTCACCCTAAAATTGTTAAAAAACTTTGGTAAAAAAAGGGTGTAAAAAATTTTGGTTTTGAGCATGTTATAGAGCTTAAGAAACAAATAATATGGTATTTTGAATTATTAACCTAGGTTAAGTGGTTGCGGAGAAAATCCAAAAACAACCTACTCATAAAATCTCCCATGTTAATCTTATGGAAAAAAGTTTTTGGCTTTTCCTCAGTTAATTTCAATGTAAACTTCACATTTGCTTTTACCAATCAGTTAAGCTCCACAAAAAATCATTTTGGTGTTTAAACTGTGATTCTACACCCCACCGTTGCAGAGATATTCAAAGTGCTAAACACAGTACGTTGTCCAATGTTATCCTTATGGAGAATAAATAAAATTTGATATCTCGATTATTTATGAATGTATATTGATGAAACTTGGTATGTGGCTTCACGTCGTTCTGGTATATTGATATTTGTACAACAAAATGATTTTTTGTTGATTATCCCTGTGGCAGCAAACCTGCTTACTCAGCCCCCATGTTTTTCTTATGGAGAATAATTAAAATGTTATACAGCGCTTATTTATGATTGAATATTGATGAAACTTGGTATGTGATGGAACTTGGTGTAGTTAAATTCTATTTATATTTGCATAAAAAACAATTGGTTGTGTTCCTTGTTTCAGCAAACCTACGTACTCATCACCAATGTTATTCTTATGGAGAATTATTAAAATTTTATGTATCGCTTATATGTGAATATATTTTTGTGAAACTTGGTATACGGTTTTATGTGGTATTAAGACATATATTATGCATTGGAAATTCGCTGAGTACGCAGGTTTGCTGCGACGGGGGTATTTCATATCTTGATGTAGTTATCACCCCCAATATCACTCACTACACCAACTTGTTTTATCCTGACTATACCTCCTCCCCTAACCTTATAATGTACAACATTGTCATCCTAAAAGTGAATTTAAGTATAATCAGGAGCATCAGAACAGCCACAGAACAACATTTTTCAATTTTCCAAAAAAAATTACCCAGTGTTGTTTTAAACCCTTTATTATATTTTTTAAAGATGTTAATGTGGAAATTCACTTCCCTCACGTCAGCGTGCTGCGTGCGAACTCGTTTGATTATTGTACGGTAAATTCATGAAGGTTCATCCATAAATGTTAATTAAATAAAGATATACACTTTATTTGAGCTTGGCCAGTATTTTGAAGTTAATTGAGAAAACACATTTTTTGACGACATTCCATTATTTACTCTTAACCGATCTACCGCCAACCTCCTCCTTCAGAAACCAGATTATCAGCTTGAAGAACAAAGTAGGCCTAGACGCTGCCCGGTACGACCAACTGATTTAAGGATTCGGTTTACGTTAATAGCTTGCACAAAAAAACAAGCGATGCTATATTTACGAAGCTAGTTAAACATCACTAACAAATAATCAGTCAGGATTTAAGTGTCACAAGCCTATAGGGTTGACCGTATTTACGGCTTTAACGGAGCTCGGAGTTTATATAAAATAAATTGAAACCACTTAAAAAGAGGCTGTAACAAAGGAGCCAACATTACTACGTATTATTAATTAAAATTATAGGATAAATCTGAGTTTTATCATGAGCTAACCCGTTTCTTAAGACGTTTAATAATGAACACTGTGTTTAATAATGATATTTTCACAATGAAAACTAAATCTTTCCATTGGTGTTAAATAGTTTCTTTCGTAAAAACCCCATCGGCGTCAATATATTTGCCACTGGAGCTAGTAACAATCAAAACAAGGCTGGTAAGGCTTATTGTTGTTCCTCAACAATGCATCGCTATGATCGGTTTCGCTGCGCCGCGCAGTTAGCTGTGTTAGCACGGTGCACGGTGCAGTACCTGGGGACGGCTCTGACTTTGATGTGGATTCCCCTGCCTATTTACCCTCACTCTTAGTTCGTCTGATACTATCCCGTCCCCGTTTACTAATTAATTACACGCCGCACATCAGCCTATAACTGGCCTACTGGTCCGACTGACACGCCTGACTGGTTCTGATGCTCACGGAACCATCTTACTTTTTAAATGTGCAATGATTCAATCAGTTAAGGTTTACTCGGAATAGGCGTACAGCTACAAATTTGTATGATCACAACATATTTAATTTTTATTTTAACGGAGGTCTGTTTCGCTTCTCTAATTCGCCTTCATTGAGGACGTTATACCCACACGATGCGACGAACCGATTCACTATTAAAATACTCTACGCTTTACTTTAAGTCCGATTACTTAATCCCTTCACTTGTTTACTTCTGTGGTTTTATGAACATCCCTCTGAATTACAACGAAGAACAACGGAGATATGCTGCATCACTTAACAGGAAAGGCCGTACATTTGTCCCCGAGAACATTTCATTTATATTAGCAAAGAGTCTAAATTATATTTGATATATGTATAACATAATGTTTATTAAAATCCCATATAGTACAATTTATTTTATTCTAACTTACTGCCTAATACAAAATATATATCGATATATCCATCAATGCATCGATAATTTGAGGATGACAACTAAGTGCAAAGTTTAGTTTTTCTTTGCAGCTATATCATCCAAACAACTAAAAACAATTCGTATTGATTAATAAAAATTGTTTTTAATCGTAGCCATATTTCCATAATAAAATATAAAACATTACCGTTGTCGTTTCTTAGGTTTCGAAATACTTGGCGTATGATAACATTTATAAGAAAGTAAATAACCAAATGACTTTCCCCTCACCGGCCTAACAAAAACACGGAGCATATCGGAACTAGCATTTTGTAACACATAAAAATTCAGTGTCAACATAGATCATTTTATTTCATTCACTGAAATCCCCCGAAGAAGATCCGCGTATATGTAAGCTTAACCACCAGGGAATAAAACAGTAGCATAGTTCTATAGTAGGTCAACGAACATTTTAAGTAATTATCTGATCAAAAAGAATTTCCTAAGTAAGATTTACATAGGAAATTCAAAGGCGAATCCTTACTAAGATTACTAAGAAATGGTAGTTTTGATGAGTGATAAACTGTGGATATCGGCCACATCAAACGAACTCGCGGTCTGTTCCAAATGTTGTTTATAACATTGCTCAGATTAGGGAAATGACATTCGTACTTTGTAGATTTTGAAACTCCATGTATCGAAACGTGAAAAAAAGAACGTTTTCCTCTCCATCGATGTAAGAGATCTACCCTCGTTGGGTATTTATAGATGATACACACTTCCAGCACTTATCATGTCACAGTATCAAACTCGCAATAAACATTGTTCAGACCAAGAAATGTCTGCCTTCCACAAATTATATTTGATTGCTTGCAGGAGTTTTATCCCGCGATCAAACATTCCGGCAGTTTTCCAAACACAGTGAGGCCCCGAGGCCCAGAAGCCCACCACGTCAAACACATCCGAGGAGGAAGCGGCAGCTCCGACATGACCCTCCCACAATTTGTGTTGGAACAATAAGACAATCACTATCAGAGAAAATGTTCCCATCATTGTCCCGGCAAATGTATTATCAATAGGTAACGGCCGCCGCATCAATCTAAATTTAATTTTGAATATTTTATATTTTACCTGGACAGAGCCGGGTCTAATGCGTAATGTGATGACTGGGTTTGTAAAAACGTTGTCTGCGTGGGGAGCGCGGTTTCAGCGCCCATCGAGATGTGAGATTAAAATTATATATTTGTGTACGGAAATCTTTAAACGATTACTTAAACTTTTTTATCGCCACTCGAAACGGACAAATTTGTCTTAAACCTTTTCATAATTTTTTTTATATATCTTTAATTCTTATACTTCTCATGGGGCGTAGCAAAATATGATGCTATAAAATAATAGAGTGCAGAGAAATTTCAATCCTACATACACTTGTTACTTCATAAAAACGTTACAGAAGAACCTGACTGAAATCGTAATAGAGGAGATGACGACACGCGATTTTTAAACTACAGTAGTCGCAAATAGGACTGTTCTCTCATAAAACGAAATATTTTGAGAATTCAGTATTTTGAAAACGAACTATAAGGATCTTGATTCGGTAATGTTAAGTGGGGATACTGAAATCATCATAACGATATGCTTAAAATAAACCTAAGGAAATAAAAAACATGTCTTGTGTGAAAAACACATTAAAATATCTATAAAAGGATAGACCTGGAAAAACTTCCCCCACTTCACCCCAGCCGCTCACACCCGAGCATACGGGATCACCGTGGCCAATCCGACACCGCAACTAACATCCGCGGACTGGTAGCACCGTGGCATCGCGGCAATCAAAGACTCGATTAGATTACCTCCGCACTTTATACATATCTAAACGACATTTTGAAGCGGCCGCTGCCCATTGCGCGCGAGTAATGGCGATTGCATGTAGATAGTAACGAGCACATCGATCGCTCATTAGCATAATTCTCGCGCGGGCAAATTGAATTTATATAATATAACAATAAGAGGCGAGGGACGGAGCAATCACCGTATTTCACCCTCCCCCCCACCACACTCTCGCAGCCCTCGGCCGAGCCCGGCTCTCAAACAAATGTCTTTAATATTTATTTTAATGTTCTGCAGGATTAGAACAAACAGTCGGCCGGGCGATGCCCCTCGCTCGCCTCGCCGCCTTGTCCCCGACACCTGCGTGCTATCCACTATTCCTTTTATAACTTTTGTACATACAACGCTATAGTGTGAGAAATATACTTTATAAAATGTTTATTTATTTTATGTAAGACTTGTACGCTAGTTAAATGTTCCTAGTAAGTTTAAAAAAATAAAGGAAAACAACTAAAATCAATAACTATTCTTAGAATCCAAGATATCGTGAAAAGTTTAATAAATTAAGGGATTGTTCGGTCAAGGCACGTTTAATATTAACTATGCCTACCATAAAACCGGTTGGTCTGACTGACTGGCTAATTTTAGCCACCGTTGATCTCCAAGTGATGTATTGTCTTCGATAACCAATTGTAGGACTTAGATATTTTGAATAAAGTATATTTAGGGAAAGATCCGTAGTCAATGACGCCCATTAAATAAAATTAATGGGTCATAAAATTAAGTTAAGAAACCAATTATTTAACACCTTTAAAACAGCCTAATGAGGCTTATAACATGTTTGCAACAAAATAACACGGGAAGTGAACAAGTAGTACAAGCAGAACGTGTCTTATCAACATCGGATGTCAACTTGTTTATTATTTACATAGAGTAAATGTCTTAGGTTAAAACTTAAATAAACATTTTTACCTGTGTATAAATGTTTTCCAGCCGCAACAACATTGTGTGAAAGGATGGTCGTAGCTCCACAGGGACAAAAGAGCGAGTAATGTATAAAAGTACAAGGTTGACTGGGATAGTCGCGCCCGTAAGTCATTTTTAAAGCTTCCCACACTATTTGGCCCCTCGCGCATCCACATAACTCGCATGATCCTGCACATGTTGGCGTCTACCCCAACTATGAGGGGGTTGAATGACATCCTTACACTGATATTTAACATTACCAAACCTATATTCCAACGTTTGCAGGACTTTCCCAACGATCGCCGACCTAAGGCTGGACGACATTTACCACTCGACCTGAGGAAATCAATCGGTTTCCGTTGAATATCGGCCGTTCCACCAACACGGGACACGCCTATGCTTCGTGCCGCCGACATTCAAACAGATGGGCACGATGATAATTACCGGTAATAACGCCCATTACAATTACAATCTCGGCTCTCCACGACTGACCGGGTGCCGAGGTGGACTTTGTTCTACCTGTAAGTGCCACTGATAACGCAGTTTCGAAACTGGAGACGAACGAGAAGTTTTACGATGGTAACGTAGTAGCTCCGTCGCAACGTCTTGATAGTATCGCGGATTTAATCGACGTGAATGGCTCCTTGATATTTAACGTGGATACGTAACCGTCAATGTGTTCGAAGTGGGCCAACGGGTAAATGAGTATATACAAAATTCCCTTCGCGGTATACAAAATTATTATATACGAAATTAGTCCGGACATTCAGATTCCAGATCTCAAAATGACGTGAAACTTGTTTTTCCCATTTACTGGTGACAAATGTCCGCTATTTCTTAAATAACGTAAACTCACAATCACCAGCAATACATTTTAAACAAAGAATAAATAGATAGTTCGCTTCATGGGTGGTGTTATAGTGGTATTTATTCAGCAGAGATGACAGTCCAAAAAGTCACTTAATTAGATCAGCACATATATTACTTTAATAAGTATTATAGACATATTACAATATTGTAGAGCATACCTATAAGCCTTTATTATGACTCGATCTTTCTCTGGTTGGGCCTGATGATGACCGGTGTAACTGGTTGAAACCGTTTGCCTCGCACCACTCTGCATGTATATTTACCGTCTTGAATGTTTAAGTACAGTATAAAAGTAAATATATTTTGTAATGTTGTGAGATACCGTTTTTTTACATGTTCATTTGTAACAACGCACGTATCGTGTTACTTGGGAGATATTACTAATACCTACTATATATAAGCAGGTAAATACATTTTAGATTATAAAGAAAAAAGTTACCCACTAAGATTCACAAACAAAAACACAACCACTAGAAGTTGAAGCAAGCTCTCAAAACATTTCCCTTCGCTTGTGTTTTGAAAAAAAACCCATAACAAACACTAATCGCATTTAGGCTATTTGCGTTTTAAACGTGTTAAGATCCGTACTAGACATTAATTTTATACGGAATTTTGCTTCGTTTCAACTGACAGATCTGGATGGTAAACAATTTAAATAAAGTTAAAATTAAAATTATTTTTAATAATCAAGGTTAAATACCTAAAAAAATTAGACTTGAAACAGGTTTGTACCTTACAAACACTAACATACGGATGAACTGTTGATACATAAGGTACACTTAGTTATCTAATGAATAGATATGAATAATTTATAACTGATGTTTTCATTTGTAATTATACAACTAAGTAATACGATATCAAACGTACTCTCACATTTTATATAAATCAACCATTACATTTACAAACAATAATGTTCCCATGAATAACAACCCTACAACTGTACTTTATCCAATTTAAAGCATATTATTCAAGAGAAGGGCGCACGGTTCCGTGCACAAGTAATACAAATATTTTTCAGCAATAAATATTTAATTTAAAACTGTATAAATAAATGTAAATGTGTCTGACGAATAACATGTGTGAGCGCGCGACGCGGCAAGACGCGCGGAACAGTTGGCGCTCCCCTCCTTCGCCAGATCCTATAAACGTCCTCCTGTATAAATATTACAATAATAATTAAATATAACAGTAGAACTCGTTAAATTTGTATGGGGGAGGGGGCCGGCGGACCGTTCCACTCCACCGCCGAGGGGAGGAACCTTCTACTTCGCTCTCTTTACACGTGAATGACGACGACCTTTTAAATGTGTTCGTAAAACTAAGTTTTGAAATTGTCACACTGCCGTAGTTTTGTTCAAGATAACGCAGTTATTCAATTCTAATATGATTTATTCATTATGTTAAATGTTTATTGATTATGTAATATTTCGAAATATTGTCAGGCATTATTATTGATAGGATATATCAATCGAATATATGACATCTGGAATGCTAGCCGAAATAATGATTTGTTGACATTTGATTCTTTAAAAGAAGGTTTTATAGAAATTTGATCATATAATCACTGTAGTTTTAATTCTCTTCGAAATTTAGTATTGTTATAACAGTATCTAGAAGTGTACGCGTGTTCACATTTTTACTTCAAGTTACACGTCTTGATAATATAAATTTATAAACACAAAATGTAAAATGCAAAAGCAACAATGGTTGAATTAATTATTCCTATAGCATCATATTCAATAATAACTAATTATTAAAGGGATGGTAAATTAATTACCATAAAAATAATGTTACAAAGTACGAGTAAAATCATTACATAATTACTATATCGGATAGATTTTTTCAAACGAGATCTTCAAAACCTTATACAGTGAAACGAAAATTGGACAGAATACTATTCTTAAAACAGCGATACACTAAAAATATGAAATTAATATAACACAATGATAAAGTAACCAGGACCCGAGATATCAAAAAGAAATCAGTTAAGAAATTTCAGGAACGTTAAACACAATAAGAAAACTATAGGCCATATAATAGAACATTGCAGTTGTTAAAGATATTGATGGAGCATGTCCCTTAAAACCATTTGTATAGCAAGCAGTGCCTCCCAAACAAAGGATTTAGGTGGATACTTCTTTCAAATAAAATTCATTAAAAGGTGCTTTATTCATGCCACAGCTTTTCATATTATATATGTTTAGTTTCTAAGCCATAAAGCAATTTATTAATTAACATTGAAATACATTAATTTGTCAGATATACATGCAGATTTGAATATGATTAGCTGGCTGTTGCAACTTAGGAAAACATAATAAACGTTTTATTTACACAGCATGCTACATGGTTCATGTACTAAAATGCTAAGTGTTTTATTTTAAAAAATATGGAAAAACAGTCTAAATGTATTATGTAAAAATCATTTTTCATTATCATTTATTTCAAACGGGTCAACTATTACAACCTTGTGCATATTCATATACAATAACCTTTTTTTAAAGTAGTTGACAATAATGTAGTTCATAAATATAAATGCTATAATCATGCTAAATGTATCATGTAAAAATCATGGTTAAATATTTGTGAAAACAAAATTACCGTGATTTTGTAAACACGAATGATATACTATTTTTAACTTGAAAAAGAATTTGAATTTATTTGTATTTTTATTAATGTTAGCCATGCCAATTTCCTGCTTGGAAATAAAGTTAAGGTGATACTCGGAAGTACTACATTATGGTTTCTGCTCAGAAGAACAGTTATACAGTACCATATACAAAACAATGAACTATCAAAGTTTATATATAAAGTTCCAAATATCGTTTACTTTAGAAACCATAGCTTTACAAACCGCATACGTATAAATTGTCGAGTACAGTAGATATTTTTTGGCGGCCAAGCGTGGTGACAGGACCGTATCTATTATGCAGTAATGGTGTAAGCTGTAATGCACACACTATCTCAGTCCCCCGGGCCCAATTTACCCCGGGTTGATTTCCTTTCCTACAAGCTCCTCCCCAGCCGTGCTCATTGTTTGCGGGGGTCAACCGCGTCACAGAAACGTACGTGACGTCATACTGTATGTAAGAAACCTCTGCTCAAGTACATGATTTTTTTTATTTTTGTCCATCCTTATTCTTCATAGTAGCTGAAAATAATCCTGAATACTGCCAATTACCCAAGTTCATAATTTCTTGGGGCCCAAGTTTGTGGCTACATATTATCCCAGTCCCGTGACCAATCACTTAATTTTAGCTTTATTTCCTAAACCCTCAGTTTATTAGTGAATTTCCTTTGGAAAGTGAACTATTAGCATGACCCGCACGGTGAAACTTAAGCCCGGGACCACCATAGAAGTTCCTAACGTGACCCCCTGAACACGTTTTGGGGGGTCGTTCAAAATTATATATATATATATATATATATATATATATATATATATATATATATGTGTGTGTGTGTATGCACTCTAGCGGTCGTATTTATTGTCCGATTTACTTCAAATTTGGTAGGGACGTTCCTTTCTATAACCTGTTGGACAAGTTCGTTGGGCAAAACAATTGGAAAACTGTAAACCCATTTTTTGGGGATTAATCTTTCAAATTTTGAGTTTTTGGGCCCAAAAAGGGTCAGAAAAGCCCCAGATGTAAAATTAATGCATGTTAAAAGATGGGAATTAGAAAGACGAAAGTTGTAAGCCCTCTCTCGTCATTCTAGTATAAATATTTACCGAGTTATTAAAGAAAATGTGTATCGGGTAAACACAGTACGTTGTCTTATGGGGGTTTTACACTAGAAAAGCCTGTTATTCCTTTGTTAGAGTACTTTTATTATCCCCAGCAACCTCACGCCTACTTTCAAGCCTGTCTGGACCTTCTCCTAACCTTATAATGCGTAAAATTGTATTCCCAGCTTTGCAAGCAAATGAAACCAGGAGTATCAGAACAGCCAAAAAATCAATGTTTTCAGATTTCAATAAAAATTGGACAAATGGATGTTTTCACACTGATTTTGAGTTTTAAAAGTTTTTATGTGGAAATTCACTTCCCTCACGTCAGCGTGCTGTGTGCGAACTCGTTTATCGTTTATATGATTTCTAAGCTTACCTTAACAATCTAAAAAAAGTAATCCAACTCGGTTTCAGATCCGAAGACTCATCATCAGTGCATAAATAGGAAACCAATTTTTTTTTATTAATTATCGTTTTGTAAAGATTTCACGCAACGTTAAACGAAATCCAGTTAAGGATATTAACTTTTAAAAAACGTTGTTTTCTATACATCCACTGATGATGAGTCTTCGGCCCTAAAATAGATTTTGATCACGATTTATTTTATTGTTAAGGAAAACCTAGAAATAATATAACAAATAAACAATCAAGAGGCGGCATACTATGATTTATTTTGGCTAACCTTAGATTAAATCTCGACAGAACATTATTTATTATGCGCCAGTAGTGTATGCAGCAATGCTCACACAATATATCTGCCGGATCTCAAAAATTAAATTCCTTTAATTCCGTATTAGGGTGACAAGATATCACATTGTATCTCAAACTCCACCAAATATAGTTAAAAATGTTTCACTCAAAAACATATATTTGATGTTCTTATTTAGCTTACATCAAACTCTGTCAGTACATACTAATTAATAATCCATAGCAGAGTTTTAATATAGCCCAAAATAAAATGCGTTTAAATTTAAATAATAATAAAATTGTTTCAGAACTTCAAAAGGATATAAGTTGTGGCGGTACGTATTATTACAACACATTTAGAAGTGGTGTTGGTGGTTTTATTTTTAATGAGGTTGAGTGACATAAGTGATCACATAAAAGAAATTATCAAAAGACAGACACTTTTGGTAGTTCTGGTAAAACTTTTGGTAAAACATGGTAAGCCTTACCATGTCATAATGAAAAAATCAAGAGGTTTGGAACGAAGAAAATATTTACAAACAACTACGCTTGATTTAACCACTGACATACTACAACAAAAATATCAACAGAGGCAAGCCCACTCACAAATGTTAAACATATATTATTATTTCAGTCGAGAGGAATTATTTAAATAATAACAGTGGAGCCGGGCGGGCCGGCGGCGGTTCCCAATAAATATATAATGTTTTATTGCTCGTAATATAAGTTTTTGTGGGCGCTCCGAGGCGCGGCCGCCCGTGTGCGTGTGTGCGCGAGTGGCTGTGTCTGTGTAATTATTAGTCCAAGTTGTAACTAACGGCCGAACGCCGGCCGGCCACATTGTTGTTTCAATGTTTGTTTTTTATGGGCCCCTCCATAGTTTTATTGCCGGTTTAATTTCATGATTGCCGGTGCATATAATAAATCGCCCGAGAGCTCGTCGGAGCCGGTCTGTTCCCGGAATATACTTTTATATGCTAATTACCCGCAATTACGACTCAGACTCGGCTCGCCGGCCGCTCTTCCAATCAAACTGTATTGTTTTAATTCTAATGTACCTGTCATTTTAATGTAGAGTGCTGGCGGTTATATAGTGGTCGCTTCAGGCAATTCGAGTTAGAAGGCGGTGTTGAATTCTCCTTTCTTTCGATAAGTGACGAAATAACAAAAAATAACTCTGGTAAGAATATACGTGCATTATGCAGAGGTAAACTCAAACATTAACAAAGAAAACAACATCGCTCTTAACCCCGATAATTTATTTTTGTTGTTTGTGTTTTATTGTTGCGAATGATTTTTGACTACTTAGGCTACCAAATAATCGGCCTGTAGTTGTGAATAGCCTTAACATTTCTGATATAAGTTATAAAAAGAAAAGAAAAAATGTCGTAAACATGACAATTTAAGGTTAAATGCACCAAAATAGGCATAGAATTATGTCCATCCTGCGTGTGATTACGAAAGTTGCAAAATAACACATTTAATATAAATTATAATTTGTAAATTGGTTTGTAAATGTCTTTATGGCTTTAACATAAGAAAAAGGTTATTTCTACTTAGGAAATAACCGAAAATGAAATTCAGTCACAATAAAGGGCTAAATAAGTACATATGCACATTTAGTATGGTTATCCAGGCAGCACGAGTTATTTAAAGTAATGTTTCGATAGCACATAAAACAATTCCTGAAGCGGAAAATAACTATTATCGTTTTACTCATTGCCTGTCACGATACGCAAATACTGGACGATAGTATTACAAATTACCAGTTTCAATATTTGCATGAGTTTTATTTGTTTGATTGTAAACACATTACATGCCCAATCACCTACTGTAAATTAATAGATTAAATAAATAAAGTAACTAACACAAGTCGGAAAGACTGCAAAAACGCTTTGTGAATGCAATTTCTTTGACAAAAATAGAAATCTTGGAAATAATCACTTTTCTATTTACTACCACACCACACTCAACCTCTCCAGGTTGTCTATCCATTTTTTTTGGTGACATTCCCGACTTATCCTCTTCATTCCCGATCACAATTTACAAAATTACCAAAATAAAGCCGTGAACCCAAAGACAAAACCAGTTTTGTACATTACCATTGGTAATTTGTAAACGATATAATTTACATAAACTATACAAAAATCACTCGCATCCACCACGCAGAAACGTTGCACAAAATCAACAGCACGAAATCAATATCCACAAACGCATTCAAAGCGGAACGAATCGGACACACGGCGATCACTTACCATAACACATGGTACAATTAATAAATAAACCCGGAGAGATATTAACATTTAAATGTGGAATATTTTTGCGCTAATTATTAGCCATAAATCGGACGGCGAGGCTGGACCGACAATTTCCGCGGAAGCCCGATTATTTACCGAGCCGCTCTGTTATTACACCCTTGTTTTATATTATAGCGGGGTGTTTGTGCCGTGTTATTATCATGAGCAATATAAACTACTCACTATTGTTGTTAGCAATAAAGTATTGCCGTACACTCATTGTTGTTTTAAGTATAAGGCATTAAACCCTACTGATATTACGGTCCGATTCTGCATTAGATTTACCGCATTTTCAAAGTTTGTTTAGCGGTAATTCTGCGGCTTGAGTGCGGCATTGTTCTTTGGGGAGGCAAATGTAGACGTGCAGTTGAGATTGAGATTTCGGTGTATTTGGGCGTGTGCGAAGTTTTTTTTTTAGTTAAAAAGGCAATGTTTTGTAGATTTATTTCATGCACTGCTTGGTTTGTAACTGAAATCTGTTCTGCATTGTTGATAAAAATACAGTTAGGTGATGCTTAAATCAAATCTGTTAATGTGTTATATCTTAAAGTAATGTCAATACTGACTACTAATAGGCAGTGTGCTATTTGTTGATCTATTTTTTTTGCAGCATTAATCGTAGTTATTTAATGAGCCAAGCTACATACTATTCTCCTTTCATTTCGTTAAGCCAACCTTATATGCATTGCAAGCTTGACATAGGAATTTTAATGGTGAGTTTCAGCGAAAACGTTGATGCAAGAGGTAATTTTGATGCGACCTCGTCAAGACTGCATTCGGTAAGAGGTGTTTTATCGTCGTAATGTGTATCATCACATTTTAAACCATACTAACACAAGCAAAAACATAACACTGTAGGCATATTCTGGTATATCATCATCTCAATTAATACGGCTAGCAATAATCCATAAGAACTTAAAACTATAAACACAAAAGTATGTTTTGTAAGGTATTTTAACTTTTGTAAAATTTTTAACGCACCTCTATAATTACTCAATGATACTCATAATAATTTATGAGTAGGTACATGATTCGACAAATTATAATGTTTTCATCCATGGAGGTAGTATATCTGGGGGGGGGGCAATACTTAACATTAGAGCCGATGAAGCCAGGCACGCCCCCTCGCAACTGGCGATAAGATGGCAACATCGCTCCAGTTTAGTACCCTGATTTTTGTACCCTAATACCAATTTATTCGTGCTTCTAATGAGCTGCTCGATTTTTTAATACCAATTTTAAGCATATTAGACTGTTATTCTTTAAGTAACAATTATAATCATAAAAACTTGTTTGGGAAACTCTCAACCCGCGCCCTTATTTAATTAAGTTCCTGCCAAATATAAAGTGTTTATGGCTGAAAATGGCTGATTAATGTTACTTACCAAATAGTTAAACTTTTACTACCAGTATTAACGATGTTTGAGTGTTATATGCTTTATCAAATAAATAAATAAATAACTAAGAATAGTTATATACATCTTTGGACCCGCACTCACTTTAAATGAGTTCCTGGCCCAAAGAATAAATTTGTAACCGAAAAAACTAAAGAGTTTTCTTCCCTATTAAGTGCTGAAACTATTGATACCAAATTTAACCATGTTCGAGTGTTATATGTTTTCTTCAGGTCATAATAAACTTAGAATAATTGTAGAAATCTTTCAACCCGCACTCACTTTTATTAGTTTCCTTCTCAATAATATGTGTTTATAGACAAATATACTATTTATTCATGTTATAAAATAAGTGCTCAACCCGGTAAATGCCAATATTGACCATTTGTGGATGGTTTATGTTCAATAGAAGTAATAATTACTTACAAGAACTATATAAAACTCTCAACCCATGCAGACCTAGCCAATGGAATAAACTTTTATACAAATAAACTAACAACTATTTCCCCATATAACTGCTGAACCTTTTATACCAAATTTAACCATATTCAAGTGGTATTTATTTTATAAAAGTAACGATAAACTAGAAGAATTGTATAACTGTTTCAAACCGCGCTCACTTTAATTGCTTTTCTTGCCATAAGATGTGTTTAAACACAAATAAACCGGAGCAGGTTAAACCGATTTGAAACATGTAGTAGTGGTTTAAGTTTCGTAAAATCAATACGCCACGGAGTTAAACGCTTGTCATTTAAACGTAAAAGAAGAAATTAAATGCCTAAATAAACTATTTATTTTTACTAGTTAGGTACAAGACAAACTATTTACAAAACCCATTTGAAACAAGGTTTGCGCTAGCTACAATGTCAAAGACGAGATGGAGAGATAAACAACGTATTCAGAGGTACCAACATCATCTGTCTGCGACAAAAACTTACCTCCACAGACTATGTTGAAAACACTGAATTCTCGATCTACCAGCTGACAAAACTGTAACTTCGCGACACTCAAGAAATATTGATTTTAGCGAATTTCCCCTATAGGGAAGAAGCTATTACCGTAGGTCTCATGGTAAGACTTAAGCCCGAGACCATGACAATTTTTTTTTTAGGTCCCCAGATGACTAAAACACTATTCGTTCAAATTTATATATATGTATATATATATATATATATATATGTGTCCGTGAATGCGATAACTTGAGTAAAAAACGTCCGATTTCGATGAAATTTGGCTCAAATGTGTAAAGTGACATTCATGACTTTAAGTTCGAAAACCAGAAAAATCGGGCCATGGGAAGGGGGGTTTATGGGGGTTTTAAATTTTCCAAAAATCAGTTTTTTGCCTTTTTTACCCTAACATTTTTAAAACACTTAATTTTGGTTTAGACCATGTTATAGAGCTTAAAAAAACAAATAATATGGTATTTTTAATTATTAAGCTAGGTTAAGTGGTTGCGGAGAAAATCCAAAAAAACCTGCTCATAAAATCTCCTATGTTAATCTTATGGGAAAAAGGTTTTTGGCTTTTCCTAAGTTAATTTTAATGTAAACTTCACATTTGCTTTTACCAATCAACTCAGCTCCATAAAACAATAATTTTGGTGTTTAAATTGTGATTCTACGTCCAACCGTTGCAGAGATATTCAAAGTGCTAAACACAGTACGTTGTCCAATGTTATCCTTATGGAGAATAAATAAAATTTGATATCTCCATTATTAATGAATGTATATTGATGAAACTTGGCACGTGGGGTCACGTAGTACTGGTATACTGATATTTGCACAAAAAATTGGTTTTTTGTTGATTATCCCCGTAGCAGCGAACCTGCGTACTCAGCCCCCATGTTATTCTTATGGAGAATAAGAAAAATGTAATGACCCCCTTATTTATGAACATAAATTAATAAAACTTGGTATGTGGCTTCACCTTGTTGAGTTATATTGATATTTGTATAAAAACCCATTTTTAGTTCCTTGTTGCAGCAAACCTGCTTACTCAGCTCCCATGTTATTCTTATAGAGAATAATTAAAATGTTATATAGTGCTTACTTATGATTGAATATTGATTAAACTTGGTATGTGGCTTCACCTAGTTAAATTATATTTATATTTGCATAAAAACCAATTGTTTGTGTTCCTTGTTTCAGCAAACCTATGTACAGTACTCAT